>OY787667.1:31653115-32341115 GCA_963678985.1 Spisula subtruncata
ACAGAGTATACAACCACGTATGCATCAGCTGATCTGTCAATATCATGATCGTCCGTATCCTGTAGAATAAATTTGTTTTCATTTCGTTAATCAGCTAATTAATTAATATTTTAAAAGTATGCTAATTGATTCACGCATTATGGCGGATTGGATTGAAAATGCTCAGGTTCATACGAGTACGTGCCCAAAACGCAATGTTTTATACGAATGACACATTTACACTTCAGTACAAATGAAAGTTTTTTGCGTTACGCATGACACACGTTCAAAACAGTCCGGTTTTATAGTTCACGGCCCACAACACCCCTGTAATGAGTCATACTTGAAAATGAGCAACTACTATGATTCTGACCAACATTCTGTTCATTTAGAGTTAAAGGTTTACGACCACCCGAACAAACGACGACTTTGGGAAATTGTTGAAAGGGCATATTTTTCGTTCATTGCTTCATATGCTATAACCCTCTCCAGTAATGGTGTATTCAAGTGAAACGTATTTATATGCTGCTTAAAAACGCAGTTCTAATGAAAAAAATGTGCATGCACAGAAAATTCAATTATAACATAATTACGTAATGCCAATATGCATATTAATTATATAGAATATTTCACTATAAAATAAAAAACATGCACATCATCTAATGATTCCAACATGAAAATGTACAATTAATGTTCAGTATTCATCATTACAAGTAATAAAGTCCATAATTCCATTTAGCAAACTCATAAATGTTGAGCCAAATTAAGATCAATATCATTAAAAGACCATGTTTATTATCATGCAGCAATTAGTTTTTACTATTTTTCCAAAAAGCAGTTTAATTCAATTAATGATGTAAAGACTTCAAAAGCAATATAACGATTGATGAGCGGCTTTGAACCGCTCATAAAACATAGGCTTACAAAATGGCAATCACCTGCCGAAATCAAGTATAACCACCATGAAGAGTTTCATAAAGTGCTGTTCCATATAATCCAAACTTACAACTCATAGAATATTAAAATGTTCTATGTACAACGGTCAAGCAAATGAAATTGACACCAGGGGTCAGATGGTCTATGTCCTACTTTGTGTTTGTCCTCCGACAAAATTGCAACCCTCTGTTAGAGTGTCTTTATCGGAAACTGCTAGACCACCAGACTGCCAACTGCTTGCTAACAGGCTGTTTAAGGCCACCATGCCGTCAGTTTCATAATGCTAGACTTCTAAACCCACATACGGTCAGAAGTCAATTTCGGATTCAATACCAGTCCACGACAATCATAACAAACAAGTCAACACACTTTGAATGTACAACTACTGTTGTTCATTGTATGTGCAGTTAAAGTAGTGCCATAGTCCCAACCTACTATGACTGTACGGCTCAGGGGCGTGAAAATATGACTCGATGGTCGTTATTTTACCGAAATGTTGCCGATGAGACGGAACAAAGATAAACAGCACAATAATTTTAAAACTTACGTCCCAAGGAAGAGCATCGATGAATTCCATGGTTGACTCTTCGCCATCTAGTTGTATAGTTACCGTACGCTCAATGTCATCGGCTGAAAATATAAAATATTTCAATTTAAATCCAATTAAAAAAAAACAACAACAACAAAACATCATGTCATTTATTTAAGCTGGATCCTGCTGCTTGTCCGATACTTACTTTGGTTTCAATCATTTGACAATAAAAGTTATATTGCCTGTTCTGATAATAAATAAGCAAGGCACTGTTTCTTTTGTGGACAGTATGTAAGATACAACTACAGTTTACAAGCTTCGATAAGATTCACAAAAAATGAAGTCTCGCTGTTTTATTCACCAAACCAAAATATTAAGACCACCCTATTAGGGAACAAATTACATGTATCCTAATGATCCTAAGATTCAATGGTGGTGGTCTTATTACAGAAACGTATTTTTATTCCAACTACTAGCCATTATTTGGTTCACATGGAATCCAGATAAAAGAGATAATCTTCTCGATTTTTCCCACAGTTATAATGTACATCAAGGTTATAAATGAAGATTTTCTAACCAATTAATGCCAATTTATTAACCTAACATATCCGCATTAGTACCAGGTGAGGCTTATCAGACTTTGTCTATCTGACGTAGTCTACCTTCAAATATAAGTGACGTATTCTAACTGACGTAATTTCCACTTCAAACCGGTCATGATCTCCACCTAAACCATATAATAAACATGGACGAGTTTCATGCATGTGCTTGTTCTCGTGCTGTATACCTTTGTATTTTCGCGGGAATAAACATCATGGATAAACATGAGCTTTACTTTTCAGAAAGTATTATGAGACAGGGGGAAATGGGGTATTTGTGATATAAGAAGGTATGAATAATGAAATATTAAAATGTGTTCTAACAGCTTCTCTAAATACATTCAAATGGAATCGCACGAAGTATAAACGGTTTACAGTGTAGATGTCGTTAAATATGTCATGTGCACGTCATTGACGTCCCATTTCGATTGTATTCTTCAGATTTTACGGTTCTCCAAAGAATCTGCTACTCAGGATAGGGTCATTGACCTTGCTAACAAAACAATTGGCTTCTCACTAACAGCTGTATAGTTTATATTTAAAGCGCCAAGAAGTTGTTTATTTATTTCTTTAGATAACCTGTAATACAGTTACGTAATGTCCATTTGTAACACGTGACAATATTCAAAATATGAGTCAGTTTCAACAATATTAATTATGTTGGCATAGTTGAGGGTATATCACAAGGCGTGGGTGTTTCCTTGCCTTCCGAGTTATGTATATAAAAAATACAAATACTACAAGCAATGCCAACACATTTTAGTTTACAACATTTTGAAATATTTCGGGCAACGTTCCAAATGAATAAAAGAATATAAATAAAGAATACTGATGATTCGTTGTAAAAATTAAGACGAAACTTGAAATCAAATAAAGTTTATAATTTATCATTTGAAACACCGGCTTGCCTCGGTAATTACCGTATCATTGTATTATCTGAATTGCCATCTAAGAGTTGCAAAACATTCCTAAATCAAAGGTTTATAGAAATTCATATTTCATACCCCTATGAGGTCCTTGAGATTTTGCAATTTGCACATTTATAACCGACAGCTATGGCATAAGATGTGTTGTTAGTTTTAACATTTAGAAGACTAGTGTGGTAACGTTAACTATGTACATTTTCAGTTGTTACCAGCACTGCCAATAAAACACTTTGAAATAAGATTTAACATTCTTTGTCATTTTTCTCTTCAACGAATTTTACAACTAATTGATTGGAATCAAAGGCAAAACTTGTTTCCAAGATATGTAACACAAAGACACTGTAAACACTTGGAGTTTTTACACAAGGATCAAGCAAAATAACTTGAACATATAAATTGCATTATTTCTAGTTCAACAGTTGATTTAAAGCCAGAATCTTCGAAAACGCTAAAAACGGAAAACATAAATTCGAAACTTCGAACTATCAGTCAACAATTGGAATGTTCTTGGCAAACTTTTATCTAGAATTTCGATAATTTTAAATAAATTATGTGTCAGATTTGTTTTTACAGGCGTGTTATGTTTGTAAACTTTTACAGTTTCATCGTCAATGTTGGCACATAAGATACAATTTACTTCAACTATTTCATGATATTCTTGCTATTAAAACACCTATATTGTAGCTTCAAAGTTAGCATTTGATTGTTTAACTACTCACGTCGGGACACCAGCTGTTAGAAAATACTTACAATGCGAGCAGACAAATCAGATCATTTTAATGATTTCTCTAAAATTTGTTTGGTGCCGTCGTAAACTGGCGGTGGATCAAATGCCGAGCGATTTGAAAATACCAATGCAATAATTTTTCTAATAAAGGTGTTATATATTTGTATGCTGATTTGTTTGAAATAAATGGTAAAGTCAGGCCTCATGGAGCATTACCCATTGGTACGTCACGCTCAAAATTAAGATGTTCTACTAAACACAAGTTCGTTGTTCGTTCCAGACATAATAAATAGTATGGTATCCGAGCGCATACTGCATGGCGCCATTGTCTAGTATTACGAAGCAAGGACATATCTAACTACTGGGCTATCACTGCAATCCAAGAAATGTTATGCAAATACTGAAGTAACCAGTTTTAATGTACATGTACCTAAATCATAACATACCAGTACTAACGGTTAAGCTATACCTGTATGAATATACTTTAACTCCTTGAAATGATATCATTTTATTTTGGTGTTCAAGAGGAGCACTTTAAATTGAATAATCATTAAGCTCCGAATAATTAAGGCAGTATTTTTTAACTTAAAAATAATTGGATGGATTGACTTGGATAAAGATACACTTGGTTTCAATAATAAATTATTCTAACTCAATAGCTGTTACATGTATCGGAATACTTTGCACTTCAAAGAATATTTATAATAACCGACATTTCTGTCTATTTTAATGAGCAATTTCAGCATTGATTTGCACCGAGATTATGGGAAGCACTCATAGGATGATTACATAACGACAGACAGGTGTTTGGGTCTTGTTTTATACTAGTTAACGAAACTTGATTTAGATCAAAGAGGGATTGCAGTTGCATGTCCTCAGTTTTATGAAAACTGGTCGTAAAACCATCGCCACAATCAAATATTTTGTCTTGTTATACCGGTAGCATTGTCTTCTACTAGTACTAGTAGCAATCTGTACACTGTTGTTTTGCGTGCCTCTATTACTAAGCTGTGTCTATTGAGTATTGCCTTCCCTCTTCTATCTCTTATTATACCCCACCCAAGCGTATTTTATAGCGTGTTTGAAGTTCCCTTTACCATTCAATTTGAAGACAATTAGTACAATAGTAGTAGAGATAGAGTACCTTCCCTAACAGTCATTAACACAAATACAAACCGTGTGTATTATTTTGGTCACTAAAAGCAAAATTACCAAAAACAATTGTTGATATATCGAAGCACAACTCCTTTCGAATATGACATATCACAATTTATATCTTCGTGCTGAGTAGGACCTAGGCTTTACTTAATGCCCATGTGAAACATGAACGTACATATACATTTTGTATTTACAATATCAATCAGTTTTAACAATTTTAATTATGTTGGCATAGTTGAGAGTATTTCACAAGGCGTGGGTGCTTCCTTTCGTTCCGAGTTATATCTATATAAAAACAAATGTTCAAGCAATGCCAACACATTTTAGTTTACAACATTTTGAAATATTTCGGGCAACGTTCCAAATGTAAAAAAAAGATAAATAAAGAATACTGATAAATCTTTGTAAAAATTAAGACGAAACTTGAAATCAAATAAAGTTTATTATTTATCATTTGAAGCACTGACTTGCCTCGGTAATTACCGTATCATTGGATGATCTGAATTGCCTTCTAAGAGTTGCAAATCACCCCTAAATCAAAGGTTTATAGACAATTCATATTTCATACCCCATATGAGGTCCATGAGATTTTGCAATTTGTAAATTTATAACCGACAGCTATGGCATAACACTTGTTGTTAGTTTTTAACATTTAAAAGACAAGTGTGGTGACATTAACTATGTACATTTTAAGTTGCCAATTAAACACTTTGAAAAATGATTTAAAAGTATTTGTCAATTTGCTTTTCAAAGAATGTTACAACTAATTTATTGGCATCAAAAGGTAATACTTGTTTCAAAGATGTGTAGCACAAAGACACTGTAAACAGTTGGAGTTTCGACACAAGGATCAAGCAAAATAACTTGAACATATAAATTGCATTATTTCTAGTTCAACAGTTGATTTAAAGCCAAAATCTTCGAATACGCTAAAACGGAAAACATAAATTCGAAACTTCTAACTATCAGTCAACAATTGAAATGTTCTTGGCAGAGTTTTATCTAGAATTTCGATAATTTAGAATAAATTTTCTGTCAGATCTGTTTATACAGGCGTGTTATGTTTGTAAACTTTTACATTTTCATCTTCAATGTTGGCACATAAGCTACAATTAACTTCAACTATTTCAAGATCATCTTGTTATTAAAACACCTATATGGTAGCATCAAAGTTAGTGTTTGATTGTTTAACTACTCCTGTCGGGACACCAGCTGTTACAATAGTTATTAAAGATTATACTGCGGACAGGCATATCAGATCATTATAATGATCTCTCCAAAACTTATTTGGCGCCGTCGTGAACTGGTGGTGGCTCAAATGCCGAGTGATTTGAAAATGCAAGTGCTATACTTTTCTGATGTCTATGTAAATGACTGTTTAAAGGAGTATCGTTATTTGTATGCCGATTTGCTTGAAATAAATGGTAAAGTCTGACCTCATGAAGCATTATCCAGTGGTACGTCGCGCTCAAATTTAAGATGTTCTACTAAACAAGAAGTTCGTTGTTCGTTACAGACATAATAAATATTATGGTATTCGAGCGCATAATGACGCCATTGTCTGGTTTTACGAAGCAAGGGCATATTTAATTGTTGGACTGTCACTGCAATCCAAGAAATGTTGTTCAAATACTAACGTAACCAGTTTTAATGTGCATGTTCCTATATCATACCATACTAAAGGTTGGGCTATATTTGAACTCCTGGAAATGATATGATTTTATTATATTTTTAAGAAGAGCACTTTAAATTAAATAGTTATTAAGCTGCTAATGATTAAGGCAGTATTTTAACTAGAAAATAATTGGATGGATTGACTTGGATAAAGATACAATTGGTTTCAATAATAAATTATTCTAACTCAATGGCTGGCACATGTTTCGGAATATTATTCACTTCAAAGAATATTTATAATAACCGACATTTCTGTCTATTTTAATGAGCAATTTCAACATTGATTTGCACTGAGATTATGGGAAACACTCATAGAATGGTTACACAACGTCAAGCAGGTGTTTGTGTCTTGTTTTATACTCGTTAACGAACCTCGATTTAGATCAAAGAGGTATTGCAGTTGAATGCCCCCTGTTTCATGAAAACTGGTCGTCAAACTATCACCGCGATAAAATATTTTGTCTTGTTATACAGGTAACATTGTCTTAATGTGGAACGAGTGTGCATTGATATCTGAACGCCAAACAGTTCTAAGGCCATATTTTTAGCTTGCATTAATACTAGTAGCAATTTGCAAACTGTTGTTTTGTGTGTCTTTAATAATCTGCTGTTTCTGAGTGTTGTCTGATCAGCTATTATTCCCCCCAAAAGCTTCGTGTGTTTTAAGTTTTCTTACCATTCAATTTGAAGACAATTAGAGTCATAGTAATAGATATAAAGCACATTCCCTAACACTCGTTAACACAAATACAAACCGTGTGTATTAGTTTGGTCACCAAATGCAAAATTACCAAAACAAGTGTTGATATCGGAGCCCGACTCCTTCCGAATGGGACGTTGCCATAATTCGTGCTTCTCCGAAATGTGGTGGCACCGAAAGCATTGAAATGCATCAGTTTGACGACGATACTTGTAAACATACAACGTCTTGGATGCAAAGAATGTTTTTAATTACTGAATGGGAAAAGAATACCGTAACTAAGACTAGACGTTCCTAATTGCGGCACTAAATTGTTCATTAGTAGTTAATGGAGTAAAAGTATACACTCTCCGGGAACAATAACCATGTTACTTATCAGCACCTGTTGGGTGGATGAGTTATCAGTTATCATAATGAAGATAATCATCTATTATTATATACTGGGTGCATACTATAAACATCAACAAATACTCATCATTAGTATGATGGATAATTAATAAGAAGGCTTTTACGCAATGTGTACTTGTACTCGGCTGGTTTGTAGGTTAGAACCCGTTGTACGTTATGGGTTGTAAAATTAGGCCACCCTGTATTTTGGCGACGGGGACTTGGGCTTATAATCATTTCTTTGGGTCGTTTGTGGGCATTGCTCCGTGTAGTTGTGTTGTGACGTTACTGATGTTTTTTGTGCTCGGCTGGTTTATTTGAGTAATGCCCTGTCCGATATCCTTATTTATTTTGCGGTAACCGCGTGGTCTTTGTGGTGGAATCTGTATAAATACGTGTTGGTTCCTAGTTAGAAGCACCATACGTTCTGCACTTTGAGAATGCCGGGCTCAGATATATGCAACAGAAGAGCTTGTTTACAACAAGATCTAGTATATACATTTTGTATATTATCCAACATGAAATTAATCAGATATACTCATCCGGGTATTATCATGAGGAACTAATTAGCGGCGCATGGATTGCTGCATTTACAACAAAATAATGCATGGAAATATGCCAACGTGCGTTTTGTGTTTGGCACACCTTGAAGCAAACATCAACATAGAGAACATATCAATTAACCACATGAGATGATTGCGCAATAGTATACACATATTGTATCAGCTATACGTATCTACATACACTTAAATGTCATTGAACGCAACAAGCAGGTTGTCCTAACTCTTTATTAGTTCAAAGAAAATAAACATGACACATCGAATGTTGTCAAAGCTCGTACGGTATTTGTGACGTTCTTGTTATTGAAAAGGAAATATAGACACTGGCCTCATTGCATCAGATATATATTATACTCTAAGCGTCATTGAACACAAGAACTCGTGGTCGCACTACTAACTCTTGTTGAAATCAACGAAAAGGGACATGACGCATCAACTGTTGTCACAGCTTGAACGATATCGATGACGTTTTCGGTTTGGAATAGGATATCGATTGTGTATGATTGGTATACCCGAAATGCTATTAAATACAAGAAGTCGCTGCTTGTATCAGTAACTTTTGAATCCTGCATAAAAGGGAAAATGACACAACGAATGTTGTCAAAGCTTTCAAGAACGATATCTTTGACGTTTTTGGTTGGGAATAGGAAGTGAAATGCACTCTCTGAAAGAACCGAATATAGAATGCAAGCCAACTTGAAATTATGAATACGTCTGTCAATCAAATGATGATTGGAGATAAACTGGGCTTTTTATAAAAAAGAAATAGTTATATTATCACCATTTTCGCAAATAGATTCGGAATTGAATTGATAATACACTTCCAAAAACGTCGTCTTAGTAATTGAAATGTTAACGGAGTGGAAACAGATTGATATAAATGTCTGTTCAGTATGAGATGGATCTTGGCCGTTTATTGCAATTAATTCGCGATAATTAGAATTGCCTTGGTGGATTTCGCAGTTTTTAGACATGGTATTTCGGGTCATCCGAGATCCGTAAGCGGGCCAAGTCATAGTAATACATTGTCTAGTCACTACATGTATATACAATCGTACATACAACAGAAACATATTTACAACACTTCTCAATGGTGGTGAACATCAGATCGGTTTGTGGTGCATATCAAAATGGTTAATCAAATTGCTTTATGCCAGTTGCACTTCGTACAATACCAGAAATGTCTAATATCTGTTTAAGGACGGGATGTATGGGCGATATGTTAATGTCTGTACGGAATGGATAACCGACACTTTAAACGTTCTACTCACTGGTCAATAAGACCTTTTACATAGGCTGTTTATTGCTTCATATGGCAATGCAAAATAGCTAATAGTCGGCGATTTTTGAAGATCATTATTGAATCCATCGTTACGTTTGATTCTTGGGATACTTGAGTACCTGTAAATTGCTCATTAGATTATGATTAGATGATGTGAGCGATTAATCAGCGAGAGTTATTTCACGTGTACACATAAGTACATCGTTCCGGCTCGCTACATTGCTATAGTCTACTGCCTTTACAAAATGCTCGAGAGTTGTTAAAATAACATTGTGTGTAATTGCTACTTTTTCTCTTTCTACAGACTGCTTCTATACTGAACGTGCATTGTAAGAGGGATGTTCACAAAGCTTAAAGAAAAGAATACGCCTGCAATTTTATGGAACACCTCTCTTATATACATTTGGCTATAAATGTGACACTTAAAATGTCTAGGTAATATATTTGGTACAAGAAAAGAGGCTAGACAACGTAGTTGCACCGCTGAATGATTACTAGTAGTACAGGACTTAATGACTCAAATCAATATAATACTGCCTAAAAACAGTAAAGTCTAGTAAACTATCCAAACTCAACACACCACGGTCTAGCTAAGCACAGCTAATATGAGGTCAGCATAACATAAGTCAGTGCGGCACAAAACAATGACAGCGTACACTATACCATCGTTAATATACTTCGTCTAGCGTGTAGTAATCAAGCAATTGAACCAAACATAACCATCAATTTTCGTGTACTAGTAATTATTTTACCAAAATGAGACTGACTCTGTTTCAAATGCCAGAACACTGTATTCTGGATGCCAAGTTTCAAGTTTTCATTTCACGAACAATTTAATTCTATTCATTTGGACTACAACATCACTGTTTCTGAAAGAACATATCATTCGCCAATAGAATAAGTTCATGTACGTATATATTAATGACGCACCCATCGGGGTTGTATTCATATTGCGAACAGACCATCGTGAAAAAGATATGAGGAAACCAGACAGGGAAGGTAGCACTCAATCTTACTAGCCGAGCATAGAAATCAGAAACACCACAACACAACTACACTGAGCAATACCCACACATAAGCCAAAGAAACAATTAAAAACCCAAGTCCCCGCCGAAAACATTCAGGATGACCCAATTTCACAAAGAAATTATAGAATAAGTCGTGTCTAAAGGTACTAAGATTTGTGTTGTAGGAATATTAAACAAAAAATCATAATACTATATTTGCTCTCCGTTCACGAAAACAAAAGCTGCAACTAAATTATAGGCATGAATATAGAACTGGTATTGCATGAATCTAGTGTACAAAACAACCTCTCGCAAATGTAAAACAATTATCACAGCCAGCAGGTACGTATGTATAGTTACAAGAGTCTTGTTTTTGGATAAATATTTATCTGTTCTCAAAATCAAAAGAGAAATCATTACATTTACTGTATTTATGTGAAACGTATTACTAGTTTATGAATCGCAAAGATACATGCCCCCGACACAATATCATTAAATCACCTCATTACACCGCCCTTCTTGTCGAAGGAAGATCATTGCCATCAAACAGTGCTGTGTTTCATGCATATACTTAAAAAACGTAGTCGTGAACTAAATTACCAAACATGACATAAACCGTTATTCTATCGTAATCTATAAAAGGAAAACTAATGACAGACCAAGTGGCAATATAATTATCATTATTATGTTATACGGCGATTTATCATCATTTTATGTAAATTTTAGACCGGTTTATGTCTAAACAAGATTAAGAGACTATGTGTTAGATCTATACAGAAGTTCTAAGTGATGTTACTATTCCGTATTTCATATTCTTCCTATACACAAGTCGAACTTTGACATTTACAAGATTTGAGAGCTAGCCAGAATGTCGGTCTTAGTAAGCATTCCACAGATACAACGTTCATACTGACATGATGCTAGCAATTGTTCTCAGAATTTAACGATGGATATCATCTTTAGAAGGCCTATCAGTAAATCGGCGATATCGATGTTATGTTTTAGGGCTTTAGGTCGTTCGTTGGCTCCCGAATCATCCGGTCATTCTTGTATACCAAGGTATTCGCCTGTAAGATTTGTCTGTGGATTCGACTAATTACTAACGTAAATACGAATGTGTCTGGTGGGATCGGGTGTTTTATGTTTCGTCTGAATAAATTTCAAAATTCAGTCTAACATTTATATATGACATACAGGATGTGTCAAAATACATGGATAGGAAAGAAGATATTTGGTTTAATCGACCTTGGACTTCCCTTCACAAGTTTGTTTGAATTACAAACGTGTTAGTATTGGTAGCAACAGAACTCGTTATATCAATATCAAGATTACCTAGAAGTGGCTTTACTTGCACTCGATGACTATAGAATGTATTATAAAGCACAATACAACGCGTACATTATTAGTAGTAATAACTTGATTGCCTACCCTTTTGTTTCAGACAGTTTGGATAGTGTCTCAACCAGTTTTTAAACAGGGTTACCTGTTCAGAGCAGGCGTAAAAAGTTACCCATCAAGACTGTGGTGTTTTAAATAGATTTGCGTGGTCATTTGCGGGGAGTACTTTGTGCTTCATTGCATTGGAAGTACTAACTAGCGCATTTACCGAAGAAAACAAACGTCTCTCAAACAATAGTCTGGGGTATTAGTCTATGTTATTTTTATAGTGATCTGCCCGATCGTACGCCATAAAGGCTCGTTATGCCCGAGTTCGTTATACGGGTGATTAATGTACGCTTTTTAGATTTTCTCAACAAATCCATGAAGGGGTTGAACCATACGAACCATGTAAACGCATGCTTATTATATAAATGTCTACTAATGTAAATAACCAATTAGTTTATGTATATGAGATAATTAAATGTCTATTAAGGTTTATGTGTATATAATTTCATAAACTCCAAAGACGTTTTCCCAGGTACATTGCAATTATGTTTTAGCATGAGTAGCATTATCGTACTTGTTTACATTTTTTAATTCCAATATATTCTCGTGATACTGTGAACCTTCGGAATGTTTAACGAAGATGTCATGATTGGTACAAAATGAGAAACGTGATTCGTCATGTAGCATTACATACATAATATATGTTATTTATTATTGATTTTGTACGAAAGTAATTATCTGAAATCCTAGCAATCATGATGAACCCCCATGCCTTTCAGGTCAGGGTCATAACCAGGTACATGTTGAGAAATACAAGTTATACTGTATTACCCTTTTGGCATTGCGAGGACCTATACACCTGTCTGTAATAAATTATTACTAATAATGTAACAATTAACTTATTTCTGGTCACAGGAGGTCATACCCTCCCAGGAAACATTGACTACACTACAAAGTAAGATGATATTTCTCCACATGTGGTGAAGTTACCGGTTCTGTGTCGAAGGCCGATTAGTTTTTAGTGACTTATTACTGGTTATAATAATGTGAAAATTGGTTTTAAGTGAACATGCCGCTGGATATAACTAAAATTACTGAACTTAAAGAAATAACAAAAATAAATGAGAAAATCCGACAGGGATGGCAGCATTCACTTAACCAGCCAAGTACAGAAAACATACAAAACACATAACACAAATACACGACATAACTGAACGAGAAAATGTAATGCCCAGCTTTGAAAAAAACAACTGAATATATCCTTAGTTCCATAAAGGTATGCCAAAACCACCTCAGGAGTAGTATGAATGCAACACCGATTGATGCGTAATTAAAACATCCTTGTTCCATCGGCGATACATAAAAATGTGATATTTTTCTCCTATTTTCAACATTTCAGAAACAGTGATGCTGTGGTTCAAATGGATAGAATTAAATTGTTCGTGAAATGAAAACTTGAAACTTGGCATCCAGAATACAGTGTTCTGGCATTTGAAACAGCGCTTCATTTTGGTAAAATAATTACACGAAACTTGGTGGTTATTTTTGGTTCATTTGCTTGATTACGCTAGAAGTAGTTTATTAACGACGATATAATGCACGATGTCATTGCTTTGTGTCTCACTGACTTGTGTTATGCTGCCATCAGTTTAGCTGGACTGGGCTACACCATGATGTTTGAGCTGGGATAGTAGAGTAGACCTTGGTGTTTTATTCAGTCCTGTACTAATAATTCAGTGATGCAATGACTTTACTATAAGATTTTTCTATACATTTATGTATTCCCAAGTCATCAATTACTTAATGCTATATAAGCTATATACAAGAAGTTTTCCATAAAAATGCAGAACTTTAACCTTGTATGTAAACAACCCTCTTACAATGCTTGTTCAATATAGATACAGTCAGTTGAAAAAGAAAAAGTAGCAATTAGACACAATGTTATTTTAACAACTCTCGAGTATTGTGTAAAGTCAGTAGACTGAAACAATTAAGCGAACCGAAACGATGTACCTACGTGCACGAAGTAAAATAACTCTCGCTAATTTAAAATCACTTACATCATGTAATCACAAGCCCATGCGCAAAAATATTTCCAAATACCAATTTTGAGTCTTCCAAGTCGGACGTAATGATTGATTCAATAATGGTTTTCAAAAAAAAAACGTCGACGATTAGCTATTGTGCATTGCTATAAGAAGTAATAAACAGCCTATGTGAAAGGTTTTATAGATCAGTGAGTAGACGTGCTGATTATGCATACAAACATTAGCATATCGGTTAAACATTCCGTCCTACATCATCTTTTAAAATTACAAACAAATGTATAAATGTTCAACAATCGTCGATGTGTGAACTCTATACAGATAGAATATTAAATGTTACTAGTCACGCCTCAAAGACTGTTGAAGATCTATACTGGTATAGATAAACCATGTTTTTTGAGCCGTGACTTATTTAAGCAGGAAGGTTGATTTGCCCTCAAATGATAGATATTTGGTATGTATTAATGCTTAAGCAATATACATGATCAATGACAGTAACCAATCCATGGTTCATAGAGATTTTAACCAGGTATATTCACATACCATGACTAAGAAGTGTGACTTTCTTTCACGGCTGCAAAAACATGATTTATCTATATTGTACGAAATAATACTAGTATAAAACAACCCGTCCATATGTTTAATTTGATTCACCTAGCGACTCTGGTGATCACTATAGGATTAGATGACCATTTATTGAAATTCACTGGTGTGTTAACACTCTATCTGGAGGAACACATTTAGTAAAGCTTCGAATAATTATTACTGTTTATTAGGAGGGCGTTTTTGTTAACGAGTTTCTATTGTATGTACGAGTGCTAAGTTTGACAGAAATCAGAAATGGTGATATGCTTGTAGAAACAGTTTTAGTATGTAATAATGTGTACGGTTCGTGTTAAGTGAGCGCACTTATGAGTATTTCAAAAGATCCATCAAGTAAATGATGTTCTAGCTTATTATAAACATTGTTTTCGAGAGTACCCAACACCTCATAGATGATGTTGTAGTACTCAGGAAAACAAAAAAAGAACAGTTAATATGCTATGAAAACATTTGCGGTAAAATTTGTGCCATCCAAACGAACAAACACCTTAAACCGTACTAATAAATACATTTTGTGTATATCCTTGAAACAAACAGATGACCCAAGTCGGACAAATAACATATAAATGTGCCAATAATCTGAAATCATATCTGAAAGGAAGACAGCCCCGAGCAGTAACAACAAAGGTCGGATGACTAACACAAAACCTCGATACCTCGCTCAAAAAGACTGCTGCTTCAGTCAGTCAAACAAATCCAGAAGAAGAGCCAACATACAATGGCAAACCAAAGGAGGAACACAAAAGGACAACAGCTACAATTTATGTTTTCGCAAATCTGGTAACTTTGAAATTGTATTTTTATTTACAGGCTTAGTAGTTACGTCAGAGATGTGGAAGTTAAAGTGTTTGTTTGCATAATTGTATCGCCAAAAATTAACTGTTCACAGACCAATGTATTTTTATGGCAACTCATTTTTTCTGAAATTGTCTAAAACAAAGTACGTAACGTGTATTGTTGCACGTAGCAAATCACCGCCTGGTATTGCATTCAGATAGAATTAGATTACATTTTATTTATGGAAGTATTTATCTATACAAAATTCAAATCGTACAACGCCCTTCTTACATTTCAATAAAAAAACACTACCAAGCTACTTGACCTAGTTTCCAGACATTGTTATCAATGATTTTTTTTAGAACATTTCCAAAACGAATACAGTGCACATTTGTATTTGAAATCATTGAAACCGATCTTAATTATCTTTTTGATATTTAAACTAATTATTTTAGCAAAATCAATTAAATGCTACAACTTCACCAACTGTTTTGAAATGGACAACTTTCATTATTTCGTCTGAATTTGAGAAGACGTATACTTTTATATTACCAACAATATCTTTATTTTCTGTGGATAACATAATTGGCAAATATGTTTTCGTATTGTACCACAATATCTACGCTTCCAAATTCGAGGCTAGAAATTTATTCATATCATTTATGTAACGCAAGTTCTGTAATTTTCACACTGAAAACATATATCTCATAACATTATTAAAGTCAGATTCAGTATAATCATACACTATATTCTAAGAGATTGATTAACACCAAATACCCCGTGTTGATAATACAATTTATGTTCTTATATTGTTTATATAAATAATCTCTTAGTTGTACAAACGATTCTGAAGTGTATGTCATTATATTACTGTTCTAAAATCCAGACACAGTGATCCAAGGTTAAACATATTTACGTTATGCTGTGAAAGACAAATCACTGATGCCAGGTATTCCAGAGCTTGCCATGAACACGGGACCGCAATTACAGAAACTAACAAATCACTCAGCAAGACATAGGATAGATAAATGTGCATGTATTGATGTTCGGAATAAAAATTATACACTGTACATAATTTGGTTATAACAACGTTCCTAAATACCTATGTAAATAAAAAAAAGTGAAGTTGAAAGAAGAAGTCAAGGGACACAATAAAAACAAGTTTGGTTAAGGTGTTGTTATTTCTTGAACGAGAGAAAGGACGAAACAAGTCTCAATACTATAATTTGTTCAAGGTTTGTAGAAGAGTGTGGTACGAACAGAACAATACAAAAATAATAACAGGAAACTAACACAACGACAATCTGGCGCTCAACAAAATGGGTTCATCTGAAGGAGTTTCGTCTAGCTTCTTTTAATATGTGCTCTTTGATTTGTCGAAGACAAACGGAAACAAAGGAACTTTCAAGGCCTGTGTCTTATATGAAACCTGAAGATAACTATGACGTCATACATCAAATGCACATTAATTTGCGATTGCTTGAAGTGCACAACACCTGCAGCGTCAGAAAAGTTAAATATCGAGAATTCTTGAAATGTTTTAGAAATATGCGATGCATTGATGTGAAAGTTTAAATTAACGAAGCCATTATTTCTCGGATGATTTAACATTTGATTTTACTTCTAATCAGTAAACAAACATTACTGATACCCGCTGTTTCATAGTAACGACTCGTTTGATAATTCAGCAAACTTTTACTACACAAAGATTTCCAAGCCAAAATGTTTATGAGCATACATAAGAAATGAGCATATACGAGGGTTGTCCCAGTAAATCGTGTACTTTGCCCATTGCACAAAAAGTAGCCAAAACATCCGTTTCAATTTTTTACTGATGATCAATGAATGTGTTTTTAAAAGGTATAAGGAATTTCATGAAAATAAATCAATAAATAATTTGTCAGTTTACATTACTTATGTCCATGGTATGCAAGTGCGGCGCACAGTGACGTCAAAGTAAGGACGTCATGCCGCGGAACATTTTTCTCTCTATCTTAAGTTGTTCCTTTTATTAAATATGCTTACGATGGCATTACACTTTTTTCTGATACGAATTTGCGAATCAATCGCAATCGAATGCACCATAGAAAAGCTTTCTGTTCGATACAACCAACCCTCATGGTGGGATAAAAACTAGCACAGACATATCCTTTCTACTGCGAGAAGAGTTAAAGCCCCGTGGTGCGTGGCACAGTATATAGCGTTGGTGTACAACGCACTGATGTCACAAATATCATTACACATTCGTCGTCATTCATGTATCGTGTTCTAGAAACATTACTGCAGATCCGCCAGTACCGTTTAGAGTCTTAAACTATTTTTCGACGGCATACCAACCAAAACTTTTAAGTGTACTGTGATTTTCTACGGGTGTTTTCTCTTCTGACGTCACAATTCTCGTACGTTTTTATTTTTAGTGTGGTTATTCAAACATGCGTATTTCTCGCACATATAATGAAATCGATTTGAAACTTACTGTGATGACATTTTCCAACAGTCCTAAATGCCGACGTGAAAATTATGCGCAATATCGTATTGAAAATATGAGAATTACAACTTTATTGAACATACATTTAATGAATCACGGTGCATTTTATGGGTTGCGCCGCATTTGCGTACATGGGGTTGGTAAATCACTGATAATGTGCATCATGTACATATCCGTTCACTGTTTTCATTTGTTTAAGTTCAACAATGAATTCATAAAGGTAACTACAAAAAATCATAATCGTGTGACGTCAAATAAGAAAATTATTTGCAAAGTACACGATTTACTGGGACAACCCTCGTATGTTTTCTATTTACGTGTATTTTAAAAAATGTTTCTGTTGTAATAAGTACACCCTGACTGCGGGTTTAAATATCCAAGCGTCTGGAATTATTACAATTCATTTTCATTCTTGGACTAATCGCACAAAACAGCCATTGTTATAGAGGTCTTTTGATTTACACTTTTTATTGATTACGTAATCTCGTTTTCACGCCGTTTCCAACGAGTTGCATGTCAGATGTGTATTTTTAAAATTATTTTGCTTTTTACTCTATTTACCGGTACATTAAGGAGTTTTTTTCACATGTAACATCATTGGCATATCATTATTCGATGCATCGTACTTTTAAGTTATAAGCGTATTCAATACCTATTATACACAATATTCTTTTGTTTGCAGAAAAAAAGAACTTTTGCTTCTGCAATCAATGTGTTCCATTGTATTAAATCCAATCCTTTAAATAATATACCGAAACACGAATAGTTATAATCAGTTATAAGATTTGGTGTTTATTACATTTGGCGTTTTGAGTGGCACTACAACAACATATTTTGTTCACTTAAGTGTATTCATTGGTACATTGCAGAACAATTTTATGCACCTGTTTTAAATCTCAAACTTTTATTTTGGAATCTTGTTTAGCGTTATTGAACGTTAAACAACACAGATCTGTTCAACCCTCAAAATACATCACACGTCTACATATTATTTGACGTAGATAAGGTATTAAAATATTTGTTAAATATTATGATACAAAATTTCAAAATAATGATTATGCTTCGTAGAAGCAGACGTATTCAAACCAGATTGCTTTTCAAGACATAACAACACAGATCAGTAAACGCCACCAAACAGAGGTTTACTGATGTGAAAAAGTCACGTCATGGCCAATCAAAACCCGGGAATTCGCTTCCTTTGGAATTGTAACCGTTTCAAATGATGGCGTTTTGTAAGGCGTTTCTATTGTATGTATATTGCCAAAATGTCAAGTACTGTCATATGTTTGACAGAAATCATCTGGTAAAATGATTGAAGAAACAGTTTTAGTATCATATAATGTGTACCGTTCGTTTTAAGAGAATGTACCTGTGAGCTTTTCAAAAAGTATCATCAAATTAATGACGTTGTAGATTATTATATGTATTACTTTTAAGATTACCTAACACCTACTCATAGATTAAAAACTCATGAAAACAAAACATGGACACGTATAACATTGGAACACATATACTATTTGCACAGTCTCAACGTTAAAACATGACGTACAAAAATACACGAACACACACTTTCCTTAATCATTGTTTGGCAACACTCAGTTATGTTTGGCTGACCTTAAGATAAATTATAATAATGGACGCATTCTTGTGAGGAAAAGAAATCGGACAAGGGAAGGCACAAACCAACAGAAACAGGAGAGAACTAATGACTGAAAGCTCCCACAATGCGACTACCAATTCGGCAGCCTGTTGCTTCAGTTAGTCAAACAAATCCAGTGCAAGGGCCATTAGATAAGACGGACTAAAGAGGCAATCACACAGCAAAAGAACAACATCAACAGTTGAAGTTTTCCCGCAATCAGAAAACTTTAACATTATATTTTTATTGATAGTCTTAGTAGTAACGTTAGAGATATGGAATTTAATGTGTATACTTTCCAACATTTTATCGCCAATAACTATTTACAGACTTGTGTACTTGTGGCAACATATATTTTCTAAAATTGTCTAAAACAAAAAACGTAACGTGTATTGTTGCACGTAGCAAATCACCGCCTGGTATTTTATTCAGATAGAATTATATTATCTTTTATTTATTGAAGTATTTATCTATACAAAATTCATATCGTACAACGCCCTTCCTTACATTTCGATATAAAAACTACCAATCTGCATGACCTAGTTTTCCAGACACTGTTGTCGATGAATTTTTTGAGAACATTTCCGAAACAAATACATTGCACATTTATGTTTGAAATCATTGAATCCAAACGTAATTATCTTTTTATATTCAACTAATTAATTTAGCAATATCAATTAAATGTTACAATTACATCAACTATTTTGCAACATAAAATACGCAGCTTACAGATTTTCTTCTGAATTTGAACATACGTATCATTTTGTATTACTGTTAAAATCCTTATTGCCTGTGGATAACATAATTGGC
Organism: Spisula subtruncata; assembly: GCA_963678985.1. NCBI lineage: Eukaryota > Metazoa > Mollusca > Bivalvia > Venerida > Mactridae > Spisula > Spisula subtruncata. The sequence continues at coordinate 31,673,331 of OY787667.1, forward strand.
AAATAGGTTTTCGTATTTTACCACAATATCTACGTCCGGACTAGTAATTTATTAATGTCATTTCTGTAACGCGGATTCTGTAATTTTCAAGCTGAAAACGAATTTCTCATAACATTATTAAAATCAGATTCAGTATAATCACATACTATTCTATGAGATTTATTAACACCAAATACCCCGTGTTGATAAATCAATTTATGTTCTTATATTGTTTATTTAAATAATCTCTTAGTTGTATAAACGATTCTGAAGTGCATGTCATTATATTACTGTTCTAAAATCCAGACACAGCGATCCAAGGTTATACATATTTACGTTATGCTGTCTAAGACAAATCACTGATGCCAGGTATTTCAGAGCTTGCCTTGAACACGTGACCGCAATTACAGAAACTAACAAATCACTCAGCAAGACATACGTATGTATAGGATAGATATACGTGCATGTATGAATGTTCGGAATAAAACAAAACACACCTTACATGATTAAAATGTTGTATTACCTATTTGCTTGAAACGATGTTCTCAAATACCATTGTAAAACTCAAAGATTGAAGTCAAAAGAAGTCAAAGGACACGATACAAAGACGTTTTATCATTGTACATGTGTTTCTGTCGACAGAAAGGGCGAAACAAGTCTAAAAACTATCATTTGTTCAAGGTTCGTACAAAATTGTGTTACGAACAGAACAATACAAAAATGATCATAGGGGATCAGTTTTGTTATTGAATTATCTTAGAACAGTGTTTTAGCGTATTGAAGTTGAAGGACAAGTAACTCATCAGTATTAACTGTAACATGTCATGTCATGTTTGCATTGTTCTGTTTCTAATATAATACGTGAGACACAATTACAAATTATTTAATCACAAGAAGCTGACGCATACTTCCCTGATGGAACGATATTTAGTTAAGAACCACTAACACAGCGACAATCTGTCAAATGAGTTCATCTAAAGGAGTTTCGTGTAACTCCTTTTAGTATGTGTCTTTTAATTTGTCGAAGACAATCTGAAACAAAGGAACTTTCACGGTTTGTGATTTATATGAAACCTGAAGATAACTGTGACGTCATACATCAAATGCACATGAACATTATTTTGAAATTGCTTGAAGTGCACAACACCTGCAACGTCAGAAAAGTAAAATATCGAGAATTCCTGAAATATTTGAAAAATATTTGATGCATGGATGTGAAAGTTTGAATTAACGAAGCAATTTATTTCTGATGATTTAACATTTTATTTTACTTCATATAAATCACTACACAAACATTCCTGAAACCTGCTGCTTCAAATTAACGAATCGTTTGATAATTCAGCAAACTTTTAATACAAAAGATATCCAAGCCAAAATGTGGGTGAACTGTGACTTAGTCTGATTTTTCCGAAACTTTCTTGAAATACACAACTCATTTATGTTATCTCCACAACTCAATCAACTTCCGTTAACTTCTCTGATTCAACTTAGTTCATTAGTTTTATATTACTTTGAAGCAGGTCAGAATTGAAGGTTTGGTCTGTGAAACATAGGGTAAAAAGACTTTATACTAACAGTGTTTTGTCAAAATGACGCTGAGCAAGCAATGGAATTTCTAACTTGAATAAGCGTATATATGTACATAAGAAATGAGCATACATGTATTCTATTTACTATGACCTTCTAGATTATTATATGTATTACTTTTAAGAGTACCTAACACCTACTAATAGATTAAATACTCATGAAAACAAACCATGAACACGTATAACATTGGAACACATATTTGCACAGTCTCAACGTTAAAACATGACGTACAAAAAAAACACGAACAAACACTTTCCTTAATCATTGTTTGGCAACACTCAGTTATGTTTGGCTGACGTTAAACGTTAACATTATATTTTTATTGATAGGCTTAGTAGTTACGTCAGAGATATGGAATTTAACGTGTATAATTTCCAAACTTTTATCGCCAATAACTATTTACAGACTTGTGTACTTGTGGCAACATATATTTTCTGAAATTGTCTAAAACAAAGAACGTAACGTGTATTGTTGCACGTAGCAAATCACCGCCTGGTATTTTATTCAGATATAATTAGATTATCTTTTATTTATTGAAGTATTTATCTATACAAAATTCATATCGTACAACGCCCTTCCTTACATTTCGATATAAAAACTACCAATCTACATGACCTAGTTTTCCAGACACTGTTGTCAATGAATATTTTAGAACATTTTCAAAACGAATACATTGCACATTAATATTAGACATCATTGAATCCAAACGTAATTATCTTTTTTATATTCAACTAATTAATTTAGCAATATCAATTCAATGTTACAATTACATCGATTATTTTGAAACATAAAATACGCAGCTCACAGATTTTCGTCAGAATTTGAACATACGTATCATTTTGTATTACTGTTAATATCCTTATTTCCTGTGGATAACATAATTGGCAAATAGGTTTTCGTATTGTACCACAATATCTACGTCCGGACTAGTAATTTATTAATGTCATTTCTGTAACGCGGATTCTGTAATTTTCAAGCTGAAAACGAATTTCTCATAACATTATTAAAATCAGATTCAGTATAATCACATACTATTCTATGAGATTTATTAACACCAAATACCCCGTGTTGATAAATCAATTTATGTTCTTATATTGTTTATTTAAATAATCTCTTAGTTGTATAAACGATTCTGAAGTGCATGTCAATATATTACTGTTCTAAAATCCAGACACAGCGATCCAAGGTTATACATATTTACGTTATGCTGTGAAAGACAAATCACTGATGCCAGATACCTCAGAGCTTGCCATGAACACGGGACCGCAATTACAGAAACTAACAAATCACTCAGCAAGACATACGTATGTATAGGATAGATATACGTGCATGTATGAATGTTCGGAATAAAACAACACACACCTTACATGATTAAAATGTTGTATTACCTTTTTGCTTGAAACGATGTTCCCAAAAACCAATGTAAAACTCAAAGATTGAAGTCAAAAGAAGTCAAAGGACACGATACAAAGACGTTTTATCATTGTACATGTGTTTCTAATGTCATTTCCTGAACGACAGAAAGGACGAAACAAGTCTTAATACTATCATTTGTTCAAGGTTTGTACAAGATTGTGTTACGAACAGAACAATACAAAAAAAATCATAGGGGATCGGTTTTGTTATTGAATTATCTTAGAACAGTGTGTTAGCGTATTGAAGTTGAAGAACAAGTAGCTCATCAGTATTAACTGTAACATGTCATGTCATGTTTGCATTGTTCTGTTTCTAATATAATACGTGAGACACAATTACAAATTATTTAATCACAAGAAGCTGACGCATACTTCCTTGATGGAACGATATTTAGTTAAGAACCACTAACACAGCGACAATCTGTCAAATGAGTTCATCTAAAGGAGTTTCGTGTAACTCCTTTTAGTATGTGTCTTTTAATTTGTCATAGACAATCTGAAACAAAGGAACTTTCACGGTTTGTGATTTATATGAAACCTGAAGATAACTGTGACGTCATACATCAAATGCACATGCACATTATTTTGCAATTGCTTGAAGTGCACAACACCTGCAACGTCAGAAAAGTAAAATATCGAGAACTCCTGAAATATTTGAAAAATATTTGATGCATGGATGTGAAAGTTTGAATTAACGAAGCCATTTATTTCTGATGATTTAACATTTTATTTTACTTCATATAAATCACTACACAAACATTCCTGAAACCTGCTGCTTCAAATTAACGAATCGTTTGATAATTCAGCAAACTTTTAATACAAAAGATATCCAAGCCAAAATGTGGGTGAGCTGTGGCTTAGTCTGATTTTTCCGAAACTTTCTTGAAATACACAACTCATTTATGTTATCTCCACAAATCAATCAACTTCCGTTAACTTCTCTGATTCAACTTAGTTCATTAGTTTTATATTACTTTGAAGCAGGTCAGAATTGAAGGTTTGGTCTGTGAAACATAGGGTAAAAAGACTTTATACTAACAGTGTTTTGTCAAAATGACGCTGAGCAAGCAATGGAATTTCTAACTTGAATAAGCGTATATATGTACATAAGAAATGAGCATATATGTATTCTATTAACTATGACCTTCTAGATTATTATATGTATTACTTTTAAGAGTACCTAACACCTACTCATAGATTAAATACTCATGAAAACAAACCATGAACACGTATAACATTGGAACACATATTTGCACAGTCTCAACGTTAAAACATGACGTACAAAAAACACGAACAAACACTTTCCTTAATCATTGTTTGGCAACACTCAGTTATGTTTGGCTGACGTTAAACGTTAACATTATATTTTTATTGATAGGCTTAGTAGTTACGTCAGAGATATGGAATTTAACGTGTATAATTTCCAAACTTTTATCGCCAATAACTATTTACAGACTTGTGTACTTGTGGCAACGTATATTTTCTGAAATTGTCTAAAACAAAGAACGTAACGTGTATTGTTGCACGTAGCAAATCACCGCCTGGTATTTTATTCAGATATAATTAGATTATCTTTTATTTATTGAAGTATTTATCTATACAAAATTCATATCGTACAACGCCCTTCCTTACATTTCGATATAAAAACTACCAAACTACATGACCTAGTTTTCCAGACACTGTTGTCAATGAATATTTTGAGAACATTTTCAAAACGAATACATTGCACATTTATATTAGACATCATAGAATCCAAACGTTATTATCTTTTTTATATTCAACTAATTAATTTAGCAATATCAATTCAATGTTACAATTACATCGATTATTTTGAAACATAAAATACGCAGCTTACAGATTTTCGTCAGAATTTGAACATACGTATCATTTTGTATTACTGTTAATATCCTTATTTCCTGTGGATAACATAATTGGCAAATAGGTTTTCGTATTGTACCACAATATCTACGTCCGGACTAGGAATTTATTAATGTCATTTCTGTATCGCGGATTCTGTAATTTTCAAGCTGAAAACGAATTTCTCATAACATTATTAAAATCAGATTCAGTATAATCACATACTATTCTAAGAGATTTATTAACACCAAATACCCCGTGTTGATGAATCCATTTATGTTATTATATTGTTTATGTAAATAATCTCTTTGTTGTATAAACGATTCTGAATTATATGTCATTATTGCTGTTCTAAAATTAGACACAGCGATCCAAGGTTATACATATTTACGTTATGCTGTGGAAGACAAATCACTGATGCCAGGTATTTCAGAGCTTGCCTTGAACACGTGACCGCAATTACAGAAACTAACAAATCACTCAGCAAGACATATGATAGATAAATGTGCATGTATTAATGTTCGGAATAAAAAAATACACTGTAAATAATTTGGTTATAACAACGTTCCTAAATACCAATGTTAATAAAAAAAAGTGAAGTTAAAAGAAGAAGTCAACGGACACAATAAAAAAAGTTTGGTTAAGGTGTTACAATTTCTGGAACGAGAGAAGGGACGAAACAAGTCTCAATACTATAATTTGTTCAAGGTTTGTAGAAGATTGTGGTACGAACAGAACAATACAAAAATAATATCAGGAAACCTGAAGATAACTGTGACGTCATACAACAAATGCACATTATTTTGCAATTGCTTGAAGCGCACAACACCTGCAGCGTCAGAAAAGTTAAATATCGAGAATTCCTGAAATGTTTTTAAAATGTGTGATGCATGGATGTGAAGGTTTGAATTAACGAAGCCATATATTTCTGATGATTCAATGTTTGATTTTACTTCATTCTGATCAGTAAACAAACATTCCTGATACCTGCTGTTGCAAATTAATGACTCGTTTGATAATTCAGCAAACCTTTAGAACACAAAGATTTCCAAGCCAAAATGTGGGCATAATTGGGCTAATTATCCGAAACTTTCTTGAAATACAAAATTCATTGCAGTTATCACCCAAACGTGAAAAACTTCTCTGATCCAACTTAGTTCATTAGTTTGGTGTCACATTGAAACAGGTTAGAATTGAAGGGGTTACTTATAGTATCTATGAAACATGGGGTAAAAAGACTTTTCCATTATTTGTCAAAATGACACTGAACAAGCAATGGACTTTCTAACTTGAATACATCTAAGCGTATATGAACATGCATAAGAAATGAGCATATATTTATTCTATTTGCCTGCATATTAAAAATGTTTCTGTATCTTTGGGAAGCATACGAAGGTACAATGTTGTAATAAGTACACCCTGGTTGCGGGTTAGTTATCCAAGGTTCTGGAATTATCACAATTCGTCTTCATTCTTAGACTGTTCGCACTAAACCTTTGTATATTGGTCTTTGCAGTAGGGTTGGAATAATAGGATTGTCATGTCGTGTCTCACGATTTGCATGTCAGATGTTTTGTTTTATTAGTTTGCTATTCTACCTTATTTACCGGTACATGAAGGAGTATGCAGTAGCATTGGCATATCATCGTTTAATTTTTCGTGCGTTTAAGTTTTAAGCAAATTTCCAATACCTATTTTAAATAATATACTTCTACTGGCAAAAAAGAACATTTGCTTCTACGAACAATGCGTTTTAACGTCTTCAATCATATTCTAAACGGGACAGACACACGAGAAGTTATGATCGGTTTTAAGTGTTGATGTTTTTTTTACATTTGGCATTTTGAGTGGCACCAAAACAACATATTGTTCAGTTTAGTGTGTTCATCGGTACAATTGCACAAACCAATTTCGTGCACCTGTTTTAAATCCCACAATCTTATTTTGGAATCTTTTTGAGCATTATTGAACAATAAACAACATAACTCTGTTCAACCAAACAAAAACATCACACGTGAATGTATTGGTTAGCGTAGATAAGGTACTAACATGTTTGTTAAATAAAGGGATACACAATTTCAAAACAATGATTATGCTTTGAAGAAGCAAAAGTATTTAAACCTGATTGCTTTTCAAGACATAACAACGCATATCAAGTATTATCTATATAATTCAAATATGTGAAAACAAGAAGCTTTTAAATGTAAGTAAACAGGTTTTAGATTATAAAGCAACAATGTTGCTACCACAACATCTCCTGGGGCCTTATTCATCAACGCTGTGAGTCTAAAAATCAGACTTAGACTTAAAACTGTCATTATTAGTAATCACTGGCAATTCTTTGAAATTAGATTTAACCGTGTGAAATTCTCTCTAACTATTTGTTGTTACCCACTGAACATGTATACCAATTTATACCAAAATCGGTACATTTATAACAAAATGAGAGCGAATAGAACATTTGAAAATGTAAAGTCTAAGTCAACGTTTTAGACTTACAGCGTTGGTGAATAAGGCCCCTGGACCTTTTCAGTTTGAATTCCTCCAACAACCACTTCTAAAAATGACGTTCACACAAGTGTAAACGCCACCAAAAGGAGGTCAACTGATTTGAAAACGTCACGTCTTAGCCCATAAGAACGCGGGAATTCGCTTACTTTGGAATTATAACCGTTTCAAAGGAGGGCGTTTTTGATAAGGCGTTTTTATTGTATGTATATTGCCAAAACGTATAGCACTGTCATATGTTTGACAGAAATCATCTGGTGAAATGATTGTAGAAACCGTTTTAGTATCAAATAATATGTACCGTTAGTGTTAAGTGAATGTACTTGTAAACCAGTATCATCAAGTAAATAACGTTCTAGATTATTATAGTTATTGCTTTTTAGAGTACCTAGCACCTTCTCATAGATTATATACTCATGAGAACAAACAATGGACACTTATAACATAGGAGCACATTTTTGCAGAGTCTCAGCGTTAAAACATGACGTATAAATACAGGAACACTGTTTGGCAACCCTCAGTTATTTTTGGCTGACCCTTATATACGTACATTATAATAATGGACACATTCTGGTGACGAAAAGAAATCGGACGTGGAAGGCAAACATAAACAGAAACATGAGAGCACAAATGACTGAAAGCTCCCAAAACGCGACTGCAAATTCGGCAGCCTACTGCGTCAGTTAGTCAAACAAGTCGAGAACAAGTGCCATCAGATAAGACTGAATCAAGAGGAAGACCACACAGCAAAAGGACAACATCAACACTTTAAGTTAGCCACAGACAAAATCATTAACCACGAGACCATCGTGTCACTCTATATCCACAATGTGTTAATCCATAACCATAATAATAAGCAGCTATTGTTTGTTTTCCTATCCTACTGAATGCAGGTTTAATAATCCAAGGATCTCGGAATTATTGCAATAATTTTAGTTTAAAGACAGTTCACACAATACTTCCATTGCTATATTGGTCTTTTGATTTGCACTATTTATTGTATACTTAATCGGATTTTCAACCCGTTTCTCACGAGTTGCATGTCAGATGTTTTTTATTAAGCTATTTTACCCTATTTACAGGTACTTGAATGAGTTTGTTCCCACGTGCCACAGCATTGCCATATCATTGTTTCATGCATCATAATTTTCAGTTTTAAGCATATTTGATACCTATTATACACAATATACCTTTTCTGTAAAAAAGAACATTTGCTTATGTTAACATTGTGCTCTTATGCTTACAATCCAATGCTAAACATGTCAGACACACTCACGGTTGTAATTGGTTATAATTGTTGATATTTACTACATTTGGCGTTTTGAGTGGCACCCCAACAACATAATTATTGCTCAGTTTGAGGTGTTCGTCGGTACAATTGCAAAAACTCATTCGTGCACCTGTTTTAAATCTCAAACTCTAATTTTGGAATCTTGTTGAGCATTATTGAACAATAAACAACATAGCTCTGTTCAGCCCAACAAAAACATCACACGACTTTGTATTGTTTGACGTAGATAAGGTACTAAAAGATTTGGAAAATAATTTGATACATCAACTCAAAACAATGATTATACTATGAAGAATCAGAATCATTTTAACCTGATTGCTTTTCAAGACATAACAACACATATCTAGTATTATCTATATAATGCAAATATGTGAAAACAAGAAGCTTTTATAAGTAAACAGGTGTCTGTTAATAACGCACCGTAGCTACCACAAGAGATCTTCACGCGCACAAGGTTTTAAGGGTTAGAGATGTAAGGTTGGCGCAATGGACAGACAGATACTAGTACATGTTATATTTCCGTCAGACAGTTGTTCGATGGACACACAGAAGTGACTCAGTATACACGTATGGAAAACTGATACTTCAGACTATTGTAAAATTGGCATATAGTTGCGTCTGTCGATGGCACAATGTGCACGAATAACGGAACAATTTGTGTCAAAAAAGGTTTGAGAAAATCCGACAGGGAAGGTAGCATTGTAACTCAAACCATAGTACAATGGACATACCCGGTATATTTGCGCCAGCCTATGGCACAAAATCACCAATAATGGTCATATTTATGTAAAATATCATACGGTAGGGGGTATATTGTTTAACCTATATGGCGTAACACAGCCAAGATATTCAAAATAATATATGCGAATGGATGTAGGAAAAACAGAATTATTCTAAAGAAATTATTCACTACGGTGTTGTCAACGATGCAACTGATCAATCAACAATAACGGTCGATATGCCACTATTTACATTACTAGTGTTTAACAACACAAAGCACTGATCCGTTTCAGGGAATCCAAGAATGTTTTGTAGAATTCCAACACGGTTACCGCGAGTCTCGAACTGGTATGACTTTATCTTAGTGCTAGTATGTGTCAGTATAGAACAGGCGGTTCTCATTTTCATTTATCTGCATTGAATTATATGCAGCTATTTATTCCTATACAAACTGATAAAATTGCTTGGACATTTTCCAAAATGATGTGTTATCATAACACACACAAGAAATTATACCAGTTATGGGGGGTATTCAGGAAACAAACCCCATCTATTAGACAAATAAGCGCATAATTTCAGTTTAAAGCCATTTTTCAATTTCGAGTTTTTACTAAATGTAAGTGGATTCTGTGCCTGTAACAGACTGGTTGGGTTTAATTTACTCATAGAGGCACGTCTCCCTGATAGGCCTCGAGATAAACAACATAGCCTTCCATAGAGGCACGTCTCCCTGATAGGCCTCGAGATAAACAACATAGCATTCCACAGAGACACGTCTCCCTGTTAGGCCTCGAGATGAACAACATATCATTCCATAGAGGCACATATCCCGGATAGGCCTCGAGATAAACAACATAGCATTCCATAGGGTACGCCTTCCTGATAGGCCTCGAGATAAACAACATAGCATTCCATAAAGGCACATTTCCCTGATAGGCCTCGAGATAAACAGCATAGCATTCCATAGAGGCACGCCTCCCTGATAGGCATCGAGATAAACAACATAGCATTCCATAAAGGCACATTTCCCTGATAGGCCTCGAGATAAACAACATAGCATTCCATAGAGGCATATCTCCCTGATAGGCATCGAGATAAACAACATAGCATTCCATAAAGGCACATTTCCCTGATAGGCCTCGAGATAAACAACATAGCATTCCATAGAGACACGTCTCCCTGATAGGCCTCGAGATAAACAACATAGCATTCCATAGAGACACGTCTCCCTGATAGGCCTCGAGATAAACAACATAGCATTCCATAGCGACACGTCTCCCTGGTAGGCCTCGAGATAAACAACATAGCATTCCATAGAGACACGTCTCCCTGATAGGCCTCGAGATAAACAACATAGCCTTCCATAGAGGCACGTCTCCCTAATAGGCCTCGAGATAAACAACATAGCGTTCCATAGAGACACGTCTCCCTGATAGGCCTCGAGATAAACAACATAGCATTCCATAGAGGCACATCTCCCTGATAGGCCTCGACATAAACAACATAGCATTCCATAGAGGCACATCTCCCTGATAGGCCTCGAGATAAACAACATAGCATTCCATAGGGGCACGCCTGCCTGATAGGCCTCGAGATAAACAACATAGCATTCCATAGAGACACGTCTCCCTGATAGGCCTCGAGATAAACAACATAGCATTCCATAGAGGCACGCCTCCCTGATAGGCCTACAAGTATACGAAATACGTTCAGTAAAGTAAGGTTACGGAACCACTTACAAACAGATTGAAGATAAACGGTACAAAACATCAGCCAGCATTACATGTTACATTGCTTCTTTTCTCTGTAAGTGAGTACATCATGCTATCATTCGGCACGCTTCACTCTTTATTACGTAACAATTCAGTGAGATTACACCTCTCTCACTTTGAAGGGTAAAAACAGTATCCAGCTTACATAATTCGTTTGTGTATATCCAGCAATGTTTTATACCGGTTACAGATACTTGTAGTCAAGCACTGTGGAAGAATCCATCAAGGCCACAGTATTTTTATGTTTTGATTAACGGAATGTACTATCGGGAATGGGTGGGGGATAAAAAGTGACCTGTGTCTCTGTCTTTGTATTGCGAGATTCTGCACCCCCTGGACCCTCCTGTTCTATAATTTCATTCCCGAAAGCTAATAAGTTTAAAAGTGTTGCCTAATTTCAAGCTAGGTGCAACGTAACTATCGCTTTATTTTCATCATCCCGTGGCGTAGATATCTTGTTTACCACTGCATGGAAGTGTTATATAGATATAAGGTAGATAGTGGCGTATTGGTAGCAGCTCGTATTGGAATTGTCTGGATGCTGTACAGCAGTTTCCCGATACGCTAGTGAGTAGTATTGTATGACCTTGTTGCAAGCCGTTAGCCGTGAAGCATTTTGCTCAAATGGCTGATTGTTTGTGAGAAAATGAGTTATGACCCAAACAACAGTCACGCTTCAACGTGCCGAGTGAGAATTTGACTACAGGACTAACAAGTGCACTGCATACACCATAAAGAATATACCAGTCGATAGCCACGCAATAAAGCGACCCCCACCGAAACGACCACAAAAATTACATTTATTGCTTTTTAGTTTGCAAATTACCATCGATGGAGGCCGAAACCCAGGCAATCACCATTTGGAACATGTTTGACTGTTATGTTGTCTACAAACGTGGTTAGTCAGAAAGGATGTCTTCGACAAGGAAGCCATCAACAACAAACTTTGTAATATTATTATTGATAACAACAATACGCGTAGTTTTAGAAGTTGACCAACAAATGCGATTGGTTTCTCAATTTTGTTTAAGGATAATAAATCGACAAAGTTTCAGGTAATGAATGTTTAACCTTCAAAACTCTTAAGGCTGTTAATATATTTGTTTATTTTTATAGTTTTAATCACTTGATGAAAATGCCAACCTCCTTAAAACTTAAAAATGATAATAAAAGCAACTTTAAAAGCTTTTTAGCCATTTGGAAAACTGAATCCAACAGACGCTTGAAGGTAAGTGTTCAGCTGCTTGAGAAATAATTTACATCAAGGTAATGATAACAGATAATCATACTGTTCATAAAAATACAATTTTCTCAAGGTAAAACACAAGATAAACCGGATGTACGTAGTGTATATATTTACACTAAACGATCATTGCGCTCGTTAAATGGTTTACTCAGAAACCATAACAATCAGGTAATTATATACAATGTAGAGTGAGTATACGAGTGGAAAGTTTTCGTCCTTGCCCTTTGTGCCTCTGGTACAACTAGGACTAGGTAGGTACATGTAGTAGGCAGGTATAATATACATGAACAACAATATTCAAATGTGTCCGAAGTACCTGCAAATTACCGCGTATGTACCGCGTTGTAACATGTACATAAAATGATACTAGAGTGCCACATCGGACAACCGTTGTGTGTAAGGCAGCTGGTTGTTAGTTGTTGACAGTGGAAAACAAGTCTTACAACATGTACGGTTGTACGGTGTGATATACACATACAGTCAATCCTCTCCTAGTGGTCACTGGAAGGAACAAACCACTTGTCTTAAACAGAGCTTGTTATTTAATTACAATCGACCTATTGAAAAAATGTTATGAAAATCGAACAAGGGAAGGAAGCACTCAACAAAAACAGCCGCCGAGCCAAAACTAACACACAGGCAAGAAACAAAACATAGACCACAAACATATGCCAACATACATCACACAAAATTGAACAAGAAAATGAAGTCCCTATACATCCAGATGTCAAACTGACTGTAAAAGTTGAAACTCTATTAAACCATTTTTAAAAAAAGGAAAATCCCAACGTGCCCGATGCCTCTCGAAGCTTATTTATTTACTTCGGCGGTATATCACTGATAAAACAAAATGCTCAGTGAAACATAGGCTTTATAATCAGCCTTACTTGATTTGTCCCTTGGCTGGCTGCTACTCTGCTTACTCTGGAAAGTCTATTGTGATGCATAAGGGTAGATCAGAATGGCATTCTACCACAGTATTATACCGGACTTTGAATAACAAACATGCTTTAAGTCTCACGGAGTAAGAAATATTGCAGAAATATACATTAGAAGTCAGAAAGTCGAAGGAGGTCCTAAACGTTTGCTCTTGGAATAATTACCAAATTGAATTGTGTACGGGAATATTACTAAGAGCATCGATGTTACGAGCACACGGTCTATGTCGAGCAGTATACATGTACATGTCTTACATCATATTTATGCATTCTCTATACACCACAACCAAAGAGGAAAATAATAAGAACTCTTACTCTTGTATCGATAATGGTATATCGTAAGAACAGACACAGCATGGATAAACAAAATGTAAGATGATAAATCAGGTTTCTCTATCTAAGTTGTTATAAACAACAACAAATCACCATGTCTGATTTGTCTGTACTGGTGGAACATATTTGTACAATAACATCAAATGTTAGAACTAGCATTCGTGCATCGTCCATGGTAACAATACCAGTGAGTCTTAAAAGTAATTTCCTAAAAATCGTGGGTTATGTACTTTTCAACCAGCTATCGATCACGACGTGCTTTTTACGTGAGTGAAGTTATTGGGCTTAGACTAGAATGCATTAATTTCCCTTGACATTTAGACTTACATAAAAAATGCTTATATCATGGCTACGTAATGTTAACTGAAGGGGTGGCGCTAAATCCAATGATAATCGAGGGGGTGGGACTTAAATTTCACAGGAATGAGTGCAATAACTGCAGTGCATGATAATATTATCCTGAACTGAAAGCTGTCGCACGCATACTGTAAATCATTAATTTTCGTGGGCGATTAAATTTCTCGGACTCTATGGTTCACCTTCAACCTCGAAATCAAATCCATTCGAACAATAAACTTTACCCTTGTATTTATTACCTGAAATGCAAAATCCACGAATTAAAGTCCCATCGAAATGGTCATATTTACCAAAACAACGCAATTTCATCCCAACGAAATTCGATCATTTTGCAGTGAACCACTGTTTATACGTTAACTGTAAAATAATCCGTGATGTCCGTGCTTGAAAAGTACGTACTGGGGTCTACAACTTTAAGGTAATAGAGTGTAATCTATAGTGAAGTAAAGTTTCAAAAATGTTTTTTTTCTTTCAAATTTACTTTGTCGGATAAAATAGGCATTGTATTATGATCATATTACATTTGCACTTGAGGTTAGACACAAATAAATTTCAAATTTGTTGACGCATATGACAGCAATTGGATTGCAAATCTTGCCCGTTCACAATCAAAGTAAACATGACATTAAAAGTCCAAGTTTGTTGTTGGGGACTTAGTCAGTAGTATAAGGACCGAAATCTTACAAAGAAATGATTATAAAATACATTCATGAGTTTGTATCATGCAAAACTGCAATGACCTTGCAAACCGAAAGAAGAAAAGGTGTAATTTTCTTGAAAAACATGCCCAATCTCCAAGTTGTACTCCGTGCCCTTAATATCACAACGTGGTATTGGAAATTTTAATCGGTCAGCGAGGACAATGTACCGTTATGTGATATTTAGCCACACCCAATGAAATTTGACAGCCAATGATATAAGCCAGACAGAGAAACTTAACACTCGGTTTCCTTATTTAGTCTCGGGCTCCGCCCTCGACGAAATAAGGCAACCTCGCGTTTGCGTTCTCTTTCTATTACATAACCCACAACTTGACACGAATGGCTGAAATTACCATCGTAGTCGATAACTGATTCAAACGTACATGGAAAAATAAACGAATCAAAGTAAGAACTAAGGCAACAAGAAATAACTCGCTACTAGTAATGGCTTATTGCCGAATCCTGCTTTTTAAATGTCGAACATAGCCTTTATTTGCTAGTCATATTTCTGTACATGTACAAACGTATGTGCATCCACAGAATTTGAACACTTTTCGCCAGATTAGACGGCAAGCGAACTAACCACGCTGTATCAACTTCTGTATAACCGGATTCCTGTATTATAAATTTCCTGTATTTTTATTTGATATAAGTTTCATTTTATATCAAATGACTATACACCTGTCGTTATTTTAACAGTAATTTAGATAAACTATAGTCTATGTAGATTGTACCACGTGATTATAGGAGACTTGGCAGTTACTTGGCAGTGCATCTAGCTAGATTTTTACCCCAATCTTATGTAACGTGCGTAGCATTTGATTAGTTTTGTGTTCGTTTCATAACACTCACCATTTTAATATTTTCAACATAAAACACCAGAAATTCCAAGATAAGCAATTTAGATGAATAACGTGTTATTTATATTTTCAACATTAAACACCAGGATTTGTATGATAAGCAATGTTGATGAATATTAATATTTTAACATAAGATAAGCATCTTGAGTGAGAAATATAATATTATTTATTCGATGCCGCCAGGAGGCGGCATCGAGTATGAAAGGGTGCAAGCAGATGTCCCAGGAGGATACAAGATTTGATTGGTTATAACGCTGTTGGACTCGCCCGTCAGGGGTAAAATAGGATGATAAATGTTCGGTAGGTACTAAAGTCCAAGTCCCAGGAGGATACAAGATTTGATTGGTTATAACGCTGTTGGACTCGCCCGTCAGGGGTAAAATAGGATGATAAATGTTCGGTAGGTACTAAAGTCCAAATCAGTTCGGAACGGGTGTTTATATAACGGCTACATATGTTGCAATTTGCGGGTCTTAGCAGGGGCTATTAAAAAGTAAAAAAAAACTATTTGCGCGGAGCGGCGATTTTCCTTTCGAACTTTTATGGAACATGTTAAATACTTTCATGTCTGTCAGATATTTTTTAGTTATGATTTTCGATTTTTTCCAGTTCTTAGGTTTTGTCTTAATCTAAATTTGATAAATGCAAGTGTTTTTTTAATCTCTATGTTTCTTTATTTATGTATGTCAGAATAGTTTGTTTTGCCAAAATTTAAACGGGTAAATATAGCTTGCCAACATTGAACTGACACTTCTTATTTACAAAATATTCATATGCGCTCCTATACTCCTGCCAAATGGAACTAGTTCTATGCATATTTTAAACTATGTTGAACGTATTAATTCGCAATAAATTTACTTATCAAGCTCACAAACCACGAAATAACAATGTCCTTTAGTGTCAGTTTCACGTTGTCAGGCTATACCACGTTATTGGAATACACTTTGTTATTTTATGAAACATGCTAAATGCCATCTGTGAAGCATTAATCAATATTATAATGGTGCTCATATTTCTAAAACATGTTATGTTCATTTGAATAAATATTTCAATAGAAAATAGAATGTTTTCATGTTTTCTATTCTTTCCTGGTGTTTCACTGCCTTCAAGTTTTTAACCAGGTTTTCCAAAGGAAAACTCTGGTTATTAGATTGCTGAATGTCGGCGGGCCTTAACAATTTCTTCTGTGCACAACTCCTCCTACATTTCTTCATAGATTTCAACCAAACTTTCAGGGAATGATTGTCATCATGTGACCTGGTGCATATTATCAGGGTTTTATGATTCAACCAATTTTGACGGAGTTATGGCCCTTGAAACAGAAAAAATTGGCCGCTTTCCTTATGTCGCACGGTACTCAAAGTACACGACATAGAGTCATGAAACCTTCACAGAAATGGTCAGGATGTTTTCTCTACACCTGGGGTTTCACTCCCCTTTCAGTTTAGTACATCCAGAGTTATTAGCCATTGAAATGGTGTAAAATAGCCATTTTTGACTTGTTTCACATGCTACTCAAAAAGTATTTGACCTAGGATCATGAAACCTTTATAGAAATGTTTGACAGCATGTACTCTAGTGCACCTGGGGTTTCACTCCCCTTTCAATTTAGTACAACCAGAGTTATTGCCCTTGAATTAGTGAAAAATACCCATTTTCAGCAATCTTAAGTTTTTGCAGCGTACACTCAACACATGAGAATAACTTCCCTTGTGCATCACACATCACGCCGGAATTTTAGTTTGTTTACAAGTTTCTACCAATACCTTTTACTAAATAAAAAGATTTACTTAAAAAGAACTAGCGGCATCTTTGATGCCCAGCATCAACATTTCACTTGTATACATTTGTACTTGATTAAAGGTAACATTTCTGTTGGTAAATATGCATAGAAAACGTCAGACGCAATAAAACGCAATTAATGCTACGACATTCGACGTATATTCACGAGAATCAATAGATTATAAACTTACAATGGGTCGACTAAATGCAATAATTGGGTTTCAGATATTTTTTTATTGTTTTATTCCATGCTTCATTATAAAAGTATGACATACGTACTTATGATAAAGTAGAAAACTTAAATTCAAATATGATGACAGAACGACAATACGGTGGTTAATATATATCTGAAAGCATATTTATGTGGAATGCATGTTAAAAGAAGTTCTTGACTTATGACATCATTGATGTATGACGTCATAGGGCTTATTATATAAGAATATCAAAAATCGTAGTCATTGATTCATTTGTTGGAAATATTTTCGATTTAAAAATCTAAGATTACTGCATCACGTCATACGTTTATTGTCAAATCACAGATAAGCCAGTATCTAGTTGGATGGAGTGACAGATTAAATAAATACTCAAAATACCTGAATAATGTCTTACATAACTGTATTACGTGAGGCAGAGAGCGTATATTGAACGTTTAACGACGTACGGGTGATTTAGACGGATAGGCCTAACCGTACCAAGATGTAAATAGAACGGCATACTGGCGTTTATCCAAGCTACCTGCAAACACTTGTATTGCTACCATACCTATAATAACTACATTACAAGAGCGTATACACACATATACACATATACACACATATACAATACAAAAACCTAAATGTCATACGTATTATTGTACCGTTTTCTTGTACCGTACGATAAATGTTTGCTCTAGAAATTTCTAAGTCGTTGATCGTATTTACATTGCTAGGAAGATTTCTTAGCTGAGTTTTGAAACCTTCTACAATGCTATGCTGGTCACCGATAATTTATCTTGAAACCTTCCACAACGCTATGCTGGTCACTGAAAATTTATTTTGAAACCTTTCACAATGCTATGCTGGTCACCGATAAGTTAAAATGATTTATCTTGAATAACATACAAGTAATTGTGAAACTTGTAAATCCATGCAGCTGTGATGAACGCGTCCTTGGTTGCTAAACAGAATTTCGACGGTACCAAACCAAAACCCCGTAACTCAATTTTGGCACGAAAACTTTTTTTGCAGCATCCGCATCTGCAAGACGTCCCACGCATTTCTGTCTTGTCGCCATTTAAATAGCCAATCGAGTTACTTAGATGGCGACAAGACAGAAATGCGCGGGACGTCTAGCAGATGCGGATGCTACAAAAAAAGTTTTCGCGCCAAAATTGAGTTACGGGGTTTTGGTTTGGCACCGTCGATTTATGCCAACGCCAATTTATATATTATGAAGGTCAAGATTCAAACTTCAAACAAACGGATATAATACACAAATTATTTGGCTGCAGATGTAGTCAGTCGAAATTTTCATTTTCGGATCCCAAAGTCAGACAAACATAAAATTTATTGTCCTGTCTATGATTACATTAGATAATAGGGTGGAAATTATTTCCGTGTATTGCAAAAGCTTGCCAAATATTGAATGCTAATTGCTTCGTTCTCAGGTGAAATTGGCGCCGATTGTTTCCCCTAAACACATCTGCTATCAGTAGTGTCATAATATATAAAATATAAACACCGATCGTAGCAGATTTGTGTTCAAGAACGAACACCTTTGATATTTATTTATGTATTATGATAAAGAACGTGTTGTATTTGAGATTGCTCTCTAACTACTACTGTTTGTACAGAAGAAACGTTTGAACTACTCGCCAACTAAACGCCATCTTTTTTAGTAACGTACCATTTACATGCAGAGCTAGCAGTTTGTTCGTATACTGTTCATTTTGTGACTTTCGTGTTCACTCCTTCTGATTTGTTAATAAAACTTCTTTTTGTTGACAACACGACCAAATGTTCATCTAAGCAAACACCTCCCGGTCGTTTCAACGTAAGCTTAGTGTAAAAATTAAATACACACAGAACCATACAAAGCAATGTCAACGCATGTCCACATCCTTTTACCCATAAACAATAGACGTAACGATTACGAACTTGACACGTCCTCATACATCCACAAAACTACAGAGTTTCTCTCAGACTACAAAGAGCGCTCAACATTAAGTTCCGACAAAATCGTTGGCGCGAAAGCTTGGTTTTATAGATGTACGCCAATAGAACTATTCGTTTGACACACACAAATGAGTATCATGCATTTGTACTGTGTCCATTTGAGCTTGGACAATCTTGAAATTTGTTCGCGAGGAGGCAGTGACATATTGGGACGCGACAGCACTGCAATGATAAGCATATACCCCTGGTTACATTTAATGGTGCTTGTGTATTTATTCGGTCTAAATCTATGAATAATGTATCATAGGACATGATAATCAGTATCAGTAGACATGGGGTATAATAATATGCACCTGGTACAGTGTACATATCTTGGTCAAAATCAAGGTATGTGTCTATATCAAATGTAGACTAGCATCTCGTAGCTTCAAGGGTGAGTATTGTGATCAAAGTATTGATTCTAGTTTGTTCTGCATACATTGGAACACTGGGAACAGTTCATAACAAGCATGTACTAATTTTTACGTTCAATCCTATAGTATTATGCATTTTTTATTTTAGCTAGATTCTATTTGATTGTTATGTCCCAGATTATTCTTATTAAATCGACAGTACCTGTATAGTTTTGCGTTTACGTAAATCTAGTAAACGAAAAATATTTATTATCATCGAGCGATATTTAGATCTAGTATGCATGGGAAAACAGAGACGGTTAGAAATCATCCTTTTATTTGCACAAGTCAGTTAGCAAACAACATAGAATATATATTATACCATTAGTAGATTCTATATCTCTATATAATATATTCCATGTGCCGAAAAAATTAATAAACAGTTTGTCATGGGAGACGCCAAGATGTGTGTTATTTATGGAACACCGAAAACAACTTAGGCATACACATTTATAAGTATGGAACGACCTTACCATCAGTGAAAACATTATTATGTTGTTAAACGTGTTATATATTGGAAGAAAAAGCATATTTTAGTCGGATATATATCCGGAAAAAGTCACCTGGTGTTAGTGACGTCATAGTGACGTCAAGGGAATTCCAACTTTCTGTTCTATGTCTAAAAATAGAACAGCAGATGTTAAGCCATACTCATCCACACTTACTCGAATGAATATTAGTTTTGAAACTTTGGAACTTTTGCGGCAATAAGACTTAGTTGGTTGCAGCCTTTCATGTCCGATTTATTTATCTTTTTCAAAAAAAGAAAACCAGTTAAATACCATCAGATACGAACAAATCGAGGTGTACGTCTTAAAA
Source organism: Spisula subtruncata (assembly GCA_963678985.1). NCBI lineage: Eukaryota > Metazoa > Mollusca > Bivalvia > Venerida > Mactridae > Spisula > Spisula subtruncata. Next base: position 31,694,101 of record OY787667.1, read on the forward strand.
ATAAAAGCACTCCGCATGTTTGAACATAAGTAATGCCAACATACACGTCTTTAATTCTTTGATAGCCTAGATGAGGGTATGCTTGGTATCATGGGTATGCACTTGGTATAATTATCATTGCAATCGTATATTCTGTGTATTATCAATGTAAACATTAACTGATTAAGGTAGCACATGATGTTAATTAGTGGGTGGGTATATATTTGTATATTTGTTGTAATTCATTTTTTATATAACTATATATATAATTTATACCAGCTTCTGAATCCCAACGACTTTCTATACTTCTGAAGAGGGTTTTATCATAATTATTCATTGATGTAGTGTACCTTTGCTCCATTTGTCCAAACTTGGAGTTGAAAGTGTACTTGTTAGGAAATAAGATTTGAGGGCCAATACAAATCCCAGCATACAATATACTTGAGTAATTGCTTAAAAGCAATGCCTGAGTCCAAAGTCTGAATCATTTACTGGTTGATGATGTATTCGTTTCAATAAAAAACATGAAAATGAAGAAAAAATAAAAACATAAAAAAAGGGAAAACATAAAAATGAAAAACATAAAGTTATTCAGAGATTTCTACTTACCATTCATACTGTCGTAGGCATTGGCATAATCCGAAGACATAAATTGATTCGTGATCGACGTTTTACCACACCCCGGGGGTCCAAGGATTTGAACTTTAAAGTACGATGAAAGTGGCTCATCTGGTGCTGCCGGGGGAGTGCACTCAAATGTTGTACTCCCAAGAGCCGGTGAATCATGTCCATTAGCCGACCCTGACGCCACGTTCCTGTTGGATGACCTTTTGCGAAATGAATCCCCTCTGTTGACAACCCCTTTGGAGGTTGTTTTAAAGGATCGCACCCGGCGTAGGGGTACATCACGGGTATCTAACCGATGGGCACCAACATGAATATCATCTTTAGGAAATAATAGATTGGGCGAACTTGAAAAGTTTCCGGTTGAGGATAAAGACCGGTCACGCTTCACAACGTGCGGTTTGGGTTTATCATTTCTGAAAGACGAGGAACGGATTTTACCGTCCGAGGATGGCATCAGCATGGGCGGGGCTGCTAGCTGCGCAGCCAGAAAATGTTTTTCAAAAGGATCATTTGGATTGCTTTCTACTTCCGGACTTTGACATGTTTCTAAAATTTCTATTTCCGGTTCCGATGGCGACAAAGGCTCGGCTCGAATCCTTCGATGGTGGTGACTGTGAGGATGATGTGCCTGGTATGGTTTACGTTTGGACGGGGCGGCGTCAATCTGCCCGTCACTGTGAGTTTGACCGTGTGCTTGTAACATATCTGTTACTGTCATAATGTTAAACAATCGCAGAAATCATAATATCGGATCTAATAACTTGGTAAAATAAAATGTATACAATTAGTTCACTAACCTATCGGCTATATTAGGTACACCCACTAAAAAGCACTATCACAAACTAAAGATATTCGAAGATATTTTTCACTGACGTCTGTACACTTCACTGATATCCAATTATTTATTTCACCTTTAGGAGGAATATCTTGACGAATTACAGCAATTCTCCAAAATTCTCTCGTATTTTATTTATTATAAACTATTCCTTACTTCTTCTCAGACAAAATTCTACGCCACAAATCTCCGACACAATACTTCTCTAATAGCGAAACATTCTTATACTCTCCGGAATCGTAACAAATAACTTTAACTGATCTCTTTATAACATCCGTAACCCCGAATAATGAAATAATATATCCTTGATTTTCTAACAAATATTGACTGAAAACATCCGTCACAATCCGTTCAAGAATCACAATCAACTATGATCACTTATAAATATCCAAATAGAAGAAGTCGAACAATTTGAAGTATTTTTTGACGGTACGTAAGAAAGTAAAAGTAAGTTCGTCGAAAGATGCTAAGAAGAAGAAAATGCTAACGCATAGGTGATGCTCTGAGTGTGGGAGTGTATATAATGTACGCTCATATCTCGGTGAGGTACAGCTATACGCGAGCTATGTTGATCATCTCATAGGCTAGAATGTAGAATCTACTAGCATACACAAGCAATATCATATACTTCGTATACGATATACTTGTGGGAGATAACGTATTCGCTGCCAAATCGTTTACCGAAAATCTCGACAGAGGATTCATGTAAAAATGCAGGTATGCAGTACATCTATATAACTAATACAGGTATTACTAGTATATAGGAAAATACACAGAACATGCAGTTGTGCTTGCTGACAGAATGTTAACCACCAGTAGGCAACCAGTAACTGTAAACAGTTGTTACATAGTTTAGTTTATTTTCAAATACAATAGATATATACAATCCATGAGTATAGAACAATTTTACATCATCAATATCATCCGAGTGGTCAAAAACATATAAGTATATAATCGTTATAAATATTTCAAAAAATACATACATACATTTTTTTTCAAAGTTTACGGTTTCCCTTTCATATATACAAAGTATGCATTTAATAAAATAGTTTAGTATAATCTAAACATAGCATCGATTTAATACAGTGTTACAAAGAAACAAAACAAAAAAACAATAATACTAAAAAAGAATACATAGAGAAACAGCGAGAGATCCATGTAAATTAATATATTATTCAAAATAATAGTAGGACCTATGACAGAAACCACTAGTTCAGATGTTCTACTTCTTCAGAGATAAATGGTCACACAAGGACGAAAATATAGTTTTCGAGTTATGGCGACACGAAATTACATTTTACAAAAAATCTAAGACGTATATTACTCATGAAAATGAGTGATTTTCCGGTGCTAGATTCTATATTGCTAACAATATCGACGGCTTAGAACAAGAGGGTCGTAACTACCAAATCGATATATTGAGAAAACAAGAGAAAACTGTCTGTAATTTATTCTTTACCTATAGGAAAACACGTTTTTAAAACTTCGTTTTGGTCAACATGACAATTTCAGATTGTCCATCACTGTGGTATAACGTACACCGGATATTGCTAGCAAGATGAGTAATATTATCAATTTTCGCGACATTCTAGTGTTGACAAGGGTAAGTTCAGAGATGATTGTTAGTTTTTCTGAGTGTTTTAATGTACATTTTATACAAAACTATCTTCTCCATAAATTTTCCTAGCTTGTGCAACCGGTAAATTGCCAGGAATTTCTTTAAAGGGTGATTAAAAGACCGAACTCGTATCGTTACTCACGCAGAAAGTAAGCTCGATCTGTCGAAATAAGATGTTTTTGTTTATATTTTTCGTTAAATACTCAACTTGAATCGAGCGAATTGTCATTTTTGTTACAAAGATTATATTGCAAATGTAGTATCCGAAACTAATCGAAAATGACGGTGCATTGCGAGAATAAATGCAGGTGTTAGTGTACAGAGTATTGCTATATAGTTGCTCTCTGGTGTACGGAGTATTGCTGTTTGGTGTACAGAGTATTGCTTTTACTTGCAGTGACTATTTGTCACTCAAATCGAATAAATACAAGGTATAAGCAGCGTTATTTTATAAAAAAATAACTTATATTATATATGTACCTATTAGATTGGATTGTATGGACTGCATGAAGCAATTAATGTAACAAGCTAATCCTAGCTCCAAGTCCTCCCTGAATTTTAACGGAAACTTCTACTATTAGTAACCGTGTATTTCACATACAGTAAAGAGTCATAGCTGAGCAATTGCATTTGACAAATACAAAACTACTACAATGCACAATACTTTGAATTAGCAACGTTGAACGTAAATCATAGCAAAGGAACCTCATTACAGTATCTGAAATAGTTGAAAGATTATAAAATAAACCTTGGTGTGTACATTTTGTATATATGGAAATGAATGCCCTTATTTGCCATTTGACCATAAGTATGACTCTCAAAGAATTGCATATATCCAAGCTAAATATCACAATTATACTACTCACAAGAACACTTTATGCATAAAATTCAGCATTCTATATTGTTAATCGAATTCATCTACCTGACGGTTGAAATATTTTAACATAATCATTTAAGAATATTCTTATTGTATCGTATAACCCATAAAACATGACCATATTTGTGAGCAGACGTAATAATACGACCAAACTGTCCATTTACATACTTTATTTACTCATTTTATTATGCCATACTCTCCATATACTGACGTTGAGCTTATGTGCAATACTCCGTACACTAAACAGCAATACTCCGTACACGCACACGTATCTGGTTTGGGGTGTATCTTAGTTGTTTTTCGAACAATATTTATGAAATTTGGTCACAACATTTTGAAGTTCAATATAAACAAAATGACCAGTTCAAAAAATCTGCAATTTAATATAACAGCTGTTCCAGAAGGTTGTAAAGTCCTGCTGTCATTATTTGCGAGTGAGTAACGGCATAATGCTGGTTCATTTTAACCTTTTTGTGAATATCTGATATACGATAGTGTGCTATAAAGTTACCAAAATGCCCGAAGAAGTTAAAACTCAATTGGGATGTGCATAAGAAGTCAGTAATTTGGAAAATTTCGTCGCTAAACTCACCCTGGTCTCCATTTCATGTCCTTAAAATTAATAATACTACTCACTTTACGAGCAATATCCGGTGTACGTTATACCGCAGTGCTCATAAGAAGCGCATTGTCATGCTTGTTCTAAATATGCATGAATCTTAAAAAGTCGTAAGTGGCACTAACGACCTTCTAATTCTAAGCCATCGATATGTCACTAACGTAAGTAGAGGTAAATATACAAATGTATGTATCCAAGCTAAAATGCCTACAGATGCCAAGAAGTTTCATTAAGTAGAATAAGGTTAAGTGAAACCACACCATGTCTTATAATTAATATTAATTATGTTTAATTCCACGATAATAGTTTTCGCATTACAACTCCACAGAGGTTCTCGGCAGGAACAGTCAACCAAGAATGCCAACCATGCGTCTTTATATAAACTATTGAATGAGTAATGGGCTGAAATAACATTAGTTAAATGTTTTAATTTGGAAAATAAATATACAAATTAATGCTAGGACTGAACAGCAGCACCTCATTGTATGGACATACACTAACCAGCACACACATCGACAAGTACGGATTGTAAGACATTTACTCACAACCATGCAATGAGCAAGTAATCTACGAGCTCGTATATATTTTGAAATCGAAGTTGGACAGCATACACTCAACCGCTTTAAAAACGCACCACTTATGAAATATCGGTTTTAGTGATGAAAACGTCAATTTATGGTAATTTAATTTCTAAATAATAATTGTCAGTCTATACACAACGAGGTGTGTGATTTTCATGCCATTATTACGAGTTTGAAATAAATTATGATATGGATAACACTGAGACCCATGAAAGTGAAAGTCACAATTTCAAAAGCAAGTATAAGAGTCCGCTATATTGATGCATGAATGTGGTATCTCCTCCTAAAGCATGACAATAATTACGTAATAGGAAATAATTATGTTCGACGTGATGTTTCTAACCATTCAAGCTAAGCTTAACTTGAATTATAAATGTTATATGGCTATGGCTGTCTGGCTAGTACCATACGACCGAGTGCGGTTCAGATATGCGCATAATGTGAACCTAAGATGGATTCAAGCCTTATTTAAACTTGAAATCTTGGTTATGAGAATCAGATTGTCAAGGTATTTCCCGTGGTGCTTCTATGGCACCTCAAATCAACACTATGAAGGAGCTTGAAACCAAAAAGTTGGGACATTCGGCTCTAAACGGGAGAAAACTCATTAAAAATGAACTAAAATAATTTTCCTTTTTATTGACAATTATGAAAGGAATGATTATGAAAATGCAATTATGTACTTTTGGCGTGTTGATTGACACCCTGCTTTCTTTTGACACTGTGTGCAGCCATGCGGAACCAATTACAGTGACACAACCTGCGTCATGTTTCCTCCTAGCTCGGGTTCAATACCTTTAGCTGGTTTCAACTAGGTCGGTCTTTGACTGTGTCATTCGCTAGGAATCGATGTTCTACGCCCACAATCATTGTATGGTGGCAGCTGAATCGCCATGCTAAGGCCCCGAGGCTTTTTTTCAGTTGGAAGCGAAGGCACAATCATCCGAACAAATATTTGAGATATTTGCAGCATAAAAATACTATTAGCAATAAGTGTTTATGTTGTTTTTTTAATGTGTAAACCAACAGTGTACAGTTTAAAGTCAATATTCACCACACAGGTCGACGCGATCAAGCTGCACGCGCAAAACATGCAAAATCAAAAAAAGCTCTCTGGGCGGGGTACCGAATGAAATAAAAATCTTTTTCTCTGATTAGGTCAAGCTTATGGACTGAACAAACTCGGTAAACTATTAATTTTAGCAAAAACTGTATTTCACAAAATTTGATTATTTTCATTAGTGGTGCGTTTTTAAAGCGGTTGAGTGTATACACAGAACTATCTCGGGGAGCTCGTAGGAATCCCGTGTAGTTTCGAAACATGTGATGCATGTCGATGCTATGTTATGTAACAATAAATTTTGTACATGAATGTTTATTTGACTTCCTAGTGATGAGCTTGATGGTATAACGTAGCACCTGACGTCCGACGTCGTCCTTCTACAGGACACTAACCGTCGAACTGACAGTATGTGATAATAAAGGGCGATAAAGCTCGAAGATGTCCGAATATATTGGATGACGATCGATAAATCGGTTCAATTTGACTATCGTAAATTACGTCTGTTGTCTATATTCGAATGAGCATCAGTCTATGTGATTACAAATTATGTTGTTACTCACTCACTGATCATATTATAAAATCAAGATTTAGGCAATATGTTTATGGCGATTCTAGTACACCATAGTTGTCATTCACCAGATGTTCACTTTCTAACCAATGAATAATTCTGTCCAAACAAAACCCATGGTCACAGTCTACTATACACGCACGTTTTCCATATTCCAATTTTCGCACAGGTAATTGACTAATTACAAGTAATTAGCCTAATTGCAAGCGAGTCTCAGAGCGCGTAATATCAGAACGTTATCGCCGTTCCAAATCTCCTAAGCAGTTATCTCCCTTGTCACTACGGTTGTGACGTATTTTTTCTTTCTATTATCTCTTACTTGCTAGTTTTGACAACGTGATTCATGTCACAATACGCTATCTAGTAAACGTTATACATTTGTATACACATTTGTATTGGACCAAAAATTACAGCGTTTTATTCTTGGGTTTACTTGCATGTCAAAATTTGACCAACGATTTCTACAGTGCATATAATATACAAACTTTGTTTGAATACGATTGAAGAGCTGTCTTATATGCTGTAAAGAAAATCTTCGCAATAACTGAAAACATTGACAATAACAATTGTAACTAATTGTCAAGTCTACAGTGTGTAAACCCTGTTGATTCGTCAAAGCTTGTGAGAAGCAAAACAAAGACGGCGCTTCCAGTACATCATACCTATAGTTCTGCTATATCTGATAGTTGATTGCTTATCAGCATTAATTACCAATCAGTGGCAGTAGACTACACGTGGACATAGATGATTGATTTATAAGATTATACCTGGGAATGTAGACTGTATGGAAGTCTTGTACTAACCAGAATGTGCTATACAAACAGGAACTCGATGTCCATCTAGATAACTACTGACATATAATGACTACATCTTATGCGAGGGGCGTTCAAACTTTGATTTAAATAGAATAAGTCATGATATATTCTCCCATGAACCGAACGCATGAGGGTGTGTCGTGCAAAATTGCACCGATGCCATAGTAACGTTAGTAATGGCTACATACGATACACATTATAGAGCACTTTTCCTGGAACTTTCGAAACGCCCCTCGTACGTGTATATTATTATAGCACATTACTGGTATACAAAATGTATAATATATAGCAAGGCATTTTGTAGCATATGGAGTGGAGAGGTGGAGTGACTTGGTAGAGTCTTGAGATAATTTGGGTGTGGAATCTTAGGCGAGGAGTCAATTTTGTATTTTCTGGAGTGGACGTATTCTGCCTAAAATACCCTACGTTTTTAAAGACAACTTCTCAATCTACGCTTTTCTCACGAAATTATTTCCCTTTGTATCCTCAAATAGATAATTAAGCCCAGATTAAAGTCTAACTTAAAATGAAAAAAAGTTATTTGATTTTTAAATACATTATATAGTCGGGTAGCCAAACTAAAGTGGACACAATAAATGGAGTCAATATCGGAGTGAAGTCAGTTGCGTAGAGTTAATTGAGTAGAATCAGTTTTGGAATGGAGTCAATAGACTGGGTCAAGTTTGAGTGTTGTCAATGGAATTATCAGGGTCGTGTCAATATCGAAGTAGATCATAAAATTGCTATGTCATTTTAACACACAATCAATCTATTTTTGTCTAATGCGTGTGGTAACATCAGAAATCGTTTACAATGGTTCTTACTCTGTTGATTTGAGAACATGTTATGTTTAGAGTGGTAGCCAGGATGGTCAACAATCACAGTATAGTGTAAAATTGGTCATTCTATGACTGAATTACTGCATCAAAAATGTATCTTTACCCCAACTCAAATGAACTGGCAATAAACATATTGCGAGTGCTGCTTTCTGAATCTTCGAAGTACGTCATTTGTAATATAATCGACTACCGGGATCTGCTAGTATGATAAGTGTTTTTAATTTTACAATGTTTAATTATACATGCAGTGTAAAGCTCTTGGTTTGATTCAGTTTGAAAGGTATCAGATACCAATTATTATATGTAGTTCATATGGCTGTACATGTACATTTGTACCATAAATATGTCAAATTAAATATATAACTTTCAGAGTTCGATCACCTGCCCTTAATACCTGTTTGCAATTAATATACCGACTTGGCTCAATATTTTATGAGGTTTTTTTTATTTCGCCGAGTTACAAAACGTCTAGCTCGTATACTAGTATGTATGCCCCTATGGTCATTTTATTCGGCATATATATGAAAAATCTTATTATAACCACACCATGTATATTAGTGCTTCGTCTGATGTGTTCAGACAACTATTATACTATTTATCATAATACAATGTACAGTTATGATAAAAAATGCACAAAGTGCAATACTATATTACGCGTGCTTTTACGTCGAATTTTTGGTATTTCGGTTTTAACAGAGTCTGTTTTTTTTCTCAGATTACATGTGCATTTTGGACAGACAATTTTTCGTGTATCAATTTGGACAGCATGTGGAGAAAAGAACGACCTTTAATAAGTGACATGAAAATCTAGATTTCATTCTTTATTCAATGTAGGTGCAGTCAAAATATTAACCAGTCTTGTTTTAGAATTAAAAAACTCAAGTACCTCGTGAGAATTAAGCTCGCACATACGTATTATCAGTAGTCTGTCAATACAGATCATATTTTGACAGGAAACAACTCATCAGTCTACTCTGTTTTAAGGAATCAACAACCCTTCGGACCCTCACACGTAGCTATATAAGCAAACCAAAACTGAAATACGGTATAACTTAAATGAAATGTAATTTAAATTGAAAATAATAATTGTGATGTTTGCTAGATAAAATATATTGCCAAGCCGTAAGCCAGACTTGTATTATCAGCAGCACGTAAAGAGAGAACACATCTCAATATTTGTATTCACATGTCAGATATGAATCTGTCTTGATTAGAGTATCGGATTGTGCACAACTTGTATTTGTTGATTTACATGACGTGTGTATCAGATTCCTGTACAAACATAACCCGATGATCCAAAACATCTTGGGATAATCTATTGACGTATTAACTCAGTATGGTATGTATTAAATTAACTGTTAACATCTGTAGAATGGTCGAATGAGGTCAACATTGATGTTTACAATGGTTTTTTTTTCAATAAATACTTAGAAACAAGGATATTATTAAGAGTGTAACCTTACGACCACATATTGTGTAACCTCACGGTGACCTATCTACGACCTCACAAGATAACTCAAGGTAACCGGACCCTCAGACTTATATCCCCAAACTTATACCCTCAGATTTATATCCCCAGACTTATACCCTCAGACTTATATCCCCAGACTTATATCCTCACACTTGGTGTGGCTTGAGGTTGAGAGTAACAATAGGTGTTTGTCAAACATGTTGCATACCCCGTATTGTCGATTCAAAGATGTGAGTCAAACCGCCAGAATGTTCCATTTATGAACAGGTAAATGTGTGTATGCACCAATCAGCGCTCTTGTTTTACTCATACCATGTTTGGCCATAGTTTTATGAACTAAATAAATCCCTTTTCCTGTCATGAGCGTTTGTAGCCTAGGTCGTAAAACGCTTGGTATCAGTATATTGGCGATGCCCGTAATCTTACAAAAGGGTTCGAATCCAGTTTGGAGCATTTTTCTCTATATTAAATTATGCTGTTTTATAATACTTGTATATTTTATCAAACAGAAAAAGTACAGATAAGCAAAAACATAATGTTTTCTTAAAAGTATATTCACAACCAATATCACAGCAAAAATGTGATACTAGAAATGATTCAAAATGTTTGGATTTACAGAATCGCGTTATATTTAAACACTTTCATAAATCTGGATCCTCTTTGAACGTCTCTTTGTCAACAATATTGAACTGTCGTTGTTAATAAGTTAACAAGTTGACTGTTTTCTGTTTGGTGACCAGTGTATATAAATCTTCCCAGACTTTGGGAATGTGTTCAAACTGGCCGAGTTCTGCTAGATGATTATTGTAATCCCACTGTGCAGGTCCCATGTCATGTGCCATTCTGGCTGGCAGTCCTTTTGTTATTCTCTCAGTGAAGTCAGTCTCAATATCAGCTATCATACCATCATAGTCCGGCAAAGTGAAACTTTTATCTAAAACTGAAAGTACAAATTGTACTTGATTCTGGAACTGTGGGAACGGGCATATCCTCTTACATATTCCTATAAATGAAATACTCGGATATTTTGCATGCACAATATGCTTGTACAAAGGTGTGACTCTCTCATCTGTGATATCAACTTTACACACCTTGTCCAAGAATGGAAAGTCGTATTTATATCCTGTACATAACAACAATACATCGACTTTCTGTGTCTCACCATTCTTGAAGATAACACTGTCAGATGTAAGACATTGTAAACCAGGTTTCTGACTGACATTCTCAGGTAATGGGGTCGTCATCACAGGTTTATTATGACTCAATATCACCTGAAACAGAAAACGGTAACATGGCATCAAAGATGACATTGCCTTAACAGTAACACGTTATAAAATATGCCATGACAACAACCATGATTTGGCATCAACCATGACACCAAATACAACTACAACCAAGATATGACACCAAACCAAAACCATAAATATTACACCAACCAAATGTATCATGACAATGGCTTTAACATGAAGCAAGCAATGACTGAAAATATGACACCAACCAAGTTTTGACACCAGTCATAACAACAAATACCAATCGTAAAAGCTCGGCCATTTCCGTTTGTCTCCGGTAAATACATTGTTTTTTTTCATTGTATAAAAACCGAGGTGATCAGAATGACCAAATGCTAGTATAAAACAAAACCATGACATGACAGTACAACCAATACAACGTATGTACACCAACAATGACTTAGAATTTTATATGCAGCACACACAAATAATAAAACAATTCTCTATGGTCTATGGCTTGGACACATTTTATGAAGGGATGACTCAAACATTTCCCGCCAAGTTCTCGACTGGAATCACCACGGCAAAACGAAAGCGAGGTCGACCATTACTGACCTAGAGAAGAATTCTTGATGCTGAGCTGCGGTCTGTCAGGCTATCATGGTGCAAGGCAAAGAGAAAAGCACAAGACAAAGACGACTGGCGGACAGTGGTGACGACCCTATGTCTACCAATGGGCCAAGAGGAATTAAATTAGTAAGTAAGTCTCTAGTTTTACTCACCTGTTTTGCTGTGGTGGCTATATCTAAGCATATATCCTGTCCAGAGGATCCAGCCCCTAAACATACAACAACCTGTCCCCTAAATGTCTCAGGTGCACGGTAGTTATGACTATGTTCTATGGTACCTCTAAACACATCCATGCCTTGTATCTGTGGTATCAGGGGTAAGGCGTAATGTCTGAAAACGCACACACATAATCAAAATGTAGAATAGCTTCCATGCAAGCTTATATAAAAGCCATAACTCGTTTAAGCACTTGCCATCCAATCTGGCAACCTATGTTCAATTAATTCCCAGTGGAGGCACAAACATGTCTGTCATATTGCAGCACAAAGCTTACTGGCAAATAACGGCTCCGAATTAAAGTAACTAAAGTCAGTGTAGTATTAACTCTATGTTTAAGCCATCTCTCTCACTGTAAATTAGGTAATACAACAGAGAGATTCTCTACAATTTCAAATTTGTGAAAGAAGCGATTTGATTGGACGATGTAAAGTTCACATCGACATGACCCAATACAGAGTGTCATCAGATCCTGTATCAGTGCAAAGTAGTGAAGCGTAATATGGGTCTGCTTTAAATAAGATTTTGTTTATCCACACTGAATCTACAGCATGACCATAACTTACCCGTTACACACTATAACAGCATCAAACATGTTAGTTTCTATGACGTCACTATTAGATGATGACGTCACCTTCCATTGTGTACGATCATCACAGTTCAATGGTTCCACCTTCTTAATACTTGTATCTAACTACAATCATATATAAATGTTAGGCTAAAAACCATAAGCCAACCATCAAACGTTGTATTAAAATTTACATTTGTTCATCGCCATACCATACTATACTGTACATCGTATGTGTCCGGTACGGAACGGTACCAGACGGCATTTAGAGTTGTGTTTGGTAAACGGAGTTGTTTCCCTTTGTCTTTTTCCGCCATCTGTATCAACCAGACATGTCTTTTTCGTATATAAACGTGTTACTAGTGGATGTCGTGTCCCTCTTAATAAAGTTATTACTCTTATTAGTGATTCTACACACGGACGTGTTTAGTGGGGATGTGGATGATGGCCTGCCGCCCCCATTCCCTAACATTTCCGTAGCAGCTGCACAGGTAATTTAATAGTTTGTGGTGGAAAGCAAATACTATGAATATTTGTTTTTACTTTGTTATTATTGTAACATTTTAACAGTCTTATTTTGTTACTACATATAAGCATGGTGCAAAAAAGTGTCTTCAAAATTAATTCTACTATTTAACAACTGCAATTTCATTGGACAAAAGTTGAACAAGGAAATCCACTACTAGTATTTCTTAACCTTGGATTTGTCTGTTAATGAATGCCTAATCCAAATTAATCTAGAGATTCGATAATTCTGGCAAAAATAATCTCTACGCTAATTCTTTCCTTCACACACGTCTACCAATTAAGGTTGCTTATGTGTGAAAGTGTGACGAAAATCTTTCAAAAAAGAACAAGTTGCTTTAAAAAATCCGGACAGACGGACAGTATACCCCCTTACAACTTCCGTTGTACAAGGGACGAGAAGAAAAAAGTTGATTAATTAAATATACCTTTATAAATTGTTGTAGGTTAAAATTCTGACAATAATTCTCCAAATACTGTAGAACAATATCATTTCCAACGAATGATGGTAGGTTGCTAGGGAACGGAAAGTCAGGAAAAGCCATCACTTCCTTCGGTAAATTGGTTCTGAAATGTAGTAAATAGAAATTGGGAGATTTTTTATATTGAAAAAAAGGTGGTCTTAATAGCGAATCGGTCTTATTAGCCGACATTTTTTGTTCTAAGTATAATACTTTGGGACCTAAAACTGGCAAAAATCTGCATGATTTCAAAATAGTCAAAGTGTTCTTATTAGCGAAACTTTGCTGTATAACTATTCAATTATTCACTAAATCGCAGAAATGCATAAACATCCAATAATGATGATTTAATTAAAATTTGATAATATGCAATGTTTTTAACTCTTAAAATAATTGTAAAATTTGGTCCAATATATTTTATAGTATGCACATTTGTCCACTTTTTGTCATGTCAGCTAATAAGAGCTCCTGAAGAAAGTTAATTCAAACAAGATGCAATTTGACAAAAATAATAAAATAGCATCATCCCCGCAGGTAACTGCATCATCGAAAAAAGAGGAAAACATTTGTGTTTGTATTTTTTTGTTATACTCTTTCTCAATGATACAATTGCCTGTACTCTTCCCCACTCGAGAGGAAAACGTATTATATTAAAATCACCTGTACATATCATAGTGCTATGACTAATAAAAGTTTCCCACAATATACCTTCTGTGTTTACCTTAGATTTTTGTACATACTGGACTGTACTGGGAGTCCATTGTCGTATGTACCGATTTTATCTGTATAGTTCCATGTTCCAACAACATTGGTTAGTTGTTCGAAACCCATGGCCTCAAATATGTCCGGTCTAGCTGTTAGGTGTCGCAGCGCACATAGTCCGGCAGCTCCGCAGCCAATAACAGCAACTCGCACTTTCATCATCACAGTGTTTTCTTAAATTCTGATTAACCTAGAATATAGTTGAAAAATGTTTCATAAACGTAATGTTTTGGTCTTGTAGCAAAGATATTGATGAATTGGCCATAACGTGAAAATTCTCATTTAAACAAGGGCAATAACCATACCAAAACCAACTCTATAGTTTCAAGTAAATTCGCTCGTATAAAAATGGACCAACATTTTTATGGTAAAATCCTACTTATAGCGAAGACGAAAAGGGCGATTACTCCACCAAAATCCTTGGAAAGATTGCATTCTGTTGCCTACATTTTGTACATAGTTGGGTCACCACACAGTCACACTTATCAAGCCTCTTCAAAAAGAATCTTAGATCAATTCTTTGATCACAAGGGTCTGAAAGTAAACATTGCTAGGGGCAATAACTGTGAAATCAAATGATTACCTCCCCTTGTCAACGCAATGTTACCTCCTGTTGTCGAGTTTGTCTCCAAATTGAAACTCCAAATAGTGTAAGAGAAAAATGGCATTAAAATACCAGAAGTTTATTTAATTTAATGTAATTATAATACTTACACCGACCATCACAGGCTAGAAATATCTAGCACACTTTCCGTTAGATTCGTGTGTAATTATTTATTGTCTTGGTGGTAGTTTGTTTTCTTTGTGGTAGTTTGTTTTCTTGTTGGTCGTTTTACGTGTTGTGATTGTCGAGGTTGTCGAGGTTGAAATGTCAAAATGTTGAAAGGATCCTATGTCAGAACATGAAAAACGAATGGCGAACATTGTTCAAGAGAATATTATTGATTTAATTTAATATTGATCTCAGTAATTACTGATATATAAACAATTTTATAATACAAAATTTACATAATACGTTAATACTTACGGTTCTCCTACATAATGACCCCTCAGGTAAATCGTGATAAAAGCCGAATCGTGTAAGTAGCTCTTTATATAATGTCAAGAAAAATAACTCGTATATAATATTATTTACCAAATTCCACGAGTTACTTCCCTTTTGAAATATCGGAAGAAAAGAAAAGGTCGACCAGGACAATGTGATATTTACAAACATTGACCGGGGTTGCCTACTGTTGACAAATTGGTTAAGTCATTTCTATACTAACACAGATAAATCGTGCACACTTGGTTGAACCACCTTTGTGGATTATTCCAAATCTTCCCACTTTGTGCCAACTGGTCAGCTGGTTCAGGCACAATTAATTAAGGTATAAGTAAATAGTGACTGGCTGGTCATAGCTCTCAGCTTTATAAATCAATTTTCTAACAGTGTCAGCAGTTTCACCTGTATAAACAAAGACGAAATAATTGATTAAACACCACAACGGCAAATAATCACCAATTCCGCGAAATAACTTAGTAGCGGTCCAACTAAGAAACTTACAAGTACAGTTGTTACTATAAGAATTTTATATATAGATCTATATACTTGTTTGTGTGTCTCGATGCAAGGCGTGTTGTTAAATGCAGAATCATTGGCTATGAATCAAACTAGTAAATATATACCTGTGTTTTATCTATCAAGCACGTCACTTGTTTGGATGCACAGTTTATGGTGTCACACCGGTGGAAAATGCTTCCTGAAGACTGACAATGTATGTGTGCTTCGGTCAAGTCAGCTTTTGGGGCATGGGAAATAGCGTTGTCCTTCCAGAAGCCCTGCAGTAGCTCGAAAACGAAACTATCGACATGCCATTTTCTCCAGCTTATTTTGGATGACAGGGATTGCTTTTTATGCAAACGGCCACAGAAAATCAACCGGAATTTCAGTGAAACGGAGGGAGAGATGCGAATTTGGGTCATTTTGCATTAATTTCAATGGCAGAATTCACCGGTGTGATACCTTATTTCTTACATCAACTTTATTTCTACTGAAATATGGCAGGCATATTATATACATATTGTAGAAGGAAGAAAAAACCCGTCACGGGAAATGTATGTAGAAATTGAAACGAAAAATTAGCCGCCTCCGCTGGGAACCGAACCCAGGTCCATTGGATTTCCGATTCAGTATGCTAAGCACTATATATATGAGTGTCTCCACTCAGATTTGAACACTGGAAATAGTTGAGAAATGATTATTCAACTAATTATGTTTTAGCTGGTTTCTAATGATATGATGTAATATTTCATAAATGTACATAATAACATGACGTGATGAAAGCGATCACAGTAAAACCTATGGTGCATCTTCTGACGATTACCAGCATGTATGTACATTGATCTATATAATTCAATGACGCAAGATAGGAAGAAGGAACCGAACTTCCGACAGAAAAAATGTGGACCATCCTCGTTCAACAGTGTAAGCGTTATGTGTCTGAATTTCTAACTGGCATTAACACCACGGAAATGAAACTAAGTACGTAACTGTTCGTGTTGGTACACATAGATGAACACTTTATTGATAATCAATAAAACAATGGAAATTTTATGGTTGTGTGCCGATTTACACTGACACCTTGATCATAAAAATGGTTAAAGATAATTATTTACTTTTCAATAGTCATCACCTTTTTGTACCTGAAATGCCACGAAGCACATTGACCTTTCCAAACTGAATACATGTAATTAGGGCAAGACACATGCTTGCTTTATTTGCATAATCTGCGTTAATGTTTAACAAAAATTTAAATAAAATTACGATCCTTTTAAAAAATATCAATATGCCTTTTTGAACTAAGAGTGTAACTGTAGGATGCAGTATATTGCCACATTGAAAAATTAATGCTTTTTCAGCACGAAAACACATCATCAATGGAATACGTCAATTTATGCTCTTTTGAATACTAATGTTTTTATGCTGCATATCGTCATTCTCGTTCAACCAGCGTTTTTTTCATCTGAGACTTGACTAACCACTGATGTATGAGGATGCATACAATTTGAAGCCTTTGCATTGAAAAAACCTGTATTTAATAATTTTATAACGTAATTCGGTAACATGAATTTGCATTTATAAGCTATTTATATTTTAAATGAATTTTTATGTAAAGAAATATGACTTCGTTACGATGCAGGATTTCATACCGACGTTGAGGTTGTTGTCCAGGTTTCAATTGAGACCCACTTTTGATCACTCTCGACATTTTCCCGGTTGGTATCTATCTATAGCCACTTGGGTACGAAAAAGAAGCTTGAAGTACTGCCACATATTTTTATATCGTTGGCTTAGAATGAGAAGGTCGTAAGTACGACTTACGACTTTATAAGACTGATTCATATTTAAAATCAGCATCGCTAGGCGCTTCTTATGATCCAATTTTCTTAAAAATAGGAACTTGTTATGTTGTCCAAACTGAAGTTAAAACAGCTTAATTAACGATACGTATTTAAAGAGTAATTGTCAAACACTTTTTGTTTTCTCACAATATCAATTTTGTAATTACGACCTTCTCATTCTAAGCGAGCGGTGTTTATACATGTACGATGGATGTTCGAAATGTTTTGGGACAACTGGCGTTAACTAGTAGTTGTATGTTGGTAACCTACTTCGAACTAACTGCCAGTAGATCTATATTAACTGTTTATAAGCATGCATTACCAAGCTTGTAACAAGATAATGGTCTTATGCTACAAGAATCAAATACTTGCAAATCAAGTGTATGTATTTCTTGATGAATTCCTCACAGCAGTAATTGGGTTTGAATATTTGTTTAAAATGACGTTCAAGTAGTCACTACAATGTCTCCCCCGGAGTATGCCTCTCCTACTAACCTACGTTTAAGCATTGTTTCAAAGGGTTGACTAAAGTAATAAAATACATGATGACTGGAGTAACTATACATGTCATTCTGAAAGGAACTACATGTGCATTGTATTCTGGATATCTATAGGCCATTCGGTTAAGTAAGGAATTATTCATAACGTAATTCAATCAAATTTACGAGCCCATGGAATCTATAGATCACAAAGTGCTCGTAAATGGAATATCGACACAATGCTCAATGTATACTGTGTCGTGATCTGTCAAACTAACAAAGTAGTAAATATTCTATTTCGAATACATATCAGTAAAAAATCGTTATTCAATACTACAGATCGAATTGTTTATTGTCTTCAATTGTGTCTACCGGTCGCAGACCCCATGACAATGCGTCCTTCACATCTGAGCACTGACCGAATTCTTGTGCCATTGAACATGTGCGTGACAGCAGATTTTTCAATTAAAAATTTAAGACATATTCTACTGTAGATCTCCCCGATAAGAACACCAAAGTACTTTTATTGTAATGATTCCGAGGATAGGGTATGCACGAATCAGATATACTTGCAGGCCAAAGTAATTCGACGTATTTCATTGTTATCGCAATACTTTTTGTGGGAAAAATAGCAACACGACTGTTTGCGTGGACTAAATGAAGAGAGTGTTAATGTTTATGTTGCCAACTAAACATGGGTAGATGAGATTGTAAATCCATTTACACGTTTCTGTTCATACTATAAATTCTCAATTTTAAGGAAAAGAGGATCTTTATACAATTTTTAAAGCAGATGATAAAATGGCGTTCGACCTTTCGTTGACCAGCTTATCGCTGGCTTAAAATGAGAAGGTCGAAAGTACAAAATCAATAATTTGAGAAAACAAGAAAAATCGTGTGAAAAATACTCATTGCTTGTTGAAAAACAAGCTTTTGCAACTTCATTTTGGTCAACATGACATGGTCCGATTCTAATGAAAATAGGCTCATAAAATAAGAAGCGTCTTGTGATACAGATTTTAACTACGTATCAGTCTTATAAAGTCATAAGTAGTAGTTACGACCTTCTCGTTCTAAGCCAGCACTGTATGTGGGATGTTCAAAAATTACTAGGATTATTGTCGTAGAAGAAGATGATTTATATATACTTAACAACTTTTCTAAGTCCTCATTTTTATTTATCCATAACTTTTTTATTATATACAATGAAGTAACAAAATTTCGCACGTGAAGTTTGTAGAACAAATTCATTATAATTCGCGTATCGAACTGGTCGTACGTCACGTGGTTTGTTCGTCACAAGATTGACGTGCGTTTCGTGCTTCTTTGACGCCACGCGTTTACATATGCATTGTGTGTATTCTAAATGCCTTCATTGTATGACCAATGACTCACCACTTATGAAAAACAGTTTATAAATTTTTTTAGATATCACAGTTATGCGTCGAATGATGTCAGAAAAATATGAAGTGACGTCAGTACGGTACAGTGTAGCATTTAGTGTCGACAATCATGACTTATTACCATAACATCCACGTCTGATATCTTTTCAACGTATACGTGCCTATTTGAGTGTTTAATTCAAGGTAAACGTGTTGTTTGCTTGTGTTATATTGATTGCAAGAGCATTTAGCATTTTTGTTGTGACGTCACGATGTAAATTCGATCTACGTCGAAGACACATGGCAATTTTTTGTTCAGATGGTCAAATTGAATAAGTCTCTTCATTCAACAATGCTTCCCGCTCGCGTCTTTGACAGTCAATAGAAATATAAGACTAAATGGTGGTCATTCAAGATATCAAAATATGTATTTTGCGACTTTTACTTTCTTGCGGTCTTATGTTATGCGTGTGACCACTCAATGAATTTCAACCAAACTCCACTTTTTGTTTTACAGTTCTGCATACATATAACCCAAGAAAGTTCTAGCCAAGTTTCATTGGGCTACATTTACGTTTGTGAAAGTTATCGTCAAAAATATAAGTGTGGACTTAGAAAAGTTGCTAAGTATAATCATACGATAGCTTACAGAAGGGACTAGCATGCAGAATACATGTATACATGCATCGATATAAAAGAAACACAAAGCTGTATTACAAGTGTAAGCACTATTTATTTGGAATATGGCAAATACAAAACATACACTATCGTGCAAATTTGGCTTCTGTAACGGAAAACCAACCACAGTGCAATAATTTTACCCCTATATTATACTTTCATAAAAATGAACATTGAAAGTAACGTACAAGTACATGTTATCATAAAGACATGAGTAACCCATGCGTACAATTACTAAATGGACTAAAACTGATGCATTTATCATACAATAGAACTTCTTTAGAGTTCAAGCTTTATGTGTACTGAGTATTAGACAATACAGTCAATTTGGCAATGATATGTACACATTGCAACATGTTCCCAGTTCCCAATATGGGCATAGAATATTAACAACTAAAGTGTGACATAATTACAAACGATTTGTTAGCCTATCATAAATCTTAAGTTATCATGAACATAATAGCTTCCATCGCATTTGAGTGGTTCTGTAAAAGTAAACAGATAACTACATAATACAATCCTACATGAAGATATTATCTTGCACTGAGTGTGAGGATAGTAAGTGTTCACGTGTACTGGTATCATGTACATACAATGATTAACAAAAACAACACTTTCATACAATCAATTTGGACCTGAAGTTGCAGAAACACCCAGTGGTCTACGTACCCTGTGCTTGACCGTAGAAGCTCTCTTTATTATCTATGTTTCAATCTATTGTTTGTATAGAATATTTAGATGTACGGATAGTAACGCTAATAGGTATCCAAGTATCTCAATTAATCAATGAGCTCAGGGTATTCAAGAGTGCTGTCTGATAAAACATTTACTCTATAGTCTATAGAATTCCTAATACAACTATCAAATGTTTCAATTCTACTGATACGATAAAAGTACATGTAAATTGTGTACACCATCTAGATATCAGTTTTTTTGAGTACCATGAATAATTGGTACTCGTCATCCATCATGCAAATCAACATTATAGTTCAGTAAATCAATCATTTCCGCACTAATTTGGATAAATCGAACATTTCCGTACTTAAGTTAGCTAAATCGATCATTTCCGCACTAAAGTTAGACAAATCTAGCATTTCCGCACTAAAGTTAGATAAAATGATCATTTCCGCACTAAAGTTAGACAAATGTAGTATTTCTGCACTAAGTTAGATAAAACGATAACTTTCGCATTTGAAGTTAGATAAATCCTTATTTTCCGCGCTTAAGTTTGTACTGAAAGTTGTTGCACCAAAAATGCATCACTAAGGCAGGAAATGTAAACTTCAATGAATAATTCAGATCAGTGATTAAGAAATACAGTACATTGTTCAAGTAGAGTATTTTCTGGATGAAATAAGTTTGTTTATTATGCTACAACGCATATTGTGCCCAAATGGAACTAAACAGTGTTAAACATCCTTAGTTTGTACACCAGAAATGATACTAAACGTCTCAGAATGATACTGCATAATGAAGTCTCTACACTTTGTGTCAGTCTAAGCTTCTATAACCTCATAAGTTTCTTCCCCTGTGATACGGTATTGCCTTTTCTTGTAATTGGGTAAGTCCAGCACACGGGTTCGATGAACTTCATTGTACAGGATTGATATGGCTTTAGGGATAGGTTTGAACCCGGCAAGTTCAGCCAGGTTGTCATTATATTCCCATTGTTTGGGTCCCATGAAGTGGGCGTATCTATGTGGCAGACCCTCATCTAGACGGCTCTTGTAATCGGCGTCAATCTCGTTTTCCATATCATCTGGGCTGGGTAGTACCTGTTTGCCATCCAGTATGGAGAGAACGAACCTTACTTGGCTGTCGAACTGAGGGAATGGACAGATGATCTTACACATACCGATAAAGGATAAGGTGTTGAATCTTGCGTGAACGATGTGCTTATACAGAGGGGTGATTCTCTCACCGACAATTTTAACCTGGCAATCATCGGACAGATAAGGGAAGCTGTAACGGTAGCCAGTACACAGAAGCAAGACATCGCATTCCTCCTCGACGCCATTCTTGTAGACAACAGAGTTAGCATTGACTTTCTCAATACCAGGTTGTTGTGTGATGTTGTCTGGTAACTGAGACTTGATCAGTGGCTTGTTGTGGCTTATTGTCACCTGAAACGAAAGCAGTATCATTAAAACAACTGCAACAGCGAATGGGGGATACATATATTTTTCTCTAAAATCGTGCTGAAATTTCCGGACAAGAGAGGTATCATTGCATGTGTTTAATAGAACTAATCCCACCATCTCGAATAGCAAGTCCAGAAATGTCTGTAACACCAATCAAAAGTATAGTGTATTTTGAACATGTATACTTAACGTGTGTATGTACTTTGTTAGAATTTAATTGATGCAAACTAAACTATATCTAAATTGTCGACCAATGGCATCAATGGCGACAGTACAAGACATGCCTAGATGGCGGATTGTGATGAATGCCCTGCACACCCATTGTTGCAGATAGGACAGAGTAAATAAGTTCACCATATCTTTATGTAACACTTGATATGCTGGTAAAATTAATGCTCTCTTGCCAAGTTCGAGACACGTCAATCAAAGTACACAGTCACAAATATTCCCATTACAACTATTGGGTTGAATTTTTCCACTGGAGTTTCGGCCATTTACATTGTAAATAAAAAAATCAAACGTTCGAATAAATTCGTCATTCTGACATACATTACGGACATGTCTTGTTAAATTTAATCAGTTTGCAAATATTTCGTTATCAACCAGTAATTTACTGAGTTAAATAGTCGTTTAATAAAAATTATGATTATAGCCAACTGTGTTTTATCGTCATGGAAGAATACAAAATGTTAAACTAGTAATTGAACTCATATGTACGAATTGTTATACTAAACCGAGAATGTAAATAAACACAGTACGCGAGTCTTATATTTGGGACAGGGGTTTCCCCAGCATTATGTTTAGTTAGAGTTGGTACTTCGAAACCTGTACATCGAAACAAGAGTATTTAACGTCAATCACGACTCAGAGATCAGATTCTGTCTATTAGTTTTTATAATGTTTATATTCAACTAAGCTTAAATGTTGCGGAGCTCCGTTGGAGTGTTTTCATAAGCTGGAAGTAATTGAAAACATACAGGAGGTGTAATGCGATCACAATCTAAGTAGTCGATTTAGTATGTACACTATTCTCACAGAAATTAATATATTCAACACAAGAACTGTGTGATATATTCATGCATAAAGGTGAGAATCAAGTCAATTTCTCCACAAACGATACTTGGAATAATAGTGATACATATACTTAACCATAACGAGGGATAAGAGCGGACAAAAATTATCGGTCATTGACTTAGGTACAAAAAGTGTGCGTTTTGGTTAACATATACATGTGCTAGTATCGTAGATATGGAGCAGTAACAAAACACCGGTATATCTATTTCCCCTGTTGTCAAAACGTATGAGATTAATTTACTACTGTTTGAAAATAATACGGCACTGATTTTACCACTACTTTTTGTACATGAGGATAAAAGACAAGACATTAACCGGGGACGATTTTGAAATGGACGGACGGAAATACGGAAACGTGGCGGTTGAGTTTATCAATTTTAGAACAGTTCTTACAATCTGAAAACCAAAGAAACACCGCACGACAAAACGCTTTTAAAGTGATGAAACTAAGCAAGAACATTATTCTGCCAATTCAAAACTGTCAACTCTGTAGAAAGAAATAATACAGATATAGTACAATAACTCCGTTATCTTGAGGAATGATCAAGTCAGGTTTATTGCTCGAGATAAACCAGGTGCTCGTTATAACCGAAGTACATTTAATTGAGTTTGTTCAATTTGTATATGTCGCTGGCTACGCATGGGAAGGTCTACGCTTATAAAAATGATACATTTTTTTTAAATTAGCCTGAAAATCGGAAGTTGAAATTTGAAAAAGCCTGTTTTCACTAAAAGTAAAGAATAATTTTCGGACACTTTATACTTGTTTTCTCAAAATATCCGTTTTGTACTTACGACCTTCTCATTCTTAGCCAGCGATGTATTATGTATTACATTACCTTCTTTGCACTTTTGCAAATATCGAGGCAGATATCTTGGCCAGATGCGGCCCCTCCGAGACAAACTACCGTCTTGCCATCAAACTGTTTAGGGTTCCTATAGTCATGGCTATGGACTACTTCGCCTTGGTAGTTTTCCATTCCTTCAAGTACTGGCATCATCGGTACTGAGTAATGCCTGTCAATTATAAAACAATCAATGTAAGCAAATTGTATTGGTTTCTCGAAACAATTAGTTAAATACGGAAGACCAACGATGACATTCCAATGTCATAATTGCACGATTTCAGATAATTAAATCGTGAAACACTGAAGTAAAATCGATTTCACGTCAATAAATCATCTGAAATCGTGCAAGTTTGAAATTGAAATGTCACTGGTAGTCCACCGTTGATTAGATATGAAAGCAAAGTCAGTACAATTGTAGCAGGAGAAATGAAATCAAGAGGAGACACGAAGGGTCTATTGTTCAGAGAGATTGGTTTAAAACTAAACTCATAACGTTCGGATTTTTAACCGTACTTTAAGCACACTTCCTTTGTCCATTGGTAATTGTATTGTTTAAAACAGAGGTCGGATTACACAAAATGTCGTTAGAAGGATGATCGTTTTTTGATTGCAATGGGCTTAAAGTTTAAATGCCAATGGAATAATACCAAGACGCCAAGAAGTCAAGGGCGTGCTGTATTATGTATACATACTAGTATTCCATGAATTGGTGAATTAAATTTGCCATTTAACATGCCCTTCATACGCATTTATAAGTTATACTTTGACAAAGTCGTACTATCTTTAAGATATAAGTTATAATCCATGTGATAATAATCTAAGATTAAGGTATCAATCGCAATATCGGGAATGGTTACCCCAATGCCATTCAAAACTCACTAAATTTATATACATATTAAGTTGGGCAACAACTTTTCTAAGACAGTCAATCTGTCGGACTAAATTACAAGTTGTAAACGGCAGCCTAAGCAACATTATTTGGTAGCTGCAAATATTTACCAATGCACGAGTACCAATCTCGTATGCATATAGACTGGTGCTCTTCAGAGGTTGAATTGGTTGTGTACATATTGGCCAAGGGAAATGTGTTGTTATAGATACAATTTTGCCCTACTGAGGGCCGCTCTACATATATGGCGTCGAGCGCAGGAAAACGTCCCTTACGACAAAAAATCACAAAATTATTTTTTTACATAATCTGACTCTCACAACATTATTCTTTGTTCAGAACTTCATTTGATGGATTTATGTAGCATATTTCTCTAGCTATGACCATTTATACAAGCTGCATAGTGCGTCGATATTAGCCAAACGTCATCATCACAACGTCAAAATCAACGCCCCAGCGTCATTTCTAGGAGCAAATAAAATGACACATATTTGTATTGTAAATGAATACGAAAGTTTTATTATTTATGAAAGGAATGGTTAAGGTTTTGTTATAATACTTTTAGCTGCTTTTCTTCGCACGTGTGAACATTTCTCTTGCCTAGCTACCTATATAATTTATGTATATATTTTGCTCTATAGTATATATACGACCTTTATCTAGCAAAAAATATGCATTGACTTATTTACTTTTTTCTAAAAGTAATAGCATTCAATGCTGAAAGTGTTTAGTTTTCTAACCTAACCGTAATTATTAAATAATCAGTGTAATTAAGCGATATTCGGAATTTTAAACAGCATAGAGTTTCCAATCAGTTGAATAACTAAACAAATTCTAATAAAATTCACGACATCTAGAATGTTCCATCTGTATTGCTTTCAAAGATTCAATTGGTGTTTACCTTACAACATGTAATTCGAAATGAATACGTAATACGAACAAAATGTACATACGATATACGAGTATCAAAACGGCCATGTTTTTGTTGCTAAACAACAATGTAATATATCAAAGGTCGATAATATTATTGTAATTATTTTGTTTCCAGGCTTAAAACCTATTAAAATTATTTAGATAAGTCATAGATGAATTTGAAATTCAGCGATTTAAGGTACAGCATGTACATTGTAACTTTGTGGAAAGGTTTATTTGATCTAGTTATTTGGAAAATACAGACATTTTGGACATGATAGACCATTGTCAAAAATACACCATGTATTGCAAGTCTAATTCGAAGAATATGGTTGCAAGTTAACATTGAATTAAACATTTATTCGGGATCGCATTATTAAACATTAGAAAAGTATCCATACAATTTATATTGTTAAACAATGTAACTATCGATACTGTAAATACTGTGATTTAGTTTATCAATTTACTTATTAGTTTAATAAGGTTATATTGTTGCATAGCAACTGAATATTGTTAAAAAAAATCTTGTTTTGAAAGCATTTGAAAGCCTCTTAATTCATGTGAAATATGAGAACTTCAGAAAGTTCCAAGTAAAATTATTTGTTGTATTTTAGTGTAAATATGGTCAAAGTTAGCTCTATTAGAATATTGCATTGGCCCTCATAGTATATCTAGGCTATATACGCAACATATTACAGACAAAGTTCAGGTGTACAAGTATCTTCTTCCAAATAGTTGCCTGCGTTCGTTACCTAGCACGGCGATCGATTTGGCCATGTTCTTCATTACTAACGTGTGAAGCGGTGGCGTAGGAGTAGGACGCGCGCTTTGGGTCAAGAGGTTCCGGGTTCAACCCCTGTCTGGACCACTGTTAATTTATGTTAGCAAGAATAACCCACATGCTACTCTCCACTAAGATTAATTGGTGTCTGTGAGGGCAGTGTCTATTCCTGGGCGCCGCAGACCGATGTTGGCTGCCACACCCACAGGAGAGAATATAGTCTCCCCAGGGAGACGCGAACGTATGTTTCCGTAAGTAGCCCAATAATCAGGGGCAGTTAATATGTCAAATGGCGCTTGAGCGACTTAACAGCTGAAAGAATGTCTAGAAAATTGGTAATTCGGACCGGAGTGTGAATAAGGTTGTCGGACACAAAATAGACATTGTATAGCAACGTTGGTTGGCGTGTACGGAAATCTCACCAACAACCCGTGCCCGTCGTGTGGACGATACTTAGACAACGAGGACACATCTAGTTCCCGGTTTATTTATGGTCCACCTATTATTACTATGAATGAATTATAGTCTACCTAAGTCAAGATAATAATGCAGCAAACAGCTCCGAATAGAACCACCACTTTGGTTATGACTTTTCAAGACGAGTATCGTCTGTTTGAAGCTAACTCAACTGAACTGTGGTGAGATCATAAAGTTAAGATTACATATACCTAAGTTTGAATGGTGTGCAGTGCATATACATGTATCATCAACACAGACTTAAAAGATACTTTGGTAGGAGCACATTGGCTGTACGAGGGACGTTCAATATATAATGTCCATCGGCCCGTAACGTTATAACCAGTCACGGGAATCCCGTGCGGTCTTCACTATTATACGCTTCAATACACCACGCACTCACCGATATCACATTAAGTTCGATCCTATGTCTAGAAGTTGCGTTTAAGCTTCGTCAAAACCACTTAGTAATATACACTGTGTTAAAAATGGTAGGGAAAAAAGCTCAAAACAGTGTCCAAATACGGAACTATATTAAGATTCGCCATGAGCTTGGATTAAAAGCACGGACCATTTATAATGAAATATGTAGTGTTTACGGTGTTAATGAAGTGTCGTATTGGACTGTCGATAGGTGGATTAGTAAATTTAAAAGTGGACAGCAGCATTGTAAAGATAGTGCAAGACCAGGCAGAAAAAGGACTGTAGTGACCCCTGAAATCATTGAAAAAATAAAGGAATTGTTGATAAAAGATGCCAGATATACTACTAGGGATATAGCTCATAAGGCTGGGGTCTCAACAGGAACAGCTTTTACTATTCTGAAAAAGATTCTTAAAGTAAGGCGAATTGCAGCACGTTGGATACCCCATCTCCTCACAGACAAGCAAAAGCATGAACGTGTAAAAATGGCCCGTAAACTGTTGAAAATGTATCCAGAATATAACTCGCGTACTTTTGCTGATATAGTGACAGGTGATGAAACATGGGTGCATTTTTTCGAGCCGCATCGGAAGTCTAGTAACAAACTATGGGCTACTAAACACTCACGTAGACCATCAATTGCCAAAAGAACAATGAGTGTTAAGAAAGTTATGTACGCTATTTTCTTCAATAACCAGGGACCAGTAG
This sequence comes from Spisula subtruncata, assembly GCA_963678985.1. Taxonomy (NCBI): domain Eukaryota; kingdom Metazoa; phylum Mollusca; class Bivalvia; order Venerida; family Mactridae; genus Spisula; species Spisula subtruncata. Next base: position 31,722,539 of record OY787667.1, read on the forward strand.
TTCAAATACCTGTACCCAGAGGAAGGACGGTAACGGGGACTTTTTATAAGCAGAAGATACTAAAATCAGTGAAAAATTGTTATTCTAAACGCCGTCCAGCGACCGGAATGAAGGGTCTGCGTCTTTTACACGACAACGCACCATCCCATAAGTCGCAGATAGTAACCGAGTTCCTCGGCAAGGAAAAAGTGAAAGTGCTTCCCCATCCTGCCTATTCACCGGATTTGGCCCCCTGTGACTTCTTCCTCTTTCCTCGGCTAAAAAAACTTATGTCTGGACGTCGTTACACATCTAGGAAGGCATTGGGTTCTGCGATTTTCCAGTGTCTCCGAGGGATCCCTAAAGAGGACTATATTGGAGCTTTCCGGAAGTGGATTAAAAGACTTAAGTTGTGTATTTCTAGTCGTGGTGAATACTTTGAAGGGATGAAATAAAATAATTGTTGGTATTGTATTTTATTTGTTTGTTTTTCACTGATGGACATTATATATTGAACGCCCCTCGTATATACTTATCCGACGCCATTAAACCAATGTTCCAAACGCCAGTGTGAAAAACTATCCACCCATTTATTGGCCGAATTGTCGAAAATTATCAAGTAAATCTATTGGATTATGCTTACAATCTGTACAATGTTTTATTATTAAGATTCAATTCTTCCATCCGTCAACTGAATTCTCGATTTGTAAAATCCGTGTGGTCAGTTTCAAGTAACCGTTGCAAGCGGGGTGGTCATTTCTTAGCTAAAGTAACATTATATGTTTAGACATACTCAGGAGATAATAATGTTATAACCCGTTTTACTTTTTAAACACATAATAAAACAGAACATTTGGCTCACAAGTGTTTTTGTTTAAAATACACAAATTTATACAAAATGTAGCGGAAATTATATTAAATCGGAAAGAAACGTAATCAAACATGGATTAGATAGAAGACGTACATTGTCAAATAAACTAGAACATTAAATTTACTTTTCACTGAATTAAAGAAATATGTTTCGAGGATAAAATTACTATTTCTAATGTATGAAATACATTTTCTAATGTATGAAATACATTTTCTAATGTATGAAATACATGAGTTATTACTGTCGATCGAATAAGGAATACTAATGAGGGAATTAGCCAGTCGAAAGAATAGCGGGGATTACCATTAACTCAAATACATCCAGTTAAACATAGATAAGAATTTTACCTGGCGGACGGGTCAAAGCTTATAGATAACCGTTATTTACTTTGAATGGAATAGCATTTGCATAATTATTGATCAATAATTGGAATATATAAATTACAGTAATGCAATAGAAATATGTTTACAACATGGTTTCGTTACGAAACGCTATAAGCAGTCAAAATTTAGCGCAAAGGTTAGCTCTGTGAATATAATAGGGTGATCGTATTCAGTTTTGATAATGCCGAATTTCTTATCGTTCATAGTTTTTACAATGACAAATGTTAGTTTTAAAATATTTATTTCACACATTTTATACTGTATACTTACAATCAAATATACAATAACAACGGTTTATGGAAAATATTAGAATCAAAGACCCTAATTTGACTTGTTAAATTTGGGATGCGTATCAGTTTGATAACTTGTATTTCTTTACTAATAAACGACAAAGCGTGATTTGATTGGTAATTGCCTGTCCGCTCTTCGATCATTAAGGCAAATGCTGCTTGTTGTCGGCATGTTTATATGGGATTTCAGATGTTGACAAAGCTGAAACCGAAATAGATGTAGCCTACGATACCGCGCACATTTCTACCCGAGACGATAGACATGTTCGCTAAGATAAATATGTGTTTATATCTTGAAATAAGATGTTTATAATGTAGCGAAGTCAGCTAGTTATCACCCTGGAATCGTCCATCATGTTAAGTTTCGCCTTTTGATTAATTTTGAGACAATTAACACATGATATAAACATAGAAATTGATTGTTTACGTTGTAAAACGCGCGTCTGGTCGGACGTTTTTTGTGACGTAATTTGTGACGTTATTGACGTGACGTCGTAAGGGACGTTATCCTGCGCTCGACGCCATATTGCTTTGTTAATTTAGAGTGCCTGTTTAAGACAGATTTACTGAAGGTATAACTTATCGAGTCGTGCTTTATCAGGTTCATGTATAACTATATGTAAGATTAAATTATATTTTTGCGTGCTTTAATAAAACTTAATTATAAATAAACTATAATAAAATGCAGTTCTATTATAAACACTAGGCCTATACTTTCATATAGAACAATTAAATAATGATCTAGCAAACAAACACTCACTACTAAGTAAAGGGAGCAACAAAATATGAATAAAGAAAATGAGACCATCTTGCTGATTGACTATCGTCCAGCAGTTGTCATTGAAGAAGAAATTCTAAAGGTCGCCATTTAAAAAGACAGACGCATTGATGGTTTTATTTTCACTGTAAACAAATTGTAAATTTGTCCGACCTGTTCTGGTATTTGTGTGATTTATATTGGCATCTGCTTGTGAGTGCAATTTTAATGTGCGTTTCGATTCTGGTTTATTGTATCACTTTAATATTTTAAAATATGTTAGCGAACTCGCGGACGCAAAGCTACCATACAATGCCGAAGGGAGGGTGAACTAATAAAATAGGAAAACAGGGGATGATTATCAACGAAATGTTCACTCCGGCCTTATGGAGTAAGAAGACAATTGGTACTTTATCAGTATACCGAAACGTCAACAGAACGTCTAGTTTGATATTAATTCATTTTATGCCAGATGTGTATTTAACAAAATACCGTCTTAGTACTTAGACCGTTGTCCTTATATAAACCAAAATATAAATGATATAACAATTGTGTCCTCTAATAAGGTAACACGTACGTTTAACAGAAGCAGTTAAATGAACGCAAACTATCCTTAGTGCTAATATTCTTAAGCAGTATAGTCGGATGAAAAATGATAAACCTACGGTATTGCTTTGTTAACCTTATATATGAGGTTACGGCCATTTGATACTGTTGGGACTACTCTATCTTACCATGGTGAAACCAGAGTTCAGTCTATTTTAGTATTATTTGCACACTTAAAAAGGCAATATACTCGTGTCACCAAATGACTAGTACAATTATATGATGTCAAAAAGTGTGGGCAAACATGGCATACATTTTTATATGATTGTATTCGGATAACATGTATCGTATAACTAGGGCAATGGTATGTTTGTATGACCGGGCCAAGGACGACAAGGAATACAAGGGCAGAAAGTAGCTCATAAAAATTCATGTATCAAAATTCTGAATTTGACTAAAGGCGCAAATCTTTTCAAAATATCAAAGTAATCGTATAACTTTTTCAGACTACAGCTTTATATTTGAAAGTTTAGTTCAGTAGTATAATAAGCTTGTATTGGTTCAGGAATACATGTTGAGCTACCATGACTACCGCAATGAATGATAATGAATGAACCCTTTAAAAACTCTCAGTATCATGCAGAGTACTTGTGAAGATATTCAAATGAAAATCATTTTGCTCTTCACACAGTACTCGCACGAGGACAAAACGTGTATGGAGTACAATGCACCCATAATGTTATTGCAAGCGAACATGTATTTCAGTTCGACAGTATTCGTCACTGCAATTTAATCTTTAACCACGAAGGGCATGTAGACAAAAAACATTTGTATGTAAATATTATGTATTATGTAACCATAGCACAGGTATAATAATGTGTGTTCCTCCGTGTATCATATTTAAAGGGGATGGACCATTTAAAACTCGACGGGCCGTATTAAAAATTGACCGGCCATTTTTGCCGAATTGATAATTAATGGAAATATTGAAATTTAATATTCCTGTCAAATATATAATCAACAAAAAATAAAGTCAAACGTGTACGATATATACACATCTATGTGGTGGACATTTGGATACGGACAACGTCATAAAAGGACATACGAACACAAACTTGACAGTAAACACATAGAGGGTTACCTGCAAGACTGTAGTAACTGCTTATCATTAAGGTAGGAGATACTACAGGCTTGCAGGCAACCCTCGACATAGCATGCAATGACAATAATAGCATCTTCAACATGATTATGCATGCCACCAAATACATTCACCGGTGATGTGTACAACAGTATAATATGGCATAAAGGTACACAAGGAGCGAATGGAACAAAGAACAAACACAACCATTGCCCATTTAAAAGTCATTTAAGGTGACCGTAGTGTAAGAACAGGGTTTGGTTGAGCATTAAAATCATACTCTTTCAAAGAGACTGATCCGTTTCTATACACAAATGTAAAAGCTCCATTTGGCAAGCCTCTGTGATGGTTAACATGTTTTATACTAAAGGGGAGTCTTCATAATAAATGCATACTACTACAGACTATTTTCTCATTTTCCTTAAACGCCCCAAGGTCACTAAAACGCACCAAAACCGATGCCTATCAAATGCATTCCCAAGCCCATGATTTACCCAAATGTGCCAATGAAAAACTCTACCCTCACCATTGTAATGCTACAAACTAAATTCCATAGTCATATGCTAAAAATATACACCAATCAACTACAGTGAATGTTGTATTTCGTACCTGCAAACAAATTGCAGACTGCAGACAAACTGATGTCGTAGTACAAGTATAAAATTATATAAGGTTATATACAGTGCAACCGGTCCAAGTATGAACCCCTTCCACCCCTAAAACTGAGCAATGCATGTGGATATAATATGATGTAGTTTAATGCAATCAGCATGTTAAATGAGGCGGAGAAGGACTAAATCGGCCCCTTATGATTTGCATTTTCTAAGATGGATGACACCAACTATTCGGCCAACACATATCCTATTCGGACGACTATGTATATTGAAAGAAAGATTAACAACTGTTCGGGCTATGCAGTTACTAAGGAAACATATTTTAAGAAGGGCGATCAACTGTTCGGATTACACATATTGTAAGAAGGGCGATCAACTACTTGACTACACATGTTGTAATATTGTAAGAAGGGTGATCAACTTTTTGAACTTCGCATATTGTAAGCAGGGTAATCACCTGTTTGGACTACACATATTGTAATAGAAAGGGCGATCAACTGTTCGGACTACACATATTGTAAGAAGGGTGATCAACTGGTTGGACTACACATATTGTAATAGGAAGGGTGGTCAACTTTTTGAACTACACAAATTTTAAGAAGGGTAACCAACTGTTTGGACTACACATATTGTAAGAAGGGTGATCAACTTTTTGAACTACACATATTGTAAGAAGGGTAACAAAATGTAAGAAGGGCGATCAACTGTTTGGACTACACATATTTTAATATTGTAAGAAGGGTGATCAACTTTTTGAACTACACAAATTGTAAAAAGGGCGATCAACTGTTTGGACTACACATATTTTAATATTGTAAGAAGGGTGATCAACTGTTTTGACTACACAAATTGTAAGAAGGGTGATCAACTGTTCGGACTACACAAATTGTATGAAGGGTGATCAACTGTTTGGACTACACATATTGTAAGAAGGGTACTCAACTGTTTTGACTACACATATTGTAAGAAGGGTACTCAACTGTTTTGACTACACAAATTGTAAGAAGGGTGATCAACTGTTCGGACTACACAAATTGTATGAAGGGTGATCAACTGTTTGGACTTCACATACATAAGAAGGGCGATCAACTGTTTGGACTACACATACATAAGAAGGGTGACACGGTGGACAACCACTGTTCTAATGAGGTTATTATGTGACATGCATACACATAACAGGGAAACAATATGAAAACCATGACAACGACAAACACTGAATGTTGTAAATGTATCCTCAATAGAACGCCAATATTCTCCCATTTTATAGCCAATGCATCTCAAATGCCCTGCCCCAATATTAACCTTTATTCCAAGTAAATTTTAAACTTTACTTAGTTAATGTAGTGAAATGATGGTTAGTAATGTGCATTGGCGTAAAAGAAAATACATATCAAGTATACGGTCAAATAAAAAATAGTAGCAGTGTTTAAAAAGCTACACCCAATGGGTAAAAACACCACAAAACTTTCGTTTCAACGAACCGTCTTATGGTTGATATCTGGTTGCTTAGCAGTTACAAGACTGCGAGCTCTTACCATTAGTATTAACCCATTGCTCCGTTGAGCTTAAATAGCTCCGCTGAGCTTAAACAGCTCTGTTGAGCTTTAATAGCTCGGTTGAGCCTTTTAACATACCCCGTGCAGATCATAAGAGCATCAAAGTCGGTGCTCTTCGTTTGATCGGGACAGCCTACGGAGGAATAGGTCAGTTTCCAGCCCGTATTCTTGTCTGAGTTTATGCGTTCCACGCTGTCGACTTTCGTATTAAACTGCAATATAAGATGGTCACATGTCCACCCATTCACAAAAAACAAAACTTGCCCATTTCAAATGATATGAAACAAGCAATCAATACCACAATTATAAAACAGAACACATCTACACTCCATATTATGTTTTCTCACATTCAAATGAAATTGTTTTGCTGAATGTAAGTATTTCCCTGGAATAAATATCAACCAGTACTATATTAAATGTGTTCTGTTGCATCCAGCTCCGGTAACCAAAGTAATGAAAGAATTTAACCTGTCCAATAAAATCCGGTGCAACCGGGTGAAAAGTTAAAATACTACACAATGAGCTTATCAGACTTGGACAGGCATGCTCATTTCTCAAAATCCAAGCCGTGTTGCAAAAATCAAACTATTACAATAATGCAATTCAAAAACACCATTTGTTGACACTTATATGCTATAATGGCTTCCGTAGCGTTTACCAATACATACCAAGTTACCCAAAACCTACCATTACTTTACTCATTTCCTTTTCCCAATTTCACTGTGGTGAATAGTACATGGTAACAATCCAGAAATGCACTTTCATGCGTTCACTTACCGCTCTGCAACCTATCGTAGTCATTTCTCTCTCAATTCATTAATTGTATTCATCAGAATACAAAGTTATCCCTTCTATGACTACGATTCAAAGCAACAGACAAGTTGGGAGTCATTTCGGCACAAATAACTGTATGTCCACTAAGGGTCATAGATAAAAAAAAACACCCAAGCTTTAATTCCTGATAGCATGAACGATTGGGTTTTTTGGTAAGATAATTGTGTGAAGTTTCATTGAAATCTGGCCTTTGGGTAGTTAGAACCAACCCGGACAAACTTTGTAACATCCAGCCCGCACAAAATCAATATGTCTCCGCCGCTACTCGTATATAAATACTCGTTTGTTGGAGACACAATGATACAAGCATCCCAGCTGACTTTCATTGGACAACACTTCATCCCTTCGTTTATACAAACGTCCGGTCAACTTACAAACTTGTATACCGGTATTGCAAATCTCTTGTTTTTCTTATATTAGTTTACACATTCATGATCAGTGTTTTTGGACTCTGGTAGACTTTTGTAAGTAATCTTATGTAGCATACATCATATAATTCAAGGAATGCACTGAGACGTAATAGCTCAGAAAAGACAGCCTATTGCTTATGAAAGCAATACATGCTCCCTAAGAGATATAGAAGGAAATCAAGCATTTGATATTTCAGGTTGTTGTTCTCTTTTTGTCATATTTCAAAAGCGGAAAAGGCGAAGCATCACAATTGAAAAATAGGAGAGCTCGGTCGTGGCATTATAGAAATAATCAACTTTGTTAGAAAGCATGGGACACAAAAAGCGCATATCATAACAAAATGCAATGTATTCAAATGCATGATGACTCAGACAATTTAATTCAGCCGGTCATGGTCGCTGTGTACAGTAACAAATAATCAATGCTCTTGGACATGATCAAGTAATTAATAAACTCACAAGCATATTTTGCATTTCTACTTTTCCAATATTAATGCCTCGGTCGTACATAAAGTTGGTGAGCATTTGAAAAAAATGAAGCTCGTGGGACTGCTTTTGAATCATACACGTATGAGTTCCAAATTCTGACCAAACATCGAACCCTCGAGAGACATGATATTAAGTATGGCTGACGAAGTTACAGGTTTCGTTGATATTGCTAACTTAATGAATGTAATATAATACGACAAACAATCAGGACATACCTTAATGTGTTCACGTAGATCAAACTCTGTGGCGTAGTTTTCTAAATATTCCAGGACTTGCGTATGCTCCATGAAAGATGGCCATTCTTTTGGAAATTGGAAATCGGGGAATGCCATGACTTCTTTTGGAATATTTGTTCTGTGGAATATAAAGACAATGCCGTATATAATACAGGTACATACAAGACTTAGTCCTATAATGGCGTCTGCATATTCTACTTCGGCAGTATATTTGCAGGCTGGCCAAAATGAGCTGTTTACCATGTTACCGTATCGCTGGCATAGAATGGGAAGGTCGTAAGTAGTACAATACTTAAACATATTTGAAAGCCGCACCTTATGAGCTTATTTTCAAGAAAATGATAACCTGCAATGTTGACCAAATTGAAGTTATTGTTTTTGCATTATAAGCAAAGAGTAATTTGCAGACAGATTGTCTTGTTTTCTTAAAATATCGATTTTATACCTATTACGACCTTTTTATTCATAGCCAGCGATATGTAGAAACTGTAACAAGTGCGTTTCTTTATGTAATCCGCGCTCTTGAAACTAGTACTTCAGATTGCATAACAAAACAAGCATAAGAAAAGAGTATCTGAAGCGTGTCTTACAACATCTATGGACTACTTCTGTATACACCACTGTCTGGGCAGGTGGAGAGTCGCGTTATGTTCAACATACGACTGGCACACTGGTGGTGGCATGTATATTAACTCACATGTTTTAGTGGAATGTTATGTTTGAAATGTCATGTTTATAACATGTACACAAAACATGTTTACATACTGTACATTACATACACATGCGAACAAAACATGCTCTTTTAAAATGAATTCAATAACCGAGATTAATATGCATGCATTAACAAAACAAGTATGCGTTTTTGTCAGACAAAATATTGAAGTTGAGTAAGTGTATTAAATGTCATTATGGATCCACCAAAATAAAGGATGTCAGAAGAACAATTAGGAAGAACTGTGTATATGTTTAAGAAAAAAATATGTTCAACTTAATATAGTTTTCTTTCGTGAACTGTTGACCTATTTGTACCAACTATTCGAACATACTATAGAACCTTTTCTGTATCATCTATTCAAAGATGAATTATCCGTAATTCGATTTCTATTGAGCGGATCACAAGTCACAAGCGTGTCGGCAACATGTCTCGATATACATGTAGTGGCTTACAGTTAACCAGTAATTTGATTAACGACTAAACCATGTTGATCTGATAAATGTTCATTGAGAAAACATTAGGGACCGACCATTTAATGTTCAGGGGGAGGGGTGTTTACATTAGGACATGTTCAGGGGGAGGGGGTGTTTACATGAGGACAAACTAATTTTCCTCCCGGTCATGTGACAAACTATTTTTCCTCCCGGTCATGTGACAAACTATTTTCCTCCCGGTCATGTGACAAACTATTTGTTCCTCCCGGCAAACACGCAAGTGTGGACAAATTTTTGAACCACCGCCAGGACATACTCTACTTTTTCCCGAAATGTAAGCAGCAGATTATGTTTTCATAGTTGCTTGTGGCAAACCTTTTTGCGCATTTTGCAGAACAAACGGCGTGTGTCTACAGAGTGGCATTTAACTATTTATATGCGCCTGCTAAGTGAACAATGGCGTTAGATATTAATTATCTGACTGTAAGCTAGCTGGTAATTGAGCGCCGGTCATTCGGTCACAGTAAGTTTCCACGACTAAGTCTTGAAACTAGTCTGGCCTCCCGACTAGATAATATATTTTAGCAATCAAATAGCGTAACCTTTTCGATTTTAGCTAGATTTTATTCTGGGATTGCCGATTAGGTGCAAAGGGAAATAATTTCATGAAAAAGAGTACATTGAGGAGTAGTCTTTCTACACATAGGGTATGTAAGACAGACTATCTTTAAACAGCTAATGCATAAACCCAGTCTCAGTCAAACTACAGCCTTCCCTGACAGCTTTTTCATTATCATATTTCAATCAAATCTATTGGGCAGGACGTACTAGCGTTCAGTCGGCCGTCAGCGGGCACTAGCTTACAATTTAATTCCGTCGTGAGAAAGCAATCCATCTCATTGATATCCACGTGATCTAGATGTAGTTCAGAAATGATTGATTTGTCTGGAAGATTTATATACACAGTAATTGCGTCTGGTTTTTCAACTTTCCAAAAATAAACCGAATTGCAACCGGTGATATATAATATATTATCATAACATCTTTTTCAAGAGAAAAACGTCATGAATGGCGATAATTAAAGAAAAATGGCTATCAATAATAAATTCTTAATCCAGTAATAAAGCAAAAAACGTGTTCTTACCGTAGGTTCTTATACATGCTAGTCTGTACAGGAAGTCCATTGCTGTCGATGCCGACTTTGTCCGTGTATCTCCATGTGCCGCCAACATCCTGCGATTGCTCGAATCCTATACATTGGAACACATCCGATCTGGCGGACAGATGCTTTACAGCACTCAATCCAGCGGCCCCACATCCTATAACTGCTACACGTATTTTATTCATGGTTGCTTCTACAAACAATGAGAAATGAATGAGCTACAGTTGCAGTATTTTTCCAGACACACAAAGAGTTCAAATAGAGAGCATCACCTATCGTTATACACAACAAAATCGATAGAGACAGACAACGACGCTCTCTCTATGCAGCGTGTTGTGCCGTATGCTGTAACTAGTATATCTATAAGGCTAGATAAAAACAATATTGGTGTTCTGGTAACACTTACTGATGGGATGAGAGGAGGAAGACATAGTTGGCTCATCATCGTGACAGAAGCACAGGACAGGCAGAAATGGAAGACGATTGTTGGCGGCTAATGCTCCACACCGAAGTGAACAGGCTTAAGTCAAGTCAAGGTAACCCTACCTAGCATAGTGTATGATTCTTACTTAAACATTGTATTTACATTTTTTCTGGAATTCACTGCGAAACGATGCTTATCAAGCGCGTAGTTGTATACAATAAATTAAATAATTTTGAAAAAAAAACAATGTATTCTTCCTGCATTACTTTATTCGTCATTTTGATACCAGAACCATGTTATCAAGTTGTTTTGGACTACTACATGAATGTAAGGTTCATGTAATTATTTCTTCGCGTATGTTTCTGACGCATGTAGCATCAGTTCTGCCAAGGCGAAACAAACATATGAACATGACATCTCCCTATGCAATTACAATGGCAAGTGTCACGCTGCAGTATCTTTGAGGACAAAGAAAAATTTAAGGACACGTGTACCGATCAGCTGATTATTGAATTGACTTTACAAATTTGAGTTTTACCACCGAGGTCACAAGGGCACAGACACGTAGAAACAATACAACTCAGACGGCCTCTGTTTGAACAAGAGCCAGGGAAATAAATCTTAAGCTTAGTTCATTGACATCATGAAAGAGCTTGCATTTCGTTTAATTTTGATATCATATTGTATAACTTCGCTACGGTCTGACCTAGCCGTACTAAAATGAAGTTCACAGCTGTTACTAACTAATTTGTCAACGGACAAACACTATTTATAAACTTAATGAATGGATAATGACAAATGGTAAATGGACGTATTAATCAAACTTACTGCAACGCCGATTACGAAGAAACTTAACCTTTAATCGCGTGTTAAAAGTTCATTTAAAAAAGTTCATTTAAAACAGCTTTAAGCATTTTGCGTCGAAATGATCCACAGTCGCATGTAAAATGTATATTTCTTTTTTATGCATGTACAACTGCATTTTACCAATGTGTTCTGGTATGTTAAACGTTTATTTGACAAAAATCGTCTTAGTGTACGTAGAACATTTTTATTTTTTTGTTAAAAATTAAAATAATGTTTGCATGTACATGTATTTATTCTTGTATGTATAAAGCAAAATACGATAAATACAATGTCACTAAGTTATAATTATATTTGTTAAACACGCAGGAAACATATTTTCGTATACGTTGAAAAGACAGTTTAGTTTTAAATAATAAATTCAAACACGATTATGAAAATCAGTTTTTGTAAATAAGACGTTATTTTCATTTAGCTCTAGATATTGGGTATCGAACATGTTTGCGTATCTATAACAAAGAAAATAAATATTTGAACTACGTATCACTAGATTATATATATATAATAAATAATACACTCAATTAATTACCATAACAACATATAAAAATTAATATTTGGGTATTGAAATACTTGTATAGATCAAATTATATCTAGTAATTAGTATTATAAAATAAAAATAAATTTTGTATACTCACATTTTAATTTCAATTATTGACGGTTTCTTCTTTTCTAGCAGAATATGGCTATCCACACTGTCCAAACTTATATTTTTAAGTTGGTTATTTCTTAATTTTATATTTCATTAAATAGTTAAACAAAAAACACAAATGGCACTAAATTTATTCAATAAATTCTTTATTTTTTTCTTCTTCTGTTTAAAAAGTGTCGCTGTGATAAAAGTTTATTATTTTAATTATTCATAATCGAAAACAGGTCTTAACTTTTCGAAGTGAGATCAACGAATGGATAACTATACCACTGTATGATGGTATTATAGCAGACATGCTTGTTACACCAAATCTCATTGGCTGCAGAAAAAAATCAAAGGCTACAAAATATTACTACGAGTTTATTATTAACCCACGGTGGTGGAATACACCGCACAGTAGGTAGTCAGACTTTGTTCAAGTGTCCGTGACCCTATTGAAGGACACGCGATACTGCAGCTTTTGTTCACAAACCCCCAGATTTTGTGATTGTAGCCTAGCAAATGACCTGAGCCACGCAGTTTATACATGTACAGTTCATTCAGTTTACAGTAATTAATTCAATGGAACTTAAACCTTGGAACGATAAAATACTAGATGTACATGTATTTTCATAAATGAGGGTTAAGTTGAAAGTGTTGTAACGTTACATTGGTAATGACTTGATCCTAACCTTTATGCATGCATATATTTCAAGGTTTTAGGGTTGAATAAATTAATTTCCGCGAGCAAATCAGCCATTCCGGTTCTTTAGATTTGTGTTTATAAATACATTTCGAGCATCTTCGAGAAACTTGTAAAAACCTACAACTAATCTTGATGCCTGATCTTCACCCAAATTCGCCCCAATAATTTTAAACGTACTTTGAACGGCAAAACCCACAAGAGGGATTTGTTCAGTAATGGCTGAAGAAGAAGGTTATAAATGAAGAGCAATACATCAGCTAAAATATCGCGTAAATAGAAGGTCGCGGATCATGTCAACATTTCCGGACTATACAATAGGTGAGTATGTAGATCATATTTACATTTCGTCCAATTTGACCCATAAAATATATCAACGAGATACGATATGTAACACTTATGAATCACCTTGTCACTTTGTTATATATAAGCTTAGGGTGGACATACCATGTGACTTTTGGCTAAGTCTGCAAGTAAAAATATGTAAACAAAAAGTTAGAAACAACCATAAGTATCTTATTCGTCTACCGATTTTCACGAAATATGTTCGACGTTCAAGCAGAAAATGGATACAACCCACATAACATAATTGTTTTGTGACACAAGCCAAAAATAATGTCAGTACCCATCTCAACTGCATTGGTCGGTTGAGCCGGTTTGTCCACCCTGAAGCTAAATGGTGTAAATTGTTGAATGTAGTAAGATATCGGGGGTACTAGTATTTGCGAAAGACATGTAGTTGAAACTACCTTCATGAATCATGTTGTAGACAGTTCCAATTAGACCTGCTAATCGTTAGAAAATACAATATATAACTTTCATACAAACATGGGGGGGGGGGCTAAATGATAACTCGAAGTCATACAGAAACGTCGCCATCAACTAGCCACCACGCGAGAACAAATCGCTGACTTTAAATGGGAAGGTCGTAAGCGCAAAATCAATATTTTGAAAAAATAAACTGTTTGAAAACTACTCTTTACCTACAGTAAAGCAATGTTTTGGACTTCAGTTTGGTCACCATGACAAGTTCCGATTTTCATAAAAGAAGGCCCATACGAAGCACCTTGTAATGCAGATTTTAAATATTTATGACTTACGACCATCTCATTCTAAGCCAGTGAAATATCGTCTACTGTTTGTGAACACCTTCATGAAAATACAAACAGTACTATTATTGGCATACACCTTACAAATACCTGGCATATATTTACTCAAAGGGATCCGGATGGTTCGTTCTATGGCCGACTCTTGTGTGAGTGGAAAAAGTAGGTACTGCCAAGGGAGATGATTCCGGACAGGAGAAGCTTCCGGACAAACGGTCTAGACGGTTTATTTAGTTAAATAATTCATTGATATTGGTATCAAATCATTCAGGGGCGTATTTAAAGGAAATCTGGAAGAAGAAAAAATCAAAATCAACAAATAATTATACTCATATACCGAATATATCGTATTACTTTGGGGAAACTGTATGATTTAAAAGAAATTTCCACTTGTGAAGGGCCTTTTCAGGCCTCTGTTATATAACGAGAAAATCCTAGGCCCTACTGCCTTGCCTGTCTGGATTTGGGTTGTCTGTGTGCTAATGTAAATTATTCAGCTTTTAAAGAGTAAGATGTTTTATTGACGTTTCCACAATATTTGACCAGTGACAACATTCTGCGGGTTTTTTAAATTTTGAACTAGACACAGGACAAAATATCTGTATGACCAACTGACTTAACTGTACCAAATATACGCTTTATAAAGAACCATTGTTCATTCAAGACGTCTAAGTATGGTCAATTACATTTGACCTATTGACTTTACAAAAGTACAATAGACAGCTGTTCGGTTCGGATCACGTTTTGGACGCATGTCTTGTATTGTTTATTTTTTGTATAGGATCAGGGTCATTCAATACAATTATATTCATATAAAATCAACTCCAAATCTGATAATTGTATTGTTAGACTACTCCCTAATCTATAAAACATGTACGTTAACAATAGTTCTGACATGGCAGAGTTCATTGTACAAGCAAGCCCAATAGATTTTGTGCCAATATGCGTTTACAACCTTTTATTGGGCTTAGTTGGAAGTGAGCGGGGATTGTCAATCTTACTGTAAGTAAAATAAATAAATAAAATAACAGGTAAGTAGGAATCGCAAGTAAAGCACAAGTCCCCAACCTGCTTTCAGGTTTTCAATATTTCTGTTACTATGCCAACCACAATTTTGTCAGAATAAAAATAAACTTCATCATCTCCTTATTGGTTTCTATCCACACGTAATTATCAAGTTTCATAAACCTAGCTTGAAAAACGCATGGCCGGATTAAGGTTTCTTGACGGACGGAGGTAGGGCAAACCATAGACCCTCCCGTTGAAAACTATGTCGATAAAAGCTAAAAACTCACTTTTACCTACCTTATTTTTTAAATAACGTTATTCACATCATTTTGTTTAACAATGAAACCAAAAACAACAAATATTGGTTTGTTTTGGCCTATCTAAAGTACGAAGACTTTCTGTGATAAACGATCCATACAATATGTGCTGTTCACGTAATTATAGCCATAAATTATTTTACTGACATTAAAGAAACTAGTACAGCATAGAATAACTTAATAACATTTCAGTGCATCTAAGTAAGAAATTTGGAAATGTTTGAAACGGAGTAATGCTAAAGCCATTGTTGTCGTCTTCTGATATGTCTAGCTTAATCGCAAAACACGAAAAGTAGTCGAAAACGTAAGCACGAACGTATCGTGACGAAAACTAAAAAGTCCAAGGTAGAAATGCCGAAATAATAATAATAAAGACTTTATTAAACGAGGAAACTTATTTGACAATATACTGAATCAATCTTCCATAAGATCCTTAACAATTCATTAGAAAAAAACTATGCAAAGTAAATAAGATAACGAAAAGCGGAAACACTTTGATTCGCGTTTTTATCATCGTATTTCGCATTTTTCTAATCGTAGTTTAGTATTTACTTGTCCTTTCGTGATATCGCGTTTTCGTGTTTCAGTTATACATATTCAAAGACGAATGCCCAACGATATTCCGTAAATATTCCCGATGATTTTTTAAAACGTTGCACCTAAAATAGGACGGAAACTGATTAACATAATGTGAGCTATTATAATCTGCGACATTTGCTATATAATTGAATAAATTGATCTTCTTCGTCTAGTCCTTCTTAGATGTTAAGTTTATCTGGGTTTATAGAACATTTATCTACTAACACAGAGTGATGGAGTTCTGCATCTTTCAATGCATAAAAAATGACAAAAAATTAGAATCTTCAAACGACCAAGCAGTTCAAATATACATTTTATTTTCTCGTTTAATATTTAGCCGAGCGCTGCGTTCCCTGACCGACATCTGATCTTCTTGTAATAAGAATTGAATAATCATGATTTATAAATGATTCATCGTTAGTATGTTAACATAAGAATATTAATATGATGTTATATGCATGTGTACTTAAATAATGCATTTGGTGTATTTTGAATAATAAATTAAGTTATGCACCAGGTCCCTTTCCCCGGGGATAGCCGGGGAAACGGTCGTAGTTTTACCTTCCAGCTTCTCCCGCAGGACCGTGGGAATGTTGGATTTTTTTCTGTGAACCAATCCTCCGAGGACCATGTTTAGTTTTCAGGAACCGGGGAAATACCGCATATTTAACCATCAGATGTCCCCCACAGGGCCGTGGAAGGGCGGGGTTTTGACAACACGAAAGTAAAAATCCCGGCCCATCACCGGAGGTGGGGGGGGGTTCGTGGATGGAACTGACTGGTGCATTATTTAAAAGTTATACTTCACTGCAGGACGGGTTTCCCAATTCACAATTTGTTAACATATAACTGTTTGGTTTGCACGAGCACTAATACTCATAACACGCAAAACAAATTCATTGAATGCGCATGCATTTTAACTAATTAAAATGTATTTTACTTAAAATCCATGGTAGGTTTAATTAATTAAAATCGATGGCAGGTTTAAATAATTTAAAAACATGGTATGTGTGATAATGTGAACAGCACACTGCATGCAATTTAGCTAATATTTAATTGTTGTAAATGTAACCCGTCTCAAAATAAAGATTGTACTGTATTGTGTTTCAATTGCGTACAAGGTCAATATCCTCTATTAGGTACACTTAACACTAACGCAGACGTGCAATGCAGATA
Source organism: Spisula subtruncata (assembly GCA_963678985.1). NCBI lineage: Eukaryota > Metazoa > Mollusca > Bivalvia > Venerida > Mactridae > Spisula > Spisula subtruncata. Next base: position 31,739,758 of record OY787667.1, read on the forward strand.
TAAGTAAGTCAGTGTGACAAGTTGGTTTTGCCAAATATATATATAAATGCGAACATAAATACTTAATAGTTACACAAATTAAAATTGCGTTGCTTCATCTACATAATAAACACTGGGATATGCCAAATAAACACATAATACAAATGACAAAACATTGAAAATTTACATAACTTATAGAGCACAGGTGTCTTCTTTAATAACATAAAATATTAGTTCAACTAAATGCAATGTTGTTTGTTTATTTCAACAAGAGCACCGCTGGTCGGTACATTATACGCCCGAAGCAAAAACAATGACGCAACAGCTGAACACGGAATACCAGTGGAAAACTTCAAAGTCCCCCTGTGACCTTGACATAGGAACCTGAATCATGTGCGTGACACATGGTCTACCTCTGGTAATTATTCTTTGCCAGGTTATTTTAAAATCCTACTGCAAATAAGGAAGATACAACCCGGACATGAAATTGCTACCGGACGGACAGACGATGGTGAAAGGGGGGGGGTGATTCTTGCTAGTCTGGCCGATATTTTGGGACCACCGCCACTGAAACCGATGAAGAACAAAAGAGTGGTTGCTTCGGGACGTGTAATATCAGGTGACGCCATGTTTGAAGTACTTTAGGTATTCCTTACTCATATATAGTGTAATTTCCGTTCTTATCATTCACCATGTTTAAAATGAACGTTACATATATATGTTGCTCATATCGGTTGAAATAGATACATTTACACCCCGAAGTAATGAGACAACTTCGTAGCAAGATGTTAATTAATCAGTTTAATTCAACAGCATGAAAATGAAATTGTGTGACTTGCATCATGTAATACACGGTTGGTTTAAAAGAAAAAAGCATCTGCTCAATGAGATATTGGAAAGAAAAAAACGACAAACGGAAAAAGGGGTTCAGAACGCAGTAGAACATGATATTGGGGAAGAGACAAGGGAGTGCACAAGCGAGAATTGAAAAGGAAGATGTAAAGTTGAGTGCAAGAGAACACGTTTGGGTACATTGGTAGGGGACTTACAGGTGTGAGGAATGTGTAGCGAGAGAGGTAGGGTGAACGATGAGGAGTGTGGTGTTGAGTGGTATGGATGTGATAATGAAGAATGTAAGTCGACTGCGTGGTTCCAATATCAATGCTTGAGTGAGGGTGAAAGGAGTGTGGTGAGGAATAGTTTGGATTTGGTTGATGAGGATGTTAACTAGTATTGCAAGGTATGCTTCTCCAAATTTTAAGAAGAGGAATGAATGAACAAATGTTAACGCTCTGCTAGTGTTGAGTTTTGATGTAAATCTGCTTTCCCATGAAATACCAGCTTTAAGGTGATCATTGTTTGAGTGATACGCATACTAGAGTTGTCTTTCTTTATGTTATGCCTACTTTCATATGTGTACGATTATCAAAGCGATATGATCCAAAATTTGGTCTATTAAAGCACACAGAAAGGCATTACTACGGATTCCGAGGTACTTGATGTTTCAGCTGTACCGGAAAATGCTACTGCCATCGGCAAACTTGTTCCCCAGCAACAAATTCCCCAACAACAAGCTCCCCAGCTCCAAGAAATTTCCCAGACAAATGTGGCATGTTTGAACCTAATAGTCCACTTTTCTGTAAAATCTTCAACATTTGCAAACTGTACTACAGGAAACTATATTTGTTTAATATATATTCAAAGAGATATCGCCAAAAACCCTATTAGAAGCAGAACAAGCTGCCATCAAACTTGAAGCATTTCGCTATGCCGACAAGAAAAGACATAAGATAGTTTCCGCGGTTTCAGAGGAAACCCCGGTTAAAACAACCAGTGACAAACGTATTGAGACAGTCTGTAAGACCTTAGAAACATTATCCAAGGCTGTAGAAGACATAAGGAAGGGTGCCAATTCCGGCCCCCGTAGACCATATAACCCAAGTAACTCCTATAACAGACAAAACCAAGGGAATTATAGACGTTAGAACAATAATAATCAGAGAGATGACAGAAATAATGTAGTAGGAAACGGCAACAAATCGACTGTTGGACCCGCAACAAATCGACGTGGGGGTCCGCCAGTCGATTCAACAAAATGGGCTAACAGTAGAAAAACCATCAGTAGACGAACCTTAAGTAACGAACATTGACCAAGGCTGCTCTATATATTGTAGATTCCAACAATTCAAACTTACTACCCTGTTAGACACAGGTTCCAACATCAGTATAATAAAGAAATCCAAATATGAGTTGTTACCTTTAGATTCCAGATCTGAGCTAATTCCCTGTAAATAAACGGATGGTAACTGTGACTGGTGAAACCACACCGCTTTACGGTAAAACTGAAATTACAATATATGTTGGAGGTAACACTTTACAACATGAAGTTCTTATAGCCGACATCGAAAATGAAGCCATCCTTGGACGAGACTTCTTGTTAACAAGAGGGTCCAAAGGACCCTGGATCGCTTACCTGTTAGGCCTAGTGCCCTAGATTTTGGCCCAAATGACACAGTATCTAACTTGACCTAGCTTTTATAGAGATAAACATTGTGACCAAGTTTCATAAAGATAGAGTCAAAATTGTGACCTCTAGTGTGTTCACAAGATTTTTCAATGATTTGGCCTCGTGACCTAGTTTTTGACCCCAGATGACCCAATATCGAACTTGACCTAAATTTTATAATGATGATCATTGTGATCAAGTTTCATAAAGATAAGGTCAAAATTGTGACCTCTAGTGTGTTCACAAGCTTTTTTAATGATTTGGCCTCGTGACCTAGTTTTGACTCCGGATGACCCAATATCGAAGTTGACCAAAATTTTATAGTGATGATCATTGTGATAAAGTTTCATAAAGATTAGGCTCAAATTGTGACCTCTAGTGTGTTCACAAGCTTTTTCAATGATTTGGCCTTCAAAGGCTTGTGACCTAGTTTTTGACCCCGGATGACCCAATATCGAACTTGACGTAGATTTTATAGATGATCATTGTGATCAATTTTCATAAAGATTAGTCTCAAATTGTGACCTTTAGTGTGTTCACAAGCTTTTTCAATGATTTGGCCTTGTGACCTAGTTTTAGACCCCAGATGACCCAATATCGAACTTGACCTAGATTTTATAGAGATGATCATTGTGATCAATTTTCATAAAGATAAGTCACAAATTGTGACCTCTAATGTGTTCACAAGGTTTTTCAATGATTTGGCCTAGTGACCTAGTTTTTGACCCCAGATGACCCAATCTCGAACTTGACCTAGATTTTTTTTCAGAGATGATCATTGTGATCAAGTTTCATAAAGATTAGTCTCAAATTGTGACCTCTAGTGTGTTCACAAGGTTTTCCTTTGATTTGACCTAGTGACCTAGTTTTTGACCCCAGATGACCCAATATCGAACTTGACCTAGATTTTATAGAGATGATCACTGTGATCAATTTTCATAAAGATAAGTCACAAATTGTGACCTCTAATGTGTTCACAAGGTTTTTCAATGAGTTGGCCTAGTGACCTAGTTTTTGACCCCAGATGACCCAATATCGAACTTGACCTAGATTTTACAGAGATGATCATTGTGATCAAGTTTCATAAAGATTAGGCTCAAATTGTGACCTCTAATGTGTTCACAAGGTTTTCCTTTGATTTGACATAGTGACCTAGTTTTTGACCCCAGATGACCCAATATCGAACTTGACCTAGATTTTGTTAAGATGATCATTGTGACCAAGTTTCATAAAGATTAAGCCAAAATTGTGACCGCTAGAGGACACAACCCAATTGTTGACAGACGGACGGACGAAGAGTGATCACAAAAGCTCACTCTGTCACTTTGTGACAGGTGAGCTAAAAAACGAGTGTGACCTTTTACTAAGCCAGAGAAAAGAAAGGACAGGAAATAGAAATTCCCACAAATACTGAAATTATTGTCAATGTTAAACCAATTTACGCCTTTGCCAGATATCAGGCTTCCATTATAGAGTGATACCTCAATTTCATAGATGTACAAGTGTACTTGTAGGAAATTACTATTAGTTCCCAAAGACGGTTGTGTACCAATAAGACTAGCCACTGTCTACGATAAGAAATTGACGATCAATAAAAGCACATTTACAGGTAGTATGATACCAACTACTGACACCTTACCCACTGACGATGTAGAACAGGCTAGTTCTGTAGAAACTTGTGACCCGAGTGATGTTATTGCCCTTCATCTAGAACCGATGTCATTCGTAACCCCAGTCCAACTATATATAGTGCGTTAGCGACTAAGCTGGACCCCCATAAACCTTAAATATCTTAAAAACTGCAATGCCGATTTGAACAAAAATGGGTATGTCTTCGTAAAACACCCTTACCAACTCTGATAAAATAAAACAGAATTTTCAGTCCACAGAAAAGTGTACTTTGCATAGACGCCTAATGCAAAATTTTAAGTCTAAAACAGGGTAAATACGTATGGGTGATAGAAGTGATCGGAACAGCTAAGATCAACAATTTGGTCCAGTATAACTGTACATTAAGTCACACACCAGTGACTGCTGAAAATATATAATGAGGCCCATACATGAACGTTTATCTTAGCCTGTATAACTGGAGCAACTTTGTAGAAATATTTGCAAGAATGAACATTGTATATAATGTTTGTACAAATGATCATTACAATCAAAAGATGGGCCTCAACTATATACACATTGATGACCAGACAAATTTTGGTCAAAGTTATAGGATAATCCCGTTATAGTTGTTACACAATACAATAGCATTATTCTAACTAGCTGATCGTAATAGCTTACTTTACTCCCTGGCTATTTGTTGATAAAAATACCAAAAATAATACATAAGACCCAATGGGGAAAACATTAATTAGACATCCAAAAAATCTTCAATTTAAACACAGAGTTGGTAAAGGTAATTTAGTGATCTATGCCAAATTTCAATAAAATTGCATAATTACTTTTAAAGATATTTAAGGTTTATGGGGGTCCAGCTTAGTCGCTAACGCACTATACCATGTATGAATATCTGAAACAGAGATTTCTAAGTTGTCGTTCTTTTAACAGACCATTTTGTGGAATGTCAATATTAGAAACAGAAATGGAAAAATAGAAATTTTCCTTTGACACTAAATAAAACATATTATTCTATTTTCAGAACTGGTGTAGATGTATATGTCGAAAATGTACGTCCCCCGACGCCCGAGAAGAGTTTTCGGTATCAGGGAGACTGCAGACGCCATATCATCAACTTTCACTGCGGGTTCACCTATACATGTAGGAGCTGTGGACATACCTTCACTAGAAGGCCAGAAAATGAGACTCACAAATGTAGCAGCAAGATACCTGAATTCATACTACAAATGTACTACATAGGGAAAGTGGCGATACTGGACAAGATGCTGTAATACGCCAACAAAACATGGACCCTCAGATAAGGGATGCCATGGAGGAAGATATAAACATAATACCCAGACGACCAATCTCCCCCATTCGAGAACCTGTGTTAAGGGATGAGAAAGTAAGGGATAAACACTTAGTCCAGGAGCCAGGTTTCAAAAAGGCCTTAAAATGGATTTTTATTTACCCCATCTGGTAGAAAAAGTCCATTGGTATTTTCGAATAATAGATACATTCAGGCTTCAGAAAAAGGTGGATGCCAGATCTGAAAGTGGTGCAGATTTTTTTAACAGGGGCAACAACTCTTGCTTCCGAGCTAATTTACGAATACACATGGTATTCTTAATTCTGGTGTGAATTTTTTGTTTATGTATATATTGCCATATATGTTGGTGGATATTATTCAATTAATGTTATGCATCAAATGGACATACAAAACTGACAAGTTTGAGGTCAAGGTCAAAGTCATTTCAAGGTCAAAGTGAGAAAAATAGCTAAAAATTGATATTTCACCTCAGTTCTTTCTTCGTATAGCATATGTTTGGAATCAAATTTCGTTATTTAAATGATAGCCGTATTGGTAAGTGCATATCCTTACATCCTTAGCCATTTATTTAATGAAAATAGTCATTTCTTTGTCAAAATAGCCATTTAATACATATGCATGCTGGCCGAGAAGGCATTCTTTCGGCCACCCCTGGTATTCTATGTTCTAATATTATTAAATTGTTCGTGTATATATTGCAACATATTTGCATGGGTATTATTCATTTGATTATGGACATCAAATGAACAAATATAATTGACATTTCTTGGGTCAAGGTCAAGGTCATTTCAAGGTCAAATCGAGAAAAAAGCAAACAATGGACATTTCCATTCTGTGTTTCTTCGTATAACATTTGATATGAAAGTAAGTTGCTTATTAAAATGATAGCAGTGTTGGTTAGTTCATATTTGTTCATTATAAGCCATTTATTCAACAAACAATTTCGTTTTTTTTGTGTGAAAATAGCTATTTTGCATATGCCAGCTTACGAAAACCTTGCACGACAACCCTGACATTATATGATATAATGTGAATTTAAGTGATGTATGTGTTTGTGTATGTAGTGAGACGAACATGTATATTCATGGATACTATCAGTATTCATTTGATTATGAACATCAAATGAACAAACATCATAAGTTTGTGGTCAAGGCCATTCCAAGGTCAAATTTAGAAGAATAGCTTCAAAAATTGATATTTCGTCTCAGATCTGTAGTTCTTTTTCGCATGTATGTTTTGGTGTTATTGAATATATGTATGAACATTGTTTTATCAATATCGTATTGAAAGTTGTTTAAAATACTGACCATTACAAGGTCAGTATCAATGTCCTTTCAAGGTAAAACTGTGTTTTAAATGATGCAGTAACAATTTATGTGCTTGATCATTTGTTCTTTTTATTAGCAATACGGAATATTTTGTACCTGTGTTTACTTGTAGACGTAATAATTTGGCTGGGTGTGTAATAATGTATTGAAATTCATTCTATTAGCTGCGAGTGTTATAAGTGAAGTTACCAATTTTCTAGGGCTCTTTTAGGTGTTTAGCTGTTAGGCCGCTCAAGCACCCTTTGACATTTCACCTTCTATGGGCTATCTATGGAAACCTACACTCGTGTCTCCCTGGGGAGACTATGTCTCTCCTGTGGTTTGGCAGCCAACATCGATCTGCGGCGCCCATATATAGACACTGCCCTCGCAGGTACCATTTTACATCATGGTGGAGCATGTGGGTCCTGCTCAGATAGATTAACCAGTGGTCCAGAGGGGGATTGAACACGGGACCTCTCGACCCCGAAGCGCGCGCCCTACCTCTAGGCAACCGCTCTCCACATTATGAAAATCTTTAATGAGGAAGTATGCTTAAAACACACGTTAATCTGTGTGTCGGCCTGTCGGTAGATGAAACGGTTTCCGAGCAAACACCTTTCCAATGATTGATCCTACTATCCTTAGTCTTTTGGTAAGTTGGTTGGTATGAAGCAGCAGATAGCAATGATCCTGATATTAGCATGTCAGGACCACTTTTGTCTTTAAATGAATGAACACACCAAATGGTTTCCGACCAATAAATCCAAAACGACTGGACTTTGGATATTAAGTAGAGTTTGGTCACCATCATTAGATGCCCCATTGATTACAAATTTCTTTGTACCAAGAATAAGAAATGTAATGGATGTACCAAATATGTTTGTCAACCTATATGGACTAGGATGGGTATACTGCATGGTAGTGAGAACCCCTTAAAGTCGGATATGGATGTGGCGGTACTTGATTGTGGTGTATATTCGATAGAGCATTGGCTGACCGATCTGGCAGATGGTAATGCTTACCTCCTAGGATAAGGATAGCTGCATAAAGTAGCGATTGGTAACCCGTTATGGTCAAGTCTATAATGGCTTACTTGGTGGTGAGCTTTGAATAACTGTGCAATACAGTAGTGATTACCAAATGTGGTATGAGGTAGCTGTACTCAGTGATAGTGGGTACACTCATAGGGCATACTAGTAAGGTCTGTATTTTGCAGTGAAGCATATCAGATAACGCCAGATATGACTGTACTAGTTGATTATCCATTTGGAATTCAATAAAATAATTTGAAATCCAGAATTGCTTAACCACTGATAGATACTCGTATGTACACCATTAAGTGAAGTTTGCTCTGTGAAAGGAGAACGAAGACATTTGGTTAATAGGCAAATAGACTGTTAAAGTACTATTTGGAAACCCTGAGTGTCCCAGGATGTTTTGTGTGTTAAGTATCATACAGTATCAAATGATATCTTGCTCAAGACCTCATGATGTGTGACATTGGATAGCTATACATGTACATGTACTTGGCAATGAGGAGTACCGCATATATTATAACCTGAAAATGGCAGTACACCGCGGAGTGGACCAACCCTTATGGCCTGGTATGGACATGCAATGCTGTAGTATCTATTCCCAAGGATCGGGGATATCTGTATCCTGTAGCCAAGTCTATCTATAAGGAATTGGAAGGGTTCTACTTTGTATTAATGGGTTTCCTGTAGAACCAGGTATGGCTGAATTATGTGGTGGTGTGTACAACGTATGATGCCGTACGGCTTCTACAATATTATGTCGTAGTGGATACATGTACGCTATTATGCCTGAGATGGTTATACACAGTGCTGGTACCACTTTTTGTGGGATGACTATATTCCGTTGTGTAAAATGCACGTATCTGTGACATTATTTACGTATTGCAGTGCTTAATAACTTTGGTCATTGCAGTGGTGACTACACTATAGGAGTTATGTTGTACTAGTATTTTCCATAGGACCAGGGTTGTCTGCCCTTAATAGTTATGAGTACCACATAAGAATCTAGTGTGGTTCAAAACGCTGTCAGTTACAGCTTTCACAGGATATATGACGTACATATTACTACTAAGTACGGGTACCAGATGTCTATGTTGGTACATATCACTGTAAGGAATATACATATCATAATCAATTCAGTACTAGCTACCACAAATGAAATATCTCATCACAGACCGTAATGATACTCAATAGCACCTTAGATTATAGCTAGACTTTATGTGTTATACAATACAAACCAAAGCACTATACATGCATCGAATGCTAAGTGATGTGTTATGCACAAGTCAATATTTTGACTAGGAGTCGATGATGTCAAATTCCCACTGGTTAGGATGCGTCTGTCTCACCCCCTGTATCCCCTGGGCGGGCAAAACATTGACTGGTGCATTATTACGCGAAATAACTGCCATCCTATGCTGATGCTGTGCTCATTACCATGTTATTCCGTCATTTCATGCCTGATATTTAACTACTACTGGATACACCTATCATAGGCCGTACGTATTGCTGTATAATGTGTTGGTGGGTACGCCATGTTGTCCTAGTGAATGTAAACAACAGTTATTGTACCCTAGAGAGCTACAAAAAGTAGTTCATAATGGGTCTCCAAAGAGACTGGATATCCTGATGGATTTAATGATATGCATTTAGATGAAAACACTTCCAAGCAGTGCCCCTGTGAAACAACGGCGTATATAAATAGTCGGAGACTGGCATAAAAACATACAGGCATAGTGATTTTGCAAGCATTTATAAGTAGTCTTTTATACTTGCTTGAACTTAAAACAAAATAAATGGTCGTTTAGGCAATATTGTGTACAGTCCATTTAATAAAAAGTGAGACAAATCAAATTTGCAGTGTCCTAATAAAGTTGAATTCAAGCATACGTGAGAATTACAAATACAGAGAGGACAAATCAATTTTTAGCTATTTTTCTCACTTTGATCCTGAAACGATTTTAACCCCAAAGTTTAGATGCTTGTCCATTTGATGTCCATAATTTAATTAATAGTATTCGTGAACATATGACCCACTTCACAGATAAACACATGAATCACATTAGATCATAGAATCCCAGGGGATGTCGTAAAAGTATTCAGAAACTGTCGCATGCACAAAATGGATATTTGAACAATGAAAATGAACATTTTTATTAAGAAAATTAGTTATAATGAAGGTATATGAGCTAACCAACGCATCTATCATGTAAATAAGCAAATTAAATTCATATCATATGATATACGAAAGAAAAATGTCCATTTTTGCTATTTTTCTCGATTTGACATTGAACTGACCTTGACCCCAGAAGGTCAATTATGTTTGTCCATTTGATGTCCATAATCAAATGCATAATATCTGTGGAAATGTGTAGTAATATATACATGAACATTTAAATTATATTAAATTATATTAGATCATAGAATACCAGGGGTTGTCGAAAGAATGCCTTCTCGGCCAACATGCATATGTATTAAATGGCTATTATGACAAAGAAATGATTGTTTCATTGAACAATTGGATTATAATGAAAGAATTTGAACTTACCAACACAGCTATCATTTTAATAAGCAATTTACATTCATATCAAATTCTATACGAAGAAAAACAGATTAGAAATGTCCATTTTTTGCTTTTTTCTCGATTTGGCCTTGAACTGACCGTGACCTTGACCCAATAAAGGTCAATTATGTTTGTCCATTTAATGTCCATAATCAAATGAATAATATTCATGCAAATATGTAGCAATATACACATGAACAATTTAATCATATAAGATCATAGAATACCAGGGGTGGACGAAAGAATACCTTCTTGGCCGGCATGCATATGTATGAAATGGCTATTTTGACAACGAAATGACTATTTTCATTAAACAAATGGCTTGTAATGAAAGAATATGTGCTTACCAACACGGCTATCGTTTAAATAACGAAATTTGATTCCAAACGAATTCTATACGAAGAAAGAACTGAGGTGAAATTTCATTTTTTAGCTATTTTTCTCACTTTGACCTTGAAATGACCTTGACCTTGACCTCAAACTGGTCAGTTTTGTATGTCCATTTGATGCATAACAATAATTGAATAATATCCACCCACATATATGGCAATATACACATAAACAAAAAATTCACACCAGAATTAAGAATATCATGTGTATTCGTAAATTAGCTCGGAAGCAAGAGTTGTTGCCCCTGTTAAAAAAATCTGCACCACTTTCAGATCTGGCATCCACCTTTTTCTGAAGCCTGCATGTATGTATTATTCGAAAATACCAATGGACTTTTTCTACCAGATGGGGTAAATAGATTTTGAATTTCTTGCACCAGCTCCTAGACTAACTATCCAAAAGCTTCTCATAACGGTCACGAGGATATAAACGCTACCCCCAAGAGGACATTAAAATATTAAAGTCCGCGACTGCCACTACAAGTCTACTAACCTATCACCGGAGCCGCCGGTGGAAGACATCCGCCCTGCTTCTCCTTCGTAGCCGGAGGGAGACATCCGCCCTGCTTCTCCTTCGTCGCCAGTGGGAAACACCCGCCCTGCTTCTCCTTCGTCGCCAGTAGATATCATTCGCCCTGCTTCTCCGTCGTCGCCAGTGGGAAACATCCGCCCTGATTCTCCTTCGTCGCCAGTAGGAAACATCCGCTCTGCTTCTCCGTCGTCGCCAGTGGGAAACATCCGCCCTGTTTCTCCTTCGTCGCCGGTGAGCAACGTCGGCCCTGCTTCTGCTCTATCGCCGGTGGGCGACACCGCCAATTTCGGACAGCTATATGAAATATCACAAGAAGAATTGTTTGACAGTTACTTGTCACAAGTAAAATTACCAGGATCATTTGGGGACTTCCTAGACATAACGATGGAAGATATGAACGGTGAGATCTCCCCGGCACCTCCCGCTCCACATGAGGAGATACAAAGCCCTCAAATCACACAAGAACAACAATCGTCGACTTCTCAAGATATAAACTACCAAGAAACATTCCAAAAATTAGCCCCGAAGATAAGTTTAGTACAACAATGGCTGAGTGAGAAAATCTCCTCATGTGCAGAGGGAAGATATTCGATACCACTCACTCGACCCGGATGCGGGCACCTACATCTCTGATGTCCATCCCATGTGGACTGTATAACCTTTATAAGGAGTCAAGGATCATAATTGACCGTGACCCGTCACATTTTAAGTTTATTTTGAATTACCTGAGGTATGAGTGTGATATGCCAAAGGGGTGTTTACCCAACGAACTTCCACAGTTGGTTGACATAATCAAAAGAAAGATACGTCATCTTCAAACAAGGAAATACACTACAAAGGAATGAACTATGTTGACTTGTGAATGATACGAACTTTACATGTGCCATTTATGGAATTATTGTAATACCAACATTCAAACTTTGATATTTTATTTTATATGTTTTAACTCTTTATTTTCACATTTCTATATATGACGAAGAACGGAAGATAAGAGGAGGAGAGTAACAGAAAAACTTGTTTTCCGGGTTATTGCTTGTGTCCATAAATATATCCAGCTATGTATCATAATAACCAGTACGAGTATACGCCAGATGGCGTCCTGTACTTTAATGGAAGAAGAAAGAAAGAAGAACCTTATTATATATGGGTTGATTGCCTATTCTGTCTATTAGATAAAAAGGCAGTAATACATTGGTTCCAATTTGTAGGTTGTCTTTGAGTTACCTCCCTTAGACAAGTGTACCCAATTAACTAATTTCAAACTTAATCACGGAATTAAATGGAGTTTTCCAGTACATAAACACAAAAACTGGCAATATCCGGTCTTCTCCCCCCCCCCGGGAGGACACAATTTCAGAACGTGTATTTATGCCTTACGCTACGTAAGAATGATCAGGGTCACTAAGACGCTTGGAAATTGACGTCTTAGTGCAATTGCTGATCGGCAGGAAAAATAATTATTTTTGAAAATGGCAACACAAATGACAGGGGAGACAGTCTATGTATAGACTATTGAACTGTCTCGTACGTGTTACCTCCCATTTCGTTAGGTCACTGTCCTTGTGTTTTAAACTAGGTCACGCCCCGAGACTGTTGTGCCTCATTTCGTAGCTGTTTTGGCATGGGTTTCCATGGGCATTGCTCAGGGTAGTTGTGTCGTGGTGTTTCTGATTTCTGTGCTCGGCTGGTTGGGTTGAGTGCTACATTCCCTGTCGGATTTTCTCATTACCTTTTTTATTAAAGTTTTAACCAGTACGATCACATAGCATTTGAACTATTTGTTAACTTGTTCTGGTTGACATCTTAAATATCAACGCAATGACGATGGGAGTCACCAAAAGAAATAAAGATCATGCGTGAGATGTCGTTTATCATTAGGCCATACCAAATCGTTTCTTCGTTTAGCGTCAAAGGACGGATAGGTTTGAGCATCTTTGGAAAGAAAAAAAACAACATTTTGTAACGACTTATATCTTCTAACTCCTTTGAGATATTGCTTTCATACGAGTATTTGTCATACTTGTTTACCACCATGTCCTCAATCCCTATGCAGGAATAGGTTTCAAACAAACAGGTTTTCAGTGAGTTTCGATATTATTATTAACAATGCCTGAAAGCTGTATTTGTTATCCAAATGAAGGCGAGGATTCAAGTGGTTTTATGACTCAACGAAGGAACGATTTGGCATGGCCTTAAAGAAAGGGATAAATAAATTAAACTGATAATTTAAATTAATTTGGTCCGTTGTAGTAAGACAGTTAGACCGTTTATGGAAGCACCGTCCTTATCTATTACCAGTTAAAAATAGGGACAACCCGATTAGCTTACAAAGTTTAAACGTAATTATACGGCACACATACGGCTAACAATATGACTCGATCCAAAACAATTGGGATCCTCTTCTTATTAATCGGGTGTTTCGGTGGATATGAAGCCCAGCTGACCACATCACAACTGGAGCAAGAAGTGAATGCATTGAAATTGCAGATGTCGAATATGCAAGCAACCATTAACGACATGCAGAAGCAATTAAGTAAGCTATGTATTATATTTAACCTTTCTATTCTGAAATACATGTGAAAATACCACATGCAACTGGATCATTGATTTATTAAAGGAACGTATTCTATTTTCAAGGACCTTCTGTAGAGGAATTGACGAACCGAACCAGTCACTGAGAAGCACATTTTCATTATTTACGTTAATACAGTATACTTCCACCGTCATTAAAATTATAACTACACCAACACAGTTAATAGCGAAACTTGCCAATGGTGTATTATATTTTGCTTCTGGCTGTAAAATTACGAACTATAGCACTTGTGATGTTATGGTTATGACGGTAGTGCACTTTAAAGGTGAAATAATCACATACCGTACAACCTCTCCAGATTGAAGGATCCATTGTAGAGCGACCTTCTCTTTACCAACACCTTCGACATTTCCATAGGCGTATAAATATTACAAGAAACAACCTATGGAAACTACGGTCAATATTAATTTTGTAGCTCTGAATGGTGTTGTTCTATAAAGGATCCATAGTACATGTATGTTATTTAAATAATATATACAAACAAAATTTGCGCTTCTCTTTTACAGATGCCACATCAGATTTGGCAGCACTGGCTAACTCCCATTCCCACAACGAGCCGATTGCGTTTACAGCGAGTCTAACCAATACTATCGCCAACATGGTTCCACATATGCAAGTCGTATTCGACCACGAAGTTACCAACATTGGCGGCGCCTACAACAACCGTAATGGACATTTCACGGCTCCTGTATTCGGGTTGTACGCTTTCTTTGTCGTTCTTACTAACACTCCCAGCCATTCAGCGTCTCTAAGTTTAATGAAGAACGGCGTTCAGCAAGTTTATACACTTGCCCATGGTACTCCACAAACACCCGGCATTTTTGATACAAGCACAATGACGGCATCATTGCTTCTAAACGAAGGCGATCAGGTATGGGCACAGAATGAAGGCCAATTCTCAACCGTTGAATCCCTGGATGGTTACCAATATTCCGCCTTCTCTGGCTTCTTGATTCATAGAATGTAATTATTCCCGAAATCTTTGTTGATAGAATCTGCGAAATAAAACAAACTATCCCCAAATTTAGTAGGATTATGATTTACATTATTCACCAGTCAGTTGCAACCAAGGACCCCATCCCGGGCGGCAGGGGGAAACGGTCATGTTCCAGCTTCCCCGCACCTCGGGAACGATATTAAGTTGTCAGGGGGCCGGGGAAATACTGGACATTTTACCATCAGGTGTCCCCTGCAGTGCGGGGTTTTTACAGTTGATAAATCAACAGAAATCGTACAGGGAGGCCAGCACTCAACTTAACAGTGACACACAGAAAACAACACAAACGACAATTACACGGTGCAATGTACAACAATCGATTTAGATGAGAAAATGAACTTAATCCGCTGTTAAACGGTTATGTCCCAGATTTCAAAGGGATAACAAATATGGTGGGGCTTAATATGTTTAAGCAAAAAATAACCTAAACGGCAGTCTCGAAACTAGCTATATAAAAAAATCCATTTGCCACCTTAACTGATAGATACATACAAGGTTACATGACCCAGTTTCAGCTATAAAAACCAGTATCCCTATCCTTCTGGAGGGAGCATAAAAGGCAGAATGATTTAGTTTCTACTATAACTAGGAAAAAGGATGGAATTTGTTTGACATGATGACCCAGTTTAATGAACAGGAGGTATAAACGGTGGAATTTGGTGTACTGTGCCGAATTTTTGGCCCTGGCCACTTGGAATTTATACTTATCGTAGTTCAAGCAAATAGTTTGATGGTGGTGTGATTGTGGATCCATGTTGGAATGTGAAAGTTGTTTTGGATGGTATCACAATAACCGTTTAGTGAAAAAAGGATTGATAGAGGTTTTCTACTTTAAACCAGTGCAATTTGTATGTGGGTTAAAACAATGTAACTTCATAAGTGGATATAATTGCAAAGGGTGGTCACGTTCCTAGAAGTAATCGAGAGGGTGTTGACGCTTTATTTCTTTATACTTTGATAGAAGGAAATGCCTTATCTGATGACTGTGAAAAAAAAACATCCAAGAAATTCAACCCCTCAACAAAATGACAAACTGTCACACCAAGCAGTACTTAAAACACTATTCATTAACTCAAAAGGATCAACTTAAATAAGTCTAAAACCTGTAGTTTGGAATTGTTTTCCTCAGAAATAAGTCCAATCAATAGCACAAGTTCATGTTCAATTTCAGATAGAAATTCAGACTGTGATTGAATTGCAAGTATCGGTGATAGTTTAATGTTTGACTGCTCACAAGATTTTGGTAAAGTAATTTTGATTTAAATATGGACCAAGACACTGCCAAAAATAAGAATGGGGTTTGAAGAAAGTTGGAAGAAAACACGTCTTCCTACAAATTTAAACACGTCTTCCTACAAATTTTAGTTTTGATGGTTGAACATCTGACTGCCCACACGATGTTGGTAAATATAATTGTCAATCAGATAAAGACCAAAACAATGTCTACCGTAATAGGTGCCTGACAAAGTTGTCTCACACACGCTTAAAAGAAAATCATATACGTTTTATGTGGACTCAAATGTTAGGTCTGGGTTATTGCAATCAAGAAAGGGACGTTATTTAAAGAACAAATTCCTGGCAACACATTTTTGTTGAAGGCATTAATAGAAGTTATCCATAGTGTGTGTTTATGCTTAACAACCATGCAGTTTCATGTGCAAAAGATAGGAAAAGGGAAGTAATCCCCGCCATATTTAGCGCTACTGGTAAATGTTGGTTTATTGATCGTGCATGTTAAGTTCAATTCAAGCTGTTTTGTGATTATCTAGTGCATTTGACCCACGATGGAAAAACCCAATAAAAGTCCCCTACCAATAGTAGTAGCAACCAGAATAGTTGTCATGGCAACCAGAATCGTTGAGGAACAAAATTAAAACATGTGCGTGATCTCCATATTGCCATGTAATCATGTTTAAAGTTTCATGAAAAAAAGTTACCGCATTAGTCTAGAAAAGTGCGACAGACGGGCGGTTTCATCGGTAGGGGATAAATAAAGCATGATGTAAATGAACATTATGAAAGACCGTTATCTGCAGTTCTAAGAAATAATGCCAAAACAATAATTGTAAAAGATGTAAAAAATCACTTAAATGACAGGGATTCGTCATTTTTTCTGATAAATTGTTAGCTGGAAACTTTATGGACTATTAGGTTGATAGGGAAAATCAAGCGAGGAATTGCTGCAAGTTGGTGTTGAATCCCGACATGAAGGTAGGGTAAGTAAAGATTTAGTTGCTAGCTTAATTTCATTAGAGAAAACATGTGTGATGGAGTTTTATTCAAAAGATTGTAGTTAAATCTTTCTTCGTATTAGATTTATTATTGGAATGAAAATGGGCTAAGAATGTATGATAGGTCCAAACATTGTACTTTCTTCTAGGACGCGACAGGTAGTGTGATACGAACAACAGAGAATAACATGGTTTTTTTTGTTCTACGAACTTGTTTTTGTTAGCTAGCCAAGTACAAGGCAAAATGGACATTCCAGTTACTTCCATGGTATCAGAAAAACAAAGCTTACCAGTTGTGCTTGACTGGCTGAGGGAATATGGCATCATTTGGTAATTCTAAAATTGTCTCTCATCCCAAAGAAAGATTGGTGATCAGTCAATGGCGCTTAAGTTGGATGGTATTTTAAAACCCAAGAGTAAAAACAAAACACACGACCGATCACGAGTGCAAGTGACTGGTGCATGTTTTATGCACATACGTAAAATAAGATTAAAAAAAATTGTGTCCAAAAAGATAATAAACCTTTGCTTATATTTGATTGGCCTTTTTATGAAATTTGGCATGAGGTTTTTTTTTTTTTCATGAATCTTTTAGGTGATCTAAAATAAGTCAACAGAGAGCATCGAAGCTGCAGCTGCCTCGGAAAGTAGAGCTACACCATGTACCACTTCCAACAATAAACGGTACTGAATCTTCAACTCCTTTGTCGTCCAGTTAATATACCGCATGATAAGAGAGCATGTATGTGGACTCAAATATTAGGTCTGGGTTATTACAATCAAGAAAGGGACGTTATTTAAAGAACAAATTCCTGGCAACACATTATTGATAAAGGCATTAATAAAAGAAATCCATGTTATGTGTTTAAATTTTACCACCATACAGTTTCATGTGCAGAAGATAGAAAAGGGAAGAAGATACCGCCATACTTAGCGCTACTGGTAAATGTTAGTTCATTGAGATTTAGCGCTACTAGTAATTGTTAGTTCATTGAGATTGCACATGTAAAGTTCAAATTAAGATGTTCTATGAGTATCTAGTTCAGGCATATGATTGAAAAAAGAAACCTGCTGTCATTGAATATTATGAAAGGCCATTATCTGGAGTTTTGAGAAATAATGCAAAAACAATTATAAGAGATGAAAAAACCCACTAAAACGTTGAATGAAAGAGTTTGATCAATTTTCCTCCGATAAATTGTTAGCTGGAAACTTTAGGTTGATAGGAAATTCAAGCAAGAAATTGCAGCAAGTTGGTGTTGAATCCCGTCATGAAGGTATGGAAAGTGAAGATTTAGTTGCTAGCCCAGTTTTATTAGAGAAAACATGTGTGAACAGGATGGAGGTTTTATTCCACAAAGATTGTAGTTTCCCCTTCGTATTACGTTATTTATTGGAATGAAAATTCGCTACGAATGTATGATAGGGCCAAACATTGTACTTTAATCTGGGACGCATTTGTAGCACAAGTCAGTTGCATCCACGCCCCTAGCCCCGGAGATGGACGGTGGATAGCCGGGGAACGTTTGAAATGTTTTCTCCGAAACAATACCCCTGGGACTAATTTAATTGTCATGGACCGGGGAAATATCCAATATGTTTTACCATCAGCTGTTCCCCGCAGGATGGGACTTTTGACAACACATAAGTAACATTCACCGCCTGTCCCCCGAGGTGCGGCCGTGGACTAAACTGATTATTTGACCATTCTAAAATTGTCTCCTATCCAAAAAGAATAATTAGTGATCAGTCATTGGTTAGTGTTAGCTGCTCTATATGAATTCAAAAACGAAACTATTTATACAAGAACGTACAACATTATGCCTGGGAAAGTGCTGCCACCAGGCCTACATAAAACTGTAGTGAATCATGATTTATTCACTAGTAAGTTGCATCCACGCCACCTGACATCCGGGTAAACTGCCTGTTAAAATG
Source organism: Spisula subtruncata (assembly GCA_963678985.1). NCBI lineage: Eukaryota > Metazoa > Mollusca > Bivalvia > Venerida > Mactridae > Spisula > Spisula subtruncata. The sequence goes on from OY787667.1 coordinate 31,758,762, forward strand.
TTGGCATTTTTTTACGAACCTATACCTAAGGACAATATTTAGTTGTCAGGGCCGGGGAATACCGGAGACCTATCCCCACATGGCCGTGGAAGGGCGGGGGTTTGACAGCCCAGAAGTGAACACCCGGCCAATCCCAGGCGTTTCGGGCGTGGATGCAACTGACTGGAGCATAAGTCATTTAATACACAGTAGTAAAATGTGATGTGTCCAAAAAGAAATTAAACCTTTGCTTATAGTTTACTGGCTTTTATGAGATGTAGTGATAATAATAAATTGTGGAAAATTTAGGTCAGTACATAATAAACCGCAGTTTGATAGATTACCAAACAAACTTGGAAGCAACCGTGTCTAATGATAAGGGTTTTCGAGCTTCTGAAATATCAGAGAAGGATAAGCTGTCGAATATGAATCAAATTATGTTTACGGAGGCTGACTTTCAAATAATGTGAACGAGTTCACCATTATCTTATCCAGCTATATCAGAAAATTAGTATGAAATGTAATATACGGGAGAGTGAAGAAAGTAATTCTAATAAATACTATTGTGATGATTTCAGGGATTATTTCTGTAGAAATACACTTCTTATCTTTCCACTTTGGTCAATCATTCTGATTGGAGACTTTGGACGGTTTGAAGTAAAAGTTATGGTTCTGGATTTACTGACAGTGTAAGCACAACAAATAACTTATCAACTGAAAATAGATTTCGCATCTTGAAACATAATCCTATGTATCTAAATGATAGGTCTCGACATAGATTAGATGATTTTTTTCTGCTTTTTTGACAAATGGTAGTCCCATTTCAGGGCGACCTAAACTACTTGAAAAAAATGAATACTTTAATTACTGAACAATGGAACAAGAAGAGAAAACGACTAGATAATATTCAGAACGAGAGGAAAGTATAAAAGAAACTACCTAAAGTAAACATTGAATGTGACAGGTGAAGAAGCTAAATATTGATGAAAATTGCAACGATCAATTCGAAATAAGCTGTTTAAACATTTAGTTTCAGTGTTAGAATCCTCCTCGTGACAGTCTTTGTAAGTGTTAAAATATACGCGCGTGTTGATTATTCTTGCTCTCGTGAACAGTTTAAGAAAAGATATAATAAATATATTTGTTAATCAAATATTTCTATGTGTACTTATATGTCAAAGCAAGTCGATGTACCATGCTTTCAAACTTCCGTTTATTTTCACTCAGCAGTTAAAGATATATATATATTAGTACCATAAATAAAATTATTTAACATCAACCAGTTTAATTTTGGTCCCTTCCCTTTTTTCACAAAGCAAGTAGGTTACAGGCTGCTGTAGCCTGTTGTTTTAAAATGTACTATGTCAAATAAATTCTGAAAAAAAGTTTTAGTTTCAGTTATCTCCAGAAAAAGATTATTCCCTCGTTGGGCCTGAAGAGGAGAAGAGTAGATCTTTCCGCCAACATTGATGCTGTCTTTCTCATTCTATAGTAAGTATCCATGAACAAGAGTGCCAAAATGTCACAAAATACGCCCGTCTTGGGTGTGCTAGTGACAAAAAATATTGATTATGAAATAAAAGCCCTTATTAAGTCAAAACCTTTTTTTAGTAAAAGAAGGACCATAACCCAAGAAGGCCTGCACCGATTTGGCCTAAAAACAAACTTGGCCATGATATTATGCCAATAAGCGTTGTCACCAAGTTTGAAGACGGTCGGACAAAAACTGTCTGAGTTAGAGTACAGACAAGGCCAATTTCACATTTTTTTGGTAAAAGAAGACCAAACCCCAAGAAGGCCTGCACCGATTTGGCCTATAATCGAACTTGGCCAATATATTATGCCCATAAGTGTTGTCACCAAGTTTGAAGACGATCAGACAAAAATTGTTTGAGTAAGAGTACAGACAAGACCAATTTGGCCTATAATCGAACTTGGCCTAGATATTACACCCATAAGCATTGTCAGCAAGTTTAAAGACGATCGGACAAAAACTGTTTGAGTAAGAGTACTGACAAGGCCAATTTAACATTTTTTGGTAAAAGAAGGACCATAACCCAAAAAGGCCTGTACCGATTTGGCCTATAATCGAACTTGGCCTAGATGTTATGCCCATAAGTGTTGTCACCACGTTTGAAGATGATCAGACAAAAACTGTTAGAGTTAGAGTACAGACAAGACCAATTTTACATTTTCTTGGTAAATGAAGGACCATAACCCAAGAAGGCCTAAACCGATTTGGCCTATAATCGAACTTGGCCTAGATATTACACCCATAAGCATTGCAAGCAAGTTTAAAGATGATCGGACAAAAAGTATTTGAGTAAGAGTACAGACAAGGCCGATTTCACATTTTTTTGGTAAAAGAAGGACCATAACCCAAGAAGGCCTAAACTGATTTGGCCTATAATTGAACTTGGCCTAGATATTATGTCAATAAGCATTGTCAGCAAGTTTAAAGATGATCGGACAAAAAGTATTTGAGTAAGAGTACAGACAAGGCCAATTTCACATTTTTTTGGTAAAAGAAGGACCATAACCCAAGAAGGCCTAAACCCATTTGGCCTATAATTGAACTTGGCCTAGATATTATGTCAATAAGCATTGTCAGCAAGTTTGAAGACGATCGGACAAAAACTATTTGAGTGAGAGTACAGACAAGGCCAATTTCACATTTTTTTGGTAAAAGAAGGACCATAACCCAAGAAGGCCTGAACCGATTTGGCCTATAATCGAACTTGGCCTAGATATTATGCCAATAAGCATTGTCAGCAAGTTTGAAGACGATCGGACAAAAACTGTTTGAGTAAGAGTACAGACAAATTTCTGGACGCCGCCGCCCGCCCGCACGCCCGCCCGCCAAGGGTGTTCACATAATACGTCCCGTTTTTCAACGGGCGTATAAAAATGACAGGAAAGGACAATTGACACACATTGTATATAACAGGTATGAGGAAATCGGACAGGGAAGACAGCACACAACCCAACCATCCGAGCACAGAAATCATTAACACCACAACAAAGCTACACTAAGAATTGCCCGCATATCAGCCAAAGAAACATTTAAAAGTCCAAGTCCCCGCGAAAAAAATGCAGGTTGACCCAATTTCACAATGAAATTTTAGAATAACGGCGATTCCACGAGACCGAATGAAGTTTGACCTGATGGAGGGAATACAAGGATATTTTGTTATCGATCGTGAAGACTGTTATTGTGTGGGAGGCAAATGTGATCGCGATGATTAAACAGTCGAGAACGTCGACAATTTCCAGGCTCTGCAAGATTTCCGGGTCGAAAGTGAGGAATATGTTTGTAGGTGCACATTTAAATACGGTACCTTGTAATGCCACACGTAGATAAAAACTATCAAAAACAAATTAATCAACATAATTGGACAGGAAATTCAAGAGCACGTTGTGAAAAAGATAAATAATGCCGGAGGTTCGTAGATCAGGTCTAGTATGTGTCTCTTCCATTCCAAGAGACTTTCCTGGAGAGCGACATCAGTCGTTATTTGTCGAAACAGTAGAATATAAAGTTGTGCGAAACATCAGTTACAAATAATGTAGTGCACAGACTATCTAAAACCACACAGTTACACGGCATCGCCTAGCCATCGACACAAGAGTCAAACATAAAACGAACCATTCACATGCGCGCGTTGAAAAATGCAAAAACGTTCCATTTAGTCCATGCATACAGAAGATCAATACAAACTTCAATTAGACTTTAGAGATAGGAACCTGGAGGTCAAACAGTGCACTCCGCCTTATGGAGGTAAAAATTCATGCCAATTGTAAGAACGATTAGTCCGGACAAGCATCAATTTAACCTCCAACTTCGACCTTAGATATACGAACCGATGGGTTCGGCATGACACACCGCCTAATCGAGATGAACAGTCATGCCAAATATAAGAAACATTGGTCAATGCATTAATTTGGTTCCTGGCATCCAATCTGTTCATTATATAGCGAAGTTATTAAGCTTGGTCTAGTTTATCTCCAGTTGAATGATGTCATCAAGGTGCCCGACAATAGTCGCTTATTAAGAACTTTTGAAGTAATTGATGAATCTGATGCACAACAGCAGGTCAAAACATGCACTTGAAATTCTGAGGCTTCTTTGTCAACAGTTTGCCTTACTTAGTGAAAAGGATACTAGTAGCAAATCTATGAGTCCCAATGTATCCGAGGCATCAATGAAAAAAGGAGTGCATCCTTTCATGAAATAAAACGAATTCTCTGAAAACGACCCAGACACGCACGTGTTGAGGCGGGCTTAGAAACACAAGACAAATCTTCCTACCAATGTGAGCTTCACTCAATATGGCAGACTTGAGGTCAGAATACATTTTCACCACGTGTGTGGATGGCGAATTGATTATTAAAGAGTATGCGAAAGAATCCAACCACCAAGGTCAATCTGGATGAACTTAATATGTGGATGGAAAAACACAAACTTCATATGTATTATGAGATTTGGCAATAGAGTCATAGTCTATTTCAGGGTGGTTACAGAAACTGAAAAAAAGATTCCCCAACAATTCCTCGATTTTCCACTGACTGAAATGCTATTTTCCACGATTGTTGGAGGTGTTCACAACCATGGATAAAGGAGCATTATCATCATCGGGACACCATTACTTTGCTTTTAAATCTAATCACCGGGATTACATTACGAAATCTAGCCCTTACAGCCAAATGCTGAGAATAAAACGCAAATGCTCACGAACACGCGATTTTGAAAACACTCAAAACAAATCATGGCGTATTTCAGATGAGAAGGTTACCCCAAAAACCTCCTACAAACAAGCTTAGAAATAGCTTACTAAACAAGAGGGCCATGATGACCCTATATCGCTCACCTGATTATAAAGGAAACCTGCACAGTTTTCACCAAAGGGAATAATTTGTACATTCTTGGTAGAAAACCACCAATTATCATAGCTCTAGGCGTTGCTTCCAATGTTAAACTGTTGACCCCAGGGTAGGGCAATTTTGATCACTGGGACCGCTAGATGAAGCTATATACCAAATATCAAAGCTTTAGGCATTGTAGTTTTAGACAAGAAGATTTTTATATGTTTTCCTATATAATTCTATGTATAACTTGTGACCCCGGGACAATCTTGGTAGGGGACCATTAGATGATACTACATTCCAAATATCAAAACTCTTAGGCATTGTAGTTTTAGACAAGAAGAATTTTATATGATGTTTACCCTATATAAGTCTATGTAAAATGGTGACCCCGGGGCGGGGCCTATTTTCACCCCAGGGTCATAATTTGAGCAATTACTAAATCCCCCAATGCCACACACAATCTGGCAAAACATCATCAAAATCAGCCAAATGGTTTCAGAGGACATGTCGTTTGAAAGTGTGGACGGACGACGGACGGACGCTGAGTGATCACTATAACTCACCTTGATCACTTTGTGCTCAGGTGAGCTACAAAGGTAGGAGGAAGTCAGACAGAGAAGTCAGCACAACCTTACCGGCCGAGCACAGAAATCAGAAACACCACAACATAACTACACCAAGCAATACCAGCATATAAACAAGAGCACCGCCATACGGGGCAATATACGCCCGAAGAATTTTGTTTCAGGTTTTGGTACCAAAATTTTGACAGTTGAAGGCAAAAGGACAGCCCTGAACAAAAAATGGAAGAAATCCCCCTCAAGAGTGACAGAGTGGAAGGGCAACAAAGTCAAATGACCTTTAACCCCTAAGTGTGACCTTGACCTTAAAGCAACCCCTCCAGAACATGCGCTCTACACGTCATCTTGATGTGGTGAACATTTGTGTCAGGTTTCTTTAAAATCCTTCAAGAGGTTCAAGAGTGACAGAGCAGAAGAGAAACATAGTCATACGACCTTTAACCCCTAAGTGTGACCTTGACCTTAAAGCAACCCCTCCAGAACATGCGCTCTGCACGTCGTCTTGATGTGGTGAACATTTGTGTCGGGTTTCTTTAAAATCCTTCAAGAGGTTCAAGAGTGACAGAGCAGAAGGGAAACACAGTCATGTGACCTTTAACCCCTAAGTGTGACCTTGACCTTAAAGCAACCCCTCCAGAACATGCGCTCTGCACGTCGTCTTGATGTGGTGAACATTTGTGTCAGGTTTCTTTAAAATCCTTCAAGAGGTTCAAGGGTGACAGAGCGGAAGGGAAACAAAGTCATATGACCTTTAACCCCTAAGTGTGACCTTGACCTTGTAGCGACCCCTCCAGAACATTCGCTCTACACGTCGTCTTGATGTGGTGAACATTAGTGTCAGGTTTCTTTATAATCCTTCAAGCGGTTCAAGAGTGACAGAGCGGAAGGGAAATTGCTAACGACAGACGGACACAGAGGCCATAACATAATACGGCCCTTCGGGCGTATAACCAGAGAAACAATTAAATGTCCAAGTCCCCGCCGAAAAAAATACAGGATGACCCAATTTCACAATGCCATTATAGAATAGCGGTTATTGCATGAGATCGAATGAAACGCAGCGAAGACCCGACTGCACTCATCTTTGGTAGTTCTGAGAATATGATTCGGTATTAAACAGGACAAATTTTACTACATTGTCAAGACCTAGATCTAATTAAGTCCTCCTTTTTTTAAAAACATTTTAATAGTTATTGCACAAGAGGACAAATGCTATCTAGTCTAAAAACAAATAAGAGGACCTAGGGTAATCTTTATCTTACAACTTTCTTCGGTGCATTTATATAGCTATTTCAATAGCTGCACATGATGTTTATATGCTACTGTATAGATGAATGATGTTTTGCAAGCAATAAAATGCACATTTCATTTTTTTCACAGAGAACAAAAGACAAATTGCCTATTACAGGTAAAGAACCAATAAAGGCCTCTGCGGGTCCAATGGTGACGGCGACCCGAACAGCAACCACGATCATGTATAGTTTGAAGATCCCATCCGCATAGGGCAATACTTTTTTGGTAATTGTGGTCTACTCTATCGACCACCTTCGTACATATGCAAAGCAATTTATACCATCACCAAAGACCGGGGCATTACCCCAGGCGCCCCGGAGATGGTTGGGGAATTTAACTTTAGGTTGCCATTCCCAGACAACTATTGTCCCCGGGGTATTGGTTCGGATTAAATATCTTCAACATTTTCTCTGAAAGCTGGAAGGTAAGAACACGGCCGTTTCACCCACCTAACCATCTCCCATCTCCGGGTGAGGTATTGGTGCAACAGACTGGTAAGACTTGTTAGAAATTTGTTTTTCTCGGACAACAAAAAATAAATGCCTCTGTCGAAAATTCAACCATTTTCCTAAAATAAGTCTGTCATTCTAGTTTGTAACATTACACTCATATGATTTAAAGAGGCATGCCCTGTAACTGAAATGTCTGGAAAAGGAATCAAATTAGTATCATTTTAATGCCTAAATCCATTAATGAAAGTCCGGTTAAATATTTACGAAATATCCCGCTAGTTCACTCAAAAAACACATTTCCAGAGTAATCAAACCTGCCTATTTGGGCCTCAGAAATTATTCGTCATTTTCACACCTCGACCCTTTCGGGATAAGTCAAAACCGAAAAAAATGACACACTACGGACTTTGAATTATGTGCATAATAAGCCATTAAGGGGTGTAATTATAAGTGATAACTACACTGGCGACTTTTTACAGCCGCCACACAGCACTAAACACCTGCTGTAGTGATAAGTAAATAGTAGGGCACAAACCAAAGCCACACAGCTACGACGACAGCGCCTAGCCACACACGCAAGAGTCAGACATATATAGTACAAGCCATCCACGATGCTTCAAGCGAGCCTTATATGCTCACTCCGCAATGAATGACACACTGCGGACTTTGAATGCTGTGCATTATTAGCCATTAAGGGAGCTAAGAATAAGTGATAACTACACTGAAGTGAAGAACGGGTATTGCTCATGTATTGTTCACTTGAAAAGCAGAGGAATTGGAAACTTAAGTGTTGTCAATAAAAGACAGCCTTTCATTCAAATCGACATACTAATACGTGCGCGCGTTATATGGTCATTTTTGTCTTCCTTGACTTTTCCATGATAATTGGTTTTTCACGTGACAAACGCATTTTTGGTGTACGAATAGCAACAAACAGCAGCTCCTGGGCATGCCCATTTAAAAATGCACCACTATGAAAAATAACAGGATTTTGTCAAAGTTAATGTTTTGATAAAATTAATTTCATTCCTTATCTTGACCTAAGTAGAGAAAGCGAAAATGGCATTTGGAAAAAACCACAAAAAAGAAATGTTCTGATTTTGCACGTGCAGTTCGATGACGTCGACCTAAGGGATCGATATTGACTTTAAACTGTACACTGCTGGTTTACACATTGTAAATACAGCAGAAACAATATTTTCTAATGGTATTTTATGCAGCAAATACATGTAACTCGGAATATTTGTTCGGATGCTTTTTGTTTCGATTTAAGCAGGTGCGAACGTCGGTGCAATAGCATGGCGGTTCAGCTGTCACGATACAACGATTGTGGGCTTAGGACACCGATTCCTTGTCAATGACACAGTCAAAGACTGACCTAGATAAAACAAGAGTGCTAAAATGTCACAAAAAACGCCCGTCTTGGTTGCGCTAGTCACAAAAAAATTGATTATGAAATAAGACCAATTTCACATTTATTGGTAAATGAAGGACCATAACCCACGGCCAAGAAGGCCTGCACCGATTTGGCCTATAATCGAACTTGGCCTAGGTATTACACACATAAGCATTGTCAGCAAGTTTGAAGACAATCAAACAACAAGAATGCCAGAAGGTCACAAAAAGACCATTTTTTGTCGAGCCCGCTGGCGTTGAGCTCGATATAGTTGTCACAATGGCTGTTCAGTGTATGTGCGTGCGTGCGTGCGTGCGTGTGTGCGTCCGTCCGTCCGATTTTGTCCGGGCTGTTTCTTTATCATTCAATGGATGATTTTGAAATTCATTGGCACAAATGTTCCCCGTGTTGAGACGGCGTGTCGCGCCGAAGACCAGTACCCCTAGCTTGAAGGTCAAGGTCACTCTTGGAGGTCAAAGGTCCTAGATGGGTATAATACTGCTTGTCCGGACCATATGTTCTTCATTTGTTGGTTGATTTTGAAATACAATGGCACAAATGTTCCCTGTGTTGAGGCGGCGTGTCGCGCCCAAGACCAGTACTTCTAGCTTGAAGGTCAAGGTCACTCTTGGAGGTCAAATGTCCAAAATTGGCATAATACTGCTTGTCCGTACCATATGTTCTTCATTTTTTAAATAACTTGTTAAAAATAATAGTTAAAAACCATGAGACGGTGTGCTATGCGCAATATGTAGATCCTAGCCCAAAGTTGAAGGTCACACTCAGAGGTCAAACTTAAAAAATTACCATTATAGACCTTGTCCAGGCTGTATATCACTCATGCATTGACCAATCTTACTTATATTTGGCATTAATGTTCACCTTCATGAGACAGAGGTTCATGCCAGACCCCAAGGTTCATATCTCAAAGGTCAAGGTCACAGTTGAAGGTCAAATTGAAGCTTGTCCAGACCATAACTTTGTCGTGCATTGACCAATCTGTCTTACATTTGGCATGAATATTCACCTCCATAAGCTGGAGTGTCATGATCAACCCTCAGGTTCCTTTATCGAAGGTCAATGTCATAGTTCAAATTTCTAAAGAAGCTTGTCTGGACCATAATTTTGTCATGCATTGACCAATCTTGCTTGAAATTGCCATGGATGTCAACCTTTATTAATCGGAGTATCATGAGCAACCCCTGGTTCTTTTCTCAAAGGCCAAGGTCACAATTAGAGGTCAAACGTCAAATTGAAGTTTGTAGGTATAATTTATTCTTTATGCATGCTGGCATTAGATGTAACTTAGCACATTTAAGTCAGTGCATTTTTTTCAATGTGCGCCGAGGCTCGACATAATTTGCCCGAGGGCACAAATTTCTAGTTTTGGTAAATAAAGGACTATAACCCAAGAAGGCCTGCACCTTTTTGGCATATAATCGAACTTGACCTAGAGATATTACACCCACAAGCATTGTCAGCAAGTTTGAAGACAATCGAACAAAAGCTGTTTGAGTTAGAGAACAGACAAAATACTGGACGCCGCCGCACGCACGCACGCCCGCCAAGGGTGTTCACATAATACGTCCCGTTTTTCAACGGGCGTATAAAAACTGCTTCAGTTAGAGTACAGACAAGGCCAATTTCACATTTTATTGGTAAAAGATGGACCATTACCCAAGAAGGCCGTACCGATTTGGCCTATAATCCAACTTGGCCTAGATATTACACCAATTAGCATTGTCAGCAAGTTTGAAGACAATCGGACAAAAACTGTTTGAGTTAGAGTACAGACAAAATACTGGACGCCACACGCCCGCCAAGGATGTTCACATAATACGTCCCGTTTTTCAACGGGCGTACAAAAAGGTATGAGGAAATCAGACGGGGAAGATAGCACTCAACCTACCCAGCCGAGCATAGAAATCAGAAACACAACTACACTCTTACTTTCTTTCTCTTTCTTCCATTTAATTTGCAGGGCCCACTCTGGGGCATTATCGCAAATATTAGAGACAGAGGTGAGATACAAGGAATCCGGGTGCGATACCCTAGCTCGTTTCGAATAGATTCCTTGGTTCTTTATCGTGCCTGGTGTAAAGCACCGATACACCTGAGACTACCCCTGGGTTACCAACCAGGATCATCTCTAGTTGTGTGGGAAACACTAAATAGTGTTTCTGAAATGATCAAGTGTCCCGGCCGAGAATTGAACCCGGGACCTCTCGATCAGGAGTCTACCGTCTCACCACTAGACCACCGAGCCAACCACTCACTTTCATGGGTCATTCTGTTATCTATACAGAGTTTATTAATCCTAAATGAAGGGGACGGTTATTTAATGTTCAGAAGGGAGACCGTGTTTACATAAGAACAAACTATTTTGTTCGTCCCGACAATGTGACAAACAATTTGTCCTCCTGCGGACTGGATTATTTCTTGGCTGTTGAGGGAGCATGTCCATACAAACTCAAGATTGCCTTAAGGTTTTATGTTAAATAGTAGAACAGCTGTTATTAAAAGCAAACATTCATGCCTCTTCAAGCAATCTCTCAGAATTTGGTCACTTGTCAAAGCACTTGTTAGATGTTTAATTGCTTTATAAAATATGTACTTGATCAAGGGTGTGTTGATGGTTTTAAAACTTCTTTGAGACCATACCATGGATCCCCTAGCTGTATAGCAAGGTTTTAATTGCCAGGTATTTTGACCAACAAACTACTCTTATACATACTCCCCTTGCAGTTTTTATATACACACATTTGTCAAATCCCAATGTTGAAGATGCTCCTACGCACATGGTCGCAAACGCCACACAAATCATGGAAAATAACCTTTGGTCAGGGAATAATCAAGGAATTTCATTCTTCATTTTCTGTGGCCACCCTGTATAAACATTGGTTTTTACTTAATTGATTTAATTGAGCGAAGCCAGGACTATTTTGGAAAAATGTATACCAAAGACCCTAAAGTATGGACAACAAATTATATTTATGAGCCATCACTTCGACAAACTATATTTTCTGATTATGTAGGAAGCAGATTATTTGTTTTCTTAGTTGCTTTTGACAAACTATTAGTTTTGCTCATTTTGCGGAACAAACTTTTTTTTTTCGAAATTCAATCCCCTGAACTTTAAACGGTTGTCCCCTTAGAAAATCCGGACATGCAGTGGCTCTATTTTAATTTGTATAGAACTGTTGAGCTAAAATATAATTCTCTTTGGCCCTTTTCAGCAACTTTGATTATAAGTATACCCCCTGCAAATCGTATGTTATATCACATAAGGAGTATATCACATAAGGAGGTATACTGTTTTCAGCTCGTATGTCTGCCCGTAAGCGACTCCTACAGTTGCTCAAAGCTTTTCTTCAAATGTTCACGCATGAACAACCTGAACGTAGATGAAAGACTTTGCGTTGCGATGATAATGATATGTGCCAGAAGTGTTCCCCCTTGTCGACAGCTCTTGTTCATGTAGTTAAGGTATGCCTTTTTTTCAGTTTTAATAACATGTCTCGGTTCAAGGCAATGAACTTGTAGTGCGAGCATTACATCCATTTTCAGTTCCGCACAGGCTCATGAAATTTGCACAAATCTTCGAACGATGTACCGGGATTCCTACCGTGTATCAGATTTATTTTATGTGATCATATCTTAATATTCGAAATCCATTATCTCCGCTGAATCATTAGAAACTTTATACATAATTGAAGGTTGTGAGTCTATTTGTCGAGATTGATTCCCTAAAGTGAGATCTATTTTAATCATAAATAGAAATATTAATGTTTGTTAATGACAAAAAGGCGGAGTGTCATAAAGATAATATCTAATCAGATGCAGGCCCGGCCTCTAATATCGTTCCAGTGTTAACCGTATTGTGTCGTTCTGATAAAGTCGATTGTTGTGTTCCCCAATGTCATCAACGTCAGATTACAATCCTCTAAAGCTTACGTTAATATTTTAATACTACTCAGTTATTCCTATACTTCTATTCTACTAAGTTCAGATGAAATGTCTAAATAATTGTTTTGAATATATATTTTATGGCTTTGTAAGTTTTAAAGATATAATCGGCCCTGCAAGATTTTTGTATACTTTAGTATCATTGTGCCTAGGCATTGTTCCGTGTAGTTGTGTTGTGATGTTTCTGTTTTCTGTGCTCGGCTGATTAAGTTGAGAGCCGCCTTCCATGTCTGATCTTCTCATATTTTTTTGATAGCTAATAATACATAATCAGCATTGGTGATATCGCTACAGAAATGCGTCGTATAGTTTGCTTCGCACAACGGTTTTCGTAAGCAACACTTCGCAGAGCCACCGATAAAGCCGGGAAAGCGAAATTAAAATGCAGTTACCAAGAGTACTTTGAAGCGTTTCAACAGACAGACAGACAGACTCAACAAGACTAACGTAATGATTGGGATTGTAAACTTAGAGTTTTATTGTGGAGTGTTATTTATAGCATGTTTGAACATCATAGTGAATACTGTTAGGGCTGAGTGGAAAAGCACATACAATGCTTCGTATTACAATTTGATATCCTTTCCAATGGGGATGCTTCTTGATGAAACACTAATTTTGGCCGAAAAAGAAGCGGCTACAATAACTTCATGTGTGCGATTCTGTGAGTCAAGAAAAGGTGTTTCCCTTTATTACACAGGGAATATCTGCCATTGTAACAGCGATTTGGATACACGGCTAAACTCAGAAAATCATACTGGAATTCTAACCAGCGAGTCAGTTTACGGTTATGTTGCTTCAACATTGTTAGTAAGTATGATTACAATTTAATTCAGAACTTTTATTGGTGATCAAACATATACATTCGGGGCTTTTTTCCAAAAAATGGGATTGGGCATAAGCCTGTCATTTTGGGAAATTCAAGCGCATTTTTCGGCCAAATTTTGGAAAAGTAACTCGGACTCGAGATTCGCCAAAAAGCAAAGGTTCTGCAGTCCACATACATGTTAAATCATTTAAAACAAGTGTATAACACTGAAACGGGAATCTTCTTATTCGTTGTTAAATACATATTACACATGTGGGCAACTGGCTGGACTTGAAGCCCTTAAAAGTGTCAACAATATTTTTTTCGAAGTCCTCCTTTTAAATTGCTTAAAAGGGTAATTTGGATGGAACATCATATGGTTTACCTCAAACTAGACTAACTGCTCCATTTTGAAATTATTAGTTCTATAGAATTACTATCGTTTTATATTTCTTTAGAAAGTTGTGTTTATGCAGAAACAATCACAGCCTTTGTCTTATTTGCATCTTGGAACAATAGGATTATTATTACACCAGTATTCTATTTATCTAAGTCATTAGAGTTCTATTTGCAACGAAGAAAAATGGTAAAAACAGTTACCGACTGTATTCATAAACATTAAATAGAGCATGCCTAGATGCAGACAAATATAACTTGAATCTTGTAGACACTTATGTTATCATCCCAAAATTGGGTATGCTTCTAGTCATTGAGTGTTAAACTCACCTGATAACGGCATTATTTATTGGCATACTCCTCAGACCTATCACGTTTACTTTGCTGCAATTAGCGCTACTTTTTATTGTCAGAAATTCCTACTTTGTCCTACTATTTCAATAATATCTTTAGTACTTTTGTCGTACTACTTTTTGAAGATGCAGTAGAAAGTCTGCATACATGCTAAATCATTTAAAGCAAAAATATATAACACTGAAACATGAATCGTCTTATTTATCATTTAATCATTCATGATTAGTTTGTTTACTTACATGTTCTCATTCATAGGGGTAATGTCTGGACTTGAAGTCCTTAAAAGTGTCAACAATTGTTTGCAAAGTCCTCGTCTTTGGGAATCCTCAATACAGCATCCAGAATATTTAGTCTTCAATGAAGACCTCCGAAGTGTACATAAGTCATTCATTAAACTGAAAGAGCGCTCAACAACAGCGGTGATGGAGACTGAGGCTGTTCCGAAATAGGGAGATCAATCTCCGCGACAAGTGTCTATGTTGATTGACCATATTTCATAATATTGGCTTCAACTGGTGAGGAATACCTCCCTTTGATGCCATAAGTAAACATAATGCGTTTCAAATTTGCACTTAAAATGCCTTCCTCTCCTAGTCATTAAGTCCTGTAAAGCGAGCTAGTTCTAAAACACTGTCCTTCTTTTGCAATTTGAATATCTTGCTGAATACTCATTTTATCAAAGATGATATCTCCATATTTGCAATCGTCTGTCATGCCTACTCTCGATGCTTTTTCATGCATCCATTTGCATATATTATCGTCAAAAACAGGTTCTTGTTTCGTGAGTTTAAAAATCAAATTGTCGGAGAGGGTAGTACAGGTATTTCACTTTGTTTCAATAATTCATAGCATTTAGAGCTTTTCCTGCATAATTGAAGACATGTGGCAGTCAAGTATTTAGGCCATCTCCGGCCCTTTGGATGACGACCAACATTTTTATATCGTTCCGTTAGTAATGTTATAATTTGTTCGTATGCTCCTGGAAATGTTTTTTTATTGTGTCTACAGTTGATTCTTCTGATGTGTTCTTTTCGTCAACATGTGTATTTTTCTTGTTGTTTGGTATATTGTTGTTGGCATACACGACATGTTAATGGTTAACCGATGACTTGCACCACTTTCAAACATGAATAGGGTCTTAGTGATCTGTATGATTCACAACTACAGTACTTGTCCGTGTTTCTATTGTGTGGGATTCGCCTTCTGGTTGTTTGTCAATTTTTAAACCATTACACAGTTTGATAAAATCAAAAATACCAAATACAGTTTTGACACTTCCCTTGTTCATTATAACATAAGTATGTATGTTAAAATAAGGTTGCATGTTCAGATGTTGGTTCCTACAGTTGTTTACAGCTTTTCTTCAAATGTTCACACGTGAACAACCTGAAGATAGATGAAATACTTTTTGTTGCGATGATATTTGCCAGAATTGTTGCCATTTGTCGACAGCTCTAGTTCATGTAGTTAAGGTATGCCTTTTTCAGTTTGGTTCTCTTAAAATTAATAACATGTCTCGGTTGAAGGCAATGAACTTGTAGTGCGAGCGTTACATCCGTTTTCAGTTCCGCACAGGTTCATGAATTTTGCACAATTCTTCGAACGATGTACCGGGATTCCTACCGTATATCAGATTTATGTTATGTGATAATTATCTTAATATCCGAGATCCATTATCTCCACTGAATCATTAGAAAATGTATGCATAATTTAAAGTTGTGAGTCTATTTGTCGAGATTTGTTCCCCAAAGTGAGACATTTTTTTAAATCATAAATAGAAATATTAATGTTTGTTAATGACAAAACGGAGGAGTGTCATAAAGATAATAACTAATCGGCTATAGGCCCGGTCACTCATATTGTTACAATAATTGGAAGATGATAATCGATTCCGCAAAGTGTTGGTAGATAATTTTAGTTATTGAATAATACATTATTCTTTGACGATATCGCTATAGAAATGCGTAGTGTTTGCTTCTCACAACGGGTTTCGTAAGCAACACTTCGCAGAGCCGCCGGTAAAGTCGAGGAAAGCGAAATGCCTTTAAAATACTAAATTTAAATGCAGTAACCAAGAATACTTTTAAGAGTTTTATCTTGACTAACGCAATGATTGGGGTTGTCAAATTAAAGTTTTATTGTGGAGTGTTATTTATAGCATGTTTGAACATCATAGTGAATACTGTTAGGGCTGAATGGAAAAGCACATACAATGCTTCGTATTACAATTTGATACCCTTTCCAATAGGGATGCTTCTTGATGAAACACTAATTTTGGCCGAAACAGAAGCGGCTACATTAACTTCATGCGTTCGATTCTGTGGGACAAGAAAAGGTGTTTCCCTTTATTACACAGGGAATATGTGCCATTGTAACAGCGATTTGGATACACGGCTAAACTCAGAAAATCATACTGGAATTCTAACCAGCGAGTCAGTTTACGGTTATGTTGCTTCATCATTGTTAGTAAGTATGATTACAATTTAATTCAGAACTTTTAATTGGTGATCAAACATATACATTCGGGGCTTTTTTTCAAAAAATGGGAATGGGCATAAGCCTGTCATTTTGGGAAATTCAAGCGCTTTTTTCGGCAAAATTTTGGAAAAGTAACTCTGACTCGAGATTCGCCAAAAAGCAAAGGTTCTGCAGTCCACATACATGTTAAATCATTTAAAACAAGTGTATAACACTGAAACGGGAATCGTCTTATTCGTTGTTAAATAAATATTACACATGTGGGCAACTGGCTGGACTTGAAGCCCTTAAAAGTGTCAACAATATTTTTTTCGAAGTCCTCCTTTTAAATTGCTTAAAAGGGTAATTTGGATGGAACATCATATGTTTAACCTCAAACTAGACTAACTGCTCCATTTTGAAATTATTAGTTCTATAGAATTATTATCGTTTTATATTTCTTTAGAAAGTTGTGTTGATGCAGAAACAATCACAGCCTTTGTCTTATTTGCATCTTGGAACAATAGGATTATTATTACACCAGTATTCTATTTATCTAAGTCATTAGAGTTCTATTTGCAACGAAGAAAAATGGTAAAAACAGTTACCGACTGTATTCATAAACATTAAATAGAGCATGCCTAGATGCAGACAAATATAACTTGAATCTTGTAGACACTTATGTTATCATCCCAAAATTGGGTATGCCTCTAGTCATTGAGTGTTAAACTCACCTGATAACGGCATTATTTATTGGCATACTCCTCAGACCTGTCGCGTTTACTTTGCTGCAATTAGCGCTACTTTTTATTTTCAGAAAATCCTACTTTGTCCTACTATTTCAATAATATCTTTAGTACTTTTGTCGTACTACTTTTTGAAGATGCAGTAGAAAGTCTGCATACATGCTTAATCATTTAAAGCAAAAATATATAACACTGAAACATAATTCGTCTTATTTATCATTTAATCATTCATGATTGGTTCGTTTACTTACATGTTCTCATTCATAGGGGTAATGTCTGGACTTGAAGTCCTTAAAAGTGTCAACAATTGTTTGCAAAGTCCTCGTCTTTGGGAATCCTCAATACAGCATCCAGAATATTTAGTCTTCAATGAAGACCTCCGAAGTGTACATAAGTCATTCATTAAACTGAAAGAGCGCTCAACAACAGCGGTGATGGAGACTGAGGCTGTTCCGAAATAGGGAGATCAATCTCCGCGACAAGTGTCTATGTTGATTGACCATATTTCATAATATTGGCTTCAACTGGTCAGGAATACCTCCCTTTGATGCCATAAGTAAACATAATGCGTTTCAAATTTTCACATAAATTGCTTTCCTCTCCTAGTCATTAGTCCTATAAAGCCAGCTAGTTCTAAAACACTGTCCTTCTTTTGCAATTTGAATATCTTGCTTAATACTCATTTTATCAAAGATGATACCTCCATATTTGCAATCGTCTGTCATGCCTACTCTTGATGCTTTTTCATGCATCCATTTGAACATATTATCGTCAAAACCAGGTTCTTGTTTCGTGAGTTTAAAAATCAAATTGTCGGAGAGGGTAGTTCAAGTCTTTCACTTTGTTTCAATAATTCATAGCATTTAGAGCTTTTCTTGTATAATTGAAGAAATGTGGCAATCAAGTATTTAGGCCATTTCCGGCCATTTGGGTGACGACCAAATTTTTATATCGTTCCGTTAGTAATGTTATAATTTGTTTTGATGCTCCTGGAAATATTTTTATTGTGTCTACAGTTGATTCTTCTCATGTGTTCTTTTCGTCAACAGGTGTTTTTTCCTTATTGTTTGGTATATTGTTGTTGGCATACACGACATGTTAATGGTTAACCGATGACTTGCACCACTTTCAAACATGAATAGGGTCTTAGTGATCTGTATGATTCACAACTACTGTACTAGTCCATGTTTCTATTGTGTGGGATTCGCCTACTGGTTGTTTGTCAAATTTTAAACCATTGCACGGTTTGATATAATCAAAAATACCAAAAACAGTTTTGACACTTCCCTTGTTCATTTTATCATAAGGATGTATGTTAAAATAAGGTTGCATGTTCAGATGTTGGTCTCCGAATTGGTGATATCAAATTTTTAATTTGCTTATATGTTAAGCTCCTTATAAACAGTATTTCCGTTGCTTGCACAACCACTATCTTCTCTAACTTCAATTACACTATTTGATGATGATTTTTATTCCATTGCTTTAGGTATTCGCTGATTTATTTCAGTGAAATATGTCTTAGTGGCGTTGCAGACATCCACAGTTAATGATATACCCTTCAAATGACTGTAAAGTCCCATTGAGCCTTTTTCAGATTTTCCTCGCGTCTGGAAATACACTCATAAGTACATATTGCACATAGGATCTCTGATTGAGTAACGTTACTGTACATGATAATGTACTCTTCGGTACAAGCAAACTAGTATGAATAATGCAGTTGTGTTATTTCACATTATCCATCCAAAGGAAACGGTATCGTTGAAAGCGAAAAAAGTTTTTGAAAATTTATATTTTTCTTCTTTTTTATTAATAGAAAAATATAAATGTTAAAAAAAAAATGTTTTCGCTTTCATGATACAGTTAGCTGTGTATCCGTCTGCATCTGGGCTGAAATGCAATAAAATCCTGAAAAAAAATAATAATAAGTAAAATCATACATATTAAAAAAAATAAAGCATCAATAAATGTTCAACCTTGCAGAATAACATTCAGGGGTATTTTTACCTATCAATGTAACTTTCATATTAATTTAATAATTCAATTTTATAACGCTATTGGTTGGACTGTTCCATTATCGATACATTGCACTGAATATTAGAAAGCGATTTAATTTGTCGTCATGGTAACCAGCAATTTGATAGGCAGGGCAGTGCAGTTTTAAAAAATGCAAACAAAACTTGGTACTATATTGAATATTAAGGGAATTACAGCTGCTTTTGTACCGGCTATACTCAGAGATTTATGTCTGATGTTTAAAATCCTTTATAAACATAAAAATATATATAAAAATCCAATATTTTGACACTACATCTTCAAAATAGCATCGTGTTTTAGAATGATGTTTAATTTTTTAAAATATGTATCTAACTTATGGAAACCTTATTGCGGGCAGACAGCCATCGTTTCAATACGGTAATTCAAATGATTTCTGTCCGATCTTCATCAAACTTGGATCAAAAGTTGTATCTAGATAATATCTAGGTATTTTGTTTGAATATGGGTCATTTTAGATGAAAATTTATGTACTACATGTTTATTCGTCGCGTTAACGACATCTGTAAGTGATCACTCTAAAAAACAACAAAAAACAACACAAAATATAAATATGTTTTCTAATAAACAAGCGGAAAACACGATTGGACCTGCCTTCGACGCAGCGGGTTGTACGGTGTTCATATGGCTTCGCAAACGTATGTCGGTCTGTCTGTCTGGTGGTAGACCAAATGGTCTCCATTCCAAAATGTAAGAACGTTTTGCCCTAGGGTCTTCAAACTTTACATAGAGGTTGGTCAGCAACAGCAGATGAATCCTATGATTTTGGGGTCAAAGTTGGTCGAAGGTCACTGTGACATTTACCATTTTTAAAGACCAAATGGTGTCTGTTCTATAACACATGAACGCTTTGCCATAATATCGTCAAACCTTACATGGAGGATGGCCAGCAACATTAGATGACCGGTATTGATTTTTAGGTCAACGGTCAAGGTCATTGTAACCTTTACCATTTTCAACTAATGGGTTGTCATGGGGCATATTATGTGTTTTACAAACATTTGCTGTTCAATTAAAATCCTAAAAAGACTTCGGTGACCACTATCATCAGGCAAATGTTGTAATTCTGCTGTAATGGTCGTGTTTAACGTGTGCTGAGTGAACAAGAGTCAAAAGTTATAGGAGGCATACAGTACTAATTGTTTATTTACAGTCCAAATAGAAAAATATGAGTGGAGGGTGTTTTTAAGTGTATAAAAGTACATACAGTTCAGCACGTGACTTCATTTACCTTGTTTGTGATGTAAACGGTGTGATGTAATGACAAACAAAAGCATGCTATGGTGCTGTTTGAATATATGCGTTTATAAAACACTTAATTTTCCCACTTGTAGGTATCTACAAATCAATCTACACTCAAGTATGACATTCAACCGTACGAGGAAAGTTGCTTTGCCCTCTATCACCATGGTTACAGGACAAATGGCATATACACAGTCCATCCGATTGGAGGAAACATCCACGATATGTTCTGTGATATGGATAGTGTTCA
Source organism: Spisula subtruncata (assembly GCA_963678985.1). Taxonomy (NCBI): domain Eukaryota; kingdom Metazoa; phylum Mollusca; class Bivalvia; order Venerida; family Mactridae; genus Spisula; species Spisula subtruncata. Next base: position 31,779,597 of record OY787667.1, read on the forward strand.
AGATGTTGGTGCTGATGACTGTCTGCACTGGCTACAGGTAGGATATTCAGAGGATCGTTTTTACAACATACGCTTGTCAAATGGAACGTCAATTAAAGCATGGTGTGACCAAACTGGTGGCGGTTGGACAGTAATACAGCGACGATTTGATGGTTCCGTGAACTTCTATCGGAAATGGGCGGTATACGTTAATGGATTTGGCGATCCTGATGGTGAATATTGGCTTGGCCTTGAAGCGATTTATTTGTTAGCACTAAAACCTTCTTCCCTTCGGGTCGATATGAAAACGTTTGGAGATGTCTCTCCCGTTACAGCGTATGCGATGTATAACGAATTTGCCTTGATGCCTGTGACGGACAGATACAAATTATTGATCGGCGCATTTGCTGGAAATTGTAGCGATTGCTTGGAATACCATAACAACCAACAGTTCTCCACATTTGACAGTGATAATGACTCTCACTCTTCAAGAAACTGTGCTGCATTAAATCGAGGTGGTTGGTGGTATAATAGGTGCCATCGTTCTAACCTGAACGGTGTCTATTATGGTGGAAATTATACGGATGATTACAATTCTGGTATGATTTGGGTGTTTTGCTGGGGAAATCTCTATTCCGTGAAAACATCCACAATGAGCATAAAAAGAAATTAACAACATCAGAAGATAATACTGAAGACGGGTGTATCTACTGATCTATTTGACTGTCGAAATGATAGTGTTTTTAACTTTTTATTAATTATTACTATGAACACCAGTGATTCAACGCCATGTCTTCTGACATAGTTCATGTTAACAGATATCACGGTTCTAAATGATTGCCTTATTATCGTTCATTGGTAACTAACCATAGCATACATGAACTGACTCGTCGGATGCGATTATTTCCTCTGGTTGCAAAACAATCACAAGTCAGATGGAAATATATTTTTTTTTTCAAACTGGGGACAATACACAGACGAGCGTTATCCACTCGACCACTAAGTCAACCACCAGAAATTCATCAAGTCTGCTTGACGTGATATTTATAATGCCATGGGAATACCCCCAACTGCATGCTTATACTTGTACCCGTTTCAGACAGCTGATGTTGCGCACAGTGTAACCGACTCTTACCGTCCCATCTTATTAAAGGATAGCTACATAATCTCTATGATTGTTCAGGCAAGTAAATAATTTGTGTGAGTGACGATGGATTGAAAGCTTCTTATACCAAGCCTTGGTCTTCAAAAACTTTCTACTAGTAGTTCGCACCATTGATTTCATTCGCACATATATTTTTTATACTTAAGGCGTGGCAACATTTACCGAACCGTATCTAAGAACACTCCGATGTTGCGTAAATAACCAGTATCCATGTATACTACATCACACCAGTAATCGATTGATATTTGTTTAAATGACACTAAACCTAGTGTTCGATTTATCCTGCGACATGTTTTAACACTAATAACTCCATTTTTGTTCATTTATAAACAGGCTTTCTACTAGGTCCTAGACTACTTTTCCTACGGTTTTTTTATCAGATTCCTAATTTTGTTCAAAACAGCCCTACTTTTTCAAAATGAAAATAAAATGTATATTGTTGCTTTTTTTCAGTGGAAATGTGTTATATATTCTTTTTTCGGGCTAGCTTCACTCGCCAATGAGCTAATAGGAACAATGTTATTTATCATCAGGATGCAATTTTCAGTGCTCCGGATATTTTTTGGGAGTGAATGTACACCCAGTTTCGAAAACAAGAGAGTAAATATACTCCCAGCTTGAAAAATATGGGGGTAAATGTACTTCTATGTTTCAAAAGTTAAGAGTAAATGTACTCTGTATGTGTAATTACCCGTGAATATATTTTTAAACGTTATTTGATTATTATTCTGTCTAAATGTATCCCATATTTAATAAAAAAATCTAATTTTCTGTGATTCTTGAGAAGGAATATATACAATCAAAATTAAATGCAGGAAACATTTATTAATGAAAATGGCAACTCAAAAACTTTAAATTGCATCAAGCTTTTTGTCAGTCGCAATAAACTGTATTCCAGTGCAACATCACTAGTACACAAAAATAACAAAAGCACAAGTTTATTAACCAAATAATATTGTGTAATTAAAACCATTTCTTTATTAATACAAACAACAATATAACTTTATTGAACAAATGAAATTATCGTATGAATGCATGGATTATTTTCATTGATTATTTAAGCACATTTTTTATTGAAAATAACAAAAATAAAGTGCACCTTAATAACCTACTAGTTTTGTTTTCTTTGCTTGCCTGAGCTTATATGGTTGTGCCAGACGTCTCTCCCTTCTGTTTTTGTGAAAAGCCCTTCAGCTTGGCATACAGGCCAGCATTGAATTTGTCAAGAGGTGGACTATTCATTCGTACAGTCAGCAGGGATGACCACGGTGTATACCCGTATCGGCATCCTCTCCGCGCAAAACGCTTCATTGGTACCCTCTCTGTGCTGGCACGGGACTTGCTCTGTGCAAAATAATGCGTTCTGGGGAAACAATTTGACACGAGAGGTAAGAAAATCATTGTTTTTGTCAAAAAATACAGATTTGTGCTTATAGAACGATAGCCCGCGGAACAACTTGATGCTTAAACACTGTCCTCATGCTGCTCCATTTGTTATATCAGTTGCCACAAGTTCAGACTAGGATGGAATGTTGACCGAGGGTAATACAACAATTGACTTGATTATTAACTGAATATTACGCGCAAATGATAAAAAATATTAGCCTCACGGAACCAATTATCGACAGGTACCAATTATCGACACTTTTTTACATTTGCCCTTTTTCACGCTTTATACTTTTAATCTGGAACTAATTGCTATGCACGTGAGCAGGTAAGTGGCGAGTTTGTCCGAAATGGCATAGTGCCAAATATTTGACCTCGAGTGCAAGTTCGAAACTGCAGACGAACGCCAGAAAAATGTCCACAGACCAAAGAAAATAGACAAATTTGGTAAGTTGTATTCGTTTTTATGCCAATATTTATTTACACACATCTGCAAGTAGCTCTAGTGCATGAAATTAAACAGTTGTTCTTTATTCTCCCAACATATAAATAGTAAGAAACTTTCAAAAATGTAAACACGGCTCCGCGAATCTGATTGGCCATCATCAACATGATTCATTTCCAAATGGATTTGTTCTAAATTTTAACCGAGTAAAGTTTGTATCTGAAGTCCGTGGGTCCCTAATTTTGAAGTTTAAAATTAATTGGATGTAAAAGGTAAGTTTTTTATTTTGTTTTTAGATATAATGCCAGGGAAAAACGTAAGCAGCATGATGAATCTATTCTGCATGCAGCTGTTCGAGACGTCAAGAAGGGAAATCCATGGCCAAGGTCTCTAGAATGTTTGGACTTCCTAGGACAACCGTATATGACCATTCCAGGGGTTCACTTCCATGACTGCCCAAGGAGAAGAGGCTGTGTTGAAGAATATGAAATACATGGCTGATAGAAGACAGCCACTTACACTCAGCGTTTTTCAGCGTTTTGTGGCTGCCATTGTTAAAAAGAGTGGTCGACTTAGTTGTATGAATTTGGTAAAAGGGCCCAGCAAAAAGTGGTGTCGCAAATTTTTCAACCGTCACCCGGAATTGAAAACTAGGAAACCGGATCAAGCTGATTACGGGCGCCTTAGTCTGACGGTTAATCAAGTCCAGCATTATTTTGAACTATTATCAAAGACTATATCTAGACTCAATCTTGAAAATTCCCCAGGTTGCATATATAATTGTGATGAAACTGGGTTTAATGGCCATGAGCTCGGACGGGAATAGCTTTTGGTTGTCGGTAAGCAGCATCCTTACCAGAAGGCAGTGACCACTAATGTTAGCTACAGTTAGCTGTTTCTGGAGATGGTAGGATTCTTCCACCAATGTTGATATTTTCCAAATGTTTACCTCGTGATATGGGAGGGATACCAGATTCATGGAACTGTATAGCCTCACACAAGGGATATATGGACTCTAACTGGTTCTGTCAATGACTTGAGGATACTTTCATTCCTAATTGTGGTAGACATAGACCAGTTCTACTTATCATGGACAATCTTGGGGCCCACTTAACACCACAAGCTATTGATATTGCCCTTGAGAATGTCATTGGATTGTTGTCTGCCAGCACATTCAACCCATTTGTTACAAATCCTGGATGTTCGTATAGTTCACCAAATGAAGGGACACTTACTAAGTATCCAAAGCTGCCTCTAGATTAGGTCATCAAGTAAGTCAAATCTCTCGTGCACAAATGCCGCTACTAATTAAACATTCTAATAACATGCTGTCTGGCTTTGATGTAACAGAATCATTCCGTTTAACTGGCATAGTTCCATGTAACCCTGGTATTACATTAACTTTCGAACAAAACTTGCATGACGAACATGTTATTGATCCAGATGTTACAGAATCAAACCAGAACCCACTTGTGGCCATGGGCATAATACCAGCATCCCTGGGAGACATACTTATCCCAGCCCTACCAAAAAATCATCCAGAAGAAAAATTCCTGGCGCTCGACTACTAACTTCTGAGGCTATAGAAACGACAGAACCAGTGGAAGAAGTAGACCTGCCTGCTCCAGTTAACGTGGAAGTAGATCTACATGATGATGATGCCATATGATATGTGTTTTTTGTCAGGACAACACTAGGATTGAATGGGTGGGGTGTGACACTTGTGAAAACTGGATGCATTATGCTTGCCTAAACTCAGAAAGCAAGGACTTAGTAGACATAAGTATAATAACTGGTGAGGCATGGTCATGCGAATTTTGCGATGAGGAATAGACACAGGTGTGAATTGAGTGTCTTATAGTTTAGTTTATCTCCATAAGGTTTACATTTAATTATTAAATTTGTTTATTCTTTATTGTTTGTGATTGTTGAGCAGTGTTTATTAGTACAAAAAAAAAAAAATGATGACGTTAACGGCCGAGGAGATTTTGTGATGATGACGTTTACGGCCGAGGACGAAAAATATGGATGACGTTTACGGCCGAGGAAAAACTTACTAAAAACTGTCATTTCTCGCAGTTTCAATGGTTTTCTCACCGGTACAGTATGGTATATTTGTCAGTGTACATTCCAATGAACCTTTCTTTACCAGAAAATGTTGGATATGATTGCCTTACACATATTTTATCCGTATATATTTGATATAAAACGTCATTTTAGAGATCCATGACTTTACAAGACAGGTATTTGTTTGTTTGAAAAAGCATTTGACAGTCTACATGATCTCAACGAAGAACGTCAGTCAGCATACAGAAAATGACACTCTACTGAACCGGTCAATACCGTTGTGCTCCCTGTCTTCACCAGGACGTGTCTTGCACACGTTCTTGTGTTTATCATATTTTACAAAGTTGTGCACCAGCCAGTTGCAACGACGCCCCATATCCCCGGGGATGAGCAGTGGATAGGCGGAAAAAGTCATGTCTTGCCTTCCACCTTTCCTCGCCGGAGAAATGTGGAAGATTAAATGCCCGACCCAATATCCCGGTGACAATGTTTAGCTATCAGAGGTCGGGGAATACTGAAGATTTAACCATCAGCTATCCCCTGCAGGGTGGGTGAATTGCGGTGGTTTTGAAAACCTGAAAGAAAAATTCCACACCCATACCCAAGGGTCGAGACCGTGGATGCAACTGACTGATGCATTATTTTAATGCTCGTATTTTCCTTTATTTGTTTTGGCGGTATGTTTTTATGCTTGGAGTAGGGAAAGAAAAATGTTCGTTCTGAACTGATGGTAAACGTTTTTTTTACCCCGTATATATCTTGATGGGTATACAGAAGGAAATGTTTGGAATACCGTCATCGACTCTTCCTATCACGGGCTAGGACCGCTTCTGCCGTAGATCTAGGACTGCTTCTGCTGTTAACAGTGGCCATGTCGTAGGTCTATGACTGCTTTTGCTGTTAACGCACGATTGTTTGATGTATAAATCCCTGCCCTTCAGCCAGAGCTGACAGTCTAAATCTCCGGGGTCGGTACAGGTAATCACTGAGTATATCGCGGGTGTCGGAACCGAACCAAAGTATATTCACTGGAACCAGGAGTCGATTTATTGCCGCACATTGTGAAGATGTGTTATATATATATATGTCGGTCTGATTCTCCCTGTTCTCTCGTCGGTGGTACCGGGACAGTGAGAACGGGGCTAAAGTTATTCTCGATTTCTCACGTGTAAATTCCAATAATCTAAAAGATAGTTTTTCAAAAAAATATTTTTCCCCAAATTACGCTATGATGTCATGATTTGAAGCCAAAACATATGTCTTAAAACTAAAAATCTAATTAAAAAATATCGGCTCCAGTAGGGTTTGAACCCACGATCTATAGAAAATTTGTAATGAATTCTTTTGTGAAAAATGTTCATCACATAAGAACAAGTTACATCATATTACAAACTGGCATCATAATAATGATACATGTTCATCATATAATGACAAATGCACATCAAATGATAATCATATTATGGCAAACGGACATCATAAAATGACAAAACGTTGTCATATTATGACAAATGGACATGATGTTTTTTTTATTTCACGGTATAATAACATAATACAACAGTTCTGCTTATCTTAAGACAGCTGTGGCGTTCCATAGAGCTAGAGCCATATTTCACACTCTTAGTATTTACTTTGAAATAAACAAAAATATGTCTTGTAAATAACATATATGTGACGTATTCTGGTTCCCGGCATCCAATCTGTTCAGTATTAGATTCTGGTAGCCGGCGTTTAATGGCGGACGCGCTGTGTCAACTATGGTAAGCATTCCTTATTGAGATATTTTAGAAGTTGATCATCGGAAAACCCTTTTGGAAAACGAATTTAATAATTTATCGCAATATTACTGGGGCTTTATTTTTTGTTGATCTGATTTGATCTTTTCAAAAAAAGCAATAGTATGTTGTTGCATAGTATTCGGATAGACACGCTTTCCATTACATTTCGGATATCGCGTTTGCTGATTATCTTTATTTTTTTCTGTAGTACTGTATATGTTTTCATGTGTACACACAGGTTCGTGTATAGTGTGTGTTAGTGGAATTAGCTTGATCAGGCTAAATCGGTGTACTTTGTGAGTCAGACCGTCTCTGTCTCACCAAATTTTGAAATATTAATTTAAAAAGAATCCAGAGCCTATTTGAGAAAAAACAGGTATTTACTTTCATGCTGCAGCTGTGATCTTCCTCTATGAAGATTATTTCCAGTAGTCACTAGTATAAATACTAACGTTTATGATAAACCTAAGGGTAATGTGATTGTCTAATTTCTTCTGATGTATGAAATTACCATTCTCTAAATATTTTTTCAGATAAATAATAAAAATCATGTTTGGTGAACCGTGATGCTATGTAGAATGTGCAGTCTAGGACATCTGATGCAGTATCAAGGTTAGTTTTGCTATTTAATGGACTGAAACTATACCATTCAGTGTTTTTTTGTGAATTTTAGCCAAATATGGGCTATGTTCCTGATTGAAAGTCATATCTTTTAGAAATTATCTATTCAAAATTATTGTTCGATGGGATTTAATTTCTAACCATGAAATGTAATCCCCAACAAAAATTATGATTTTACAGTTCATCATAATACAAGAGATGCTTTTAATTGGTATAGAGAAAATTCCTTGAGTAATGTTTTTGGAAAATATTTAAAGTTAAATGTTGTATTTTCAGGGTTCACCTTGTGCCTTAACAAACACTGATGTATACTTAAGACTGCACATGTGTATTAACTTGAAGACCTGGAATCTAACATTGGAATACACACACACAGTTTAGTGTTTGAAGGAATTGAAATATGTTCTTGGATAAAACATATAATATACTGCTAAGGTATTTGAAGCAACCATTTATTATTCCATGTATTAACCCGTTATTCCATGTAGACATATTTTGATGATGCATCTCTATGCAGATTTTATGCATGTCTACCTCTTCAAGTTAAAGAAGTATTTTCACGCAACTTATATGTGTTTATAATTTCCTAGTAACATCTGTTGAGATGTTGAACATTAACAATTGAATGGAAGTAAGTACACTATGTATCAGCTATCTATGGAGTAAAGGAATAATGTGCATATTATTAACAGTTGAAAATGAAAGTGTTTTTTCTATCCATTTTGGAACATAGCCTATGGCTACGAGATTGGGGTTTTTAGCCACATTTATTCCAAATTGGGAAAAGTACAAATTTAATACCCAAATCTGCTAAAGCCAAAAGGTGTATAGCTTGGCGAATTTGACACAAACCTGACCTTTAGGCATGAATATATTACAAAGTTTGAAGATATCGACTGTTAAATTATGCTTATCGAAAGGTCGGGTTTGTGTCAAATTTGCCAAGTTTATAACATAAATTTTAAGTTTAATTTGCTATAATTAAGGTTTTTCATCCTTAAGTTTAGTTGTGCTGGCTGTTTTTACAGGAAAATTTGTCAATTCATAACAAATTATTTTCTACTCTGGATTAGAAATTTTTGGCTTGAAATTTGGAGATGAAAAAAATTGATTTTTAATTGGGAACATAGTCCATAATCAACTATAAAATTACACGGAGGAAAAACAATGGAAACAATAGAATAAGTAAAATTTTGAAACTTTCTTTTAGACCTGAGCAGCTTGATAGTAAAAGGATGTTATCAATTTAATAGTACTTAAATATTCAATTTTGATTAAGTTTACTTATATTTACAGATTGTAGATAACAGAATGATTTCAAACTAACTACATTTGTATTTCTTTTGCAAATATAATGTTTGATATTTCAGGTCATCATGTCAGTAATTCAGAGTTTCTTCATCTGAGCCTGATTGCTACAGTTTGATTCTACATCCGAGGATATAACTGGAAAACAAACCAACTATCCGAAGGAATACAGCCTACTACTTCTTCATATAGGAAGAACTTTCGAATTTGAGATTGTACTATCATGTGTTTACCATACAAGTTGTTGAGTTCATTTGTGCTAACTTAAACACTTAAATTTTAATGTGATAAAAGTGAAGCATAATTTTTGGTCATATTGATCTAAAGTTCTGGTGGATGCATACGTTTCATTTAAAGTAACGCAAGTTGCAGTTTAATGAATAATGAACACTACTGCACATAATGACACAAATTTTGCTCGAATTATAGTGAGGTCAGTGGACTATAGTGTACCCTCTTCAAAGTTTTATACATTACTTAATTATTGACACAAAGCTATTAAAGCTATGAAATGTTCCAGACATAAAAAAGAAACGTACCTTTTTACTTGTAAAATTGTTCTTAATTGTCCTTAATGTTGTCATAGAAAAATGTAAGGTACATGAACATTATATATTGAATACCCCTCATACTATCAATGCAAATGTATTGAAACTTGGCACACACACTTATTATCATTATAAGTTAATATTACTAGATACCATTATGGGAATAACTCAATGATTTTGTAAAGAGTTCAGTCCTTTTTCAACTTTGTGTTAGTGTTTTAAAAAAAGTCAATGTTCTGTTTACTGTCAAAGCTATTAGCCTAAGGTAATGTAACTTGGTAGTCATAACTACTTTCATTAGTTTACATAATTTGACATGGAACATTACTGTACTGCCAATTTTGTAGGGAGTAATCACTCTTTAACATAGATAGTTTGGTTAAAGCTTTTATTAAAGTTCAATGTTGTATTTACTCTCAATGCTATTGTTAACAGTTATATAACTTGGTAGTAATACTTAGCTTCATTAGAAAGCGTTACTCGATTGGTAACATATTGGTAATGTTAATATTTGTAAATATTATAAATAATATTCCCCAAAGGTAGAGTGGCCACAGCTCTGTCCGTCCTCTCATTTCTGTCCGGCCCATACTTTTAAAGTATTGGAGATATCAATTTGAAACTTAATGGGGAATAGATCTTCCAGTGCAGTGCTCAATAACCAAAACTCTGTATTGGACATTTTTGGAGTTATACTCCTTTGTAATTTTTTCAAACTTAACCTATGGCATTCTATGATAAGTTGACAACAAAAAGCCCATTTGTTATTTATAGAGTTATTGCCATTGAAATTATGATATTTGGATTGTGTCTGTAACTTGAAAAGTAATTGTGATACAGGCATCAAACTTCATTGGAATGATAATCTGCGTGTGTTGTTCAATTATAACCAGTATTAGCAGGGCAATGTATATTTGAAATGATGGAAATTAGCCTGAGCTTTCTGTTTCAGCTAATTTTTTTTCAATTTTTGTAGGCATATTTGCCAGTATGACTATGTAGTAACTCATCTAAATATTTTAATTTCGGATCTGACCTGTATTTGCAGAGTTCTTTCCCTTGAATTGACTAACTTTGGTTTTGTTTCTCATAACTCGTTTAAGTCAAGTATTTGCACTGCTTCAATCATCAGACTGTTTAGGAATATTAGTCAGTATGTGTGTTATGAGTTATGACCCTTGACAGTCAAATTGCAAGTTGAGGCATCTGAGTCTTATGGACATGTGATATCACTTTAGCAAAAAGTACTTGTGTTAACTATCAATGTCACACATCTGGGACATATGTCCCTTACAGTGACAGCTTTTGTTGTATATACTGGTGTAATGCCTTAATCAACAAATAAATTGAAAATAAAAATTGCACACAAATTTCTTTTTCTTTTCTAAAGCTGATAAGGTAAACATGAAGGCCTACTTTGGTCACATTCCCACAAAATATTTTGAATATTTTGTACAGATTTCTTCTAATTTTGAAAACAGCATTTGTCATCTGACTTGATCATGCTTAATTTGATGTTAAGCATTTACCAATTTTCATTTGCCAATGTTGTGAATGAGCATTTAAAAATTGTTGTCTGGTAGTGAGCATAAAACCAGAGATGCAGAGGTTGAAGATCCGAGGGCAGTGTTTTTTAGCAATTTGGTCTACCGACCGACAGACATGTACAAAGCAATATACCACCTCATCAAAAATGGAGGGGGGGGGGGGGTACAACATGTTATCGGACACTGCAGCATTGAGCATGTTATTGTCATCTGTCGTTGAGCATGTAAGTACTGAAAGTGAGCGTAACACAGATCCCATCTGTGGCGAGCATGTCACATTGAGCAAGTAATAATTGTAATCTGACAGTGAGCCAGTGAATGTTTCAACTGACAGTAAGGTTGTTATAGTTTTCATCTGGCAGTGAGAATGAACCATGTTTCTGAGCAACAAAAAGCAGTTTTTCACTATTCAGAGCAATGCCTGGAGTGTTAAAATAGAGTGTTACAATTGGCATATACACATTATAGTATGTGTTCTTGTACATTTTACTGACCACCATAGCATTAAAAGGATAAGTTTATACTAACTTATTTAAGGAATTAGGTCGATTGTAAAACAAGTTTTTAAATATAAATAATAATAATTTAATATAAATCACTCTCTACACCTCATTCCTGACGTTATCAACCGCCATAAAGGTATATAAGGTTTGGTTCTCAACAAAATTTCTTAAACAGTTATAAGGACATAATTGTAGCATTTCGCAACAGTATCTTAAGTAAGTATTGAGTTAAAAGCACTAATAACACTGTGGTGGTCCCTAACGCGTGAGACGTCTGACAACAGGAACTCATTTAGATACTTGAAAATGATTTATTAGGCAAATTAACATCTAAATTTGATCCATCAGTTGGTAATTCATGTCTTCTGTCACGAGTTATTTCCACATTAAAGCATATAAAGACAGCAACTGGAATGTCCACCTTTCTTGTGCAATAAACTGCAAAATAATATGAATACAATAATAGTTACAGAAAAGTACCAACTATAGGCAATTAATACTAAATATCTAGGAAAAGATATGCTATATGCATAAGATTGACCTCAAGCAGGCTATAAAAAGTAAGCAGTTTATAATGAAAATGTCCAGTCTGTTCAAAGTTAAATGAGAACGGTAATAAACATAAGCTTGTCTGTCAGGCTAACTATGGTTTTCTAGGCTGAACTCACTGGGTGTAACCGAGTTACCTGTAGTACTCAATATTCTTTCTAAAGGGATAGTTCACTCAAGTCATTTGTATAACTTATTGAATCCATGTATGTAGCCACTATTTAAACCTAGATATTTATTTAGTATCATAATGCATATTCAACACTGTGTTGGTTCATTATACATGGTAAATATTTAAGGAAACAGATGGATCATTGCTACAATTAGCATTTGATCTGGCACAATTTCCTGTCGCAAGGGATCTAAGTTTACCAATAACTATTACAATTATTGTTTTATGTTCCACTGATTAACAAGCAATCGGCTACATTGGAGCTTTAAAATAAACATTTCATTACCAAAATTATTTCACTTCAAGTGGATCGCATAAATATTTACAGAATAACAGTTAAAAACTCAACGTCGTCGGAAATCGATTACCACTTTTACTTTTGTTTTCATTCAAAGTTTGGGGCTATTTCCAGTGTATGGTGTCTACCAGTGAACTTTGTGAAACTTGTCTCACAATCGTTCTTAAAAATGACTAAGTATAAACTGTTACGTAACTAAACCTAAACAGAATCCTACCTCACTCATTTCGTTGCAGTGAATAAAACTCCTCCACAATGTTCAGTAAACTATACAGTAGATGTATATTCGGGTAAGAACCTGAAAGTAAATACAACTCATTATAAATTTTCCCGTGCATCAGTTGAGACACCCAGCAAAACATGTTAAATCAGACTTGTGTCTATTTTCAACTACAATTTCAGGAGTAACGGTTAAGGTGGTCAGGGTGGCCACAGAAAATGAAGAATAAAATTACCTGATTTTTCCCAGAACCAAAAGGTAATTTTCCATGACCTTTGTGGTGTTTACAACCATGTGTGTGGGAGGATGTCTTAATGAGAAGGGGATTAGTAAGGTTTTTTTTAGAATCTAAAGTCCATATGGGATATGGTACAAATTTTATCTAAATATTTATTTCTCCATTGCTTATAAGCTATTTCAACAGCTACATGTATGATAACAAGTTTATATACTGATGATAGATTAAAAGGTTAGTTTATGAACATATATTGGTAACCGATAAACAGTGCCTACCAAAATAAGTATACAGAGGGTTTTCCCCATTTACTTGCCTGTATATAACACTACTTGTGTAACAGTATCGATACCAGGTGGTAATAATACCCTTGTGGTGGTACCACTATGTTTATGTAGGTTCAGGACCCAACAAGACCAAACACTGAGTTCCAGTTCTACTATCTATTTACATACAATCATCAACGTTCAAGTCTCAACGAAGCCCTGCAATTCAAAATAAAACAATACTAAATACAAGGCCATGACAATAAATATAGGTTATTCAATACATACAATTAATACATATATTACTGCACAGTATAGTCATAACTGGGCTTATCCAAGGACTCCAATCCAGTGGCCGATACACATATTATAATACTATTAAAACATTACGATTACAGATACATTACAAATACATCACAGATACATTAACTTTATGATGATTCACACAGGTATACCTACCAATTTTGTGAATTAGGCTCTTCCGACTGTATTCTTAGCCACACATTCTAATTACACTCACATCTTTCCCAGTGTTGGTTACTGCAATATTAATGAACATGGTGAATATTTAGGGTCTAGATAGTGTTTCATATTATTAGCATTAGGGGTAATGGTCCAAGGGAAGTAATCCAACCACAATTAGTCATAATGGTGCAATATATGGTCGCTCTGTTTTAGGAAAATACCTGTTATCAAACACACAAAGAGTGGAACATTGGCGGAGTGGTGAGTGCTTAAAAATATCAATTCCTAGTCTACTGGGAAGAATCTTGGATGGGGCACTGGAAATTTGATTTAATAGTTTTCAAATTACAATGTTTCTTTTCTACTCAATTCCTTGTATCACACAAACTATTCTATCAATTCAGCAGGCCAGTGGCAAATACCCAGGGATGGGCCCAAATTGCTAAACAAAACCTACACACAATGTCCATTTACAATTTATTTTAAGACATAGCCTCTATTCCTATAAGTTCGTGCACACCTACAAGTTCGTGCACTTCAGTTAAACGTTGATTACTCTGCTAAAACTCTCATTTTCGAGTCCAAATTCATTTTAAATCATTGAGAAGACATTCAGCGAGCTGAATAATGCAAACAAATATTTAAAAAAACAAGGTTTGTTACGTTCGTGACGAGTTTTGTCCGAGCACCGGTTTTAATGTTTACATATTCACCGCTTCCGGTCGCGAAAACCTGAGACCTTTGTTTTTCTTATTTTTTTTCAAAAGATGCGATATATTTACGATCGGAAAAGCTGCTGACCTTCTGACAATAGTCGAAACTTTATTTTATGCGACTTTTTATTGCAAAAATATTTCACGTGCTCTCCTGATGACGTCATCAATTTATGTGCACGAACTTACAGGTCACAATGTTTATTTCACGACTGCAGACTGCATGTAGCATTGGCGCTGATTTTGCCATTTTTAGCAGCTTGGCATTCAATTTGTGTTTGGGTTTTGTTCAAAGATAGATAATTGATGTTGTTGATCATAAAGATGGTTCCAATTAAATTGCTTTAGTGCAGATGTGACCATTTGAAATTTTAGGTGCACGAACTTACAGGTGTAGTGGCTAATTTGTCATAAACAGGATTTTTTTGACCAAGTGGAAACCCTGCACACGGTTACGAAATAGCCGAAAATGCAAGGCTACGAATAAGCCTGGTTACTAAATGACCTGTTTAACCCCAAAACATATGCACAAATATAAAAAAACGAACATCAACCAACTGTCAAACTACGACAACAACGATGTCCGAATTTACACTAAATGCATTCATATCCGAAAACTATGCAAGTTGGTAAATTTATAATATTTTTGAAAAGAAGTTGGTCAAAAGCAATTTAAGGTCATACTTACATTCAGCATGTATTTTCACACGTCCTGGCTCTTTGATTACCGGATGATCAACTATTTAAAAAAAATCCCATTACTTTGTTAGTCCATCGCAGCCGACATAAAATGGCGTCTACCTGACCCAGATAGCGTAGCATCAAGGGGAGGGAACTCCAGACTAATATGTGACGTGGACTGCAGAAATCAGGCCAGATGCGGTAACGTCTATTTTTAGAAAAATGACGTCAAAAACTTGCGCTTTTTTTTTTTCGCGGATTTTCTAATTTATTAACTTATATTTTCAAGTGTAATTGTATAATAAAAGTTCTGCTTTAGAAAATAAACAATTAAGATATATTTGCAACATTTCACAACCACTTCACGAATATTTTAGTGTAGTCTAGCCATTTTAGCGATAGTTATTTCCCTTTTACTCTGTAAAGTTCAACAAACCAAAATGGCGGACACTTGATTGTTTGTGTTTGTTGAGTGCAGTTTGTAAGGTATAATGATGAGAAATGACACTGATGTTGGTTTGATCTGGTTGATATCGAATAATAAAGCTCGTATTTGGAGGTAAGCATATCTTTTATTGTCTGTGATTGCTTAACTGTTGTGAATTATGGGTTTAAATTCGTTGAAAACATTGACTTTGAAAGCGAAAGTTGACTTTAATTTTTAAAATGCTACAAAGCAGTCTGTTTTTATGTGGATAAGTCCATTGTATACACGATTCTTCATAGCATAGTGCAAATTTTATGCCTGCAGATAATGAGTTAACATGAGGATTGTTCATGGCTGATTTTATGGATGCATTCATGTTTGTTGACATATCCCCCACCCACCTTACTTTGCTGAAGTTTGCACACATCAAGTAAAATGACTGTCATTTGTTTTCATTTTTTCAAACTCTTTGAATGCATATATCCAACTCACCAGTACATCCTGAAATTCAGTAATGTTCAAACACTACTGTTTACTAGTAAAATAGGTCTGGTTTAGACTGTCTGAACTGACAAGTAAATTCATTTGACACTTCAGCTACTGTAGGCTTCCATCCCTACAGAAATGTATGCGGTTCAATTCACTAGGCCAATTTCCTGCCGGCTTACTTAAACGGGTTTAATTCAAGTGCGTACGGCTCATCCGGACTTAACCGCACACCCAAATAACCGCACATCTCTACAACAATGTAACAATTTGGTATACACATGCCTCTAGTAGCTGTTCTACTTATAACTACACTGTAGTAGGCCTACTGAGTACTGGGAAATCCTTGATGCATCTAACAGTAAGATACAGTATGCCTGTTCTGTGGTTAGTATTTACAGTTTGACTACATGTAATAAAAGGCAAATTATACTATAATAGTTATATTCTATATGAATAATTATCTTCATAAAATTAATTCTCATTTTCAGGATGTTCAATAATTGATCATGAACAACATGTGTGGACAAACCATGAACATGTCAGTTATGTGGAGTTTACTGTGGGGAGGCTGAGTTTGGACAGAGACCTCTATCTCAGGTATACAACTGATCCAATTATTAAACTTCCATTTGTAAATCCTTCATATTACTTATTCCACTAATTATCTGTAGTGGTAACTGGACCAAGGATATGTATAACAGTTGTTATACTGTAGACCTGACTGCTGATCATGAAGTGGTTGTTCCACAGAACTATTTCAACATAATATATCATGATTATGACAGTAGCTGATATTATGCCAGTAATTTCAGTATCTGTTATCAATAGTGAACATATCAATAATAATTTTCAAATGTCATTTCCTTTTTTAAATGGAATATAGACTACTATAATACATATCTTCTATTATTCATCTATAAACAAATGCTTGCAAGACTCTATTTGAGCAGTGTCCATTAATTTGTAAAAGGCTGATGCTGCACAAATATATTAATTGATTGGTTTAATAATGAGTTCTTTCAATAGAATTGGCCTAAATTTGATTGCAATATGCCCAATATTTGAGTTGCTTTCATTTTATCAGGACTATTGATTAATGGATATGATACCCAGCATAAACTGTGTACCAGTACTTTGCACTTTAATCATTAAATAAAAAAATCTTATAATTTCTTTTCAGAAAAGTTGATACAGAGACCATATGGCAAAGAAGTGAAGATTAGAAACATTCCAGATGATTATTATAACTCAATTAGTCAGTTTTGGAAATCAACAAGTCATGACGGGAAGTTAATTCTACCTGAATTGTCATACATGATGAAAATAATGTACATTACTAACATCTGAATAACTGTAATTGTTAAAGAAACTACATGTATTTTAACAATTGTAACAATATAACTTATTTTCTAAAGTTTAATTATATTCTGTCAAGTGAAGCATGTTCGGATGTTCCAGTTATGAGTTTAGATTTATATATCATACATGTATATGATGTTATAGCCTTGCATTGGTATCTTATCTGTCTATGCAAATGTTGATGTTATTTCATGTATTGTCTATTGATTATATGAATTAAGGCATTTTATATTTGTTTCTGCTGCTACTACTGGTTAAAATGAATTGTTTATCAAGCCTTGTATTATTCTGATGTTACTGAACTGTAGTTTTGTTGCTATACAATAGTTTGTCATTGTAATGGGATAAGAAAACAATTGAGAGAGCATTTCAGTACAAAAACCACATGAAACGGTCTGTTATACTTTTGCAGTTGCTATGCAAAATGTTCTATTCCACCAGTTGTCAAGGACATTTGCATGATTGGAAATGCATGATAATTTTATACAGTACTGTTATGATAAGATGATGTGTAGTTCAGCTTGAATATCACTTGTATATAGTGTATACCATGTTTGAATGTTGTTCTCTAAAACATTTATGTATAGAAGGTAATTTGTGATCCAGCTTTCTTTGAAAATGCATCGAAAGCTTCATAATTAAACATGTAAATCTACAATTCAAATGCATTATACTGTCAAAAGTATTAATTTTAATATTGTACTAACTTGACCTTAGAAATTTTTTAACTTAATACCTGTAGATTCAATGTATTTTGATATTTTTGTTCAAAATTTAGTTTCTATCCGTTGCTAGGCAACCAAAATGTCAATATTTACAAGCAGATGTTAAATATTCCAACTTGTTGTTAAAATAATAAAATAAAATAAAATGATAACATGTCTTGTGTGTTTATTGCTGTACTATAGCTACACTGTTTTAATGTCTTCTTATTGTATTTTGCATGGAAAAGTCATAATTTTGCACTAAGGCAGTGTTACTTAGTTACAGCATTTTATTTCATTATAATGTAAATAATTCAAGATAACAATGTGAGCTTATCAGAATCTTCATATTTTATAATTTACTACAAAGAAATGAGTGTATTTGATCTGAAAATCTAATTCACAGCCACATGTATATTTATTGAAGTACTGTTGCCATGGTAACTATTATAATATGCAAAATATTTCCATAGTAACCATGTTTTAAAAAGAATGTTGTTGCTCAAGCAATATATGAACTTGTTGATGTTGTATGGCATACATTTAACAAAGAAAAAGCAGAAGATCTTGGATTTTCCTTTGAAGGATTTATAGGTTTTGTACAACCGTTTCACCTTTTTATTGTGTTTTCGGCATCAAGTGCACGTGAAGAAAATGCTGTAAAACCGAAAATAATCACCGGAATTATCTGAAATTTTCAGAATTTATTCTTAAAAGGCTGTTCTTCAAGATTATGAAGAAAACTCAAAATGTGAAATTTTAGCGTCTGGCCTGATTTCTGCAGTCCTTGACACATATATAGATCTCCAAAATGACGTTTTATATTGAAGATATAAGAATAAAATAAGTGTAAGGCAATCATATCCAACATGTTCTGGTAAAGAAATGTTCATTGGAATGTACACTGGCGAATAGTCCGTACTTAACTGGTGAGAAAACTGGTGAGAAAACCATTGAAACTGCGAAAAATGACAGTTTTTAGTAAATATTTCCTCGGCCGTAAACGTCATCCATATTTTTCGTCCTCGGCCGTAAACGTCATGATCACAAAATCTCCTCGGCCGTTAACGTCATCATTTTTGCGCATACTAGGGTCTCTTTGAAAGGGTCAATCGTTGGTTTCAGGGCACGGACAGAGTTGTAACTTTACAGAATTGTTCATAGATGAATTTCCGTTAGATCTGTGAGGTTAAATAGTTCAATACTAGCGCAAACTGTTTAATTTCGGGCAATGTATGAGAGAATTGAGCATTATTTTCTGCTTGTCGTGTATACACAGGCTCTATCAGATTTATTCCGAAAAGATAGCATGCGAGGCTGAGTGAATAGTACATTTAAACATTCGTGGTCATTCACAAATCGCTAGATTCAAAAGAAAGGCCGAAATGGATAAGTTCTGGTAAGAAATATAACCCCACTACTTACCCGTCATCCGTTTTTACCTCGGCCGTATACCGTGTGATGTTCAAGTAACACAAACTAATCTCTACTTGACAATTCATTTGACGAGCGAAGCGAGTCGGATTTTTTACAAAGGTAATAAATATATGTAACTGTATTGTTATAACAATTATTCGTATCAATTGTATATACATGTAAAACATTTACTGTTGTAATGTCATTGCCTGTAAATATGTTATGATCTGTACAAATGTTCTGCTCTCCTTATTGGAGGAATAAAATATATCTATCTATCTATTATTTATCTAGCGAGCATCGTTGGTGACAGGGTCGTTCTCTATTTGAGACACTTTTCATCAGCATATCCTACGAACTTGATTGCTGCACATTTGTGTTAAAAGGGTACGTGAATGTTTTTAATGAAAGAATATTCATATGCAGGGACCAAGACCGTGCTGTATACCATTGCTACATTCTTTTGTCTCTTTTTTTGGTATTGATAGGGGATAGCAAGCAAATTCATGGCAAACATGGCCTAAAAGAAAATAATCTCTAATGGCACATGCTTATTCTAAGTGTGCACCTCACCTCATCATTAAATTGATCGCAAACAGTATCATGTGAGCGCAGCAAGCGAAATTTGGCATCATAACTACTGTTTACACCCAGAACATGACATGTGCTTCGGTGATATTTAAAGGAGGGTGTACCGGGGGCCACTTTCTTTCTACACAATGAAGGTAAACGGTTCGGTATACTAGATGTAGCTACCATTAAGGTGTAAATCGAGTGCCTCAAGTTGCACTGTTTGTTTATAACATGCGACAAATTATAAAATGTTTTGTTATTCAGGCATTTTATTTGATATAATTCGAAAGAAGACAAAGTTTCCACACAAAAAATGTTAGATGTGCAAATTTTAGCCGAGGCAACTGGCCTCAGTGTAGTAAGGCGCTGAAAATAATAAAAATATGAACACTTTTGACATATAATTTTTTATTTCCATCAAATATAAGGAATATGTTTTGATTAATAAAGTAAAGTTTCATGAACAAAACTTTGATTATATGTGATAAATGGATACAAGAGAGTTTATGAGTTACTTTGTTTATATGTAATAAATGGATACAAGAGATTTTATGAGTGCAAATAAAAAAAAATAAAAAGACAAAAGAGCAACTGTCATTAAGACAACTATTATACCATTTTAAAAGATAGTTCTAGGTTAAAGTTTATCAGCATACTCAGCAAAGATAATTGCCATTGATTATTTATGAAGACAATTTATAAATTATCGCAAAAACATTTTACTTAGAAATATGCATTACTCGTCTCAGACCAAAACCCGAACAATACCAAAACCCGAACGATCGTTATTTCTCCTCTCCTGTATCTCTTAAGAAGAAGGTTATTGTGTGTTCTTGAGCTCTTTTACATAAGGAAGCTTCGTGTAAAATTTCTTTAGTCTAAGAATAGTATTTACACAAAAATTCTTCTTTCATTATTACCCCTCCCACTTTCTGTTGTGTTTACATTGGGGGATTCCGAACGACCTTCACCCACCGGTGCAAAACTTTCCCCATGGGAGCCTTTTAACCAGAACACCTCTAAAAAATGTCTTTAAACGTTTATCATGCATTAATAAAACTAATGAAATTAAAAAGTTCCAAAAAATAAGAATAAAAACATGATATTTTACCATTTGTATCGTGAATCAGATTCGCGCTAAAAAAGATCAACCAAGTGAAGTAGATCTAATCCAGTCTAATTTGGAAGTTATTTTAGACTGGATTACTTCCCTTGATTATAACAAAATAAACAAACAAAATATAGTATTTTCACCGTGAATATCAATGAAGCTGATTTTAATCTCATTTCATGATTATGAAAATTTGTTATGATTATAAACTGTGTCAAAGTGCTTCTATGAAGTTGTGCACTATGAGATAATTGAGCCCACGATGCGATGTACGGAATTGGTACGGTGTGAACCGGCAGTTAATAGCACCCGCATGAAAGTTGACGAGGGATCTTGTGAAGGTTGTTTACATTTGATGAAATCAAAATTATTTTATATTTACCCTTAAATGTCATTTATTCGGCCGATGAAGCCATCTGTTCGGGTACTGGTACTGTAGGTTACCAATTAGCGCAAATTAGTGACCCTTTTGGAGCCCCTGTTTTGGGACGCATGCGCAGACGAGGCTGGAGTTGTTTACATTTCTAGACGGGGGAAAGGCTGTAGTTTATCAAATTGCCGATTATTTTTGTAGAAAAACAGTTTTTAAAGACATAATCGGGAAAAACCTTCATTTTTGTTCGCTTTTTGGTCTGAGACGAGTAATTTATCTAAGCATCTGTTAGACAGCAAATGTGTTAATTCTGGTGCCATATATTATCATAGAAAAATAAGTAAACAGTTTCTATGATCACTCGGTGAAATAAAATTCGATCTTACACAAACATATCCCTTATAAAAGTCAAATATAGCGCTTCATGTAAGCAAATGTAGTAGAAAATATAATCGATGACTTATGTAATATCAACAAAATGGACGTATTTGATACATTCGATATGAAAGACTTGTCGTATAGACTAGTACAAACTCCCTTTGATCTTCTACTCGACAACTTGTTTGACCAAAGTATTGGTATATAAGGACTGCCCATCACCGGTTCCCCTTTCGCCCTGAAACGATATGTTCATGATTAGATCTATCTATCCTACTCAGTTATCTACGCTAACATTATGACTAACATAATATGCACATGATTATAAACAACATAATTATACAAAATAAAATTTACAACACATAAAGGTTGAATATCATACATCAACAAACCCAAAAGTTAAAAGCACTAACACTAAAAGGCCATAAAAATGAATTATTCGCTAATACGCAATAAGTAACATGCAGTTGATTAAAGTAAATTTGTTTTTCCTAAAACTTGGTTCAACTGCGTCGAAAGAAATCAATCACCTCCGTTGTAATCTGTTCTAAGTCAACATCTTTCAGATCATTCATTCTCTGTTCAGCATCGCTATTCCTCTCCGTATTAATATCTTGACTTTCAGCACGAAAGTCGCCTTGAGAAGACGAAGATAACAATCCCTCTTCCTGCCTTGCCGTATCCATGTTTATCACTACGCCATTAGGGTTCTCGAGATTCAAGATGTTTTTGACTTTGGTAATTGAATTATGTATCCAAGTCGCTGAATTAAAGTAAACTATATATAATAATTAATTGAAAGGGTATTCAAGCGGTTATACTTCATCATTTACAACTGGATTTAGACTTTATATAGGAAATGTAAATGTTAAGTCTTTGTGGCGGCTGTAAAAAGTCGCCCCGTACTTCACTTCAGTGTAGTTATCACCTATAATTACCTCCCTTTATGGATAAAAATGCACAAAATTCGAAGTCAACATTGTGCTATTCATTGCGGAGAGGGCATATAAGGCTCTCTTGAAGCATCCATTTTTGGGGATGTGGATGGCTTGTACTATGTCTGACTCTTGCGTGTGTGGCTAGCGATGCCGCCGTAGCTGTGTGGCTTTGGTTCGTGCCCTACTATTTATTTATTATGTGTCGCCACTATTGACAGAATCAGCTGATTTGGCTCTCTTGGCGCCAGGCCGAGATAAAAATAGTTTACCTGTTTAAATACTAATCTTTCCGCTTCCTAGGTTATGTAATTTCATGAAAACTATAATTAAGATAACACGATATAAATTTACCACGTTTTCTTTCTGGGCCATTATACTCTTCTTGTACAGGATGGGCTGAAAAGTATTAAAAACACAGTAACCTTTGCATATACTAGTAAAGAAACCACTTGAATTTTTCTAAATTATCTTTATTGAAATGGATTGAAATTGTGTAAATATTCAAATTCAAATAGCAATCACTTGTTATATTGAACAGTGTAAATAAATATTTGACATATTCTGGAGGTCTGAATTTGATGTCTTAAATAAGGCAGATTTGAACCTTGAAAGAAAACTATTAATTTTCCAAACAAACATGTGTTCGTTTTTTCATTAAAATCAATGATACAGTTACCAATAATTTTCCACTGGGAACACCGTCTATTTTTAGAACTGGAAAAACCGTTACTTGGGACGGGTGGTTTTCAGGTAAATAGTGATTTTTCGATGTACTGACTTATGATCCATACACCTCAATTAGCTCAGCGTATGCCTTAAGGGTTGCCACGTTCAGGTTGCCATCAATTTCTTCGAAAAGATTCCCGGATTAAATAAAATTGCCGGTACAATTTTTAAATTTTCAAATAAAAAAAATGGTACCGGCTATTTTGTCTAATTGCAGAATCGTTTCAAAGAAAATGATGACAATCTGTACGTGGCAACTCTTAAAGCATACGGTGTGCTATTTGAGGTTTATGGATCATAAGTTGTTAGATAGAAAATCAGATATTTACCACGTCCAAACCGAAAGTCACCCGTCCCAAGCACCGATTTTTCCAGTTCTAAAAATAGAGGGTGTACCCAGTGTTGTCAATAGGTTGCATGTTCGATATATGGCCGAAACATAATGAAGTTATTATAATGGGCCTTGTATTAAGCTACTTTACGTCCGAAAAAACACTATGACAGGAAATCTGCCGAAGTTAAAATAACAACCGAAAAAGCTTACCTGCATTAACCCTACGTAGTATAAGCGCTGCAACTAGAAATATGAAAATACCAATTAATACTACAGTATTTAGTCCAGTCATCCACCTTACCTCGTTGTAAAAATCGATTAGAAACTTTTGTTCGGTGTTAAATAAATATTGGATATTTACAAAATATACAAACATATTTCCCTCCTTGTATAATTTAAATCTTGGAAAAGAGTTATTGTCATGGGCGTAGCTAGGAGCGTCTTTAACAGTGGGGGGGGGGCAAACATTTGGCAACTTGCAAAGCAAATTCCTTATGTCAACATTTAATATTTCCACGAAACTATAAACTATACTATAAAACGTCCAAAGCCCACCTATATACTAACTGTGAGTTTATGGTTCTGTTTTCATTTGGTTTAGTAATTACGTGGTAACTGGAAGTTAATCCGTTCAAGTATGCAGGGGTCCAGGGGCATGTCCCCTGAAAATTTTCGAAACAATGGATCAATCTGGTGCATTCTTAGTGTTCTGAGATACCTTTTTGCCATTCAAAAAGCACCTAAATACAGGGAGTTTAAGTTCTTACATTAAACACAATTTAGTGCTTGCATAAAATTTAAATTGCTTGTTTTTGAGATTGAAGCTTAAGGTGAAAACGTTTGTTTCAAAGGCTTTATGTATAATTGACAACCTCCTGAAGTTTTATAGGAGGGTTGGGGGACGTTAACAGTACAATTTATGGCACAAGTGTATTTTTGCAAACAATGAGTGAAGACATCTTTTAATATAAGGAAGTTATTTTCCGAGCGAAGCGAGCAAAAAAAAATTATACGTTATAATACCAAGAACTGAAGGCAAATTGCCTATAACG
Organism: Spisula subtruncata; assembly: GCA_963678985.1. NCBI lineage: Eukaryota > Metazoa > Mollusca > Bivalvia > Venerida > Mactridae > Spisula > Spisula subtruncata. Next base: position 31,804,420 of record OY787667.1, read on the forward strand.
AGATATATTAGGTTGTAAATTATAACTTTTCGACTGAATTATTGGGGGGAGGGGATATGTTTGCCCCCCTGTCCAGACATTGGGGGGGGGGGGACTGCCCCCCTGCTCCTACGCCCATCATTGTGAACTTCGTATCATTTACCACACGTTAGTACGATAAGAAGCCGGACTTACCTATTAATATGGCGGCTAAAATACTGACTCCTACAATACCCATGAATATGTATACTGAAATACATAAAAGTTTCATACGTTACACGACATAACAAAACAATCGAAAATACAAGAGGCGTTAGAATTAAGAGATTATGTTATTTTTTGGTCAAATCGTAAATTGCTTTATCGTGAATTTACATGGACTCATCAATAACAATAGTCCAGTCATTTTAACTTTTAACCTCAAACTAATTGCAAAACAAACAGTTTTGTGTTTATATGGTGCGTAAAGCTATCCTTAGCAATGTACAAAATGTCCTTATTGAATATTCGTGGGACTTTTTGAGATATTTACAAATATATTGAATTGTCACATGTTTTCGCGATATTTGTCACTTTTGATGTAAATAAATCTTGATTTGTACCGGTCACTTAATTTTACATCGTGCTTAGAGGTCGCAATTTTGGTTTGATTTTTATGAAACTTGGCAGCAATGTTCATCGAAAGCTAATCTAGGTAAAATAAAAGTTTGAGTTAACCGGAGCCAAAATCTAGGTCACTAGGTCAAAATAAAGAAAAAACAAGATATAGTCACCAGAGGTCGCAATTTCAACCTTACACTTGTGAAGTTTAGTCACAATTATCACCTTACAAAACTCAAAGTCATGTATGAAATTGGATAAACCTGAGTTAAAAACTAGGTCACTAGGCCAAATTATAGAACAAATCTTTAGAAGGCGCCCTTTTTACATTATCTTTATGAAACCATGTCACATGGATAATGAAGACAAAATGTAGGTCAAATTCAATATTTACTTATCATGAGTTAAAACTAGGTCACTAGGTAAAAAAATAGACAAACCTTCATGTGCCAAAAAGTCGCTTCAATTATTTTCACCTATTGACCTAATTTTGACCCAAATTATTCAATAACATACTTGTCTTAGATGTTTTGAGATGAGCATTGTGACCAAGTTGCATAAATATTAGACCAAAATTGTGAATTTTGTACCTACACAACGTTTTCCTTTGATTTTAATTAGCGACCTACTTTTTGACCCCGGATGACCCAATTTATAACTTTGACCTAGATTTTGTTGATATTATTAATGTGACCAAGTTTCATAAATATAAGGTCAACATTATGACCTCTAGCGACTACACAAGGTTTTGCTACAATTTGACCTAGTGACCTAGTTTTTTATCCTTGCTCATCCATTTTCTACCTTGGCGTAAATTTTGTTCGGATGATCACTCTGACCAAGTTTCATAATCATAAAGTCAAAATTGTGATTACAAATGAAATTGTGGACGAACAGACAAAGAGAACAATCACTATTTCTCCGGAATCGATAGATTCGTGTACATTTTGTATATTGACATTATTGTATACTGTCCAAACACAAATATTCTTTTTCCATTAGACATACATGTATGCAACACATGATATGTGTAAATTTTAAACAAATTGGATTAATATTAAAGAAATGAGTAAAACTTTTGTTTCCCCTTCCAAGTGCTATTTTGAGTCATTTTGTCGACATTTGAATGGGTAGTATACCAACACGTAGACTGGCGTATATATGAAAAGTAAATTGTCTGGTGATAAAATCAATATTTGTATTCGATAGAAAAAGGTTGTATCTTTCAGAAAATATAAGCTTTAAGGTGCAATTAGTAAATAATTATCGACTTACATGGGAATGATTAGAACTTAAAATTCCCCATGTAGTATGAAATAAGGAAAATGCTGAAATTGCTACCATAAGTGACCTTAAACATGTCGATTTTTTTGTATTTTCCCCACTGAACTCGCATATTTGACGTTTTGTCTGTAGTTGATAATAGTCTGTAGACACATCTTCTCCCTATGTCAATTATTTGCGCCAATTTACTTTAAAATCCTAGCGCAAGTGATGAAGATACAGCCTGCACGGAATTGCTAACAGGTGTATCGTTGAAAATGAAAAAAAAACTAATATTTTTCTTTCAAGGTCAATTTGTACAGAAATCCACGAGACGGTTCAAGAAAACTGCTTTCTGCATACCAATTATCTATAAAAGGATGTGTGTTTACACAAACAGTGTTATGGGATGAATGTAAGCCAAAAATTAACTTCATATCATAAAATCCATTGCTTTAAGGTATACTTTTATTGTCGCTGGTGTAACACATTGAGGGGGCGGCCATATAGATTCATGTTGATTGCACCATAAGAATCGGCTGTGAAACGTATCTACATTTTATAGTATAACTTTTTAACTATTTGATCAATTTTGATAAGATCTGGCGTATAAGTACTTTAAACATTGCTGTACATTAATATAATTAGTTTATGGAGATATTTATAGTCAAATTTTGTTTTTGATTGATTAAAATTCTGGTTCGTTTAGAACAGATAGACCTTTATAGAAAAACATAAATTTTCAAATAAAAAAATTGTTCATTTTTTTTTCGTTTTCAACGATACAATTACCTTTGAGACTATGGAGACAATAACATAATACGACACTTCGGGTGTTTAAAAAGTGTTATTAATATCATTAGATTTCGAAGTATCTGCTAGTAACAGTTGCATTCACAGGCCCAGTTCAGGGGATAGGCGTTGGATAGCCGTGATTACCTTCCGGGATAGCCGTGTTTTCCAGCTTCCCCCGCACTGACGGGCGACTGCGGGTGTTGTTCTTCGACGTATAGCCGTTTGAATAGCCAGGCTTTTACCAGGCAACACGTTCTTGAAATACGTAATTTCCCACGCAGCAGCAAAAACAAATTCCTAAATGACACATTTTTGTTGTTTTCTAGATAATAAACACTTATGTATGAAGTTGCATTTAACAACAGTAAACACGTATCCCGTTATGTTTTGATACAAAAGAATAGTAAAACCCAGGTTTTTGTCTACTTTAACGCCACCTAGGGGCGGGGTATATTAGCATCAGAAGGGCGGGTGGCTGGGGTTTTGACAACCCAAAAGTAAAAATCCCCCGGGAGCGGGCTGTGGATGCAACTGAGTGGTCCATAATTGAGTGTAAAGAATAAAAAAGACAAATGACAGCCTAAAACACCGACTAAGCTTTCTATAAGTTGGCCTTCTTTTTAACGTAGATCTAGACATAGATGTTAGGTTGCTGTGCATGGTGTTCGAAATTATCATTTGGTCGCTTCGGTCACTGGTTTGGCATTTGTTTATGAAACTAGGTCGTCCTACTGTTGGGACTCTATGAACTCGGTCGGGTCTTGACTGCGTTTCATTCGGTCTTGGGATCACCGCTATTTTGTAATTTCTTTGAAAATTGTGACATCCTGCGTTTTTGCGGCGGGGACTCTGGATTTTAATCATTTTTTTGCTTATTTGTAGGCGGTGTTGTGGTGTTGCTTATCTCTGTGCTTGGCTGTTTAAGTTGAGTGCTGCCTACCCTGTCTGGTTTGCTCATACGTTTTAAAAAACAAAAACAGTTCTGTGATTTTACATAGTAACCTAATTGTCGACCCAATGTGATCTAAAAACCGAAACTGGTCTTGATTATGTTCCGATAATCTTCGTGACCAAATTGCGTTTCTAAAAATATGCAGAAAATATTCATCTAGGGAGTAAAACTAGGCCACCTTGATACATCTTTGATTTTAGTAGCACATAAGTACATTTTGATCACCAGGGCATTTAGGCATTTTGATAGACCTCTGACATATTAAACATGACTAGCAAACATGTACCATACATACAACACAAGTATTTCATAACCAACAATATAATCAACAATATAACCAACATACATGCAGCTTATCTAGACAAAACTAAAATTATTTATAGTTACCACAGAGCATAAACAAAGCTAAACTAATTCACCAATCCATTACAAACAAAAAAGTTCAAGAAAACATAAGGTTACAAATTTACAATACAGTTACCTGCCTTGTCCCATGTTTAGCTACAAATAATATGTGAAATAATTATGTATTAAAATATTGAGATACATACGGTTAATCGCTAACTTCATTGATAAAAGACGTTATGTCTTCTAAAAAGCTAGTATTCTTCTATCAAGGAGATAGGATTGCCTTAAAATTGCTTTCAAAGGCGCAGTCTGTTTAGAGTTTTTTTTAGTATTTTTGTCAGACCCTAAATTCGCCCTAAGGTCGCATATCATCAAAAGCTTTATTACTTACAAGTATCTGCTGACGATTCTGAGGTTCCTTCGTTTGGAGTATCTAGCTTCACATCATATCTAACGTCTTCTTTTTGTAGCTCATCATCATCATTTACTTGATCTTGGGTGTCAACCAATACCGGTTCATTATCATTTGTGTTGGCCTTAGGATCGACCGATATGCTTGTAGCTATGTCAGTATCATCTTGATGATCTGGCAAGTGGTCATCTATTGGTTCCTTTTCATTTGGATTATCTTCTGAAGATACCTTCGGTCTTCTTGTTGTTAATTTGATTCCATCAGCAACAACAAGATGATCGGGTGGGTGGGAATTACTATTGTCTACCACACACAGGGAGAAACAGCCATGCTTTATGTTAGGTTGAACGTATCCATCGGGACAAGATACTGCATATATATCTATATAGTCTGGAAATGTCTCATTTATCTTACCGACTAGTCTTGTATCTGTATAAGAAGAGAAAACACAATTCCTTACAATTAGCTATTCGACGAGCCTCTGGAATACCATATCTATACGACTCGTGTGAACATACAGAAATATGGCAAATCAGCTTGCAAATAAATTATTTCTTTTACATCTTTATCACTTAATGGAAAAATAGGATTTAAAGCGTATTGTAAAGGTACCAATATAATTAATTATCATTTATATGATTATGTAATTTATATAATATGATGTATTGACATTGATTTGACATTGACCCTAGAACTTGTCAGTGATGTACATGCCATTTTATGCACAATATCAATCGAAGGATATCTAGCAGTTAGGAGACACTAAAATCTACGTGTATTCGTATCGTAATAAAACATTGGATAACATGTGTTTTCGACATGTATTTTTAATACATTTGAAGAAAGATTAGTTGCCCTTGGTACAAATATCTCCACCACTTCCAGATAGGATTCCACATTTTCGCAAAACCTGTGTTTCTAAATAATTGTGCGTGGCTATGGAAACTAATTTTGCCGATGGATTGAATAATAAGTGACATGAACTGATTTTTTATTAATACCCAGCTCCTACATTAGATTATCAAGGACTTTAACACTGTACTTGGTGATAATGGCACCTTTGGAAGAACTAATGTTCGGCAAGATAAACAAAATAAACAACAACACTCACTTGGGTTGCATTCATCGAACTGTGCACAGAATGGCACACTGTGGTATGAATCCTGGAGACAGTAATACTCTGTGTAATTACACTCATTTTTGAAACAAGCTTCGTGGAAGGCTTTCGCGAGATCATCATTCGTGAGACATGTCGATGTCTTGCATACTAGTAGTCCTGGTACATATAAGATTTTATGTTGACTTAATATCGTGTTATTATAATAAGGATTAGAGCTAAATTCTAGTTCCTTCAGATCTGTGTGATATAGCTCGCTGGCTGTAACTCCATTCCAGGTGAAGAAAGTAGATGTTAGAACGATGATCAGCATGTTTAATCTGAAATAAACAAACTTTTACATTAAGATGGTTCGCAGGCATTATTTTGATAAGGCGGTTCGCAGGAAATATGTCTTAACTGTGCTAGAGGTTTAAATAGTTTGGATGCACTCATTGCGGGATTCATAGTGTACGCACATCGTCATTATTAAGCATTGCTACAAAATAACCACCAACACGACTGCGTTCAATAAACACTTATGCCCCCGTCCATAAAAAGTCAATCAGGGGCCATTTTTCAGTTAAATGTTTGATAGTGTTACATGGCTTTGACACTATGAGGGGGCTTATGATGGTAAAAGAATATGCCGAATTTGAAAGCAATGCCTTGATGGACTTCATGTATTTTCTCTCCACCCCTCAGGCATGAGCATCACTCATGACAACGTCAAAGTGTGAACCGGAACGTGCCGGTGGTATGCGTATCTACACTTGCTGGTGACGCTATCCATGAAGTTTTGTTACAATCTGAGCAGTGGTTCGTGAAAAATATCCTGGACAAGAATTTAGTGTATAGTTATAGTGCGAATCTTCCAAGGGGCATAACTGTGTGAATAATCAGCGAACTGGAACGTGCCGACTATATGCGCGTCTCCACTTGGTGGTGAAACTGTCCATGAAGTTTTGTTAAAATCTGAGCTGTGATTTTTTGAGAAATATAAGAATTTTGCCTTTCAGAAGCTGTCCATGAAGTTTTGTTAAAATCTGAGCAGTGATTTTTTGAGAAATATAATAATTTGGCCTTTAAATAAGTCCAAAATTAGGTCAAAATGAAGGTCAAGAGTCAGGTGGTACAGGCGTGTGGAGAGTGGTCATATACAACATCCATGCAAGTATAAAAGCATTGTAGCAAGCCAAAATAATGCTAGAAGAAACGGTCAATTTGGGTTAACCAGGCCGGACAGGTGAATCACTACATGTATATGCCTCCCGATCTATCGATACGGGGGCATAAAACCCAACCCCGCAGAAGAACGTGGATTCTGACTTGTGCTTATTCAGACTTCGATAAAATCCCTGCCCCCCCCCCCCCCCACAGGGGCCACACAGAATATATGTAAAACTTCCGCCCATCGTCCGTCCTAAAGCAGTGAAATATTGTCCCGGTTGTTTCCCCGCTATGTTGACCCGGAACAAAAGCCCAGACTCGCCGGGCCCGGTAGAACGGGGCATCGGGAATGTAAAAACCTGTGACTATTTTCCAAATACCCACCCCTTTCCCGAGGCTGCATGTAGTTTCAGTTGACTGGTGCATAATCAATATCAATGATACATTACACCACACAGTCATGTGAATACCATCAATAACAGAACGAGAGGTAAGACTCTGTATGGCGGCAACACAACACAAATAGCCCATAAGGAGGGGAAATTGCAAAGGTCGATATTTGCATGTAAGCTACAAGTTAGTCTAAATAAATAGTCTATGATTGGAAGAAATGCACAGTGTCTTATGACTTAAAACTTTATATTGCCATGTACGCTTTATGTGGTAGGGAAACACAGGAGATGTTTGGAAGAGGGGCATATGGCAAAGTTCGGCACCCAAAACACCCATGCAGTTAATTTTTAGTTACACATTTACTGGGGACTACACCTCATATGACACTTCAAACGTTAAAACATGTATTGCATATTGTAAAATCATTAATAGTTGGGGGAATTTTATTTTGAATTAAAAGCCTACTGAATAATTGTGCCAATATTAAATATGTCAAGTTTAAAGTGGTTCTCGTACTTGCTTTCAAGCTCAATCAGGACTGGGTTTTTAAGGGTGTTTATTTGACATGCTTCCCCTATGGGAGTGAGTAAAGTCAGTGAGTAACACGGTTAATATAAATGAGCAAATAGACAAAGTGCATCACTATGTTTCAATTACCGTTAGGCCTACAGTGTTGCATAATTATTGGAGCGAAATGGGTATATTTGAATCGTCACGTCACGGACCAGTTTGTCTGGTAGAGGAAAAATGGACACCGTCTATGTAAACTAGTGAAATATATTCCCGGTTGTATTTCCCTGTTATTTTTACCCGGAACAAAAGCACAACACTCGCGCGGCCTATCGATGGCATCAGAAAGTTAAAAAGCCGGAACTCTTTAAATCCGCGCTATCCCTACCCTTCACGAGATCGGGGTGGGATTTCAATTGACTGATGCATGAACAAAGGTATTGCCTATAATGGTTATTTAATAAATATTTGATAACCGCTAGGTTATATTTGTAGATATAGACATGGGCCACAGTTGCTATGCATTATCCAATGGAGATAGCAAATGCATGCAATCATTGTGAATTGTAATCTTTATACAGCACACAAGTCAATCAATCAAATTGTCATAATTTGATTCCATTTCAATAAAATCAAAGACGTACCTTGTACTATCAGATGGTTTATTTATATTCCGAAAACATAGATAATCTACAGCCTCCCATGTTGGTCCTTCGTCCTTATCCGCTTGGAAAATCGAAGATATTACATAAGCGACAACGTATGGACCCTCCTAGTCACCACAAATAATTAATGCACCAGTCAGTTGCATCCACAAGTTCCACCGACCACAGGGATCCATGTCGGATAGCCAGGGAGACGGCCATGTTTTTACCATCCAGCTTCCCCCGCAAGGCTGGGGAAATTTAGGATTTTTTCTGCGAAAACCAATAGCCTAGAGACAATATTTACCGGTAGATGTCAGTGGAAATGCGGGAGAATTTACCATTATGATGCAGCTTCCCCGCAGACCGTAGAAGGGCTGTTGATTTTGACAACTTAAAATCCCGGAGCGCCCCTTCACCCGGGGCTGGGGTGCTGTGGATGAAACTAACCGGTACATAAGTCTTATACACACTGACAGTAACAAAATAATCTAATAAACATTGCTTTGACAAGCTATACATTGAGACATAGAATTGTTGAGTTGCATTGTTCTCATGGAACGAATTGTAGCCTACTTACGTTCAAGCATCTGGTATGATCTGAGTGTTGATATCATTGTAAAACTACGTAAAAATGTCTATTAAAGATCAATTTCCTCGGAGACCGAGTACTGTCATGATAAATTGGCTATTTAAATGAAAATTTCACCTTTATTTTTGATGATTCTTAAAACATCTTCCATGTGCAATGGGCGCATGAAAATCTCGCAAACGCTTGCAATCAATTGGCTAGTGGCACGTAAAGCGAAGTATCTTTATGAGCGTATTTCTTACTTCCCTTTGTTTTGTTAAAAAAATTTTTTTTATTTATTACATATTTTTTAAAAATGATATTTAATCGAAAGAGAACGATAGGCTCAACAGTTTACAGCTTACTATTTTTTTTTATTCCAAGGACTATTCACCTCGGAAAACTGCCTGAAATGTTTGACCTTTTTTTGAAAGCATAAGTACCTGCAGAAACTCAACGAAGATATGCACGTTCGCCTGTTACCGGTATGCGCGGGGCTATTAAATCCCCTATAAATGTTATACAGTATAACTGCCTTACGTTCTTTAACGAAAACGTTCGCCGCGAGAATTAGTTCGTCACGCGAACTACTTATTGAACGTTATAATCGTTCGCTGCAAACAATTTCAAGATGGCGGAGATAGACGATTTTAGTCGTATATTGAAAATTAGGAACTCAGTAATTCTTCTTTCGTGTTCTATTTATTCAGCTTTGGTATCCACACTGTATCACAAATGCAAAACACATACAATCTACAATTAATGTTTAAATCGCTAAGATTATAATAAATTAAATAAAATATTTATCTATCCGCCATGTTTGTTTGCTTGGCGAGCTATGTGTAAAGGTCGTTCGCGATTGGCTAACATGTTCGGGGCGAACTTATCGTTCATTAACGCGAACTCACGTAATGTTCGCGAACGTTGGCGAGCGTTTTCGTTAAAGAACGCACTGCTGTATTTGACACCCGACAAGTAATAAGTGGATAACATCACTTACTAAAAGTACGACCGCCTACCAACTCAAAGTGTCCATAAGGAGGGTAAATGAGTAATAACAACTAGAATAGATGGACATGGCGCGAAAAGGCTATGTTTCCACGAAACCGACTCACTATAGGGTAAATAAAAAGTCGACGGTTAAAAGAAATATACGGTGTCTTATAAAAAATGTATTAAAAGTTTATATTGCCATACATAATATGTATCAAGACAGGCTTTACGTGGTTGCGTAACGATGGAGATGTTTTCAGCATTGATTTGGAATAACTGAAAATTGTTTCGAAGACTAAGGGGAATTTGGCCAAATTTCGGCACTCAAAATTGATTTTACAAAACGTAACAAAACTGCATGTTTGGTGTTTGAATGAGTTTTGATAATTTATGTGAATTTTTACATCGCCATTTGTCCTGAATTTCGAAGTCTTCGACATTACGTCCCCATGAAATATTATTTTTCACTACTTTAATCCCAATGATGAGTTGAATTTACAGTATGTAGAAACAGGTTCATACAAAAACTCACGCTTAACTCAAATTACGTGAGTATAATTACATTACACAATTTCTTTAACTATATATATATACTATCTAATTATAGAATGTGATAATCCACCCGTGTGTGTATATATAGATACATTCTAGATAAGTAGTATCACACCGTTCAACCCGATACATAGAAAACAGTTGGCACATAGAAGACAGTTGTCAGTGTTTATGTACGCAAAACTCGCGGAAGTAAGTATTGCTTGTTTTTATATTCCTTTTGCAGGGTCTGAACAAAACAAAGTGTGTACATTTATTCGCAGTTAAAAGAGGTATCAGTACACAAAATTCTGAGCAAAACCGTGGATTATTTAGGGAGAAATCATGAAAAATGTATGCGATTTTTAACAAAAAACTCGTTATTTGAAACTTTGATCCCCAAAAAGGTATTTTTTGACAAATCCTTACCCTTTGACTTATACCATGACGAAATAACATCCATCCCCCGTCTATATGCAGATTTACACACTTTTATTCGTCCTTTTCGCCGAGATATAACAGTTTAAACATGACATGGTGCCATATTTTTGAGAACAATGGAGACAGTTGATGATTAAAAAAGATCACATAGAAATCAGTCGCAAGGGTATAGATGATAACAATGAAGACAGTCTGAACGCAACGTTTTTGGAGCGCAATAACATTGAAATAATTACGGTTTACTTAAGTGCCAATGTGTATAACTGGGTTTTTATAATGCGCTACCAAACTACCAATGATTTTTTTTGATAAATCCCTTTCACACTCCTTGCGCATTTTCATAATTTGAGCCAACGGCCTGTCACCACTATAATAATGTTTATAAAAACGAATTCTCGAGTATGAGTAGTCGTAAATCAATTTCTATCACTAATACTATATTGTTCCTCAAAAATAAATACAAATAATATTAGAAATAATGAACTTAATAACTTAACTTAATAATGATAAAATATACAAACCACCAAGTTATGACACCCTACTCAAAATCGGCTGTCACCCACACAAAATATATAATTTAAATGCTTCTCATAATTAGTAACTAGTCAAAACATCTTAAATGTGTTGTTTATATGTGAGCAAATAAGTTGGAAAATGAACCCATAAATGCGCGAGAGTGCTATGAACTTGTTGCTTTGATATTTTTTTCGACAGAGTTTGTGTCGCTCACAAGAGGTATTTTACGTGACACTGTTTTGTGGATGCGATAGCAACGCTTACGCTTGTGATAATTTATAAATTATTTGAACCAGTTTGTTTATTGATATAAGCACTATCGATAAATACACAATAATTCACATATTTTTGACCAAAATACACGAACAAAAACTATACGTCAGTCTATTTCAAGCCTGTACCTTACCAGGACATTTATGTTGTATTCTTACGTGACAGCCACAACTCGCTTATTTATTAAATGGTCATTTATTCCTTGTAATATGTCTGACACATGTCGGATTTAACTATATAGAAAAGTTCATCATCTGTAATAGACAATCAATGAAGAAAAATGCATCTTAGTGCGAAAAAAGTTTTACGTGACTGTATACTTACGTGACGGTTTTTTTTTTTAAAAAAGGTGATTACAACGATAAAAATGATAAGGAATATATCTTATTCTGAGTCATTGTGACACAATTGATGTTTACAGTCAATATATGCATGGAAATTCCACATAATAAGAATGACATTGAATTTTTACGGTACATATACCACGAATGGTCTATTATTTGCTCATCAACAGAAATGGTCAACCATTGACATATGGGGCATAATAAATATTTACTCTTGAAAGACATTGGTGTACCTCAATTTATATTCTACAATTATTCCGATAGTGTATTCTATTGCTTGGTCAGCATGATCTTGTTCGTCACGTAAAACACAATTTAGTGTCACGTAAAATTTAATTTCAATATTTTGATTTCTTTATGAACCTACGTTTGATTTTTTACATTTGATGACTTATAACATGGTTTTAGAGTGTATTACTTTTAAACAAATAGTATTTGTGCAATCTACATGTAAATCAAGCTAACTATTTGGCATTTGATATTAGAAGAGTAAAAATTTTTTTTAAATGTGTATGATTTTTAGTCTGTGCAGTTACATAAAGTGTACTAAATTACTGCAATTATTGATTTTGATGAGAAGCAATGCTATCTGTTACATTTATAAAATATAAATTAAGTTATTAGCTTTCACAACTTGGCAAAAAAGCGTAAATTATGACAGCAATCATGTGTTTGATAACCGTATAACTTTCGACTCGTAAAATACAAATAAAAATCCAGAGTTATTTGAGACAATTGATTATTGGCATGCTGGCAATGCTTTATTTAATATTTGCTCAAGTTTTTATCACTATATGATATTTTCTTTCATTGGATTTGAATAAAAACAAAATATTCACTGTACAATTTGGAAGAGCTCGTGTCTCGTTGGAAGCAAATGAATTTTTTCAACTTTCCAGACGACTGCACATGACTTTCATGGAGGCACAACAGAAAAATAACCATAATTAGTTACTGGATATATTTCAGAAATAATGTGTGATAAAACTGAGTTATGTGTACACAAGTTTTGCTTCCAGAATAAAGGCTTGACATGTGTTAATTGTTGTTGAAAAATATGTTTCAAGACTGGTATTTTACATGACAGTATATAGATGTTCAATGGTGAAGCTATAGGCCATGCTTAGCATTTTAAGCTGTAATTTTTACAGATAAATCGTTCTTAGATGCTTAAACAACCTTTAGTTAACATTAGTTTTGTTCCAAATTAGTCTTTCATGCTATTTCACCCCTACAATAGTATTTTACGTGACAATATTTCATTCCACACGTAATCTTATCCCTATAATCACTATATGCATTGAATTTTTTTCGTAAATTGTTTACCAAAAACTGTAATAACATGAGGTCAGAATTGTCTCTACTGCACAACTTGTAGCATTTTATTATTGTATTTATGGATAAGTTGCTTTCGTATTTCACGCGACGAACACGTCAGTACAAAGCATGTACCAACACATGTATACTTAGCCGGGTTTTATTTAGATGCATATGTCAAATTATAAAGTAGTGTCATAGGTTCCAAGTCAGATTGGTGACAGTAACAATAATACCCACACACTTTTCTACTTCTAATTCAAAAATGATTTAAGATACATAAAAGTAAAATATAGTATAAACGAAATAGCATGTTATGATGTACGAGGGATGATCAATATATTCGAGGACTTTCTTTATCAATTTTGAAATATTGGAACTAGAGTAATGAAATTACAAGCTGATGTAGATCAATCAATTTTCTCGCGATTTGTTTACTTTACGTTATGATAACGTCATTATTTACTTGATGACGTCACTTTTTGTAACCATTGTGAAGCACGCACCGTCGAGCATCTCGGACGTAACGTTATTTCTGAGAAACGACATGCTATGAATATTAACGCGAAGCTTGTAAAATCCCTCGCGATATCTCCAAAATGACTTGACAAACTTGTGCATGGATTATGTGCGCTCCCAATTGGCCATTTTCATATGATTCCGTTGTTTGTGTGGTTGATGGGTCTCTGCCAAAAAGTTGAGTCGATAAAATAAGGATAAACAGCCAAAATGATACCGCGTTAGGGACACTTTCCGTTAAATCCTGCGAAATAAGACGCGCAGATCTCAACCAAATGTAACTGGCGAAAACGAAGACTAGTATAGGCTACAAAAAGTTAAATCGTTGACTCCAAATCAAAAGGGTTATTTCGACATTGCGTCCTAAACCTGATAGGTCGTGCTTCATTATTAATTGGAATAATCTTAGTTTGTAAAGCCAGCCACCATTTTCCCAGTTTTGTTTCCCATAACGCATATATACTCTTTTTATTCGATCTCACATTCAAATATTAGCTATTAACTAGTTATTTCAGTAGCAAAAGAAAATCCACCCCATACATGGGACCGGGTACCAGTGCAAAAAGGAGCTATGTGCTGCCTCGACGGTGACGCTTGGAATGACGTCGCGTGACATCCAACGTCACGCGCCCCTTGTATGAATCAAATAATTTTATAAGTGCATTCGGTCGGAGACTTTTTACTTCGAATGATGTTAAATGGTTTTGAGCCTTGCTGCCAATATGAAATTGCTAGATGAAAAGTCCTCGAATATATTGATCACCCCTCGTATATACCGGTTTCATAAATGTATTGATAGTATATTGTTTTTGGAGAGTTGGTATGTGTAAATATGTAGTACTGGAGTTAAAAAATAACACAACCATTAATTAACTTCTTTGTTGTGTTCTCTAGGGTAATACGTATGCTGTACATGTTATCATAACGTAAAATACACAGGCGAAAACACAGGCTTCTTTCCAACAGCGACTAGAAAAACACGTAATCTTGTTCATGGTGCCATGTATGAAAAATGTTCCTAAAGGGGTTCGACTTTCATGTCCGATAGACGTTTTTGATATATTTAAAGGTCAAATTTACATACGCTTCTACATAGATAAAAAATGTCCAAATCATGACAAATCGTTGCCAACCGGAGAGGATATTTGTGAACGTGGAAAAAACGTGACGGAATTGCGTTGTTCAGGAAGCTCTCCGACCTTACCACGTTTATTTTAAACATGTTCAAAACAAGCATATATATTGCGTCCCGATTCATACTTTGAGTCAGGTCTATGATGATGAACTTTGTCAGTAAGAGTGTGAATGGGATTTATCCAAACAAATCATAGGTAGTTTGGTAGCGCATTATAAAAATTCAGTTATACACATTGGCACTTAAGTAAACCGTAATTATTTCAATGTTATTGCGCTCCAAAAACGTTGCGTTCAGACTGTCTTCATTGTTATCATCTATACCCTTGCGACTGATTTCTATGTGATCTTTTTTAATCATCAACTGTCTCCATTGTTCTCAAAAATATGGCACCATGTCATGTTTAAACTGTTATATCTCGGCGAAAAGGACGAATAAAAGTGTGTAAATCTGCATATAGACGGGGGATGGATGTTATTTCGTCATGGTATAAGTCAAAGGGTAAGGATTTGTCAAAAAATACCTTTTTGGGGATCAAAGTTTCAAATAACGCGTTTTTTGTTAAAAATCGCATACATTTTTCATGATTTCTCCCTAAATAATTCACAGTTTTGCTCAGAATTTTGTGTACTGATACCTCTTTTAACTGCGAATAAATGTACACACTTTGTTTTGTTCAGACCCTGCAAAAGGAATATAAAAACAAGCAATACTTACTTCCGCGAGTTTTGCGTACATAAACACTGACAACTGTCTTCTATGTGCCAACTGTTTTCTATGTATCGGGTTGAACGGTGTGAGTATAGTGTTGAATAAGTAAAATATATATCCCAAATTTGGGAACCCAAATGCTCGGCAATGACAAAATTCGATTGAAAAAAATCACTTTTTACTTACACACGAACATGTAAAACAAAAACAACGAATATGATTTAGCCTATAAAGTAAAATGATTGAAAATCGTAATTGTTTAAATATTTTCTTAATGATACGATCGTCCTTGTAAGGTGACAAAATGGCGCTATATACGTATACATGTATTCTGAATAAGTCTACTCACCGGTAGTTTCTTATAAGGTGTTTAGAAAAACAACCAGTGTCCAATATAAATCCTGAAGATTCAACGAAATCGTTGTGCACATCCGCTATACATCCATACATTTTATTATTTATTTAAATGGAAAAAAGTTATGAAGAAGTTTGCACGTTCTTACAGAACAGTCTTGAGTGACGTAGCCGGAGGTGTAGCCAGACGTGTAGCCCGACGTAAATTTAACGGAGGTAGTTAATATGTGTGTGGGTGGAGCTTTGTTTGAACGTCTCTTTGGTTTTAGAGCTTGATTACTATAAAATTCGTAAATATTTTAGTTCATGTATTGAGTTAATTTAGTGCAAACATTTCTATAAAAGTGAAGCACCTTAGCCGGCTTTAATACATCAAAAACCCCATCTTGGCGTTTTAGAATCGGTTTAGGCTAGTTAAGTGCCAACGCTATGCTGTGATATGTGAAGTTTTGATATAAATGTTGTAAGACATACAAAATGAAGATACATTGGTACTTACCGAGGCTCAGTATCTAAAATTAGCTGGCTTAGAATGAGAAGGTAGTAAGTACAAATAAATATTTTGAGAAAATAAGAAAGAACTGTATTAGTCTTTACTTATGGTAAAACAAACTGTTTCAACTTTAATCTGGTCAACATGACATGTTCCGATATTCGTGAAAATAGGCTCATAAGTAGCACTTTGTGATGCTGATTTAAATATATATGAGTCTTATAAGGTCGTAAGTAGTAGTTATGCCATTCTTATTCAAATACAAAAATGTAAGTAGTTATAGGTTATACACATATACAATACACATGCCTACCTTTGCCACCCGTGTAATTGGCAACATTACAAATGATTATTGATATAAAAACCGCGTTAACTCGATGTAACTTCAACTTGTAACGTATGATTAATTACGAACAAAAAATATTGAAGTGGGTCGTAATATAAAAGTAGACAAATAAAAAAACCAATTTATTTATAAACATATTTTTTTATATAATTCAGTAACCGCAATAACATACTCTTTCAAAGGGACACAACTTCTGATGATATTTTGAAACCCAGTTACAGTTTGTCTCCCTTTAAAACATAAAATCCAATTTAGTCACCTCAGAAGCTCAGTTGTACCGTTAGCGCGAATAGTCGCCAAAATTGTTGACCTGGGTTCAAATCCGGATAGAGGCACTGATATATCGCCTGTCATATTTTAGCAGAAAGCTGGCTGGCAAATAAAGGATATGCTCGGTTGGAGTCGTATAACTTAAATATAGTTTAATTTTATTGCTAGCACAAATATATAAACTTTTTTCTGTAAATGTATAATCAAGAAAATATTACCACTTCCGTCAGTCAGCGAAGTATAAAATTACTCATACTCTTTGAGGGTGTGACATCCCTCCTAATGTACGCGGGATTCGTGTACAGTTTAGACCGTGCTCGGGACGCTTGAACGTCGTACGCGAAATGCTGTAGAAATAAGTTTTGTTATTCATAACGCAAGATTATCTAAAAAGTTTTTTTGGGGGCACATGAATTTTCCCAAGTATTTTAAACGTCAGCAATGCCATGAAATAGGGCTTAGTAAATGTATTTGGGACTCAATTAGAAAATAGAAGTACTCAAGATTCATAGGAGGAGAGAGGTGTCACCAACATTATTAAGTCGCAAAGCGGCTGTAAGTGTTACGCTCGGCTCCGTTGACAGCCACTGTACATTCACTGTTTACCCTCACAAGTATCCATTCATTATATACCTGGTAAAAATCGTGCATGCAAAGTTATTCTTGTTAATTAAGAGAAAGTAAGCAATTGAACTTGCGGTTCAAACCAGCGATATCTCGATTCTTATTACGAGAAATAAAGCAGTATGACAGGCGTGATCGAACCAGGGATATCTCGATTCTTATTACGAGAAATAAAGCAGTGGGACAGGCGTGATCGAAACAGGGACATCTCGAGTGTTATTACAAGAAATAAAGCAGTGGTACAAGCGTGATCGAAACAGGGACATCTCGAGTGTTATTACAAGAAATAAAGCAGTGGTACAAGCGTGATCGAAACAGGGACATCTCGATTCTTATTACGAGAAATAAAGCAGTGGTACAAGCGTGATCAAAACAGGGACATCTCGATTCTTATTACGAGAAATAAAGCAGTGGGACAGGCGTGATCGAAACAGGGACATCTCGATTGTTATTGCAAGAAATAAAGCAGTGGGACAGGCGTGATCGAAACAGGGACATCTTGATTGTTATTGCAAGAAATAAAGCAGTGGGACAGGCGTGATCGAAACAGGGACATCTCGATTGTTATTGCAAGAAATAAAGCAGTGGGACAGGCGTGATCGAAACAGGGACATCTCGATTGTTATTGCAAGAAATAAAGCAGTGGGACAGGCGTGATCGAAACAGGGACATCTCGATTGTTATTGCAAGAAATAAAGCAGTGGGACAGGCGTGATCGAAACAGGGACATCTCGATTGTTATTGCAAGAAATAAAGCAGTGGGACAGGCGTGATCGAAACAGGGACATCTCGATTGTTATTGCAAGAAATAAAGCAGTGGGACAGGCGTGATCGAAACAGGGATATCTCGATTCTTATTACGAGAAATAAAGCAGTGGTACAGGCGTGATCGAAACAGGGACATCTCGATTGTTATTGCAAGAAATGAAGCGCGGGATAAAACCACGGAAATCTCGATTCATATTACGAGAAATAAAGCAGTGGGATAGGTGGTGTCGAACCAGGGACCTCTCGATCTTGAAGCACGCGCCTTACCTCTAGACCACTGTTCCCAATAGAAATAGTCTTGTATAGTAGTCATGGCGTGGCGTCTGGATATTTAACCGTCGCATGTGTCCCTTATATGCCACCATAACTTACAAGAAAACTGTTAAATCAAATCATTGAAATTTCTAGTGCGACAGTCATTATATACATATAAATGTACAACATTATACAATCATTTGTAGCGTTTAAGCACTGTACCTGTCGCGTAGTAAACGTATCTGAAGCATAACAAAGTGTTCAATGAAACTACATGTACGTATCACTAATTTTTGATCAACCCCTGATAAAGATTTTATACGACGGATGACGTACTCGTATATTCAAAGTACGGAAGTGGAAAGTGGATCGTATTGAGTTTCTGTTCGGCCTTTCTCGTGGATGTTTCATAGTTAAACCATCTTGTTTTGTAATCTGGACAATTTAATAAATTAATAAAATTACAAGATGGCGAAAATTGCTGATAGAGAACAGTTACTGGAGGCTTACAACGACGTTAGAAACGACCAGTCTGAAGTCAATTGGTATGTACCGTATTTTCATATCCGGAAACCAAAATAGTTCTTAAAAATTACCGTTTCTATGATGAATCATTAAACATTGTGTCATTATATGTAAAATTTGTGATTATTACTTTTTATTTTGTATTTTTGTTGCCCATTTTTCTCTTTATAAAATATGTATTTATTCATTTTTCTTGTCGTTTTATCTTTTCCGGCTACGCCCCCATGTAGTGTACTTGTCACTTAAGTCGCGAATATGTATAACGTGTCGCTAAATCTCACTTCGATAATAGTGGGCAAAAATGAGACAGCCGATGGCGACAATAAATAAAAGCAAAAAAACTGAAGTATGTTCAAAATGCATGAACATGTTTTAACAACCGAATAACAGTTATAATGAAAACTACTACAGTATGTACATGTACAACACATGAAATACAGTACATTCGCTGTACACCAACATCCTTTTGGGAGCTGCAATTATTGACCGTTGTTTAGAGGTTGTGGCCTTACATGGGTTAAATAGTTATAGTCAATAACGGCTAAGGGGCACTTTGAATGTGCTGTTATATATAGAGTGGTTGTTGCTCTACAGAAAGTCGCTGTAACGAGATGCTCCTCCGTGTTTAATAACTGCATTTAAGTTGCTTCATTATGAAAATTGTTTGACAAGCACATATAAAATACAGTTAAGTGCACCATAGGTGTCATAAAAACCTCGAGTCATCAAATGCGTTATTAAGCAGTGTTTGAAACAAGACACGAAAGAGTCGATTTAAAATAGCAAAAAAATTGTCGTATTATTAATGTAGGCGTACAATGGGGTTAAGTCACACAATTGCTATTAGAAAATTTGAGTCATTTATAAACCGTCATAAAAATATTGAACTTTTATGTACATTATAACGCTACATGTAATTTGGGTGATTTCGAGTGAATACGTATAAAGCGAAACTTGCTATCTTTCTATCCCGCATCACTAAGCGTTTATACATGTACATTGTATATCACTCAACCCTCTTTGTACATCAAGTATTGATCTGATGTGAAATATGTTAAATTTGCTCATACATATTGAACTTGAAAATATACAAAGTAAGGGAGGTTAAAGCAAATTTACATTAACACTTGACCTTGTTGAGTAAGGTCATTTAGCTCGTTCGAAGTTTTAATTTTGACATAGTCTACTTCAAGTATATTTCTTTTTGAAGTAAAGAATGCGAAAACATGTAACTATTGAATTATACGTTTTATGATTATGGTTCGTCTGCGGTTACAGTGGTGCATTGTCTGCTTACTGACTCATATCGGGCATCTCGTCAAGTTGAACAACCATATACGTTAACACATTGAACCGATCGTCTGATCTTAAGGATGGGATGCTTAAATGTTGTATTCTAAACACAAATGTGGTGAACAGTAATAATAATAATAATAAAGACTTTATTTAACGAGGGAACTTATTTGGCAATATACTTAATCAATCTTCCGTACGGTCCTCAACAATGAACAGTGAACTAGAAACAGTCACCTACGTTAAACATCAATAAACGGTGTATCCATTCACAAAATGCCTTTTCAACACACAACGAGGCCCCCGGTAAGAATACCAGGGATAGTCTGGCATGTATGTCAGTGTCATATATCGGAAGCAGTAAGGACGGCAAAGGACATAGGCTACTTTGAAATGGCTAGGTTATCGCACCAGGATTCCTTGTATCACATAACTGTCCCGCACCTCGAAGTCATCATTTCGTTGGCCCATCTTACGACCGACTGTCTGAGTCCACCGGAGATTAATAGTAATACGTTTTACAGACTGGATGTGTGTTTTGTTTCCACTTGTCATTTCGTGTCCTTTCTGCTGGATTTTGCTTCAGTCCTTAGTTTCGATTTTGTGTTAAAAGCAATTTATCTTAAATAATGGTGTTGGTTATGATTTCTATCTCCAAAACCGTTTAAAACGGATTTTTCAATCGTATATATTCAACTTAAAGTCATAATTTTTCAGTGTGTTTCTTTTCGTATTAATTATGGGTCCCTTGTATTAATAGTCTATGTTTCCGCATCCAGTACATGTATTTAGTATACGAACGGTTATTTAAAAACGCACCAACACAACATGTATTACTTTTACCATTTTTGAAACAAATACGGTTTACACGATATGGACCTAAACATATTTAGTTATAATATAGAAATGTTATATTTTTATGTCACTAATCCAGGTGGAAAAGTTATTCATATTTGATCCGACTTACAAACTTTTCTGTCAATATTTTGCCCATACCCCATTGTCGTCTGCGGACGGGTGACCACATTATAATAACCGAATTGTTGTTATAACAAATTACAGCACAACATGAAGTAATTAGATTTTCATAGGTTTTAAGTCTGACTTGCCATCGGGCGAACCATTTAATGACTTAACATTGCGCAATTGCACCAAGACCGACACTATTACTTTCCAATCAGTCGATCTACCTTGATAACGTAATTATATTTAATATATAGGCAGTACTGTGCGAGTCAATTAAATTGGTCCTCGGCCTTTATGCATGAATTTATAACCATGCTTAATTATACGGAATGTGTTTAGATTTGTCTATATAATACATCCCGTTCAAATTCGTAATACTCACCAAGTTTGGCTTGGTTTTGGTGCTAAACATACTCGCCATAATTCAACTGTAGGCTGACAAAGCATCCGGAGGTTAAACTATTGCCGAAGTAACACTAGGTCTCTTTTATTGTAATTCAGTCCGACCCACTACCACTACACACAACTGGCTGTTTCATCCGGAGAAACCAGTCATATGCGGCAGATAATATGTCAACCATACCACAGTGAGCGTGTAACCCCTGTCAATGAAAACCATGGGTGTCTGTATCATTGATCTAATGAGTACAAAAAGAAAGAATATATATCATATATTTATGCCCAGCATGTACTTATGCGGAGGAATATAGTCGACCGACTGTCCGTCCGTCCGTCCGTCAGTTCGCCCGTTCGTCCGACTGTCCGTCCGTCCGTCCGTCGGTCCATCCGTTGCAAAACTGTCAAGTTGATTGACTTATCTAGCTACAAATGTATGTAGTATGGACAAGGTTACAACCGGGACATACTAGTAAGCGTTTACTGATCGCAGTCTTGTTTTTTCGTTGTTTTTATCAACGGTACGGTTACCCGTGATGAAAACATGAACGTATGAAAATTGAGAAATCAAATTTTAAATTATGTTTATATAAGTCTCGAGGGTCGAGGACCAGGTTAACTTATTCGTATGATACAGTCATGTATGAGTACAATGTTTAATGTATTGTTTAATGTGGCGTCACAAAACCATGAAACACCAGGTGCGCCTAGAATTTATTCCCAACAATTGTCTCATATTGCATCACAGTAATACAAAGACATTAAAACCCTAATTGTTGTTATTACATGTATATTGTTGTCTTGGTAACGATCTATATGTTGTAATGATTTTATCTTTCTCATAACTGTCAAATAATAGACACGGAAGAAGTAATGTTAAGATAATTGAGAGCCGCTTATTTGGGCATGTGTTTATTATAATAAGTAAACCTGAAACAGGATGTTAAAAATGCTTTTCCATTTTTTCTAAAATCAGTTGTACAACGCCCGCTCTGGAGCATCATCGAGTTATGCAGTCATTTGTGTAAAGCAATCAAGCTATATTTTTGCAATACATAGGTTAGATGCGTTTATAAAATGGTATCAAACAATCAACATTTAATTTATCAATTATGTCGAGTCAGCACTTTGGCCAGTGAATACATACGCGTATATACTCGTACATGTATAACATATCTGCTTTAATGTCTCTGTTTTAAGATAGACACAGATGACCATATTAGTACAAACGTAATCGTGTCCGGTTATCAACATGTATTGTATTATACCATGTCAAATACTTCATATAGGCCTACAAATGTAATGTAATGTAAAGTGTCTGACAATTGTTTACATTGCGTATTGCGAGCACTCCTTCTTCAAGTACAACAAAACGCCTATTGTATTAAACAGTTTTCGTACAATGTTTTGCTTGTGGTTGTTCAATAGGTTAGTAGCATCCCAATACGGCATACAAATATCAATCGTACCAGCGAGCATGCTTCAAAGTCGTTGTGATAGAAAGCATGTCAAATCATAAAAACACGTCTGTCTTCCGTCACACTAGTATTTGATATCATCCATATTTGCATTGTTGGGATTTTACAATTTTAAGATTATGTTTAAATAAAGTTTTTAACATAGAATATCATTTTTGAACACCCCCTGTTGTTAGACCGATAATATTGTCTAACGAATGCTCCTTTTGCATTGAGTGCTTTTTGATACTTAGTGATAGCAAGACATATCATTCGATGAAAATTTGACAACATTGTCAATTTTTCTCAATATGAGAAAAGGTTGCAGCCAGTTCATTGTGGTATTGTACGTTCAGGTGCCTTTACATATTAACAGTTTGGGGATGTATGGCCATATTTCCCGATTTATTATGGGGTCGGGTTTAAATCCGGGTCGATGCCATATTTCAGCAGAAAGCTGACTGACAAATAAAGGCCATGTATTTACTGATGGTGTTAATAATGGAACTATTATTATTTGTTTCAGGTGTTGTTTGAAGTATGACGACAGTAATCAAATAGTGTTAGAAAGTACGGGCGAAAGCTTCGACGAGATCAAAGCCAAATTTGAGAGTAAGTAAAGATATCAAGTTATTATACGAAGCACAAATCTCATTAATACCAATTATAACCACAGGTAGTTGTATCATTGAAAAAGAGTAAAGCGATTTTTTTGCATTTTATTCTGTACAAATGTTTGTTTCGTCTTTTGTATCAATGATACTGTTACCTGTGATTATTCCTACCGTATTTTCTAACAGGTTCGATCCATTCGTAGTGTTTGTGTTACTTTCTTAACAAATCACTTACCCCTATATTAAAGTATAGCCAACAAATGCAAGCCCTTTGCTATATCTACAGAACTTCTGATGGGAAAGCATAATAGTGTTTCAGTTATTCAACTCGTCATATTTATATCTATATAATACCTATATGATATATATAATGTTCACAGAGTTACGTCGTGTCTGAACTGGCTAGAGGATTTTACTACAATTGGCTATGAATGCAGAAATTGGGCAATATCATCGCTTTTAAGAGATGTAAAAGCTATCTTTCACCCCCTCTGTGGAGGACGGTAGATACAATATACGCCCTTGTTAATGTTATGGCCATCGGGTGTCGTCTGCACATATTGTACATAAAAGTTTAATGTTTATCGTACAAAGTTAAATTAAACAATGTTGGTTTTATTGATCTAAGTCGTAAATTTATTTCAAGTAATTTTGTGTGACGGTATCAAGCAATTTACATGTAAGACATTTTAATTTACATTTATATTACAACTTATAGCATATGGGTATCTTGGGATACAGTGAAACAGTGATTGGGGTAGAGAAATAAAACCATTTATTTTCTTGAAGTCAAACTTTCGCGCACATTTTCTGTTCAAATTTAAGCTTTTTTTGTGAAATAAATGCTCCTCGTTTTAAAACTTTAACAAGAACAATCGTCCTGCGTCTTACGACCGTGTATAAAATGCGCAAACTTATTGAACTTTCGAAAACAGTGGACATAAATTCCTCGATTTTACTGTACTATATAGTCTCAACACCATACATGACACAAAACTACAAACTCAGTTTAAGTTAGCGTTGGCGAGTACGCATTTATAGAATGTTACAAAGTATAGAAGAAGAGCATCCCAAATTCAATTTTCACTGTCATTTTTTTTTTTTTAATTATAAACCTAAATTTTTGGTTATATTAAGCTTCTTTGCCATTGAATCAACTATGTAACCATCTTTGGCTTGGTCGGTTTTCCAACGACCGTGCCGTTTCAAACATCTGTCCGAAACCCCCGCACAGTTTGCGGCAGAAGTTGCTCCACTTGCGCGCAACGAATGCGTTCCCAGTTTTAAATTTGGAGCAACCATTTTTAGCTTTGAAACAATACATTCTTTTGCTCGAGTATAGCTTAACTGTTTATTAGTTTTAATCAAGATACGTTTTCCCCCTAATGTTTGAATAGGTCGAAATAAGTACTGCTCTAATGCCACGGAGAGACCTGCGGAGTGCATGTAATTTTGCACCATGATATATGGGCAAGCATTTGAAGAACCTTTGGCTATAATAACATCTTTCCCTTCCCTATATATATCTGTTTTGCTACTCTTAATCCTGATCATCAAATGATCTATGTTGAAAGTGAGATCATTACAATTCAATGAACTTAACTCGCTGAAACGAAGAAAACCTGCATAACATAACAAAATCATAGATAAATCTCTGAGATTTACCAAAGTCATATCTCGCTCAAACAGTGAACACAATGATTTTAACATACTGGAGTCAATAACGTCTTTCTTTATGACGGGCTTAGAACGCAACCTTTTTGCAGCATCAACAAGATGTTTGACGATTGAATTGTCCGTGGGATCTTCTAAACCATGAATTGAATGCATTCATTTGATGGAATATAGCGCTGACGTCACTACGCTTACGGATTTTCCTTCGTCTAGAATATGTGTCAGATACAGGGACACGCACATTGAAGATGCCGGTTTTGCTGATAATGATTTATTTTCACAGAACTTTTGGAAACTTTTAAAATACCCACTGTACTTCTTTACTGTCGTGTCTGCTCTGGATTGTACAATGTAACTAGCCATATGGTCAATGCAGGAATCTTGTTTGTTCATATCGATTCCTTCTCTCGCCAAACTTGCGTGAATGGTATCTTTTAAGTCAATACCTGTTGAAAATTTATAATAAGAATATAACATGCCTATCATATATAATATACATACATGTATCTGGATATAGTTACGTTTGTAGTAACTACATTATGTCTAAGCTAAATGAAGCACTTTGTTTGTACGTGCAAAACAAATCCTTAACGCTATCATATTAAAAGATAATGGATCAATTGCAAAAATTCCATTATTTCCTCTACCCGTACATACAGCACCTGTTTTCGGCAAAACCCTGTAGTCAACAATATAAGACATAAATTGACCGAATTCGTTACATACAAGAGGCCAAAAAGGTGCCGATTTCCACTGAGGTATCACCATTGAACAGGTGGCGCGTTCATTTTTTATTTTGTTCAAACAATCTACAACAAGCCTGGGTGGCGGTACTAACCAGTTATTTTCACCCTGCCAACAGTGGTCGAAAGCATTTATACCTTCCGTGTAGGGCACCCACCATTTTGAATTGAATCGGCTACAATTATTGTTATAATTTGATGCAAAACGATCTATAGTATGACAACCCCATAATTCACTCAAAAACATAAATACACGTTTTGATATGTACCAATCATCACTATCTTTACATCTACTCAAGTGATCAGCGAGCTCGTTTTCGGCTCTTGGGATCCACTCTGGACATAAAACAATGTCATGTTGTTTACACAAATCGTTAATATCTGTAGCCAAATATTGTAAAACTGGTTTATTGCTACCATTGGTTATGACGGATTTTACGTTTTTGTTATCCGAGTATACCTTTATTGATTTTCCTACCAAATCATTCGCATGTGACTTAATCAACCTTCTTACAGCCTCAGTTTCTCTCCAAGTAGAACTTTGTAAACGTTCTTCGGTACTCCAAGTACCAGTTACCTCATTTGTAACATCTCCAGAACTACATGTTCTATTACCTGTTTTAATTATTGGTATCACCTCAGAGCCTAGTGTACTATACACGTACTCTGTATCCACCCTATTGTACATCAAACGCTTGGCATCATGACAGCTCACTTCCGGGAGCATATCTTTGCCACCCTTTCTCTCGTCAAACGAGAGGCTCACTTCCGGGAGCACTATGTCTAACATGCCCACTTCCGGGGGACTTTCATCTACATACTTTGAACTTAAGTTGTCTGCATCCACATCTGGCATGAGTTCGTATACTAAATACCCACCATAACCGTCACCACTGGCGTCACAATACAGCGAATATTCGCATGTTTCCGAACGACGTAACGGTCTGCCTTCATTGTTCATGTTTCGAACGTTACATTTCCAATACTTAAGTTCCTGTAATGCGCTATCAGTAATTTTGACTGGAGCGTTCCAACTAGCTCTTGCAAGTATACATGGTTCTCATTCTAACAACATTACCAAGAACAAACTGCAATGAAATAATTTGCCCAACAATTGATGCTAAAACTCTTACTGGCACCATACAGAATTTATCCAATATTACATGCTGGATTGCAGAAATGATAGAAGATTCTAACCTATCTATTCTTTCGTTTGTAATAAACAGCCTATTTGCATAAAAATCTAGAATGTTCCCCAACCATGTTACTTTTTTGATTGGCTCCCAAGAACACTTGTCGTCTGCTAATAAAAACCCAAAATCTACCAAAGACATTTTTACAAAATCGCTGCTAACTATAGCCTGCTCGTATGAGTTATGACCTCCGATGCCATCGTCTAAATACATTACAACCTGATGACCGTATGATCTGATATATGTAACCACGACTCGTAAAACCTTAGTAAAAATGTGTCCCGCTGAAGATAAACCGAACGGTAGGGAGTTAAACACGAAATACTTAAGAACTCCGTCTATAACCCAACAAAAACCTAAAAATGTTTTATGCTCATTACAAATATCAATGTGATGATAAGCACCTTTAAGATCGAATGTAAAGCAAAATGAGCCGGGAAGAAACATTTCTCCTGCAACTTTAATGTCCTCAAATTTTACCTTAAACAA
The DNA here is from genome assembly GCA_963678985.1 of Spisula subtruncata. Lineage (NCBI taxonomy): Eukaryota > Metazoa > Mollusca > Bivalvia > Venerida > Mactridae > Spisula > Spisula subtruncata. Next base: position 31,832,393 of record OY787667.1, read on the forward strand.
ATGTATATGTGAATTAATATGCCTACAGTCCAGGACCAGTCTGGGCTTGCCTTTCCTATTGTATGCCACGGTCAATGGGTTTACTACTAAAGGTTTATTCGTAACTTCTGAAACAATCCCTTTTTGTACCAATGCCTTAATTTCCGATTCAACGAAAATTGGACTATCCCGTGAAGATTTATTGTTTTTCATCATCGATTCTTTGGGAAATGTTTTAAATGGAATTTTATATCCACCTTTAATTACATCTAAGATAAAATCTCCGGCTACCTGTTTCCATTTTTCGGTATGTTCCTTCAACCTACCTACTGGAGAAACAACAATTGTGTTACCTTGTGTCTTTTCCGAGACTAATTGTTCTGGTTCCAAACAACCATTGGCTTTACCCTGTACCTTATCGCTATGCGAAGCGTACTTACTCGTGCATGCTACTTTAGACATGTTATAAACCACGTGTCTATACGTGTTACCGTCCTGCTCTTCCGCAGCCATCTCTGAACTAAGAGACTTACTTAAAATATAAGTATCAATACTTATCTTGTTATAAGATTTTACTTCTGGGCATTCTTTTCGCCAGTGCCCCGATTTTCCACAAGCAAAGCATGATCCTGGTTTAACAGTTGGCGTATGTGACGTGCTCGGTACTGCTATGGGATTCTGAGTTCTACCCTGTGGTCTCTTGTATGGGACAGGTCTAGCCGATTTTCCTCTTTTGGCTTTTTCGGTCTTCACCTTTTTACTTGCTCGAGCTTCGGCCTTGTAGATCTTTCTTTCGTCGTCGGAGTCGTCCGCCAACGGATTTGACTCGTATTCTCCGACCACTCGCCACCCCAATTCACTTGAATCTGCGATTTTTATGAGTTTTTGTCGATATACGACCATCTCTTTTGCTGAAAATATTTTAAATAACAATTGTTAATTCAATTGCTGAAAAAACATAATATAAGTAACCGGACTCCCAATTAATATGTTAGAGCGTTCAACATTCCTTACAACTGGTAAAACACATTGTGTACCGACCATTAGCATCATTTGCACCGGTCCATAGTTCAAAATTACAAAAAGCATGCATACACAAGGCATGTACCTTTATGCATTAGCTCTACTAATGTTGTCATATAAATATTGTAACGGTAAATATAAAGTACATTTATCGGTGTTTATAGTACAGTACCATTAAACTTCGGACATACTTGAAAACTAAAACCTTGTATAAATAAGGCATGTGTGCATTTATTTACTGCTATAGTCATTTTCTATCCTATACAAAACGACTTTTGCACTCGCTCAATGTCGTTTAGTAAGCTGTGTTTCACAAAAAACACTGCCTACACCTTTACAACACAACCGTATTATCACTAAATTTTGAGCACGTGCTTTCGTAACGCTATCGTCAAACTTGTTTGAACAACGAAATCCGCCCATTCGGGCGCACGTGTTTCAAACCCGTTAAATACAAACAATGAAATAAGTCGTGAAAGCATACATACCTTTCACGTTACATTTTAAAATATACATAAAATGTTTTCATGAAGTATCGATACAGTTATGATATACATGTATATACAATATAAAATACATGTAATGTTTTTGCTTAGCATTTTTAATTCATTTTGGCATATTACTTAACGAATTGCTGTTTAGAAAAAACGACAAACATAAATACCTTCTTCTATCTTAGCCTGACACTTGGTAGTGTCGCCCGTTAGTTGTTCAGCTTCCTCTAATTTAATGTGAAGTTTTTGATTGAACTTATGTTGTTCTTCATTACTTTTGCGTTTAAATTTATGAGTATCTACTGCCATCATGTGGCTTATTTTTGTCAACTGACTAGAATTATTAGAATCACTTATCTTTGAAAACATCACGCCGATTTCTTTGAGCATATCTTCTTTATGCGCGCTCAGTGACGACTGTACCCTATCGTTGATATATGCCTCCATGTTGGGTGCACCAGGTGCTTCATCCATTGCCACGTGAAAATTGGAGATGTAACACGAACGAATAGCTCGCTAGAATTAACCGCTCCGGTGATTTTCATCACCTTTTATACCCACAAAACTTGACCAAAACCAGTTTTGGCCACGCCCGTGTTGAGACAGTGGTTCTCGGCTATACGGTGTAACGCAGAGAACAATATTTATTGTGGATAAAATGGCGATAATATGAGTTAATTAACAGTCAATTTTCAAGGGTTTAGTATAACGTCATGGTTGTGAAACCTCAGACAAACAATTGGTAGGAAATGAAAATGGCGAGGATGTGGTTTCGTGGCCGATTTCATCCATTGAATATTAGCCTAACGAATAATAATATTTCAAATTAATTTAAATTTCCATAGCGTGTTTGGTACATAACGTGAATAAACACTTTTTTAGTATTCACATTTGAACTCAGTTTCCTAGGTAACTAAACTTGCTTATTTCATAAGGTAACACAGCCACTCCTCCAAATACACCATACCTGTTACCTGTGCCGTGTTGGCAGGGGTCATAAAATACGTTCCAAAATAAAAATCCAGTGTTTTTAATAACAACGGCGACCCTAAAGCGAGATATCGAACGTTTTTGCGAAATGATGTTAACGTATACGATATTTGCAAAAAAATCACCTTGATACAACTAATAGTTGAAGTCTCCATAAATAACTTACACATGAGCACAATTATAGGACTATTATACTAATAATATCGTAATATTATGTATTTACTATCGCCGTAAGCACAGTGTATAAACGAGCCGATTTCTAGCAATTACAACAAGGCATACATGTTGAAATATACAGAATGGCAATAAGTCATACAGTGATCAGATTTTACATGTGCTTTAATTGTAATAAGTCATACAAGTTGATTTTTATAGCATCCCTATTAGTCATGCAGTAATTAGTTTATATTATGTGATAACCACATATTAGAATGGTACGTAGGCATGCATCTCTAGTTCATTTTTGTGTTTGCCATTATGACATGTGCCTGTGGTCAGTGAAGTTCCCTGTCCGATTTGTTAACTATATTTTTACACACACATGCATGTAAAGTTACTTGGTGAAATGAGCACAGCCAGTCACCACCTATTTATACCAGTTGTATCGTTTATTTTCCCCCAATTATTCATACAGTGATTAGGTGTATACGCCGTATCATTTTGCGAGCAGAGCAGAATCATCTGTTCCAATCCCTTTATGACTATAATTAGGAGATTTTAAAATTCAACCTGTATGACTAAATGCAAGCAAATGCATCAGTGATTTCCGATAACTGTATGACTAATTAGGATAATATATGACCCAACTTGTATGATTTATTGCGAGTAAAAGAATATGTGATTTCGGATCATTTTATGACTAATTGCGAGATTATGTAATTAACCATCATTTTTGTGTATGACTAGTTGCCTCATGTGTTCCTTACTGTGACTTTCTATCCATTGTGGCTTTCTTCCTTGTCCGATTTGTAACATTGTATTTGTTATCTTTTGTGTACATGAACATGTATTGAAATTACATAGGCACATGTGCACCGAGTGTCGTTTACAACATGCCATTGTAAAATGATAATACAATTGTATTCAAATATACCTTGTATGATACAGCGATATAGTGACCTGATCCAGTGATCATACAGTTAACCTCTTGTCATGTGAGAGTATATGAGCAATGTGAGATATACTTGTGTTATCTTCCACCACTCAATTATTGTATACCTATCTATAAAGCAAAGGTTAATGTTACATTATCAGTGATAAAACTGTAATAACGTGAGTAAGGATCGTTCAATTATTTATTACACTCTTGTTTCAACTATACTACTCGTATAGTCTAGTCATGTACAGTAAAGTTCCGCTAATAAGACCACTTTGATTATTTTGAAATCATTCAGATGTTTGCCAGTTTATGGTCCCAAAGTATTAAATTTAGAACAAAAAAGGTCCGCTAATAAGACCGTTCGCTATTAAGACCACCTTTTTGACTGGTCTTAATTATAAGCGGAACTTCACTGTAGTATCTGAACGATCGACTCATTTACAACATCTGTAACATAACAAGATTAGTATGATATACTGATCTTATAAGGTCAACCAATCAGATCACGCCATATTTAACTTTTGGTCTGAAACAGGTGTTATGAAGGGCTGTCATTATTCTCAAAATAATCAAGATCAATATTGAATACAACCCCAGATGATATGTCACCAAACTTGCTGTCCTTAGCTCACTGTGTACGTAGTTGTGTCACTAGATCAGCAGGTCTGGGTTCGATTTCATGATCCGATGCATTATAGTCTTCCTGAGAAACAGTCGTTCCCTCGTGTCCCGCAAATATAGAGACGTAACTGACAACGTCTCAACATTTAGAGGACATGACTGAAGAAGATGATACTGACGGGCATACATCATAACAAACTAGTTTAGCCAATTATTGTTCTGGGTTATTGTCTCCCTTCTCATTTTAAAACAGCTTATCAATTATCGGCACGATATCAAACCCGAATCCGCATCGCTCCACCAACTTTCAGAAATGTGTCCGCTCAGCAATTATTCCCAGAGGATATTCTGGTCAGGCTATTAAAGTTTTGTCAAATTCGTTTCAACATACAAGATAAACGCATTTTCACCCCCAATCCCACCCTCTTTAGAGCCGCACTCAGACCGCGGCTGTAATTTTTAAACAAACAACTTATAAAAGAAGTCCTCCAGGAATTATAACTGACTGTAATAACTTCATGTATGTATGTTTTATGATTCAGATGACCAAAGAGTGTACGTATACCTACGTTTGGTAACAGGAGATGAAATGAGTAGACGATCAAAGTTTGCCCTTGTCACATGGATTGGTCCACAAGTATCAGCAATGAAGAAAGCCAAAGCCAGTACAGATAAAGCTTCCGTCAAGGGAATATTTGTTGTAAGTTTATTTTACTGCTATCGTCGGACCTTATTTATCTATACCAAACGTGTTTTATGAAATGACCTGAGTCTGACACGATACCCTATGCTAACGGAAGTTGATTTTGGTTGTTACACTTGTAAAGCCTGTGTCTCACTTAGCATTTCTGCTTCGGTAATGTACATCCTAATTAATAAGTAAGCCCCGAAAGTAATCGGGGTAAGGATCTATATGGTTTAGAGGAAGCGTGGGTGAAGTTATTAGAAAACTTACGAAATCCATGCTGCCGACGTCTCAGGAATGTCATCTATTTTGGGAGCACATCGACGAAGAAAAACGTCCACTGGGACCTAGGCTTAAGTACAATATCATTTTCGACACCATAACACCATGCCCGACAACATTAAGGCAAAATGAAAAATATACACGTATAGTCTTGCTTCGCTCTCGGCATTTCAAGTGGCCAGTATTTTAGTTTGTCCCTCAGTCTGTCCAATCCTCGATCTAAACACCAAGCACATAACTCACTCATAGAAAAAATCGGGAAAAACTTCATTTTTGTTCGGCTATAGGTCCGATGCCAGTACATGTACATATATGAAATTAGTTTCGGTATAGGAAACAAAGCTTGAGCTTCATCCTGAAAACCAATTCTTTTTGAACACGGGGCCTCGTACCCTGACTGCACATCCCTATGTTTGGCATACAAGTATTGGTCATACACGTAGTATAGTAAAGGGTATGTACAATGCATATTTTATTTTACAGAACTTTGCAATAGAGACTCTGGTGGAAGATCTACATGACTTTTCAGAAGATAAAATACGAGAATTACTGAACAAAGCTGGTGGTGCCAATTACGGAACTGGACGTTAACTTACTTACAAACTAGGAACTTTTTATACAATTTACATGAATTTCATCTTGTATACATGTACTTCAACTATATATTGTGTATCATTGTTGCCATGGTAACGTTATCATAAAATACAAATCCACATATTGAGCATGTTACTCTATTTATTTATTGTCTATAGTGTGTATGTGTCTACTGACTTTGTCTTCGGGTACATTACTCTAATAAAATGCCGGGGTATATAATTTATATGCCCATGGGCTGTATAGTAAAAAGTGAAACATTTCAAATTGTCCCCAAATGTTTGTTAATATATCGACCATAGTGTACATACCAAATATGGTAAAACAGTTGTCTTGTTACCATTATTGAAACAAAAAAATCCTCACACTTTAGACGGAACCAATTTGTGTCATACATTCCACGATTGTTCACAAACATCTCTTGTGTTTTTCATACGATCCAACCACAGATGATAAAAAGCTATTTGTGCAGAATAATTCCAATTGTACTATAGTGGTGCCAAAAACACGAGGCCCGTCTGTTTATGTACCCCACATTTGCTTACTAGATTTCGCGGTCATCATAATGGTTTAACGTTCTATACGCATAATTCTAACGACAAATACGACGTGCGACAAAAGTGTGACTAAGTGTGAACTTCCATTTTGAGATAGTATCTAGATGTATTCAGTGTTCATAGTGTTACTGTGTCGGTCATATCGCGGTGTATATACATGACAAGAGATAAGATACACTTAAGTACGAATAGGATGTAACTCCCCGTTTGTACTTAAACCTCAAAATGTCAACCAGAAGTATGCATGTGGAGGATTTTGTAAAATTCCTACTTAAGTATCTCTCCCTCTTCCTATTCTTATGTACAGAGGGGTGTTAAAATGCCCATATTGTGACTGAGGGATGTTACAAAATGACTTTGCATCGCTCCATGTATAAACATATATTCATGTATTACACCGTTGATTGTTACATCTCCGATTTACTTACCGAGGGATGTTACGTTGTCCATTATGTGAACTAAGGGATGTAACAAAACAGGCTTTGCTCTACGTGGTAACAGTTCTTTTTTGTACTGGCGATTGTCACAAAACATCTCCGACCTATGTACTGAAGAATGCTACTTTGCCAATAATGTGAACTATAAGGGATGTTACAAAACAACTTTGCTCTTTATAAGAACGATTTACAATACATGTACATGTATATAGTGTTAAGCGTAGACTAGCCATCTTAGCATGTTTTATATATTGTTATACACTGATAATACTGTATCTCTTTGTTACTTTAACATGCTCAATAAATACATAAATATGCAGCCTGGTTTCAGTTTGAATTTATTTTCACCAAAGAACTAACAACTACCCGTCATGTTTATGTCTTTGATTTCCACCATTTAATGCTAAATGATAACAGAACTACATCAGTATGACCCTCAACAGAGGGAGGGGGGGTCTCTCTGAAAAAGTAATGTATACAATAAGTGACCTGATGGTAGATAAACAGGCATAGACGTATATATACAAGTTGTTCACAAGTTTATGTTCATAGGATATTCCATAAAGTATGGACCACAAAAGGACTTTCTTCACACAGAGTTGCCCTGGATTGAAGACTTCCCCGTTAATGCACATCAGGCTGTGTCAACCTACTGTAAGACTATCCCCTGCATATCAGGGTCGGATTCCTCGATTGGGGCAGTTTATGACTGCCCTCCCTTAACACTTTGCTAATCATGTTCTGCACATTTGAAGAAGTTATCTGTTGCTTGTAAACCCTTGTTGATAGTTCCAAGAGAAATGGTTTGATATTTTGGTTGCTGCCATAGTGTTATCTCACATGCTAATATGATTTCACTCCAGTCTCTATGGGAGTTACAAAAGGAATTGGAGTACTGTTTTATCAAAGCACTAACATTCAAATTTAGAACACACAAAACACAGATGTGTATAAATAGTACAGAGACTGCATCATTTACAATTTGACCATGTCAAGGGTCCATAACTCAATGACACATGCTGACTACTGTTCCTGCAAACTTCAACAACTCTGACACAACCAAACTTTCATAATTTCAAGGGCAACAACTCTGTCAATACAAATTGAACCTGAATTAAATATGCAGATTGGTAATTACTCATGTCGACTAATATTCTAACAGATAACAGACACCACATACAGTAACTAAAGGTCTTTCTACTTCAAAGTAGCACAAATACTTGTGTTATGAGAAATACCTGCAACAATAAATCACTGCAAGGGGACACAACTCTGCTGTTTCAAGTTGAATCTGAATCAAAATAATGCAGATGCAAAATTACACATGCGCTCTAACAATATTTGAAGACAGTAGCACATACAATATATCAAATGGTGTAAGAATATCATGATGAGCATAATGCTGATGATGAATTATAAACAACAACAAAAACAATTCAAATTCTGCATAATTTTCATTTATTAATTAAGTTAACAATACAAGCTCTACAAATATGAAAAAGATTTAGTATATGTTTAAAGAATTTCTTTTTTAAAAATCACATGAAAAGAAGAACAACATAATCAAAACAGATTCAGCAGGATAAAAATATTGCAATATTGGAAACAAACAACAATACATAATGCTTCATACCAACTGCAGAGAATTACTTAATTAGGTTCAACAATTAGGTAAACATTTTCCAAGTGTAAGCATTTAGAAGCGGGGCATAGATATACATGTATACTGAAATACTTTTCCAACTGACCACTCAATTTAATACATTATTATTCAACAGAAAGATACAGTAAGTGGTAAGTCAATAAGATTCTGAACATGAAAACATGATCAGAGAATGGGGTACATCTTTTGGTTAGACAATAAGAATGTACCCTTTTCATAGAGTTGTTAAAAGAATTGTTACAGTAGTATTTTTCCCCTGTCTATTTGTCATTGCATATAGTACAAAGTCAAACGTTCGACTTAAGGAAAAGAGACAGAAACATTTTAGTGATTCAACAAATCAGGAATTGTTTGCCCTGCAATAAAGCTTTAACAGTTTCCTTGGTTCTATACCGCGCCTGCACTATAATAACTTTATGGTTGAATAAAATAAAAAAAATTGTAAATCACAATATAGTTATGATAAATAATTTCTGTATAATACAAAACACTACATGAACGAATCAATTCTATGGCACAATAATCTACTGTGTTACACAATAATAGAAGACCCTGAATATTATGTTACCAGCATACTACCAGTATATATGTACAATATTCAATACAAAAAGAAGACCAAAACTGAACTCGGCCATTCAGAGGCGCACTGATGCATTATCTGCGGGAAAATGAGAAATTACAAAAATAGGCATGTCAATGATAAAATAACCCCACAAATATTCACTGGAAAAAATGTCTCAATGTGTCAGAATAAGGCCCTACAACTACTGTATCAATGATAGGAAGTGTGACACGTACACAACAAAATAAGTAATGGTTTCAATCGAAGATCAAAGAAATAGTCTCAGTTGCTTTTCTTTTCTTCAGACAACACCATGAAAGGAAAATTTCAGCAGTAATTGAAGGGTGAGGGGGGGGGGGGTAGTAGTGCACCCATATGATGTTGCTAGAATCCAAATTTTGATTCTGCTTAGCAGACTTGTGGGCATGGGTGGATTAAGTTTTTTCCTTAGGATAGAGATATTTTTACAGGGGAGGGGGATGGACTTGACTATTAGACCAAACATACTCATCTCATTATAAGCATGTCAGCATTCAATTAATCTATAACACATATAAATTGTAATATTATACATATTATACATATTTACAAATATTGCTCTATTCTAAATAGCAAGCTTATGTGTCATTTACTTTACATATGAACACACTTATTTTGTATTCAAAATGCACCAATATAGCTCCTCATTAGCAGTCTGTTATAAATAATTCCTGATGAAGTTTATCCGCACTGCACACAAGTACAGTAGAACATTGATGCCTCAAACTAACTTTGGATGCAGTGAATCAAGTAAGGGTCATTTTCCTGTTTTAGTCATCTGCTGTATCCTAGTACATCATCATGTTTGTTGTGACCTGTTCCAAGGTTTGAAGGTACTCCTATTAAAGTGGAGTTACTCCTATTTTCATTGTTAATTTCTGGTTTTCCAAGTTCACCTGACTTTGAACAAAAGTACATTTAATTCATTTTATGATCTTCTGCCCACTATTTATAACCACTAGAATTAATACATTCCTTGCTTATGCATTTAAGTGCACATTGTGACATGTTTTGCTTTACCACTCCTATTTTGGATTTAACTAGCTTTACAGGTATGCCTGTTCCGAGGTGTGTAGGGTGCTCGAAACGAAAACTGTATGAGGCATCCAAGTTCTACAGTACTACGGGTACATATCAACTCATCGTCTCAAGAAATGTTCAACTAAGAAGTTAAACTCTCTGTGATATTTCTGATGTATATTATGCTTGCCTTCAGGCATGATGTATAATCTGCAATTATAAATAAAATACATTTATATAATACATGTACAGGATGTGAGAAAAGTTCCTTTACATAATACATGTACAGGATGTGAGAAAAGTTCATTTACAATATATAAGGAGATTCAATGTTCTTTGATCTACCTGTTGAGATGTATGAAACCAAATATATTTAAAAGAACTTATTTGTGATTATCATTTTGGAAATTCATTGTAGTATTGCTTGGTTCATCTTTAAGAAATTGTATGCTGGAAACCATGGATTTACCTTTTTTAAGTTTCAATTATTAATTATATTAACAACAAACTTTTGATATATTCCCTGCATGAAGCTATTAATACAGTCATGCATAAAGGTGTAGAACCATGTTCATTTGTTCACACTATAATCTGTAAAATCCTTTAATTTCGAAAGGACGAAATTTTGTGGATTTGGTAAAAAAGACCAGTTCGATGGGACGTTAATTCTTGGGTTTTGCATTTCAGGTAATAAATATTGTTGTTTGATGGGATTAAATTTCACACAATCCACAAAAAACTTAATGATTTTATAGTATATGAGGCAATACAGTACAAACCTAGAGCCTTTAATGTTATGATGTAAGAAGTCTGGGTGTTCTAGAGGTACTAGCGGATCCTTTAAGCCGTGTACAATCAAGGTCCTGGCTTTAATCTGCTCAACTTCAGCCATACAAATATCTCCTGAATATAAAAAAATATTTATGAATTAGAAGTAGAGAACAAATCAACCAGTATGAAACTATCTGGGGCTAAACTACCCAAGTATCTGAAAGAGAAACCTCAGCTCAAATTTCTTACATTTTAAATTTGATCAAATAACAGGTTACATTGTAAGTCTGATATGAACCTAGGGGGCCTTGCAATTTTGATGTCAGAAATTCCACTTTTAATTCATAAAAATAGACCAAATATGCAACCTTTAATGCCAACACATTCAATCAATAGTGAACAGTTGGACAACATAACACAGATGGCTCTTTGTAATATATAAGCTAAAACAATTATTTATAGTATAAATATATTTTGTTAAAGAATATAACCTTACAATTAATTTATCAATGTAACATTAAGTACCTGTATCTTACCATTTCGTTTAGTGTAGTAGTTTTCATATGCATCCACCCAGTTACTCCATTGTGTTCTGAAATATTTCTCTCCATACATGGCTAGAAATGGTACCCTCATTTTCTCACTCCAATTCGAAATATCCCTTATACCTGTAATATAAACATACAGTGTAACCTTCAAACAACAGCCTCTCTATATATACCAGCGCCTTCAAATTTTCCCTGTGGAGGTATTTAATGTAAATGTAACCTCTGTAGAGAAACAATCTCTCTGTAAAGACACATTCAGACTTTCACTAAACCATTTTTTACTATAAATTAAACCTCCCTACAACCTCTCTGTAACAACACATTAAAGGTTTCTCCCTAAGATGGTATTTACATATGTTATATAAATTTAACCTCTTTAGATCAACAACCTCTAAACAAAGGCCGGCATTTCATGCTTCCAAAGGGCATTGCTCTACAGAGGTTGAATTGTACTTTAGCATAAAAGCAAACAAACAACAATTTGAGATCATGAGAATTTACCCTTTACTCCATAGGAATCCTTAATCAATTTACCTACAGCATAGATGTGTTGTGTATACCATTTACATACACTTAAGTAATTGGAAAATAATTGATGGTTGCCAGATGGTTCAAAATGTGCATAGTAATTTGATATCACAAAATGCCATAATTTAACAAGAGGGCCATGATGGCCCAATATCGCTCACCTGAGGCTGATTATACATGAAACCCTGCATAGTTTTCACCCTAAGGAATAATTTGAACATCTTTGTAGAAAACCACAAGATGATGCTACATTCCAATTATCAAAACTCTAAGCAGTGTAGTTTTAGGCAAGAAGATATTAATATGTTTTCCCTATATAAGTCTATGTAAAACGGTGACCCCCGGGTGGGGCCAATTTTGACCCCAGGGGCATAATTTGAAAAATCTTGGTAGAGGACCACTAGATGATGCTACATACCAAATATCAAAGCTCTATGCAGTGTACTTTTAGACAAGAAGATTTTTATATGTTTTCCCTATATAAGTCTATGTAAAACGGTGACCCCCGGGGCTGGGCCAATTTTGACCCCAGGGGCATAATTTGCATAATCTTGGTAGAAAACCACAAGATGATGCTACATACCAATTATCAACACTCTAGGCAGTGTACTTTTAGACAAGAAGATTTTTATATGTTTTCCCCATATAAGTCTATGTAAAACGGTGACTCCCGAGGCTGGGCCAATTTTGACCCCAGGGGCATAATTTGCACAATCTTGGTAGGGGACCACTAGATGATGCTACATACCAAATATCAAAGCTCTCGATATTGTAGTTTTAGGCAAGAAGATTTTTATATGTTTTCCCTATATAAGTCTAAGTAAAATAGTGACCCCAGGGCGGGGCCAATTTTGATCTGAGGGGAATTATTTGAACAATCTTTGTAGGGGACCTTTAGCTGAGTCTGCATACCAAATATGAAAGCCCTGGGCCAAGCGATTATCGAGGAGAAGATTTTTTAAGGTTTTCCCTGTATAACTCTATGTAAAACAAAGGGCCCCGGGGCGGGGCCAATTTTGAACCCAGGGACATAATTTGAACAATCTTTGTAGAGGACCCCAAGGTGATGCTACATACCAAATATGAAACTTTGGTAGAAGTCCACCCAAGGAACATTCCTGTTAAGTTTTATCAAATTTGGCCTAGCGGTTTAGGAGAAGAAGTCGTTTGAAGAAATTGTTGACGGACGCACGCCACACGACGCATGACGGACATCTCGGTATGACAAAACTTCACCATGACCACTTTGTGGTCAGGTGAGCTAAAAATATCTATCTGATCTGTGAATGTACATAGAATAATATTATAAAGGCTAATCTTGCTATCAAATGACTGTATACAAAGGGAGGCAACCATCCAGAAAACTAAAACTTATTTATATGGAAACATAAAATGTTGGTAGACTTACTTTCATAAAACATCATGTCCTTTTTAGTGATGTATGCATTAGCGCCCCAAATCACTAACTTATCCACAATATCTGGATACCTAGCAGCAGCAATCATTGCCGAGATACCACCATCGCTCCATCCAACCAGTGAGACTTTACGTAAACCCAATTTCTACAAAATAATAAGACCATTTTCATAAAACTTTTTTCTACAGTTTTTGACACATAAACAATTAAATATAAATTAACTTAGCCACTTTTGAGAACTTTGCTGCTCCACTATAAGACTCTAACAAAGGGCCACAACTCAGGCAATGGCAATTTTCATCTAACTTAGAATCTTGATAATATGCACAACTAAGCTAGGTACCAACTACTCATGTTAAGTTTCGTCACACCTATATTTGAAGAGAACAAGCCCAGAAAATTTTGTGACATCCATCCAGCACAAAATCAATACTGTAAAATCATTTAATTTTCATGGTGTTGGTAAAAAGTACCATTTCAATGGCACTTTAATTCGTGGATTTTTCATTTCGATTAATACATGCAAGTGTCAAAATCATTGATCAATGGGATTTGATTTCATGATTGAATGTGAACCATGAATTCAAGAAATTAAATCCCCCAAGAAAATGAATGATTTTACAGTATCAAAACTCCCCCACTGTATATAGGAGAGGTGATTAAAAGATTAATCAAATTTTTAATTCTATCCCCCCCCCCCTCCAAAATTACATACTTTTTATAACATGACTTCAACGGTGAAAGCATGTTTTTATGTGATTGTAATTGAAAATAATAAACTCTGATTTGGGTCACATATCAAATTGAATGAAAATTTCTACTTGAGATGTTTTGATATAATAAAAGAACATTAAAACACCAGGATTTCTTACAGTGACAAGTTCCATAGCATCTTCAGCATCTCTCTGTAGAAACTCTAAAGGCCAGTCTCGTGTTGGTGGTCGACTCTGACCGTAACCACGAGGATCTATAGCAATCAATGTAAAGTCTTCCTTGTTGAAATGATTCAACTGATGAGAGAAATCTGTTCAACCTGGCATCAAGACGACATTGTGGTCACCATCCCCAGTCATCTCAAAATGTAAACGAACCCTGTTCACCTCCATCTTGTGTGATAAAACACCGCTGTAAAAACACACACAGGTAAAATGTTATGTTGGAGGATATAATTTGTAAATATAATTTAAAATTCAATATACATGTAAACATTTATCTGTTGTCAAGTATCAAACAATCAGAAGAACTCAGGCTTAACATAAGAGCAAACATGTTCTTTAAATGTACTTAAGTCCAAATTCATTTACATAAAAACACTCTTTCTAAATAAATTATAAGTATTTTACAAATAAATACCTTTTACGCTGATCATCAAGAAGTCGGGCTTTCGCATGCTGGTAGAGAGTAAAAAACCTGCAAGACAATTCAATAATAAATACTTAACAAGAGGGCCCAAAGGGCCCTAGGTCGCTCACCTGTTGCACATTGGTCTAGGTATCAATACAACTTACATTCTGACCATAAATCATTATGATTGGATCAAAACAGCTACCTATAGAGTGTACACTAGGTTTTTCTAAGATTTGACCTAGTGACCTAGTTTGTGACCCCACATGACGCAGTTTCGAACTCGGACTAGATTTCATGAAGAACAACATCCTGACCAAGTTTCATGAAGATTGGATCAAATTGGTGACATCTAGAGTGAACACAAGGATTTCTAAGATTTGAGCTAGTGACCTAATTTTTGACCTCACATGACCAAGTTTCAAACGTGGCCTAGATTTTATGAAGAACAACATTCGGACCAAGTTTCATGAGGATTGAAAAAAAGTGACTTCTGAACTGTACACAAGGTTTTTCTTAGATTTGAACTAGTGACCTAGTTTTTGACCCCACATGACCCAGTTTCAAACATGGCCTAGATTTCATTAAGAACAACATTCTGACCAAGTGTCATAAAGATTGAGTAAAAACCGTGACCTCTTGGGTGTACACAAAGTTTTTCTAAGATTTGACCTAGTGATCTAGTTTTTGACCCCACATGACCCAGTTTCGCACGTGGCCTAGATTACATAAAGAACAACATTTTGACCAACTTTCATGAAGATTGGATTAAACGGTGACCTCTGGAGTGTACACAAGGTTTTTAAAGATTTGACCTAGTGACCTAATTTTTGACCCCACATGGCCCAGTTTCAAAGTTGGCCTAGAGTTCATGGAGGACAACATCCTGACTAAATTTCATGAAGATTGGAACACATTGGTGACTTCTAGAGTGCACACAACGTTTTTCTAAGATTTGACCTAGTGACCTAGTTTTTGACCCCACATGACCCAATTTCGAACTTGGTCTTGATTTTATGGAGAACAACATTTTGACCAAGTTTCATGGTGATTGGATCAAAACTTTAGCCTCTAGAATGTACACAAGCAAATTGCTGACGGACGACGACGGAAGGACGGACGACGGACGAAGAGTCGACACCCAGGCCACTATGCTACAGACCAGTAGACACCCAGGCCACTATGCTACAGACCTGTAGACACCCAGGCCACTATGGTACAGACCTGTACACACCCTGGCCACTATGCTACAGACCTGTACACACCCAGTCCACTATGCTACAGACCTGTCGACACCAAGGCCACTATGCTACAGACATGTAGACACCCAGGCCCCTATGCTACGGACATGTAGACATTTAGGCCACTATGCTACAGACCTGTACACACCCAGTCCACTATGCTGCAGACCTGTAGACACCCAGGCCCCTATGCTACAGACCTGTACACACCCAGTCCACTATGCTACAGACCTGTACACACCCAGTCCACTATGCTACAGACCTGTACACACCCAGTCCACTATGCCACAGACCTGTACACACCCAGTCCACTATGCTACAGACCTGTACACACCCAGTCCACTATGCTACAGACCTGTACACACCCAGTCCACTATGCTACAGACCTGTACACACCCAGTCCACTATGCTACAGACCTGTACACACCCAGTCCACTATGCTACAGACCTGTACACACCCAGTCCACTATGCTACAGACACCCAGGCCCCTATGCTACAGACACCCAGGCCACTATGCTACTGACATGTAGACACCCAGGCCACTATGCTACAGACCTGTACACACCCAGGCCACTATGCTACAGACACCCAGGCCCCTATGCTACAGACACCCAGGCCACTATGTTACAGACACCCAGGCCACTATGCTACAGACCTGTACACACCCAGTCCACTATGCTACTGACATGTAGACACCCAGGCCACTATGTTACAGACACCCAGGCCACTATGTTACAGACACCCAGGCCACTATGCTACTGACATGTAGACACCCAGGTCCCTATGTTACAGACACCCAGGCCACTATGCTACTGACATGTAGACACCCAGGCCCCTATGTTACAGACACCCAGGCCACTATGCTACTGACATGTAGACACCCAGGCCACTATGTTACAGACACCCAGGCCACTATGCTACTGACATGTAGACACCCAGGTCCCTATGTTACAGACACCCAGGTCCCTATGCTACAGACACCCAGGCCACTATGCTACAGACATGTAGACACCCAGGCCACTATGTTACAGACACCCAACCACTATGCTACAGACACCCAGGCCACTATGTTACAGACACCCAGGCCACTATGCTACTGACATGTAGACACCCAGGCCACTATGCTACAGACACCCAGGCCACTATGTTACAGACACCCAGGCCACTATGCTACAGACACCCAGGCCACTATGCTACAGACACCCAGGCCACTATGCTACAGACACCCAGGCCACTATGCTACAGACACCCAGGCCACTATGCTACAGACACCCAGGCCACTATGCTACAGACACCCAGGCCACTATGCTACAGACACCCAGGCCACTATGCTACAGACACCCAGGCCACTATGCTACAGACACCCAGGCCACTATGTTACAGACACCCAGGCCACTATGTTACAGACACCCAGGCCACTATGCTACAGACACCCAGGCCACTATGCTACAGACACCCAGGCCACTATGCTACAGACACCCAGGCCACTATGTTACAGACACCCAGGCCACTATGCTACAGACACCCAGGCCACTATGCTACAGACACCCAGGCCACTATGTTACAGACACCCAGGCCACTATGCTACTGACATGTAGACACCCAGGCCACTATGCTACAGACACCCAGGCCACTATGTTACAGACACCCAGGCCACTATGCTACAGACACCCAGGCCACTATTCTACAGACATGTACACACCCAGTCCACTATGCTACAGACATGTAGACACCAAGGCCACTATGCTACAGACACCCAGGCCACTATGTTACAGACACCCAGGCCACTATGCTACAGACACCCAGGCCACTATGCTACAGACACCCAGGCCACTATGCTACAGACACCCAGGCCACTATGTTACAGACACCCAGGCCACTATGCAACAGACACCCAGGCCACTATGCTACAGACACCCAGGCCACTATGCTACAGACACCCAGGCCACTATGCTACAGACACCCAGGCCACTATGCTACTGACATGTAGACACCCAGGCCACTATGCTACAGACATGTAGACACCCAGGCCACTATGCTACAGACCTGTACACACCCAGTCCACTATGCTACAGACCTGTACACACCCAGTCCACTATGCTACAGACATGTAGACACCCAGTCCCCTATGCTACAGACACCCATGCCACTATGCAACAGACACCCAGGCCACTATGCTACAGACACCCAGGCCACTATGCTACAGACACCCAGGCCACTATGCTACAGACACCCAGGCCACTATGCTACTGACATGTAGACACCCAGGCCACTATGCTACAGACATGTAGACACCCAGGCCACTATGCTACAGACCTGTACACACCCAGTCCACTATGCTACAGACCTGTACACACCCAGTCCACTATGCTGCAGACCTGTAGACACCCAGGCCCCTATGCTACAGACCTGTACACACCCAGTCCACTATGCTACAGACCTGTACACACCCAGTCCACTATGCTACAGACCTGTACACACCCAGTCCACTATGCTACAGACCTGTACACACCCAGTCCACTATGCTACAGACACCCAGGCCCCTATGCTACAGACACCCAGGCCACTATGCTACTGACATGTAGACACCCAGGCCACTATGCTACAGACCTGTACACACCCAGGCCACTATGCTACAGACACCCAGGCCACTATGCTACAGACACCCAGGCCACTATGCTACAGACACCCAGGCCACTATGTTACAGACACCCAGGCCACTATGTTACAGACACCCAGGCCACTATGCTACAGACACCCAGGCCACTATGCTACAGACACCCAGTCCACTATGCTACAGACACCCAGGCCACTATGCTACAGACACCCAGGCCACTATGCTACAGACCTGTACACACCCAGTCCACTATGCTACAGACATGTAGACACCCAGGCCACTATGCTACTGACACCCAGGCCACTATGCTACAGACACCCAGGCCACTATGCTACAGACTCCAAGTCCACTATGCTACAGACTCCCAGTCCACTATGCTACAGACATCCAGGCCCCTATGCTACAGACATCCAGGCCACTATGCTACAGACATCCAGGCCACTATGCTACAGACACCCAGGTCCTTATGCTACCAACCTGTAGACAACCAGGCCACTATGCTACAGACACCCAGGTCCTTATGCTACCAACCTGTAGACAACCAGGCCACTATGCTACAGACATCCAGGCCCCTATGCTACCAACCTGTAGACACCCAGGCCACTAAGCTACAGACACCCAGGCCACTATGCTACAGACACCCAGGTCCCTATGCTACCATCCTGTAGACACCCAGGCCACTATGCTACAGACACCCAGGTCCCTATGCTACAGACACCCAGGTCCCTATGCTACCAACCTGTAGACACCCAGGCAACTATGCTACAGACATCCAGGTCCCTATGCTACAGACACCCAGGTCACTATGCTACAGACACCCAGGCCACTATGCTACAGACACCCAAGCCACTATGCTACAGACACCCAGGCCAATATGCTACAGACATCCAGGCCACTATGCTACAGACACCCAGGCCACTATGCTACAGACACCCAGGCCACAATGCTACAGACACCCAGGTCCCTATGCTACCAACCTGTAGACACCCAGGCCACTTTGCTACAGACATCCAGGTCCCTATGCTACCAACCTGTAGACAACCAGGCCACTATGCTATAGACACCAGGCCCCTATGCTACCAACCTGTAGACAACCAGGCCACTATGCTATAGACACCCAGGCCACTATGCTACAGACATCCAGGCCCCTATGCTACCAACCTGTAGACATCTAGGCCCCTATGCTACAGACACCCAGGCCCCTATGCTACCAACCTGTAGACAACCAGGCCACTATGCTATAGACATCCAGGCCCCTATGCTACCAACATGTAGACACCCAGGCCACTATGCTACAGACACCCAGGCCCCTAGGCTACCAACCTGTAGACATCCAGGCCCCTATGCTACCAACCTGTAGACACCCAGGCCCCTATGCTACCAACCTGTAGACAACCAGGCCACTATGCTATAGACACCCAGGCCACTATGCTACAGACATCCAGGCCCCTATGCTACCAACCTGTAGACAACCAGGCCACTATGCTATAGACACCCAGGCCACTATGCTACAGACATCCAGGTCCCTATGCTACCAACATGTAGACACCCAGGCCACTATGCTACAGACACCCAGGCCCCTATGCTACCAACCTGTAGACAACCAGGCCACTATGCTATAGACACCCAGGCCACTATGCTACAGACATCCAGGCCCCTATGCTACCAACCTATAGACATACAGGCCCCTATGCTACCAACCTGTAGACACCCAGGCCCCTATGCTACCAACCTGTAGACACCCAGGCCACTATGCTACAGACACCCAGGCCCCTATGCTACCAACCTGTAGACAACCAGGCCACTATGCTATAGACACCCAGGCCACTATGATACAGACACCCAGGTCCCTATGCTACCAACCTGTAGACAACCAGGCCACTATGCTATAGACACCCAGGCCACTATGCTACAGACACCCAGGTCCCTATGCTACATGCACACAGGTCCCTATGCTACCAACCTGTAGACACCCAGGCCACTATGCTATAGACACCCAGGCCACTATGCTACAGACACCCTGGCCACTATGCTACAGGCACCCTGGCCACTATGCTACAGACACCCAGGTCCCTATGCTACAGACACCCAGGCCACTATGCTACAGACATCCAGGCCACTATGCTACAGACAACCAGGCCACTATGCTACAGACATCCAGGCCACTATGCTACAGACACCCAGGCCACTATGCTACAGACACCCAGGCCACAATGCTACCAACCTGTAGACACCCAGGCCACTTTGCTACAGACACCCAGGCCACTGTGATACAGACACCCAGGCCACTATGCTATAGACACCCAGGCCACAATGCTACAGACCTCCAGGTCCCTATGCTACCAACCTGTAGACACCCAGGCCACTTTGCTACAGACACCCAGGCCACTATGCTACAGACTCCCAGTCCACTATGCTACAGGCACCCTGGCCACTATGATACAGACACCCAGGCCACTATGATACAGACACCCAGGCCACTATGCTACAGACACCCAGGTCCCTATGCTACCAACCTGTAGACACACAGGCCACTATGCTACAGACTCCCAGTCCACTATGCTACAGGCACCCTGGCCACTATGATACAGACACCCAGTCCACTATGCTACAGACACCCAGTCCACTATGCTACAGACACCCAGTCCACTATGCTACAGACACCCAGGTCCCTATGCTACAGACACCCAGGTCCCTATGCTACAGACACCCAGGCCCCTATGCTACCAACCTGTAGACACCCAGGCCACTATATGCTACAGACATCCAGGTCCCTATGCTACAGACACCCAGGCCCCTATGCTACAGACACCCAGGTCCCTATGCTACAGACACCCAGGTCCCTATGCTACAGGCACCCAGGTCCCTATGCTACCAACCTGTAGACACCCAGGCCCCTATGCTACAGACACCCAGGTCCCTATGCTACAGACACCCAGGTCCCTATGCTACAGGCACCCAGGTCCCTATGCTACCAACCTGTAGACACCCAGGCCCCTATGCAACAGACACCCAGGTCCCTATGCTACAGACTCCCAGTCCACTATGCTACAGGCCACTATGCTACAGACTCCCAGTCCACTATGCTACAGACACCCTGGCCACTATGCTACAGACTCCCAGGCCACTATGCTACAGGCACCCTGGCCACTATGCTACAGACTCCCAGTCCACTATGCTACAGGCACCCTGGCCACTATGCTACAAACTCCCAGTCCACTATGCTACAGGCACCCTGGCCACTATGCTACAGACCTGTAGACACCCAGGCCACTATGCTACAGACTCCAAGGCTCCTATGCTACAGCCTCCCAGGCCACTATGCTACAGACTCCCAGGCCACTATGCTACAGGCACCCTGGCCACTATGCTACGGACTCCCAGGCCCCTATGCTACAGACTCCCAGGCCACTATGCTACAGACTCCCAGGCCACTATGCTACAGGCACCCTGGCCACTATGCTACAGACACCCAGGCCCCTATGCTACAGGCACCCTGGCCACTATGCTACAGACTCCCAGGGCCCTATGCTACAGACCTGTACACACGCAGGCCACTATGCTACAGACCTGTTGACACCCAGGCCCCTATGCTACAGGCACCCTGGCCACTATGCTACAGACTCCCAAGCCACTATGCTACAGACTCCCAGGCCACTATGCTACAGGCACCCTGGCCACTATGCTACAGACACCCAGGCCCCTATGCTACAGGCACCCTGGCCACTATGCTACAGACACACAGGCCCCTATGCTACAGACACCCAGGCCCCTATGCTACAGGCACCCTGGCCACTATGCTACAGGCACCCTGGCCACTATGCTACAGGCACCCTGGCCACTATGCTACAGACACCCAGGCCACTATGGTACAGACCTGTAGACACAAAGGCCACTATGGTACAGACCTGTAGACACCCTGGCCACTATGCTACAGACCTGTAGACACCAAGGCCACTATGGTACAGACCTGTAGACACAAAGGCCACTATGGTACAGACCTGTACACACCCAGGCCACAATGCTACAGACCTGTAGACACCCAGGCCACTATGGTACAGACCTGTACACACAAAGGCCACTATGCTACACATACCCAGGCCACTATGCTACGGACCTGTACACACCCAGGCCACTATGGTACAGACCTGTACACACAAAGGCCACTATGCTACAGGCACCCTGGCCACTATGCTACAGACCTGTACACACCCAGGCCACTATGGTACAGACCTGTACACACAAAGGCCACTATGCTACAGGCACCCTGGCCACTATGCTACAGACCTGTACACACCCAGGCCACTATGGTACAGACCTGTACACACAAAGGCCACTATGCTACAGGCACCCTGGCCACTATGCTACAGACCTGTACACACCCAGGCCACTATGGTACAGACCTGTACACACAAAGGCCACTATGCTACAGGCACCCTGGCCACTATGCTACAGACCTGTACACACCCAGGCCACTATGCTACGGACCTGTATAGACACCCAGGACTGGAGTGTACAAACTTCTCAGTTCATCTGTCGCATTTCAATAATATGTTTGTTACACACCAGAACCAAATGTCACACTTCGTGTACAATACTAAAACATATAATCAGATATAATTATTATTAGACTTATTAGTGCTACCAACTAGCAAATGGCCTTGACCTTAGCAGATATGTTTACAAAATTATCACATAAAATAACATGATTCCTACCTTGGGTCACGCAAAGCCCGCGTCGCATACATACGCACACATGTTTTTGTCGGTTTTGTCAAAGTTTGCAGCAGAGTCCTGGCAGAAGGAAGCATTTTTTGAAAGAAAAAGTATCTCTGTGACTTTGCTGCAGTTTCTGGTTTCTGGAGTTACTTCCCCTTTCAAAGGTCAACATCCAGGTCACGCTTCACAAAATTGTTTACTTCTAAATAAGTTTTATTTTTAGATCCTTATTTTCTTAAAACTACTAAAATCAAACTGTTGAACCAAACTCATTACTGCGTGTGTATTTCATCTGTCTTAATTCAATGAGCAAAATAATTCCTCACCATTTTCTCCAGCTGACCAGCTTTCCGTGACCGCATTGATAGTTCGTTAAGGTTTTTGTCTTGACCCTAAAAGCACTTCCTGGAAACTGTAAACAATAGTTTGTCGGTACTAATTTATCTTTAAAATGCCTAAAAAGAAGTCTGGGAAGAAAAAGTAATTATTAATAATTTATTTTACTTATTTCTGTTCAACATGGTAGCTTACGTATTTGATTTAACCTGCGCTTTTAGTGTTTATTTATATTGTCATAAGTTTTCGCGATCAAACTTATGAGTCTGAAGGAAGATATGCATTATTTTCTATCTACTCGCACTGCCAAGCACCTATTATTATAATATTATTGACATTTGAAGACATAACATTAGGCAGTGTAGTGGATACAAGAAACATTGTGTATTTATGGAATCACTATTAAGATGACAGCTAGGGGGACTAATCAGCTAATTAAGGTTCCTTAATTCCTGCTTAATTAAATGACGTGTTGAGCTGACAAGATGGATGTCAGGATCAGAATTTTAGCCCCACAAAAATCTCTGCATTAAAGATATTTATCTCTCAGGATCTTGGTGGATTGGAGGCCAACTGTTTACCATTATAGCTCTTTCAACTACCAATCCGGAGATCCCTGGTTCAAATCTTGGCCAAGACACTTGAAATTTCAGAAACACCTTTCAGTGTTTCCCACCAAACAAGTGACATACTGGGTTCGAAACACAGGTGTTGTCTCGTGTGTATCAGTTATTAATACTGATCATGTTCAACTTAAAGTACCTAAGAATCAAGTACGTATCAGTCTATTAGGAAAGAACGAGCTACAGCAGCCTGCCCAGATTCCTTGTATCGTGCCTCTGTCTCTTAAATGACTTTTACAATATCAAACACCTGTCAATAATAATTAAGAGAGATTGTTAGCAGTAACAACAGTGGGAAGTTTTTATTTCTTTGTTATATAAGTTTAACCTGTTAGAACGTGTTTGATGACATCATGTTAACTTTAATGGAAAAAATTGCTCTAGATCCTTATTTCTTTATGTTATTCATTCTAGGAAGAAGTCCTCGTCTGCTAAATCAAAAGAAGACAAGCATGCTACATCAGAATCACCAGATCCAGGTACTCTAGTTGCAGCAGATGGTACTGATGGAGGTATCACAGGACTTCTACAGGATAATGGTGCTGGTGGGAAAAAGAAAAAGAAGGGCAAAGGAAAGAAGAGGAAGATGAGTAAAAATGAGAAAGACTTGGTGTGTACTCAAGTACTATGTAATTGTGTAGTTTTGTACTTTGCATTAATGATTTGTATAAACATATTTTCTAACTTTATTGCACATACAAAATGTACGCTTTTGCACATACTTTTCCTCTCAAAATAAACTAATTTCATTTGATATTAAAACGAAATTAGAAGATTAAAAAAAAATTTTTTGTCATTTCAAAACTGGTTTCATGTATGTACAAATGTATTCTGTAAACCAAAGAGGAAATATTAGAGAAAAAATATATTAAGTATTTGACTATTCTTCAAAATGCTCTTTTCCTTGCTGATTTTGTAGATAAATGTCTAAGAACTGGACACATAACTGATCTATGAGGTACGTTGTTTCTTTTGTAGTTGAGGTTGGAAAAGGCATGTGACAAGCTTCGGGCTGAGAAGACACTATTCCATGACTTTATAAATAGAATGGATGGTTGGTTAGTAAAGAATTGTAAGAGTATAGGAAGATATTTCCGTAGGTTTGATGAAGATGGTGAAGGCATTCTAACATATGACGATTTTAAATCTGGTATGTACTGTTATAGTAATTATTTTTCTCTGTCCTGATATTAATAATTTTTTAGCAATTTTTAGCTCAACTTTTCGTAGAGCTATTGTCGTCACTTGATCGTGTGTGTCTGCGTGTATGTTGGTTAAGTTTATTGTCAGAGTCATTTTCTCAAAGACTGTCCAAGGTATCCACTTGAAACTAAACATAGTTTCCTATAAGAATCCTTATCTTGTTGTTTGGATTTGAACTCACAACCCTAACGGTGACTATGCTTAGTGCTGAAGTAACAATGACTGGCATGCTGATTGCACCACTCTTGCAGCTTCAAATAATAATAGATAAATACTTGATGCTACTTGCAACTTAGTGTTATTCAAGCGTTTATCATTTATTTCAGGTATGTTTGATATGTTGGTACCCTGTAGCGGTGTAGAGTTACATATGTTGTGATAGTGTTTATCATTTATTTCAGGTATGTTTGATATGTTGGTACCATGTACCAGTGTAGAGTTACATATGTTGTGATAGTGTTTATTGTTTATTTTAGGTATGTTTGATATGTTGGTACCATGTACCAGTGTAGAGTTACATATGTTGTGTAATGTGTTTATCATTTATTTCAGGTATGTTTGATATGTTGGTACCCTGTACCGGTGTAGAGTTACATATGTTGTGTAATGTGTTTATTGCTTATTTCAGGTATGTTTGATATGTTGGTTCCATGTACTGGTGTAGAGTTATATATGTTGTGATAGTGTTTATTGTTTATTTCAGGTATGTTTGATATGTTGGTTACATGTACCGTGTAGAGTTACATATGTTGTGTAATGTGTTTATTGTTTATTTCAGGTATGTTTGATATGTTGGTACCCTGTACCGGTGTAGAGTTACATATGTTGTGATAGTGTTTATTGCTTATTTTAGGTATGTTTGATATGTTGGTACCCTGTATCGGTGTAGAGTTACATATGTTGTGATAGTGTTTATTGCTTATTTTAGGTATGTTTGATATGTTGGTTCCATGTACCGGTGTAGAGTTACATATGTTGTGTAATGTGTTTATTGCTTATTTTAGGTATGTTTGATATGTTGGTACCCTGTACCGGTGTAGAGTTACATATGTTGTGATAGTGTTTATTGTTTATTTCAGGTATGTTTGATATGTTGGTTCCATGTACTGGTGTAGAGTTACATATGTTGTGTAAGTTACTGGACAGGGAGAATACAGGGGATATAGACTTCACCGAATTCTCTAAGGGACTCAAATATATCAGGTAAGAGATACATAATTATATATTGACATTCGGTAATTTATTTGATCCTATAATCCTTGAAATTCAAACATCCGAAAACCACATCTTGACCCTCAAAATTCGGATTTAATTTTTATGTACATCTATAATAAGATACAGAACTGCATGCATTTTTTTTATAAATAATATAATCCAGTGCAAATTTATTCAGATCATTGTTCAGATTCAGTATCGGTTGAAACACTTGACATTAAGACTTATATCAACTATATACCCAACCTACCAGCCAGCTTATGTTCAAGGGGAAATCATGCTATTTTAATTTTTATAAAGTGTAGTGCCTCTTTAAAACTTTCTTTGATAATTTTATTGAATAATTATGGCTGTAAATAGGTCGGCCTGCTGCCTTGGTAAAAACTTTGGTAAATTGTTCTGTTTATTTGCTAAAGTTGTTTTATTGCATTGTATATTTGTGTTTATCAAATTAAATCTTTGTTTATATTTTGCACTTATTGGTATTTAAGATTGAAGTAAGTAGTATTCTATAAAATACCAACACATGTATAGATTTTACTAATTTTCATGGCATGCATTTAACTAATTTCATCAATATTACTATTAAATGTTAGGGTTTTCTTACAATATGAATAAGAAGACAAGTACGGTAATCTAGATAACATTGCCTATAGTATACTAGACAATAGAACTTTCTAACATTGCATGATGTTTGGTCGTAATACAATAAAATAACAAGACTTATGCTACAATCAACTAGTCAAGTGTTAAAAAATGCTTTTCAACCTGTATAAATGTAATATTAAGGTGCTATTTATTTGTAAGTAAATGTGTTTATTGCCTTCCCACCCCTCTGTGGCTATTGAGGTTTCAAAAGACCAACACTTGATACTACTTGTATACATATCATCATCAAAATTTGAGTTACAGAAATATTTATCGAAAAGTTTCTTTTCGTCCTTAATACAGGTGATCAATGTTTCTGCTGTTTAAGAAATGTGACTGTTAAATACATGATTGCCACTAACAAAGGTTTGACTGATATTTCAGAGAATTGGAAGATTTAGAACGAGAAGAAGAAGAAGCAGATAAGATATTGATACTGACTGAGAGAAACTTTGATAAATGTAAATGTTGTAAACTTGCTATAAATGGACCATATCAAGTGAAATATCCAAGGTGAGTTTGTACATTCATTTATTAGTGGGGTGCATATATCAATGGTGCTATCGGTCCGTCTGTCTATCCATACTTCCATCCGTTTGTAATGTAAACCTTGTGCATTGAACTCCTCACAAACTGTTTAAACTTACACAAAAGAACAACCCCAATGTATAGATGACCGTAAAGGATGGAATATTTGCAGCTTTAGATTTGAGTAGTTATGGCCCTTTGTTACTTTAACAATTCATCCCAATGCGAGCATCCATTCCATGTGTAATGGACACATTTCTAGTTTGTTTTAGGTCAATCATGAAACAAGTTCCCATTGATATTAATCACTCTCAGCACCTCATTCTTGATGTTATCCATCACCGCGAGGGTATCAGAGTTTGACTTAATTTACATTGTTTGCATTAATTTAAAACAAAACACACATTAAACGAAATGACCCATTACAATTCTGTTAAGGCTAGTTAGGCAATACACTTACCAAATTAAATCTTCATTGTAAGCCTCTGAGACTAAGGGGCTACACTTACTTCTGCTTTGTTATTTTATTTGAGCAATGGTAATATTGCAAGTTGAGAATCAATTGCTGTCAATTGTGGAACTCAAGATTTTATAACCTCAGATTCACGATACGGCACAACCTCTGGAGAGCAACACTCATAAGCGGTTCCAAGTATTGACCACTGTACACGGGTTATTGCTCAATTGATATTAAATATCTGCATAAGGGTATTTTGAATGTATTGATATAGAGAGGTTGTTGCTGTACAGAGGGCAGGTGTGGAGAGAGATATGGTACTTGTATGAATAGTTGTACTTTTATATTTGCAGATTTTTATTGTTAGAGTTACGTTTGGTTACATTTAACGATATCAAGGATCATCCTGGACATATTGAAGTCTTGGTTCATGCACATATTCCTATTAGTTCATTACATCAGATTATTGTTGATGAAACCGGTGTCATGACAACCAAGCTGTCAGTATTCTACGATAAATCACGTAGTCGTGAGGCTATGTTACCTGTACACATGACGTTACAGGAGTTAGGCTATGAAGGTGACACATACGACGACCCGGAAGAGTTAACATTGTTTTACGATTATAAAGTGGAGTTCATCGATTGTCCATTGTTATTATGTGATCATTATTTTGGAAACAAGATGGAAACAAATATGAGGAAAATGGTGGCCACTTAACCCTGCCAGTCTATGATAGACACATGTTGTTTTTGGATAGACTAACTTAAAGATAGAGCTATTAAACAGACTCTGTGTGTGTGTGTGTGCGACAGAAATGCAAGTTATAATTAGACAGTATCCATGGCAACCAAATACTTATTTTATGAAATTGTCATCTAGTAGACTGACTGACAATTGTGTCCAACAGAATCGCTGCTGCAAAAATGCTTTTATTTGCCAGTCAGCTTTCTGCTGAAATATGGCAGGCTTATGAGTGCCTACATCCAGATTTCAACAAGGGTCGCCAGATTAGGCAGCAAGCTCGTTAACCACTGAGCTGCGGAGGCACACTACTGTCGGAGGACTCTGTGCGACATGAATAGTTACAGTTGTTGGCCAGACTGTCCTACACTGGAATCTTGCTAATGTTGCTGATAGTCTTTGCTATCGCCCAAACCAGTTTTGAGCTTACACCTACTTAACACTCTACTTTACTGTTCTCTTTTGAATTTTTGAAAAAAAAAATTGTTTTTTGATATTCCATGCTTGTCTAGATATATTTGTGAAGCAGCTTTCAGACTCAGCTATCGTAGTTGTAATTGATGGGTATATTTATGTTAAAGTCCCAATAAGGTTTAAAATCGTAGTATTTTCTATCTAAAAAAGAATATTGAAATATTGAGATATTAATTTATTCTAAAAATGGTGCAGAAGGGACCCATATCTGACCTCAGGTCGCTGTTCCTTCTATGAGAAATAATCAACTGAAAACACTATTTAGTATTTTGTCCTCCGTACAAAATACTCAATAGTGTTTACGTTTAAATTTTACGAACGATTCCGAAGATTTTGTCAATGATCGGAAGTATACGCACAAAACCCGGTACACCGGTATCTACCGGTACCCTGATGTAGGCCTATATTGTATAGTATATTGCGTGGGGTATTGTATTCTAATCACGACTGACACCTTATTGAATTGTTAGGTATAATCAAAGACCTAAATTACCTGTAATTTAGGTCTTTGGTATAATCCTATTAAAGGATTAGTGTAAAAGTGTGAATGAATATATAGCACTTAATATAATCATGGAATTATATAGACAAGCACATTAACTCCATGATATATAACATATTGCTGGCTTAGAATGAGAAGGTCGAAAGTGCCATATTTGAAATCTATATCACAAGGCGCTTCTTATGAGCCTATTTTCATGAAAGCTTGTTAACCATAAGTAAAGAGTAATTTGTCTGATAGATTTTCTTATTTTCTCAAAATATGATTTTGTAGATACGACCTTTTCATTGTAAGGACAAACAAAAACATCTAGTTTTTTTATATTTTATTACAGATTATGTTGTATCAGACAATAAACAAAATGTAGCTTGCTACAATTAAATACATATGCATAGGAAAATTTGAGGGCGTTTGGATATAACATATATTTTAATTTTCCATTCATATGATCATGTTTGTGCATTTTATATTGATATTAAAAAAAAAGGCCACCTCTTTGACCTTCATAATGATTGACACGTGTTTATGAAAATTAAATAACTCACAACATTCGTGTATACATATTGAACATGCAGATTTACATACTTACAAGTAAACAATTATTATTTTATTGTAGATTCTACTGTACATGAAAATATAAATGTAATAATTATCAGAAAAATTAATACATCTGCACACAGCCATTCGCACTATCTATATTGCATACGCATAGTTAATTCCCCGCCTCTGGAATGTTTCAATTATACAACATAATTAATGTCAATATACAAGGCAATATACAACGTGATTAGGGCTACTATATACGATACCGGAAGGTACTGTTGTTATCAATAGGTGTGCTATCCATCCATTGGTTATAAGAAACTGGCGAAAATTTCTCGGTAGTCTCCGGAAAGTGACGGAGATGCTGTTAAATGCCGTATTTGTAAACAAACCGGGCTCGATATGCCAATCTTCAAGGGAAGATTATTTCACATATATGGCAGTAAGAGCGTGTTTTAATAGCTTGATGTGTTAATTATTTATCAGTCTTCAAATCAGTAACAAAGATTTGTGTTTTCTATCTATAGAAAATATGTCGTTCCGGAACCTTATTGTGGCTTTAATATTTTTTTTTATATTTTATGAATTTATGAATTTATCAAGCTGTCTTTAACAATTTATCATAATATCATTGTTCTAGCATGTCTGTACAATTCAAGCTTCAGTTGTTTGTTAAACATTTTCACTGTCCCTTTATGATTGATTATATTTAAGTAAATGTGATATATCTGCCAACATTGTTTTTCAATACTAACTTATGTCATATACTGTAAACGTAGTACTATTTGTTGTTGTTAAATTTCTAGAATTTTGATAAAAAAGCTTGTTTCATATGTTCATGTATTTAATATATCAAATTAAAACTCATTGTACATGTGTATTTCTGGGGTTGATTTAACACATGGAATTTTGGGGTCAAATTTATCCACAAAAGTAATGAAAAATTCTCCCTCACAAATATGATTTTACATTATTTTACCGAGCTTCCAAGGTAGCTGCATAAGGTTTTTCAATTCTGTTAAAGTTGAAATTGTTATTATTTAGGTATTAGGGACTCTATTTTTGTCATTTGTCTGTGGTCATTAGTTATTTGTTCATAGAGTATTGGGTATTTGGAGCTTACAAAGTCGTTTTAGGGTTTACCCATTTGAGTTGAGTTGCATATCAACATAATAACTGCATTGATTTACTCAAAATATGACGAAATATCAATGCTCCATTGAATTAATAGAAGGGTGGTGTGGGTGGCTTGTGTATCGGATGCGCTCCATCTAAATCCATTAGTGAAATCTTATCAAAGGGAGATTATTCTGCCTGGCTTCGCTAATCTTGCACTAGTCATTTACCTGCCCAGGGGAGCAGTGGGAGACCCAGGGGAATTAGACATTTTCATTTTTTATGTCTAAATCCAGACCCTGGAGACTACCCTTACTGTCTTAATTAAAATTCCTTTTGATGGGACACCTAGTCACATAGTTATTCCCAGGTCTTGGAACTGAACCAAAGTGTATTCCCCAGGACTTGGAGTTGATAAGGTTGTCAAATTCCCATCTGTTTTGAAGATTCATCTGTCTTATTCTCCCTGTATCCTCGCCGCTCCCCTGGACGGGCAAAATATTGACTGGTGCATCTATGTAGAGATTTGACTTTTAAGAGAACCTAAAACTAGGTAACATTATTATACTACTTGTTATAGAGGTATTATTGTTTATGTTTTATATGATATATATATATTTATTATAGATTTTTTTTATATGTTAAGAGCGTATACATATACTCGGAACAGCAATAAATGTTTGAATGTAAAAACATGTTGTAGTTAAATTATTATTACCCAGGCCCCCCCTGGAGGGACCTTGGTCTTATTGTTTACCTCCAAAAATCTTGGTATGGAGGAGCACATGTTCATGTATAGATGCATGATTGGCTAATGCCTCATTATGGCTAATGGATACATATTAAAAGCAGCATTTTGAAGGAATATCATTAACCAGTCTAATTATTACGCAATGATTTGCAATCTGCCTTAGCAATATCCCTCTGAGTACCCCTCTACAACTAATTATAATGATTGAGACCAGGGAGAATTGAAACCATATTTCTGAACATCAAGTGGCTGTTGCATTATCAATGCGCTTCTACGTAGTGACAATGTGAGCTTTTCTGATCACTCTTCGTCTGTCCATCCACAATTTGCTTGTGTGCACTCTAGAGACATTTTTAATCCAATCTTCATGAAACTTAACCAACATGTTAACTACATGAAATCTAGGTCAAGTTCAAAACTGGGCCATTGTCGGGTCAAAAACGAAGTTACTACGCAAATATAAGAAAACATTGTGTTCACTCCATAGGCCACATTATTGATCCAATCTTCATGAAACTTAACCAGCATGTTGTTCTCTATAAAATTTAGGCCAAGGTCAATTCTGGATCATGTCGGGTAAAAAACTAGGTTACTAGGTCAAATATTAGAAAACAATTTTGTTCATTTTAGAGGTCATAGTTTTCATTCAATCTTGGTCAGAATGCCATTCTTTGCACATGTACACTCTAGGCCAAGTTCGAATCTTGGTCATGTCTGGTCAAAAACTAGGCCACTAGGTTAAATCTTAGAAAGAACCGTGTGTTCACTCAAGAGAACACAGTTTTG
The DNA here is from genome assembly GCA_963678985.1 of Spisula subtruncata. Lineage (NCBI taxonomy): Eukaryota > Metazoa > Mollusca > Bivalvia > Venerida > Mactridae > Spisula > Spisula subtruncata. The sequence goes on from OY787667.1 coordinate 31,865,550, forward strand.
GTTAAATCTTAATGAAACTTGGTCAGAATATTAGTCTCAATGATATATAGGCCTGAGGCCAATTTTCACACTGAGTCAAAACCTAGGACATTGGGTCAAATCAAAACTATAAAAGCCACAGTTTTAATACAATCTTTAAAAATGTTATGCATGATTTCTAACCGGAAATCGATTGATTGGTGCATGGAATGAAATATAAACAATTAAAACGACCTTATTGATCAGTGTGGTCATACCACGCAACCATGACATCGTAAACGGCTATAACCCCAAGCAATTTTTTGAAAACAAACCGTCGACACGGAAAGGAAAACATGCGTAAGTATTTTATTTCTTCATTGATTTCTGTGACATATATAGCCCATGCTAAGCGGAAAATGATTAGATTTCAACGAAATATAGTGACTCTATCCGTGGCAGGACCGTTTTTGCAAACATTCGGTGAAACCTTTGCTTGTGTGACAGTAATTTATGGTATTGGCCACACTGTTGGTGGAATATATCGCCTACTAATATAGTTCAGAGGGTGGCCAATTAAAAATTCGGTGTAGTGTTTAGGTCTTTGACAACCGTGACCGCATTTATGGACACGCCTACCTATATTATATTTTCTATGACATTTTAATATTCGTATAAAATTACGTAAATTAAGTTTTATGTTGGTTAGTGACAGATACGGTTGTAAGAATGGCAAATTGTACAATGTATTCATTTAATACTCATTGTGACGTCAGGGGCATGTTATGTCAGAAGTTTAATTTACAACTTAAAAGAATTACGTGGTCTTGCTTTTTAGTTCCGTTTAACTTTTTAGTTGATCGTATGCATGTCAACATGTTGTGTCATGCATTATATTCATAATTGTGATTTGTTCCCGCAGGTTTCAAAGAAATTGGAACTATAGATATCGCATTGTTTCACTTGATTTTCAACACGCGTTTTTAAAATCAGCAATTGCTTTATAAGATCGTATTAGCTAAGAAAAAGTTAAGTTACCAATTTTCTAGGGCTCGTTTTCAGCTGTTAGACCGCTCAAGCCACCCTTTGACATTTAAACTTCCCCGGTCATTGGGCTACATATGGAAACCTACACTCGTGTCTCCCTGGGGAGACCATTTCTCTCCTGTGGATGTGGCAGCCAGCATCGATCTGCGGCGCCCAGGAATAGACACTGCCCCTCGAAGGTACCATTTTACACCATGGTGAAGTGGAGCATGTTGGTCTTGCTCAGAGAAATTAACCAGTGGTCCAGAGGGGATTGAACCCGGGACCTCTCGATCCCGAAGCGCGCGTCCTTCCTCTAGGCCACCGCTCCCCAGCTATCTAAAAAGTCAAAACAGTTTTTTGTTAAATCCTTAACTTGTCTATTGAATCAGTTGCCTGAAGAAGTATGGTCTCCCGAAGTACCTCAAGCAGAAATCTCAACTCAAATTAAGATTTTGCTTAAACCAAACGAATTGGGTTTTGAGATAAAGTCCTAGTCCATGAAATTTTACTATAATAAATGTGAACTCTAAATAATGTATCTGTCTTGTGATGCCAATTTTGAGTCTGACGTCCGTTGAAATTATCTCAAAGACACAAGTTATGTCAAACTATTTGAGATAAGATTTAGCTCAGATTGAGATGTTTCTGGAGATCAGGGCCAGATCCATGTCATTGGCTCTCTACATAAAAATTGCATCATGGTATATTATTGCCTCCGTAGCTCAGTGGTTAGTTCGCTTGCCATCTAATTTGGCGACCCGGGTTCAAATCCGGGTGCGAGGCACATATATATGTCTGCCATGTTTTGTTGAAATAAAGCAAATAAAGGCTGCAGCTTGACATTATTTATGTAATGTTTCATCGTGTTGAGCTCTTCGTAATCATATTCAGCAGTACGCCAATTTACCCTCGAACGCTATGTATGGTACGGAGCTTCTTGACCTGAACAATTTTACATAACCTGCTTCAAATAGTTAGCCTAAGCCCCTTGCAGTCGTTACTTTCTGTGCTTTGATTATCCGTAGTGCTCAAAATAATATCTGAAACGCAATTATTTAATTATTCAAATTGTTCGAGTATTTATAATATCATGCAGATGTCTTACCGTCTGATGTAGGTAGACATATGCTGACAAATGAATGCATTAAGATTGCACTTTAAGGTCAACACGTTTGCAAAAACCACACAATGCGCATCTATTTAAGTATCCCATATTACACCAGATGGTCGGTGTAATTATATTCGTCCGAACATGATAGTTTCTATGATTATAATAAGCGCTTTGTGTGTCCAATAGTTAACTACACCCGTCTGCTATATATGGGCATTGCTCCGTGTATTGTGTTGTGGTGTTACTGATTTCTGTGCTCGGCTGGTTAAGCTTAGTGCTGCCTTCCATATCCGATTTCCTCATTTCTTTTTGTCAGAATTGCTTTCAACTGACACGAATAATTTCAAAACATACAGTACATTATTACTTCCAGGTGAACCCATTCCTGTGGTACAATCCAAACTCGTAATACAAGTATTTATTTCATGACAAGACTCTGTTGAATTATTAAGATATTTGGATTTACATTGGCTTTGAAGATCGAGGTCCTAGCTGTTTATGCCACATAATTTTGCTGTGGTGAGTACGTTCGGAAATAATTTCGTATGACATTAGAGTTGTTGCCATTCAACAAACTAAAATAACCCCTGCCGGAAAGGGTTCATTAGAGTTGTGTACACAAGAATGTGTCTACCGACAGAAGTTGTGTTCACAGACGGACGGACGGACGGACGGACGGACGGACAGCAGTATAATCCCGTACAACGTACATCCGTTTTACATGGGGCTTGGTGATGAAGCTGTTTACTCGACATGGCACGAAAACGATACCATTCTTGTTTGACCTTTGACCTATAAAGGTGACCTTGAAGATAGATGTACAGATCTGGGTGTTGCGAACGGTACATTGTCTTATGATGATAAACGCTGATGAGCCAAGCAATTCAATTATAAGTTACCACTCAAAATACATGCAGAAATAGATGAACTATTGGCGTAACACGAGCAACTGATATAACTTTTTACATTCAACAGGGATGTGTGACATTGACCTCGGAGGTACATACCTACGTTCTGTGCATGGCACTTTGCATCACGCCAGCCAAATTTCTGCCAAGTAATTCCACATATCATTCAGAAGTAACAGACCTATTCGGAACGGACCGCCTGACAGGGGTAACACCTAACACACACCTTATGGTTGGCCAACAGCAACGAACTCTGAGGAGATCGACAATTCGACATGCCAAGAAATTTGTTCGCGACGTTGCGGTACGATATTCTATCACGTACGTCCAGTTGTGATCACCCCTTAACGATGTCCGGGTGTAAAAACTTTTTTTTTTAATTTTGAGGAATGCATTTTAAATATTTTTATTCTATTGTATACCCATTAAGACAACTGCATGTGAATTTTAAAATACTTGTATTGTCATTTAAGAGAGTTATTGCCATTTTAATTTCCCTACACCCAGCCTAAGAACGTACTGCACAAACAAATGGAGGCAACCGCATGATAAATAAAATAAATCTCCAACAGATAACACAATAAAAACAAAAGTGTATTTAAATCTAATGATAATGATTATTTCTTCAATCAAAAGTGTAAAAATGATGTTTGGTCTAATAATAAAGTAGATTAAAATAAAAAAGTTACCCCACACTCCTCGAAATTAAGGCATTTTTTTGCATATTGCCAATAAGTACCCTATAGATAAATGGAAATAAAATATGATCTAAACAATTGGCACCATTGAATTTTTTTCGAAAAATAACTTCAATGTGTGTGTAATGTTTTAACACAATTTTAAAAGGTTTTACCGAGCGGTTTTGAAAATATACATTTCAGAAATCCTTAGTAACCCGATTTTCCTCTGTTTACCACATATAAATTCCTAAAAAATTAAAGAAAAAAAAATAGAAAAAATATATTTTTCTCCAAATTACACTATAAAGTGACGTTACGAAGCCAAAACATTGTCTTATAACTAAAAATTAAATAAAAAAGAAAAAAATATTTTGGCTCTAGTGGGGGTTGAACCCACGACCTACATGAAATCAGTCAATTTGTCATAAAATTACTGAAATTGAGAACTCTTCAAGAGGAGATTCTTTATTAGACCCGGATATCCTTAAGTGACGAACATGTTTGGCAATACAATCTACAGACACATATGTCGCATCATTCTGATCACAACTGGAAGTACGTGCTTGTGTCTGCTTTTAAAACGCAGATGACATGTATGAGTTCATACGCGATGAAAACTGCCTCTGTACTTTTTTGGGAGCACGCATACACGACGCATACACGACGCACAACTTTTCTGGTATAAGAAACTTTCGCTGTGCGATATCTGCGTTCGGACTTTACGTGTTCGTCCACATACGTGCGATGCGTGTGTTTTCTACTGTCAATTTAACACGCACGGACAACGTAAGTGATCATTACTTGCAAGTTCGGCCTCTGAACGATAACCTGCCGAACTCACGGAGATAGTAGGCTATAAACACGTACGCGCGTTTTAACTTACTAGCCATGTACGATACATGCCAGGGAAACATTGCGTGTGACTTGAGTCGACGTTCTTCATCCGTTCTTCCTTCCCACGTTTTTGAAACAGCCTCTTAAAAACTTACTTGCTTAAACACGCTCGTCGGACTGTGACCAGGCTTACAGCAATCATTGCAATATTGTATTACCGGAGACAAACCATGCAAACGGAAATGACCGAATTTTCACGATTGCTGTCACATGTACTCGTCATTCGTGTGTGGAATTTTGTTTGGAGACAAATAGGGTTAACCGTGCATTGTTACTTTCGACAGGTAATTAAAAGCCCGGATGTTGTTTTTGTTAAATTATGTTGTTTTATTGTCATCCAAAACCTTGAAAACGTATCATTCCTACCATCAATGTCATTATGTACGGCTGGATTTAGTTACACATAATTTGCGACTGAACGCCTTACAGATGGAACTGTTAACCCTGGGTCATATCAACATAGCGACAGTCGTACACCTGACTATAGCGCTTTAAGAGGCAATATTCCGTGGAAATCGCTGGTGTTTCCGTCCGATTGCCTTACGAAATATAACCGCCGCTCAATGAACGATCCTACATGGTATTACATATTCTCTGATATTTTGCAATTGTGGTGTCACACTGGTGGAAAGTGCTTCCGGGTGTCACGCTGGTGGAAAGTGCTTCCGTGTGTCACGCTGGTGGAAAGTGCTTCCGTGTGTCACGCTGGTGGAAAGTGCTTCCGTGTGTCACGCTGGTGGAAAGTGCTTCCGGGTCGTAGTCGCTAAAGTAGTCCCTTTGAAAAATTTGATTTATGTCTGTTCAAGTACTGTTTTAATGTGGAAAATGCTGATTGTTGACCAAATTACATGAATGTAGCTCAAATATGACCTTCATGCTAACTTTTAAGAGTGTTTCATTGATATTTTTCTGAATTATCTTTCCCTGGCTGAAAACTGACAATGTATGTGTGATTCGGTCCTGGTCGAGTCAATTTTTGGGCATGGAAAATAGCATTGTCATTACAGAAGACCTGCAGTAGCTCGAAAACGAAACTATCGACATGCCATTTTCTCCAGCTTATTTCGGATGACAATGATTGCTTTTTATGGTAGCGGCCACAGAAAATCACCCGGAATGTCAGTGACACCTTGTCACGTTATCGCATGGAGATCATACTTGCACGTACTGATCACGTACGTGGTCCTTGTGTTGTAAGAAGACACGCGCGTCGTAATCGTAGCACCGAACGCTCTATCGAACGCAACGAAAGTTCCCTATTCATGAAAAGAACTACGTTGCTGTTACGTGCTACGTATGGAGACGGTTCTTACAACGTTCCCAATTGTTAACCACATGTTTGCAAGTAGACAGCACGAACGGTGCGTTGTGACAACCGCTGTATTCAGGCACTTGTCAACTCTATCGACGATATTTAAACTCCAACTCGATAGTCCAGTAGTATAGTTTTGTAAATAAATAAGAGGTTTCGAAAGTCAAATATGGGTCATCTTTGTTGATGCTTTAAACACGTCCAAGAAAAACATTAATTTCGAAAATTCTACAAAATTATTGCCTTCGCGATATGCCTTGTTGTTATGATCGGTAATGTACTTGTGTCCATTTGTGGTTAACTAGAGACTGTGAAAACATTCAGATGTGAGTATTACACTACACTTTTAAGTATCAAATTGGTTTATTCAATAGCCGGTCACACGGTTCAATAAAAATGAAGCTCAGTATATAATAAGCAATCAAACGTAACATGGAAACATCTAGTTTGAAAAGGACTAAAATCCATTTCGATGATAAAAACACGTTTTGTAGACGTTTAAATCACAAAACTATGTTTTTTCGAATACATAACGATCAAAGTAGCTATTGATGAAAACTCACGAACATGTTTTATCGTCCGTTACGGCTTTTATTTGTTTTATACCATCCTACGCTTTAACAACGTTGAATTATATATTTTACTGCGTTAGTCACGCAATAGATTTTAAGTGCTTAAATGTAATACACTCATGTTATGCGAATATTTTTCGTTCAGATGAATAAGTCCAGATTCTTATATAAATGCAATTTTATGCGAGTTTTTTATATAATTTTTGCAATTGACCAACTGGGGTTGAGTCCTTTTAAGGTTTGAAAACGACATACAGTGTCCAAAATGGTTCAATACACAAACAATGAATGATGGATGCTTTAACATTGAACCTAACTCCGTTCAATACTTTCTTTTACACTCAAGTTCTCCACATAAACGCATGTCTACGAAATTATATCACAACCTGCAGTTTTGACATCACCAAATTGTAACACATTCACTTAAGATTCGATTAGCTTGCTATCTAGGCCTACCGATACGGCAAAATTGACTTTGTGTGTTATGTTATATGTTAGTCCTCTTCGCCCATGGGTGGGCATAGGGCCGTCACCACTGTCCTCCAGTCGTCTCTGTTTTGTGCTCGCCTTTTTGACTCTGTACAAATGATATATTTAAATGAATTCACGCCGTACTTAAAGCCCTTTCAGTGGCTGTCGCAATGAACACCTGCGATTTTCACATAACTGGACGATAGGCTAATGAGAATAATTAGACATACAATGGTCACAGTTATCACTTACGTTAGGCCTACGTCAAGCACTTTGATGTCCTCGCGAATTTCACGTGTCCCATTTATTACTGGAGATGAAGTTCTACAGTTGCCTTCAGCAGTGTGTCAGGCTACTTGTCTAGACAAACTGGTGATGAACGAAATCATACGAGGAACGATCTACAAATAACAAGCTATGTTTGTAAAACATATATGCCCCCATGGCAGTCAAATACTGAAGTAGTCGAAATGGTGATCCTTGACCTACTGTCCTCAAAATCACAAGGGATCATCTACCGTTGCTTGCAAACCTCCATGTAAAGTTTGAAGGTCCTAGAACAAAAGGTTTTCGAGTTGTTAAACGTAAACCTAAAATGGTAAAGATCACAGTGACCTTGACCTTTTACCTACTGATCACAAAATCAATAGGGGTAATCTACTGTTGTTGGCTAACCTCCATAGATAGATAGATAGATAGACCGACCGACAGATGTACATACAGACATACTATGCAAAGCCGCAATATACCCCTCATCAAAGATTGGGGGGGGGGGCATCGCAGGTTTCTCGCGCGACAATTACAAGTCCGTCCTACGCCCATCGTGGGACATATTATCGGCCGGACGAAGTATAGTATTCCACCGTGTAAAATATGTACCTCTCATCCCCAGGTGTGTATTGAGAATAAATTGACAAATCTATGTAATACTTGTATAATTTTTTGATCAGCCCTCGTATTATGTGTGATGCTTCAAAAGATGTCGCCCCTCAATAGAAGTGTGTTTATCTTTCCTTGTTTAAATTTGACGTGTTTCATCATAATAATTACACGTATTTGAATAATTAATATTAACCTTTTATTACAATTTTCTGCGGTTTTTATACTGACAAAATATACGTTGTATATCATTTCGACACAAAGTTGTCAAGTGTTAGCGGAATTCATTTGGCAACTTCGTCGGGCCAATGATTTAGATATTTAGATACTCATATAAACTATACTACGGATCTACTTCTCGGAATGGCATTTAATCCAAGATTAGCAGAGAAATAGTGTGTGTCCATTTATCTTAGATATTTCAAGACGGACAAACTTTGAATATGTTGTTTGTGTCTAAAGACTTGTGTAACACTAATCCATCGTTATACAAATATTGTGGAGAAGATGAGTGTATCTTGAGAAACGCTTCATGCCGTAAGTATTGTAATAAGTTTTCTAATTAATTAATTTAATTAATTAATTGATTTGATCCACGATAGTAATCCCGATACACAATTTTTCAGTTCCGTTAGAGAATTGTAAGTTGTTTTTATAATTGAAATTGCGCCAGTTGTCAATCAATACCATTGAAATCATTTTTAACGGTAAATTATAATCACATGGTCCAATGGATTAAATTGAAAACCTTCGCCAAGCGGCCTTCGACAAACAACCAGGAGGAGCGATCTCTGCTCTGGCGTAATGCACGGGACTTTGATTATCATGTATCCTGAGTTCTATTTACAGTTCCAGCAGAGCCATAAATATGAAAACAGTTGACGTAACGCACGGTATTGAGTACGTTTGTGTTACGTCATGTTACGTCCGCATAACTTACTTTGCGTAATACTAGTCTTATGATCTAAACATTACTGTTTAACTCTGCAAATGTTTACAATGTCAAAAACTACAATATATTTATCTGTCAATAACATCGTTTTTAATTAAAAAAATATTGGGTGTCTTTCGCTTGTTCAATTATCGCTTATTCACTTGTATCACTCGTTGTCTATCTGAGTACCTTACACACTCACGTATTCAACCCCTAACACACTTATCTATGTATTGTTCTATGAAAAACAAAACACCACATTGTTCTAGAATATACGGGTACAAAATGCATTGCATGCCTATGCATAATATCGCTCAAAATAATTATTTTGGTCATGTAGTTCGTCCACTTTAAAAACTTGCGTTGCATAAAACATCCAAAACGTCGCAAAATTTCGCCGTAGGGCAATCTTCCTCCACACATTGAATCAAGTGTGTCGGACTTATTTCAAGAGCAATCGTATAGAGTTTTTTAAAAGTAAAAATTTCACTTTGATAATATTTCAAATTTTATTTTAATTGTACGTTCTATGACTTATAATAAAATTATTAAGTTTCATTTTTTTTGCAAATTTGCACTTTATTCGTGTTACCAGTTTATTATTTAACTTTTTTTATTTTTGCACCCATGATTTTTCACGATAGTATGTTAAAACACGTCACTTCTGGTGTCACTCAGTGAAGTATCCCACAAATTCAATGACATTTTGAATAAAACGGCTGTTATTTTATGCCGACATCCAATATTTTGTGTTACAAATTGCACTCGGATTTGTGTATATCTGTCGGGCATTGTCTCCAATTCTACGGCTACATAATATTCTACATGAACGCAAATTAAAATGACAATGTAGACAATTTTATAATGAATAGTTTGGTATATGATATGTAATGTATCGAGTGAAATAGAAAGAAGTATCAACTACTGTTTTACAGCGAGTGTACGAAATTACGAACGTACTCACTTGCACTTATCCGACGGTGCTGAAAAGTTGTGTGTCGGAATAACTACTGCGGATTTCAAACACTCAAAAGAAGCAACCGTTTTTACGTGTTACGGACGGCGTTGATTTAGACGGGATTATTTAATATAGTACTGTACTGATTTCATTTTGATAACTTTGATTCTGCTGTTTCTGAAGTAAGCGTGAGTTTTGTTGATTAAAATGTTGTGCTATTCGTTCGTTTCTTACTTGAACCTTAACACCATAGCTGTGGCTTCGAGTGATGTAAGTTCAACAATGACATACGTAGTCGCTATACAAAAAAAATATTATTTCGGGTTATATTCTTTCATTAACAAGCTTTTTTCGACCGAAACATGATTGAAACAGAAAGAATATGTTGCAATTTATCGCGTTCAAAATTTTCAACCTATACGTACTACATAGGCATTTCCGTTAAATTTCATTTGAATGAGGCTTGGAAAGACTGTTCACAAAGAGGTTTGACCTCACCTGATCTCAGTCGTTCGTCCTACACTATCAACCCAGTGTCTGTGATGAACTTTGTGATCTTCCTCAGATTACTAGCGTGTCCACAGAGCTTCTCTTGAAGTGTTGTGTCTGTGTGCCATGTTGCAGATCGCTCCTGGTTGTGTCTTCCGCAATAGTGGAACTTTGGAGGAAATGCTCGAAAGTTTGTTCTTCTTCCTTGCATGGACAGGTCAGAGACGGCGCCAATATGTACTTCCGATACATGTGGGTGTTCAGCCTGTTGTGCCCTGAGCGAAGTCGAACTATAATCACTTGTTTTGATCTGTTAAGGCAATGGTAGGATCAGCCTCCTGTCTTGGCCTTGTAAAGTTTTTGATGATGGTCTCTTTCTCTTTATATCTCACATGTACCGATGGTTGTGTTGCATGTGATCCCAGTTTTGCGAATTCATCTGCTGTTTCATTTCCAAGCACTCCACATAGGGTTAGAATCCACGATAGGGCTAGTTTTCAGTGGGTACTTAGGTTATTTAGTACTTTGGCTAGTTCTGGTGTTTGATTGTTTGTCAGAGCTTCCATGACATATCTCGCATCAGTAAAGAAGACGACTGACGAGATATATTCGTTTGAGTCTTCTATCATCGTGACGGCCTCCAAAAGAGCTTCAGTTACTGCAGTGTTTCCCTGTGGCTCTGTAATGTCTCTCTTCGTTGCCTGGTGTGTATATACATGGGTTCATATCTCAGGAGGGTATTCTTGGCTTATCATGGCTAGAGTCAGATTCCTTCGAATACATTCATCGTTTTGCTTGCATGGCTTAAGTTGAGGGACTTGCAAGCGCACAGTTACTGTGGACAATTACTTTTGCTTATGAGTTGACTATATCAGCACTATTTAGAGGAGTTCTTGCTACGTTATTCTTTGTAAAAAAACCTGCTTGGTTTCGAGTACAAAGCTGCCACGCTTGATTCGATTTTTTCATAAATCCTGCTTGTCTCCTTGCCATTTAGTGGTTCGGTAGTGGCTTGAAGCATGTTTTTGGCTTGCCTTTGTTTGTATAATGGCTGGATACCAGGGAGCTTTTCCATGAATTCAATCGGTTTAGACTTCGTAGACCCAGCTATTATGCACAATGCTTGGTTCTGGACCTTGTAAACAGCCTGGCTGTTGGTTTTGGTTTGACGTTAAGCATGCTTAATGGCTACAAAGCTGAGCAGTTTGAAGCATATGTTAACCACGATTTGTTCGTAGACTTTGTTACAACACATCCATGGATGATAATTGATCTTGATGAATGTAAAAAGTGAACTGTGGACAGATGAGAGCAACAATAATTTGATATAAAGTTGTATAGTTCTGTAAGTGTGCACAGGGGATCAGATTTAATAATTCGAACAGATTGTGTGATGCCCACATACTAGATAAACTTATTTATCTACAACACTAACTTACATGTATTATCCATGTATTATTTCTGATGCCGTACGTATATATAGAGAACAATAGGTTAGTGTCGTGGATGAGTAAGTTTATTTGGCGAGGCAGAGGAAATGTTTGTTTTTAATTTATAGTGTGTCAATTTGTCCGTTTTTTCCGGTATATGTAATTGTAATGGTTTTCAACAGGTCGCTATAAATCTGTCTAAGTAAAAAATTATACAAATGTATTCATTCAGTATAAATACGACGACAATAACTCTGAAAAGAAAACAGCTATGTCCAAATTATTTTTTTATCCTCCCACGTTTACCATGATCGTAAACGTTTTAGTCCAGTCATTGAAGCTAAAACAAAATGGTCAGCCTCAAACAAATTGCAAAATAGAGTTTCTTTGTATTTTCAACATCTACACACTATTACCAACTACAGACAAAACGTCAAATATGCGAGTTCAGTGGGGAAAATACAAAAAATAATCGACATGTTTAAGGTCACTTTTGGTAGCAATTTCATCATTTTCCTTATTTCATACTGCAAGGAGAATTTTCACTAATTGTGCATAAAAGTGTATTTTTGTGAAAGATATAACCTTCCTCTATCGAATACAAATAATCATATTATCATCATACAATTTATTTATCATATATATGCCCTTCTACGTGTAGGTATACTACCTATAAAAAGGTCGACAAAATGACTCAAAATAGCACTTGGAAGGGGAAACATACGTTTTATTCATTTCCTTGATATTAATGCAATTTTTTTATATACACGTGTGTCTATTGGAAAAGCGATGTTTGTGTTTGGACAGTATGCATTAATTAAAATATGCATTAATTTGTTGATACGCGGGGAATAGTGATTTGTCTCTCTGGATGTCCTTCTACAATTGTATCTGTATTCACAATTGTGACTTTATGATTATGAAACTTTGTCACAGTGGTCATTTAAAAGTTAAGCCGATGTTGTAAATGGATGATCAAGTGTAAAAAACTAGGTCACTAGGTCAAGTTGTAGCAAAACCTTTTGTTGTCACTAGAGGTCATAATGTTGGCCTAATATTTATGAAACTTGGTCACAATATTAATCTCCACAAAATCTAGGTCAAAATTATAAATTGGGTCACCGGGGTCAAAAAGAAGGTCACTTGCTCAAATCAAAGGGAAACTTTCTGTAGGCCCAAACATGCACACTTTTGGTCTTATCTTTATGAAGTTGGTCACAATGTTATCTCAAAACATCGAAGACAAGTGCGTTATTGAGTCGTATGGGTCAAAATTAGGTCAATATGTTAAAAACATTTAAAACATTGTTGCGACTCTTTGGCTCAACAAGCGATTACTATTATTTGACCTTGTGACCTAGTTTTTGCCCGTACTGAGTAAATATTAGGTGAGACCTACATTTTGTTTCGATAATCATTGTGATGTGGTTTCATAAAGATTAGGCAAAAAGAGCGCCTTCTGCATGGTGACTTCTAAAGATATTTTATATTATTTGACCTAGTGGCCTAGTTTTTAACTCGGGTTAACCCAATTTCACACATGACCTAGTTTTTGTAAAGATGACCATTGTGACTAAATTTCACAAGTTTAAGGTCGACATTGCGATCCCTAGTGACTACATCTTGGTTTTCCATGAATTGACCTAGTGACCTAGATATTGGTCCCGGTTAACCTAAAATCTCTTTTAGCCTAGATTTGGTTGCGATGATTATTGCTACCAAGTACTAATACAAGTCAAGATTTATTTACATCAAAAGTGACAAATATCGCGAAAACATGTGACAATTCAATATATTTCAGCATATCTCAAAAAGTCCCACGAATATTCACTTAGGGTATTTTGTACACTGCAAAGGATAGCTTTACGCACCATATAAAAACACAAAACTGTTTGTTTTGCTATTAGTTTGAGGTTAAATGTCTATGTTCTTAAAGAGAAAAGTAGTTACTGTTTTTTACCACTAACCTATCGTTAATCTCAATATGGGATAGACATTTGTTACCGTACCAGCAAACTAATATGTTTAAACATACATGTATTTCATAAATCTAAGACGTAGTACTATTATTTTGTAAGTACTTAAAATTAAATCTATCACTCTGGTGTGTTTTTGCTACTTTATGGATGTGATGCAGGGTTTTAAATGCGTTTTTGAATCGGTAGCTGTCTTGCTGAAACCATGTCTTACGTTAAGCATAGAAACTATTTGGCTTCAAACCAAGTCACCTATTCGGAGTGACCTATGGTAGCACACCCGCATTCTAAGTAAAAGTAATATGTCTGTCTCTTCTCTCGGTGCCAATGGTCTTGGGCCAATTAGGTAGTGACACAACAGGATGGCAACACACTTATGCCTGTCTCAGTCTTTCTTTCTTTCTTCCATTTAATTTGCAGGGCCCACTATGGGGCATTATCGCAAATATTAGAGACAGAGGTGAGATACAAGGAATCCGGGTGCGATACCCTAGCTCGTTTCGAATAGATTCCTTGGTTCTTTAACGTGCCCGGTGTAAAGCACCGATACACGCGAGACTACCCCTGGGTTACCAACCAGGATCATCTCTAGTTGGTTGGGAAACACTAAATAGCGTTTCTGAAATGACCAAGTGTCCCGGCCGAGAATCGAACCCGGGACCTCTCGATCAGCAGTCTAGCGTCTTACCACTAGACCACCGTGCCGCCCAGTCATCGTGATACCAACAATAAATAGGCCCCTAAACAATTTTGTTAAAATCTAGACATGTTAGTTCAATAATGTTTTTACTTAGACAAATCAGTAACACTAGTTTTTAGGATGAAGAGATGGTTAGCTAATGCCAGCACGTTTTACAAACCTTTTATCTATCGCATTTACCAAACGTGTAACCACTTTATAAGTGGGTATAATTGATGAAAACATTTCACCGAGAACTAATTCTAAAACCCTCTAATGTTTCGTTATTGCGTCGTCTAGTACGAATGTTTTGTTTTCATGTTATTTATGTGTTTGTTTAATGTAATATGGAAACGACTGTAAAGTCAGAAGCTAATTTGTTTCGGTGTTTGTTGTTCTGTAGAAACATAATGTTTTCTGGTTTTAAATAACAAATCTGGCGTTCTGGACGACAGTTAAGCACGACTATTCATTGTTCCATGAAAAAAGATTAAAACAATATAATAAATTATCAAAAAAATATTTAAAACAAATAATCGACGCTAACAACGGTTTGTGGCGGAGAATGACGCTAACGACGTAAAAACGAAAGTGACGCAAACGAGTGGCATTTGTCAAACTGACACCATGAATCGCCCTAACATCAGGTGTTTCGTTTAAACGCACCACCAGTTTGTCTTTTATAGTTTATGGCCATAATTTTTGAAGTCATATATTGAATGAATTATTATCACAGTGTGAACGCTGCGGACATTGCCCATCTTTTTCCAAGCCATTTCCGTCTTATGAGACGAACTGCATGCACACATATGGATATTTATAAGTCCACATAATTATATTGTGCGTCAGCATAAACATTTTATATTTCAGCTAAACTACTAGTATTTGAACAATATGGAGAGCTATTGTACTCGCACCTTCGTAGGCGTCGGCGTCGATGTCACACTTTTCTTGGATAAGATTCGTGGTGCGGGCTACTATATTAGTCAATATCTTGCAAAATATCCACACTATAGCATTACAATTTTCCAACACTTGTTCACCATCATTTGTCAACAATACTGGCCAAATAAAATAACTCCATTTTAATGTTGATATGGGTTATGCCTGTTTTATTCATAAATTTTGGTTAAGGCTTTTGGGCAGGCAACTATTTTAGACTATATCACCATATTATGCATACTATCGTATTGGAACAATCAATATTTGTTCAACCTCATTAGTCAACACTACTGGTTAATTGCAATAACTCCATTTTAATTGGAGTTATGCCCCTTTTAAACCTCAAGATTTATTGGATCTGCCTTTAGATGCAGGCTACTATATTAGGCTATGCTATCTTCCATATTACACATACTTTAGTATTGGAACCTGTTTCAAAATTGTCAATTATATTTCTGCCAATGATAGGAGTTGCATTCGTTCAGGATGACAAACATAGTACAATTTTATATCAAACGAATGTCTGCTATCACTATGTCCAAAGGTCGTTTTGGCCTGAACATTTTGATGAAATTCAGAACAAGTCTAGTAAAAGTCAAGGCAAAAGATGGTATGTGCCTGAGTTACGAACGTTAATATGCAATTATTCTACTTGTAATTATTGATATAACCTGTGCCTTTCAGCATGTGACAAGAACACACAATATCCATGTTTCCTTGGTAACTGTATTCCTATAGAAGATAAATGTAATGGCTTACCACAATGTTTCTTCGGCGAGGATGAAGCTTGTTGTCCGTCAGAAAACACCAGTCGTGAGTATACTCTATACAAGTCTAGTTATCATAGTTAGATGTGCCTTTGTAGCAATTAAATGGGGCCTTATTCACCAACATTTAAAACTGCAATTCAAACTTAGACTTAAAATTGACAACATTTATAATCACTTCCATTTCTTTGCAATTGTATTGAACAGTGTGGAATTTTGTCTGAGTATTTGTTATTACCGACTGAACATGAATACCCATTTATATTAAAATTGGTACATTTATACAGCATGAGAGCAAATTGAACATTTGGCAATGTAAAGTCTAAGTCTGCGTTTCAGTCTTACAATGTTGGTAAATAAGGCCTCTTGCCGTCTAATCTGGCGACCCATCGACAATCACACTACATAAGCCTGCCATTTTTCAGCAGAAAGCTGACTTACAAATAAAGTATAGTTTACGCTGAGTTTATTTTATTACATGTAACCAATCTGTTATCCAAGTATCTTATTTGTTCAAGTTGACTAAGTAGCCTTGTTTACCGTCTGTTTATTGTTTAACATTATTTGTCATAATCCGCGCTAAAGTTTCCGCGTACCTGACAAATTGTGTACGTTATTTCACTGGCCGAGCAACTTCAAACTGTCAAACTACAAAAGTGCAACTGTTCCAAGGGTTATTAACGACTGTAAATTAAATTAACTGTGTTGCTTTACTTAAAGTGGCATCGTTTAGAATATTATATAAACATACATGTATAATAGTAACCTACTCAATCGTTATTCCTTCCATCAGCACATTGCTCATAATTCGTCAATGACTTTAGCATTAAATTAATTACTAGTAGCATTGACAAAAACTAAAAAGCACACTGCTTGACATTTCTAATATCCTTAAGTAATTAGTGGTTAATCATTTTTTTCAAATGTTACAATTGCAGTAAAACCTCGTTATCTTCAGGACTAATCGAGACAAGCGAAATGGTCGAAATAAACGGGGATGTAGACATTTCGGTGTGCTTAATATACAACATATAAAGCAAATTCGCTGGGATTTGACATTTGCTCGAAATAGTCTGGATGCTCGTAATATCGATGTCCGTCTTAACGACCTTTTACTGTATCTTCTCTTCGGCCGGGGATACGACTGTCTATGACTGTTTCATGTTTAACTTCACGATTGTCCTCTTTTACTTTCAGCTATAGATATACCAGACGCGACTATAGGAGATGGTATCGAGATACTAACAGAACCTGTTACCGTAGCACTGGTTCTCCTAGCTGTTCTTGTTCTTATCCTGTTCACCGTTATCATAGTCCAATGTGTCAAACTAACACCGAAAACAAGACATAGAACACGGTATGTAGGTGAGTGAAATAACATTTATGTACCAGTCAAGTCAGGTGAAACCACGCCCCACAACCTCTGGGAATGGTGGGACTGTTTATTTTTTTCAATGCCAAACTTTTGGTAAAACCCCTGCACTCCCATGGTCATGCAGATGGTAAAACCCCATTCAAATTGCAACCGCACTAAGCCAGTGAAGTTGTCAAAGAAATATTTTTCCGCGCAGTTGGGGGCGTGGTTTCGTATGTTTTGTTCATAATTCGTGCTCTTTATGCCTAGGAAGGTGGGCATTTTGGCTACTAGGCACTCCTCTCTAATTGGGAGGCTAATGTTTAGCTGAAACGTAGGTAAGAATAAATGGGATGAAAACATCCATTGTAATGCATTAGTTTACTCACATATTCTTTGTTTTTAACCTGTATAATTTATGTACATATGTAGTGTCGATTCAATACGTTATACAAAAGGGGGCACTATCCCATTCGAAAGAATAGCGTAGATAACCAGTGCCGTACCCAGACACGAATTTTAGCCGAGGCAGTCTTTGGGCTGGACAGGACCGTAACTAGGAATTTTCTCAAGGAGTGCGAAATCGGGTCTTGATTGGGTGACGGGGTATTTACAGGAGGAGACGTCCAAATTCGTTCTGTACATGCTATTTTGAATATTTACAACGTATTTTGCGAGCGAAGCGAGCCAGAAAAAGGGACTATTTGTGGAAGCTGACACAAATTTCTTCTCTACATGATATTAACAAGAAAACCATTGATGCAAAGCATCAAAGGGCGACTCAAATTAGTGTGAAAGCAATATGATAACAAATTGTTTACTTGTCATACCATCAATTTGAAATATTTCAAATGTATGAAATATCAATTACCTCACTACAAGGAAATTGCATTTAGATTATGTAAGTTATCTTACAAAAATAGCATAAGACAATGTAACTTCCGAGAGGCACAGTCCAGAACAAACAAGCTATTACAAGAAAAAACAAAAAATGCTAAACTTTATTGGAAACTTCTCCGAGACAGTTCCGGTCCAGCATGCAGAAGTAAAACTAAAGGCTGCAATATAACAATTGATTCATTTACAGAATATTTCAAGGCAATAAATAATCCGGCTGATAGATTTTTTCAAGCTGATGAGGATGTTATTCAATTTAATGAAACCTTTCTATCATCAGAAGCAAAAATTATGTTTGCAGAATTAGACGTACCAATAACAAATGCTGAACTGATTAAGGCGATAAAAGAATTATCGAATGGTAAAAGCGCTGGTCCTGATCGGATATTAAAGGAATTTTTTATCTACGGAAAGGATACTTTATCTTCATATCTATTAAAACTATTTAATACAATATTGAAACTGGGTTATTTCCCAGATGCATGGAGCGAAGGATATGTAATACCGTTGCATAAGAAAGGGGACAGTGAAAACGCAGCTAACTATCGAGGTATCACGTTATTAAGTACTATGGGTAAATTGTTAACACGCATTATAAATAGCCGTTTGTCATTCTGGGCTGAAAACTACTATGTTTATATTGAAGCCCAAGCAGGCTTTCGCAGTAAAATGGGCACCACCGATAATATATACGTTTTACATGGGCTTATAAATCATCACATAAATAATAATTTAAAAATGTACTGTGCTTTCATAGATTTTTCAAAAGCGTTCGATTATCTTGTTCATCAAAATATCTGGTATAAAATGATACAACTAGGACTTCGAGGCAAAGTTTTTAATATCATTAAATCAATGTATGAGAACGTTAAATCAAAAATCAAAGTAAGTAATCACGTTGGCGAATCATTTGATTGTCTTTTGGGGGTACGCCAGGGAGAATGTTTAAGTCCGTTCTTATTCTCACTATATATAAATGACCTTGAAGACGAGTTATTAAAAAAGGGATTTAAAGGCGTTGACCTTGACTTCGTAAAGTTATACCTGTTAATATATGCAGACGACATAGTAATCATGGCTCAATCGCCTAGTGATCTCCAAAAGGGACTCGATATTCTATACGAATACTGCAGTAAATGGAAACTTAAAGTTAACATTGCCAAAACTAACATAATGGTGTTTCGAAGAGCGGGTCAGTTACCCAGAAACTTAAAATTCTTTTATGATGGAATTGAACTTGATATTGTTAGTAAGTTCACTTACCTAGGCATTGTATTTACAAGTGGGGGAAGCTTTAACGATACACAGATCAATTTGGCCGGACAAGCAAACAAAGCAATATTTAAATTAAAACGTTACATGTTAAATTTTACAACGTTTGGTATAAAACATTCTCTTGAATTATTTGATAAACTCATCACACCCATCCTAAATTACGGAAGCCCAGTTTGGGGTTTTCACGCAGCAAATCATGTCGAAAGAATACAGTTACAATTTTGCAAATCCTTACTTGGAGTCAAGTCTAAAACTCAGAATGACTTTATATATGGTGAATTGGGAAGAACGAACTTGCAAAACAAAAGAATGTTTCATATTATAAAGTTTTGGTTTAAAATCTTAGAAGCAAATAAACGTAAATTAATCAAAGTCATATACAATGTTCTATTAAATGATATTGAGCAGGCACCAAACACAGTTAACTGGGTTTCGTTATTGCGAAACTTACTCAATTCACTTGGTTTTCATGACGTATGGCTATCACAGGGTGTAGGCAATGTTAATATATTCCTAAATTTAGCCAAACAAAGACTGACAGATAATTTTATACAAAACTGGAACAGCAGAATACTGGATTCCACAAGGAGTAGATTTTATAGAAACTTTACCACCTTTGGTTTAAAGCCATATTTGAGCAAAATTAATATAAAAAAATTCAGGATTGCTTTAACACAATTAAGGGTTTCATCACATAGACTAAATATTGAAACAGGCAGGTGGAAACAACCAGCTGTACCTTTAAATGAAAGAATTTGTACAATATGTAACACGCTAGAAGACGAGCAACACTTCCTTTTCGAATGTATTTTGTATAAAGATTTAAGAAAAAAGTATTTTGTATCATATTTTCACAGAAATCCTAGTGTTTACAAAACAATAGAACTATTTAACACTGAACGTGTAAGTACACAAAGAAATCTTGCAATGTTTGTCTACCATGCTTTTAAACTAAGAGACAGCTTGTTACACATCAACTAAGATAATACCCAATATGGACCTTTATTTATTTATTGTTACTTACTAACATGATATGTTGTCTTTGAAGTATTTGAACTTTTTGAATTATAAAAAGGGAGGTAATTAGAAAACACATGCAACCTACTTGTTTTATTCATTTTTGTTTTCATAATTAATGAAGGAAACTTAATTATTTACCTTCATACTACCTACCATCCTTTATTATTTCTTATTATAGTTATGTTGTTTGTTCATGGGTCATTTATGACCTAAACAATCGTATAGAAACACATGTAAAAATTATTTTGAATAAACTTGTAAACTTGTAAACTCTTACAACTAATTAGTTGCACTGCTTCAATAAGATTTTTTATTTGCCAATACCATTATGATTATATTTAATGCATAACAATAGATGTATGTAACACATGTATACTATAATACCAGCCAAATATCATTAATGTTAAAACGCCACTTGTATGTATGTATGTGTGTATGTGTGTATGTGTGTATGTATGTATGTATGTAAAGTCAACAACATGACTACAACGTGTCATTAATGAAGGAATTGTAAAAACTTTCCAGAAAGTGAAGGGCATAAGAAACCAATAAAACGTGGATAAATAAACTATGTTTTATTAACAAGTAAGAAAACTGTACACAACATCGAGCATAATCTCCATGTGATCTTCTGCCTGCTTATGAGCATGTGACAGGTCATGAGAATCATTCATTACACCATCATACATGACGGGAAGTTTATACTGTATGACCTATTTTTTCTTTTCTTTTTTTTGCATGAGGACATCGAATAAGAATGTTGTAGCAAATGCAGTTGTTGATGAGAATTATATGCAACACTTTTCTCCACAACATTCTCACCATGAGACTGCTGTGCAGCAGAACATGCGGCTGCTGTATCAGTACAATTAAATGAAACCATTTGTGAAATTGTATCAGTACTACAACATTCCACACCATGAACATCAATGGGTACAGCACTAAGGCATTCTGTTGATGCGTTTTGTGAAATTGTATCAGTACTACAACATTCCATACCATGAACATCAATGAGTACAGCACTAAGGCATTCTGTTGATGCGTTTGTGAAATTGTATCAGTACTACAACATTCCATACCATGAACATCAATGGGTACAGCACTAAGGCATTCTGTTGATGCGTTTTGTGAAATTGTATCAGTACTACAACATTCCATACCATGAACATCAATGGGTACAGCACTAAGGCATTCTGTTGATGTAGTTGTACATGACATATTTTCACGGACATTTTCTGGAATTACATGGGTTGAAGGCAAATATTCTGATACACTGTCAAATACCCTGGTATCATATAAGAAGTACCAGCATTACGTGCAGAACTGAAACATTCAGTTGATGTGGTGGAACATGCATTGTTTTCGCAAACAGTTTGTGCTAAAGGAAAATATTGTGATACACTGGCATCATCATTAGGCACATGTACATACACAGGTGTCAAATCATATAAAAGACCTGAATACTTGGTAAAAATAAAATATACCAACTCATCCAGTGAATCAAATCTAAGAATGACAGCTGCACCTCTACCATCACTACGTTGGCCATTGGCATCACATGCATGTGAATCAAATACATAATACTGATTGTTGGTAGAACTTACAAACAACGAAATAGTTGTTTCATTTAGTGTCACAAACATATTTATGGAAAATTAATACGCTACTACGATAGTAAATACGCAATAATTAATTGACACTAATTATGAAGTTCATTTACTATTAAAATGTTTATAAAAATGATTTTCAATTAACAACATTAACTACCATGACATCGTTTTATCTATTAAAAATGTGCATCGTGAACAAACAGCGCACTACTTACTGTTAACGACAATGATTCATTCCGGCTGGACGGGCTAATTGGGGCTCTCGACGGCAATTTATTTACAAATAAATAATAATAATGTATTAATCTATAATTTAAACACTACAAATGTAAAATCTTTTTATTTATTATATTGTGGCAATTAATTTTTACGCATTAGTCAATATTAACGACAATGATTCATTCCGGTACTGGACCGGCTAATATCTAACTATCGGGGCTCTCGACGGGAATTTACTTACGAATAAATAATAATAATGTATTAATCTATAATTTAAACAATACAAATGTAAAATCTTTTTTATTTATTATATTGTGTCCATTAATTTTTACGCATTAGTCAATATTCTGCATCATTCAAACGCATTTAATTGCATTCAGACCTAATTCTTAAGGGAGATAATCACTACAAAATATGATAACGGTATGAACGGATTTTATAACGTATCTGAACAAAAGCATTCCGAATGCTCCATTGGCAAAAAAAAAAAGCTCACCAATAAGACGACTCGCTGAAGCGAGTCGCCAATAATCGCTTAATTTATTGCAAATATGCACTATTTGGCCAAGCCCACACAAATGTTTTTTGTACATGATATTATTAATTAATGCTCATAAATTATTTGGCGAGCGAAGCCAGCCACAAAAATGCACTATTTGTATCAGCCCACATATTTCGTTATCTACATGCTATTGAATGGTGATAAATTATTTGGCAAGCGAAGCGAGCCAGAAAAAAAACTATTTGTACGAGCCTCTCACGAAAGTTTTCTGTCTACATGATATTATTAATGGGTATAAGGTATTTGGCGAGCGAAGCGAGTCAAAAAAATGCAATATTTTTCAGCACAAACTTACTCCTTAAAGATGCATGCTTTGCCCTAGCTCACTCAAACTCGTTCTCTAAATGGTATGATCAATCCTCGCATTATTCACCTGAGCTGCATGCCACATAAATTCTTTCTCTACACGAACTTATGAAAGATTGATGTTAGGTGACAAGCAAAGCGAGCCAAAGAAAATGCACTGTTTCTCCAAGTTGCATGTCATGCAAACTAGTTCTCTACATGATATTTCTAACGAGTAGCTATTTGGCAAGCGAAAAGATCATGATTTCTCTGAGGTTCATGTAGCACAAACTACTCTCTACATGACATTCTTAAATATGTGTTCAATTCATTTGGTGATCGAAGGGATCCGAATTTATTTACAAATGTAAAACATTGCACTCCTAACAAGGACCACTTAAATTAGTGTAAAAGGGGTACGTTTGCGCCCGATGAAATCCTTAGTTATGACCATGTAGTGGTCCGGTGTATTTGTTAACCTAGAACGTTTCTGAAAGCACGCTATTAAACCACCGAATACACTTTCAATATTGACATAATCAGAAAAGTAGAATAGCGAAGCGAGCTAGACAAACATTATTTATATTATTTGAACACCATGCCAAAACATATTCTGTATTTGATAGTATTCACTTATAGATTTATCTATGTAGCTTATAGAAACTATTTTTCTAATTGATTATAGTCACTGATACAGCTATTGTGAAGGTGAAGCCAGCTCGAAAAGCATTATTTTCTGAAGAGAACCATTGGCGACAGGATCGTTTTTCTATTCGAGACACCTTTCATCAGCATATCCTACGAACTCATAGGCTGCACATTGTGTTAAGGGGAAGCTTGAACGATTTAAATATAAGTAAATTAAGGGATCAATGTCATGCTCCTAGTGCCTCAAGTTGCACTTTGTATACTACCGTTAAGGTGCACATCTAGCGCCTCAATTTGCACTATGCATGTATACTACCATTAAGGTGCAAATCTATAGCCTCAATTTGCACTATGTATTCTACCATTAAGGTGCAAATCTAGTGCCTCAAAATGCTCTAGGTATACTACCATTAAGGTGCAAATCTAGTGCCTCAAGTTGCACTATTTGTTTATAACTTGCGACAGCTTGTAATATTTTTTGTTATTCAGACAGTTTATTTTACATTTAATGTAGTTACGGCGCTGCATACTAGATAACCATAGTGCCTCAGAATACATGCGACAATTTGAGACATTTTATTTTTAATATATTCAGGTATATTTTATTACATGTATATATTAATAACAAACAAAAAAGTTTGATCCGCAAATTTTAGGCGAGGCAGCTGCCTCGCCTGGCCTCAGTGTAGTTACGGCGCTGATAACAGTACTAGTTTACTTTATACTAATTCATTGTGAAACAAGTGTTTCAAACTAATATCAATCACTCCCGACACCTCATTCCTGATATTATCGATCGCCACTACCACTTAGGGTATGAAAGAAGAGACGCCATAACACCTCAGGTATGCTGGAGTTAAACCTAGATAAACATAGTTACCTGACGGACGAAATGAAACTGACAACCGTCATCATTTATAACTATGGATGGACTGTATAATCATGTTAGTATTTATATATTGCAGGCAATGGTTGCCAGAAATTGACAGCATTAGATCTACCAGTTAGTAGAATCGTGGACATACCGGAAGACAAAGATTTAGACAATAACCTGTATATACATGAACATTTGCTCAATAAAATGATCACATGACTACCATAAAGTAAATACATTTGTACTAAAACTATTAAATATGCAGATCACAACAGCAGCAGCTGACACTGTTACATACATTTAGAATGGATGGTACGGAAAGGAACGGAACATAAAAGAACGGAAACGAGCAGAGCAGAGCAGAGCAGAGCAGATCAGATCAATGCAGATCAGAGCAGATCAGATCAGATCAAAGCAGATCAGAGCAGAGCAGAGCAGAGCAGAGCAGAGCAGAACAGAACAGAGCAGAATAGAACAGAACAGAACAGAACAGAACAGAACAGAACAGAACAGAACAGAACACAGCTATTTTCTCAAGTTACATAAGCATGTTATGCACAAAAACAGTCACATGGACTAATACAAGCTGAACAAGACTGTGAAACTTCACCGCTTAGGTTCAACATTCAGCTGTCAAAAATATGAAAGTCAAAATTTCAGTTGCCCAAAGGTCATAGTCTTTGCTGTTAAACGGCTGGGAGTCCTACCCGGTAGTCATTATTTGATGAAAGGAAGTGATTGCGAACATATTAATTTTCAGATAATCTACAAAACGACTTAACATTATGATGCCAGTTGATGTTTCAAATAAAAACAAGGCTGGTGCCTTAGAAGAAGGTCGTAATGACAAAAACGCTATTTTGAAAAAACAAGAACTAAACTACTTTAATTGTTGGAAAACAATCATTTTCAACTTTTAAATTAAAAAATTCTTGAGATACGAGTAATATGGTTCAACTTCCTTAATACCATAGGTAGTTTGTGTGAAAATGTTGTACGTATGCTAGTTTAATGTCTATTTAACATTATTTAACATAAATATAATAGTCCTTTTATTTAGTTTCTGACACATTTTATGTTTATATTTCATTTTTACATATTAGGAATGAAGTACACTGTCATGTACATGGGTTTACATGGGCAGTTGTAACAAAACGTTTGTAGTAACGCATGCGAATGATAAGGTCAGAATAATTTGCATTTTCGAAAATTTACTGTACATGTAGCTGGCTCAAGAAAGAACTGACCGAACATTACTCTTTACTTATGGTAAAACAAGCTGTTTCAACTTAAGTATGGTCAACCTGACAAGTTCCGATTTTCATGAAAATATATTAAGCACCTTCTGATGCTGATCTTACATTCCAAGCCATAGATATGTCTAATATGGTGACTTTGTCATGTGTGATATACAAAGGTAAACCGAACTACAGTATAACTTTCAATTTGTCATCATTTGTATTTGCTCTTTGTATAAACAAATATCTTAGAGATGAATTAACATATTTTTTCCGATCCATCAACTTATTCTCAGCCCTCGAAGAACGGGAATCGAGACAACAGATGAGCTTTCACTCGGACAAGTGTCCGGTGATGTGTCACAGGCATGGTAAGTTCATTCGACTGCGAGGCTCTTGCCGACCGCCGACGTGTCATACGACTGACCATGCTATTCAAGATCAAGCACTCCCTGGTGGAAATCCCAGCGGTGTCCGGCATCATCAGACCTAGCGATAACAGGACCAGAGGGACCCATAATTATGCTATATATCCCAACAGCCAATGCTACAATATTCAAGCATTCCTTCCTCCCGAGAACCATACAGGACTGGATTAAACTGCCAACGAATATCACAGACATCTCAAATCTATAGGCCTTCGTTCAAGATTGCAATCCACAACACCATAGCAGTTCAGCCTCGGTCCCAATAGTAGACAGCACATAGGGTACACATAGTTTTATTTGTAAATTATGGAACGTTCTAAATGTACATGTATAACTGTCAAGCGTAGGCTGTCTTGCTCGATACTCCACCTGGGACTTAGTACAATCCATTTGATGGATTTCTGTCCTGTAAAAGGAAGAATAAAAAGGAGAAGAAGAAGAAGAAGAAGAAAGAGTAAGGAAGAAGAAGAAGTAAGGAAGAAAGAGTAAGGAAGAAGAAGAAGAAGTAAGGAAGAATAAGAAGTAAGGAAGAAGAATAAGTAAGGAAGAAAAGGAAGAAGAAGACAATCAACAAAGGGCGAGAACTCAGACAAAAATGGTCGAATCACAAAATCCTGACAACATAATTATGCTGTAGGTCCTCATAGACATGTAGGAGGAGGAGTTGCACACTCGGACTGACGGACGAAATGACGCAAACTATTACCATATCCGCTTCGCCTCGGCGGGGTATAATTTTTATAAGGAGTTAACTCTATACGACTGCCTGTTTATCTTACTGTATGCCGTGTTTGCTAATGTTATGACATAAACCGTAGTCAAAGCTTACCGGATAGCTTGAACGGACATCCAAAGGAACACCGAGTTAAACGTACACTTATACCCGGATGTTAAGCTACGGGCTTGAATCCGTTTTGTTCGGATCAGGTGTGTGTTCTTTGTCTTGTACTAGTTTTGTCATATCGATTTCCGGAGACCGCATAGTCAGCGGACGACCCCTCTCTGTTTCTCTTGCGTCACAGTTTCGTTTCTTTTGTCCCGCTCACTAATACGATGTCATCCTTTACATGGATTGTTGGACTGTTTATTTCATTGAACACTCCTCTAATTTACTAACTGGTATTGGTGTATGTGCTTTGGTCCTGCTCACTGATACGATGTAATCCTTTACATGGATTGGTGGACTGTTTATTTCATTGAACACTCCTCTAATTTACTAACTGGTATTGGTGTATGTGCTTTGGTACCTCCTTCGGAATCTTGACCAGCAACATTGGCTGCACTTGCGATAACAGTGAGGACTCGTTTCTGCTTCGGATCCGTTCTCACGCTCCAATAACGCGCGCCCATATCCTAAATAAACAACTATGTACAGTTATAAGTGTCTCCAAGTGTACAGTGGTACTTCAAGTTTGCGTTTTTTCCGCCATGTAATTTACTTTTGCTGTCCCTGCAAACTAAGTTTGTGACCGAACAAATCAAATCATGTGATAATTGGCAAAAGAGCGACTCAGGTAGGCAAGCAAAGTCTTCCCTTGCTGTAATTAAAAGCACTTGTAAAATGACTTATTGTCGTACTAAAGTCATACTACATAACTCAACATGCCTTGTTGCAATTGTCGTAACTCGAATCGTATAAATACACTGTGGTATTGTACCATTGTGGACTTTGTGGGAACTGGAGAGAATAGGATGTCGTATGATATACTGAAAGATGACTTATCCTTCTGGAGAGCGCTTTCAACTCGAAAGTGACATATTTGTAACACTGTTGTATAGGTCATGTTCGGCGCAAAGAAGTTTTCCTGATGTTCGTTGTCTTAACAAGGCGCTATGTAGCGCTTTCCACGGGAGGTAATCCATGCATTTTATATTTAATTGAACAGGAGGTAACTGAATGAAGGCGCTCGGTAGGCAACGGGCACCTGATATGTAGGGTATATTCCAAAGGGGAATAATACTTATCTGTATCACGCAACAAGTCTGTAAGAGTAGTCTACCATGAATCTATAAGAAACAAGGCAGACTACTCTTACAGACTAATTTAAGATACCTGTAAGTGTTATTCCTCTTTGACTGGTAAAACAAAACCATTATACATACAGTTCAAAAGAGTGTACACGGTGGGGGATCCAACATATCGATACCAAAATGGGTTATGCATAATTTCATATGTCGAACTTCATGGTGTACATATGTTGTACACATTTTGACGAAAAAAATACGAAAGTCTTATTTGTTATCGATTTATGTTACAATCAAATTAATTTGCTCAAATATCTCAATGCAGTGCCACCCTTTATACATTTCCAAACATGTACGTGTAGTTATTTTATCTGTACGTGTAGCAATGACTAAGAAAAACTGATTCTCCGTCAGGAGGTGTGACTGAAAATTCGCGACAGTTTGACCAACACGAGAAAATCTTTTATATTTTCACTTCAGTTATTTCATTTTTGTTATAAAAATATAACATACCTTTCATTACACACATGTTTCAAATTTAACGGCGATTTGTTGGCTAGAAAAATATTTATTGTAAAAAAACAGCATGCTCTTCATATGTTGTACGTGTTTTCCATATGTTGGATTGAAAATGTTTAATTTGTCGCTTTTATATTGAGTTAAAATATATTTCCTGGAAAAACACAAACTCAAATCTGTTTAAGTTATCTTCATATCATTTCGTATTCGTTACACCAACTTATTTACGCACTTACATGTATTTTCATTTCAGCAAATGTCTGCATATCTAACTAATCAAAATGTTTGCTAATTGCAGACTAGACCTGTTATGTATATTTATGCAGTTCCTTTTTCGTTAAAACTACACACTTACGAATACACTAATTAGGCAAAACATGTTCTGTAATCGGTGGCCCGAAATATAGGAATGAAGAGTTCGAGCAGTCCTATCATCAAACTTAAAGTGTATAGAGCTATATTCTAACAGTCATTCAATGTCAAAATAATTACTTGCATTTTTTAAGTATGATACTAGACTACCTAAATTAAAACTTTGGATGGGTTCAGTGTACTTTGATTCAGTCGTCGAAAAATATACGATTCTTATAGTTTCATAGGGTGTTCTAGAACACTTTCGTATGAAAATGGACAGTTTGCATGTCCAATAAATCCCAGAAAGAAATTCTGTTAAAACTGAAGTGAAAAATGGTCTAATGGATATGAAAGCATAATTGTTTTTCAGTTTATGAAACTTTAAAAAAAATATCTTCCGATATAGCTCTATACACTTTAAATGGATCTACTGACGGCAGATTGATCGATGAATTGTACGTAACTTCTTTATTATAAAACTGAAGCATATCATGTTGATACTAATTTTCTTAATTAGACAATCGGCTACATACTGGTGTTATTTTCTATGTAAAATTCTGATTTTTTTCACGTTTCTTCCAAGAATAAAAATGTTGATTGCCGTTAGGTGACTCATTGTTTTAACTCAAATTCAAGGTCAATGCATTAGTGCGATACATTGACTGATACATTTGAATGACTTTATTCTGAACGTTGAGCCAATTAAGGTAACACTACATATCAGGAGGTGTTTGCAGTAAAAATGACAAATTAGTTCTTAGAAAGACAGGTAATTGTGATAGTCCGATTTGATATGAATCTACTGGAATGCATTGAAATTGAAGTTTTTGTATATCAATCTGATTATGCATGACGCTGAGTAAGATAACCTGGCGTTGGTCGATACAGCGTCAGTCAGGAAGTTTTTACAAGAGATAATCAGTGATAAACACGAGGTATGCGATTTAAATTTTGACCTTATTAACACCACACGGATGTGTAGATACCAAGTGTTCTTCATCTTTTTTTTAAAAAACCCAACAGTTATATGTAATCTTGATTCTTCGACTAATTTCAACAAGAATTCATCGACGCTCAAACAGACAAGTACTATTAATAAACTGATTTCTGCAAACCCTGACCTCATTTACTGTTACTAACTAACCTCCGCGTACAGTTTGACGATACAAGGGCAAAGCGTTCTTCGGTTTTGAACGAAAGCATTTGGTCTAAAAATGGTTAAGGTCACAGTGACCATGACCTTTGACCTGCTGACCTCAAAATATCTAGGAGTCATCGACTGTTTCCGATCAACCTTCATGCAAAGTTTAAAGATCATAGGGCAAAGTGTTCTGGAGTTATTGAACGGAAAGCATTTGGTCTAACGACAGACAGACAGACAAACGGACAGTCACCAGAAAAGCAATATACCACTCATCTATGGTGGCATGATAACTTAAACATATTTCAGTTTCGATTTTTTTCCAGGAAATCCATTTAAACTCCAAATAAAATCGGCAAATTAAACATTTTCAATCCAACATATGGAAAACACGTACAACATATGTAGAGCATGCTGTTTTTTTACAATAAATATTTTTCTAGCAATCAAATCGCTGTTAAATTTGAAACATGTGTGTAATGACTGGTATGTTATATTTCTGTAACAATAATCAAACAAATGAGGTGAAAATACAAAAGAGTTTCTCGTGGTGATCAAACTGCGGCGAATTTTCAGCCACACCGCCTGACGGAGAATCAGTTTTTCTCCGTTATTGCTACACGTACAGACAAGATAAACACACGTACATGTTTGGAAATGTATAAAGGGTGGCACTGCATTGAGATATTTGGGCAAAACAATTTGATTTTAACATAAACCAATAACAAATAAGAATCTTACATTTTTTTCGTCGAAATGTGTACAACATATGTAGACCAGGAAGTTCGACATATGAAATTATGCGTAACCCATTTTGGTATCGATATGTTGGATCCCCCACCGTGGTGTAACTCGTGGCCATGGTAGTCAGAATTTCGTATTACATAAGATATGATGTACCTGGTCGTTCAGGGTTTCCTTGACAGAATTACCAATGACCTTTGGTGGGGATATGTTTAAGATTGTTATTGAACAAAACACTGAATGCGAAACATGACCCCTTCGATCACTTTCTATAGGGCAATAACTTTCAGGTTTTTTTTGTAACCTAAACAAGGACATGAACATTCTTTATATTTACCGGAGACAAACGGAAATAGCCGAGCTTTCACGATTGATACATGTTGTTGGCATTGATTTTTTTACAGACTGTGATGATTATTTCAAGCAGTAAAACTGGGAGTTTCGAGATGCAATGCGAATATAAAAGTGTTTAATGTTTTAACTGAGCATGCGAAAGTAATAAATAAAAATACGTAATTTAACTAAGGCAATAAATATCCGAGGTTTCACGGAAATGCAAAATGGGAAATGTCCAATGTGTGTAACAAGTATTCTTGCAAACACAACTATGGTCATAGTATCGTTTAAACGACAAAGTTTTGACGCGGTATCCAATTTTAATGACACAATAATTGTCCATTAAATGGTGATAAATTGATAAATTATTGCTACTGACATTGATTTATCTAACCGCATGCTAATGTACCTAAAAACTCGATAAGAAGACCACCGTTTAGGCTTTTTAATACTTAGTTAGTAAGTATTTAATTGGTATTTGTTTTATGGAGGTTAAATACACGAGGGAAACGGTTCACTTTAAGGTCACGTTGAGGTTTGTTGATATTTATATTATTACCAATCGCTTAACGACCATCTCGCGGTAATAAGCACATCTGATCGATAAGACAATAGTTTATCTACAAATATTAACTGAGTTATCTCCCCCTCCCTAGATCTCAAATAAGATGTTTGCACAAACAGTATAAGCTGAGTCCCCTTTATTAGATTTGGTAAAAAGTGTATTATTGCAATGCTTTGGCATTGCATGACATTGGCGGGACTATCTACAGGCGTAAGAAAATGTCCTTTTGCCGTAGTTGTAAACCTGAAATTGTAAGTTGGTTATTAGAGGTCTGGGACATCAGTATTGTACATTTTAACATGATTTTGTTTGTTTAAATAAGTAAAACACCCACACCTAAAACAAATTCAGGGACGATATTGGCATCTCATAATGTTGTGCAGTCAATAATGATCAGAAGAATTATGCACGATGAGCGTGAAATGTCTACTCTCTCAGCCTTATAAACACGTAAAACAATTTATTAACATTTTAACTTCCTGAAATGTTTTCCAGTAATTTCAACAGAGGGTTTGATGTAGGAGTTTCCTGTATATTGTAAATGTATTATGTCGACATGGAGTAATCAGTCTGATAGATGGTGTACAAACTTGAACGTTGTCACGTGAATGGAAAATTCAATCTGATTAATATAATAGTTAAATTGATGCTGACGTTTATACATTTATACAGCCTTTCAACAACGAGTGTATACAATAAAAGCTATTTCTGCCATCGATCCTTATATGAACGACTATTGATATAGATATGCGTACATAATGTATAACTGTATAGATAAACCATGTTTTTTAGCCATGACGGAAGGTTACACTTCTTAGTCATGGTATCACTATGTGAATATACCTGGTTAAAATCTGTTTGCGCCATGGATTGGTTACTATCATTGATCACATATATTGCTTAAGCCTTAATACATACCCTATATCTATCCTTTGAGGGCAAATCAACCTTCCTGCATAAATTATTCACGGCTCAAAAACATGATTTATCTGTACTGTGATTTCTATATCTCAGCGATGGCACCTGATTCATCTCGGACATTCGGAGTCCTTGAGATAACGAAGTTTTACAGTACTTTGCTTTTAAGTATGTACTAGTATTTCTATATCACCTGCTTTTTCTGGTACAGTGGTATATCCGGCACACTCAGCCGGTCCGAAGCGATGTCGGTTAAACCAGGTTATACTGTATCATATATTATTAAGTATGTATGTAGGATCTGTGACTGTATGTTGTTTTTGAGTTTACCTCATTGAATCCTACATCTCAAGTTGTCAAGTCAAACCGCATGAAAATAAAACAAATCACCAGCAAAAGTCTAAGGTGATCTTTTAACTTACGTATTCCATTACACGTGTTTATTCGGATACATATCTTTTGATTTCCCGAAGGCGTATCTATTTATGATGAAATAATGAGTTACATCTGTTCAGTCTGCGACACATCTTGATAGTCTCTGGTCTCTATGACAACATTTACGTAATTGTACTGGAATATCAAAACAGTAAAAACCTCTATGACAAATTAAGGAGGAAGCGTAAAAACAAAGAAACGTAAAAACAATGTAATGTTATATAACAGACGGAAGTTTGTTTTGTATTTCATACCCGTCTTCAGATTACTAATTATAGGGAAGAATAAAACCACAAGTCGTAACGTAATTCATGTTTATACAAGGAAACGATAACAGGTGTCCGTCGCTTAACACGAAGCGCTACCGAGCGCCTTCATTCAGTTACCTCCCATTCAATTAAATATAGAAGGCATGGATTACCTCCCGTGGAAAGCGCTATGTAGCACCTTGCTTAGACAACGAACACCTGAAACTATTAGATTGGTTAGAACTTGCAACCAGACATTCTGCCATAAGTCAAGCTTGATGGAGAACCAGGGACCTTAGTCACCAACTTTGAAAAACTAAAACTGCAAATCATTCACTTCTTCATGATTTCTTTGTGATTGTGAAATCTTATCTGAGCGTTTGTAGAATCAAATTATTCACTTCTTCATGATTTCTTTGTCATTGTGAAATCTTATCTGAGTGTTTGTAGAATCAAATTATTCACTTCTTCATGATTTCTTTGTCATTGTAAAATCTTATCTGAGTGTTTGTAGAATCAAATTATTCACTTCTTCATGATTTCTTTGTCATTGTGAAATCTTATCTGAGTGTTTGCAGAATCTGCCGAGATGTCGTTATCTAAAATACGGTAATTGTACTGTCAGCTTCAAAATGAATTGGAAATAATTTTGATTTTACAATGATTCCAGAAGTGTTTATTAATGCAGATTCCAACATTTTAAGAACACGTATTCCACCTAAATGTTTTTGTTCTTCAGTAAAGCCAAAATCCAGATGCATATAAATCACTGTTAAACACATTAATAGATCACATAGTCTGGGAAAAAATTGAAGACGAAACGAAAGTGCATCATCTAGATTGGTTTTGTAGTGAATGGCGTTGTTTTCTTAACTGCCGATGATATTTATGAATTTCTATAAACAATACGCGTTTACTTTGTTTAAACGCGTTTACTTTGATAAACATAATTCCAATGCAATGGTCGTACATCTGCACAAACACGTGTCTTCCGGGTGGAGACCACGTGACCTTCGGGATGGAGAACACGTGACTTTGGATGATGAACTATCGTCAAACAATGCCATGCTCCGTCACATTGAGAGTTTCGATCCTGGAGCTCTGAGTGAACAGTCCTGTGACAACCAGGAACAAAGCAGACATGGCTACTTCTAATAATTGCTTTGGGTTGTGTGTGGTAATTTCTCCGTGTAGTTGTGTTGTTGCTGTTTTCTGTACACGGCTGGTTAAGTTGATTGCTGCGTTCCCTGTCCGATTTCCTCATTTCATTTTAGCATGTTTACGAATCAGACAAAGTATCTTTAAGATCACACTTTAGCCACTTACTGTATGTTCCAAAACCAATTCTTGAATTTCGTAGAAAATCACTAGCTTATTCAAGGCCAGTTGTATGGAATGATATATTTCACTAAATGTTCGCCATTCATAGTCTCTTATTGCCTTCATAAGGCCATACATATCATAGTTCTACTCTGATGGATAAAACTAACTTAAGTGTTTTCTGAGATTTTATAAATCGATAAATAGTGTGGCTGTGTTTTTTGTCTTGTATTGCCAATGTATAGTCGGAACAATCTGACCTGTCGCATGTCACATTCAAACCATAAGTAAAAAGAACAACCAATTTGTTGAGGTTGTATGTTTTTTAAAGATCAATAACAAACTGGACAGGAAAGGACAGTACTCAACAGAAACAGAAGGTCACCACGAACTGCACAAATTAGGAATAAACTTAAAATAAATTCACAGACCACAGATGGTGACACAAGAAAACAAACTGGACACACAACTAGAAAAGAAGCCATTAACAAGAACATTGGCTGTACAGCATTTCAAGCATAATAACCAGTATGCTGCATATTTACTAGCTATCCATCTAACAATTGAATGTGTGACCGTCGTCAATGAGGACATAGATGCAACCATTGCCACGAATGAATTTATTTACTGTCAATGGCTGTGTGATAGTAAACATTCACATTATTTCAAATATCTGAGTGAACCATACATACAACGAGGTTTCAAATCATCTGAGTGCGTCAAATAAAGTACATGTTGCCGCAACGGATATGACGTCACTGAAACTGGTACCAGTATTTGTTATGACAAATGTAGCAAAACCGGGTACCAGCTTCCAAAAACGTCATATCCGTTGCGGATAAACATGGTCACTCGACCACATTATCTTTGTACGTACCACTTCTTCAAGGGGTAACAAAAATGTCGTGACAAATACTGAAATCCATTAACATGACTATGATCGAGCATAATTATGCCGAGCATAGCCTTTATTTGCTTTATTTCTACTGAAACATTGCATGCATATATATGTACCTCCACCAGGATTTGAACCCGGATCACCAAATTAGACGGCAATTGCACTAACCACTGAGCTACGCAGGCAAGAACAACGTTAATGAACATACATGTAATCAGTAACATTTTTATTACAATTTCATTCATAACATAAATACTTGACTGTCAAAACACAATTATATAAATACACATTAACAAACACACATCAGCTCTTGTAGGCTCTTAAAGGAGGCTGACTAGAACAAGATAAAACGTCCAGTTTCCGGTTTAAAAACGCATTGTATGGTCATGTCTATACCGCCATGTACCGTCATTCACCATCTAAAAAGCCACACCCGGCAACAGAGTGGTCTCCCTTCTCACAGTACAAAACCTACCACACAAACATTTTAGCCCATATATAATTATCAGTGTTTTAACATGAAGAAATAAACATATATACATGGCGTTATTTAGTGGTACATTATTTAATCTACATAATAACTAATATTTCATATATCATTGTCTTAGAAGATTAACATCGTAAGCGTATGACCTCATTAGTCCCATATATGTATATATCTAGGTGCTTATCAGTGTTTGGTACGCAAACGATTAAAAAAATAAAATTAAAAAAATATTTTAAAAATTCCGTCACAGAGCTAATATACTATCAAGTTATAAAGCTCCGTGAAGTTGGCAGCGGGTTACAAGTTCGTAGTTCGATATTCAATTTCTAACTAATAGCCAATACCGAACTAGCACAAAGTTCGTTATTCGACACCCTTTGGCCAATACCGAACTGGTGTCCAATCTGCTGCCAGCACCAAGTTCGATATTCAACCCCCAAAAAAGCCGAATACCGACCTGGTGTCGAATCTGCTGCCAGCACCAAGTTCGATATTCAACCAAAAAAAAAGCCGAATACCGAACTGGGGTCGAATCTGCTGCCAGCACCAGGTTCGATATTCAACCCAAAAAAAGCAGAATACCGAAATGGGGTCGAATCTGCTGCCAGCACCAAGTTCGATATTCAGCCAAAAAAAGCAAAAACCGAACTGGGGTCGAATCTGCTGCCAGCACCAAGTTCGATATTAAACCAAAAAAAAGGCGAATACCGAACGGGGGTCGAATCTGCTGCCAGCACCAAGTTCGATATTCAACCCAAAAAAAGGCGATTACCGAACTGGGGTCGAATCTGCTGCCAGCACCAAGTTCGATATTCAACCCCAAAAAAGGCGAATACCGAACTGGGGTCGAATCTGCTGCCAGCACCAAGTTCGATATTCAACCAAAAAAAGGCGAATACCGAACTGGGGTCGAATCTGCTGCCAGCACCAAGTTCGATATTCAACCCAAAAAAAGCCGAATACCGAACTGGGGTCGAATCTGCTGCCAGCACCAAGTTCGATATTCAACCCCAAAACAAGACGAATACCGAACTGGGGTCGAATCTGCTGCCAGCACCAAGTTCGATATTCAACCCAAAAAAAGGTGAATACCGAACTGGGGTCGAATCTGCTGCCAGCACCAAGTTCCATAATAATGCTTTCGTCTTTATATTCCATTCTTGACTTATATTTCATGTATTGCTTTCAATCACTTATTGTAAGATTCTCAAGTAATAAACCAATTTACTGTTATCCATATTTTTTTCATTTACTTGTTATATCCATTGGATCAGTAAATTCAGTTGAACCTGGACTATTATCTACCCAGTAAACAGTGCGATTGGTGAATCCAACAGGTAGTCCTTGACCAGTTCGACTCGTAGATCAGATCAGCAACATAACTGAAGAAGTAGATCAATTACACATAACCAGTACGACTGAAACATTAAATTGCACTGGCAGAAGAGATTCGACCCTTATTCGGTATTCGTCATCTTTTCAAGTTGAATATCGATCCCGCTACTGGCAGACAAATCCAACCCAGTTCGATATTCGACTTTTTTAGTTGAATATCGAACCCACAGCTGGCAGCAGATTCGAACCCAGGTCGGTATTCGCAATATTATCAAGTTCAAAACCAAACCCGCTGCTGGCAGGAGATTGACCTCAGTACGGTATTCGCCTTTTTTGGGTTGAATATCGAACTTGGTGCTGGCAGCAGATTCGACCCAAGTTCGGTATTCGCCTTTTTGGTGTTGAATATCGAACTTGGTGCTGGCAGCAGATTCGACCCCAGTTCGATATTCGCCTTCTTTTCGGGTTGAATAACGAACTTGGTGCTGGCAGCAGATTCGACCCCAGTTCGGTATTCGCCTTTTTTTTGGTTGAATAACGAACTTGGTGCTGGCAGCAGATTCGACCCCAGTTCGGTATTCGCCTTTTTTGGTTGAATATCGAACTTGGTGCTGGCAGCAAATTCGACCCCAGTTCGGTATTCGGCTTTTTTTGGGATGAATATCGAACTTGGTGCTGGCAGCAGATTCGACCCCAGTTCGGTATTCGCCTTTTTTTGGGGTTGAATAACGAACTTGGTGCTGGCAGCAGATTCGACCCCAGTTCGGTATTCGCCTTTTTTGGTTGAATATCGAACTTGGTGCTGGCAGCAAATTCGACCCCAGTTCGGTATTCGGCTTTTTTTGGGATGAATATCGAACTTGGTGCTGGCAGCAGATTCGACACCAGTTCGGTATTCGCCTTTTTTTGGTTGAATATCGAACTTGGTGCTGGCAGCAGATTCGACCGCAGTTCGGTATTCGGCTTTTTTTTGGGTTGAATATCGAACTTGGTGCTGGCAGCAGATTCGACCCCCGTTCGGTATTCGCCTTCGTTTTGGGTTGAATATCGAACCCGCTGCTGGCAGCAGATTCGAACCCAGTTCGATATTCGCCTTCTGTTCGGGGTTGAATATCGAACTTGGTGCTGGCAGCAGATTCGACCCCAGTTCGGTATTCGCCTTCTTTTTGGGTTGAATATCGAACCCGCTGCTGGCAGCAGATTCGAACCCAGTTCGGTATTCGCCTTCTTTTCGGGGTTGAATATCGAACTTGGTGCTGGCAGCAGATTCGACCCCCGTTCGGTATTCGCCTTTTTTTGGGTTGAAAATCGAACTTGGTGATGACAGCAGATACGACCCCAGTTCGATATTCGCCTTCTTTTCGGGTTGAATAACGAACTTGGTGCTGGCAGCAGATTCGACCCCAGTTCGGAATTCGCCTTTTTTGGGTTGAATATCGAACCCGCTGCTGGCAGAAGATTCGACCCCAGTTCGGTATTCGCCTTTTTTTGGGTTGAATAACGAACTTGGTGCTGGCAGTAGATTCGACTCCAGTTCGGTATTCGCCTTTTTTGGGGTTGCATATCGAACTTGGTGCTGGCAGCAGATTCGACCTCAGTTCGGTATTCGCCTTTTTTTGGGTTGAATATCGAACTTGGTGCTGGCAGCAGATTCGACCCCAGTTCGGTATTCGCCTTTTTTTTGGTTGAATATCGAACTTGGTGCTGGCAGCAGATTCGACCCCATTTCGGTATTCGCCTTTTTTTTGGTTGAATATCAATCTTGGTGCGGGCAGCAGATTCGAACCCAGTTCGGTATTTGGCTTTTTATGGGGTTGAATATCGAACTTGGTGCTGGCAGCAGATTCGTCCCCAGTTCGGTATTCGGATTTTTTTGGGGTTGAATATCGAATTTGGTGCTGGCAGCAGATTGGACACCAGTTCGGTATTGGCCAAAGGGTGTCGAATAACGAACTTTGTGCTAGTTCGGTATTGGCTATCAGTTAGAAATTGAATATCGAACTACGAACTTGTAACCCGCTGCCAACTTCACGGATCTAAGTTATAAAGCGTACTATATGTCTATATGCCAAAGATTGTGAAACATTGCATCTCGTTGTTTCAGCATAAAATACGGACGCAGAAGGAAAAATTGCTACACAAGTCATTCAGATAAACTATAAGATATTCATTCTTACTGAAAATCTCGTTCAATTGTATCTTATGACTGCCAAACGGCAAAACAGTGTTCCTTTCGTTATTTAACTTCGCTCTATGCCATTTTATTTATGTGCTGGATACCCGCTCCACTCACAGTATCGTAATTGTTTTTAGGAACCAAGTCTATTTTTAGATACGATGTTCGACAATCTTTGACGTATACATATACGGTACGCTTTATACATTGATAGTGTATTAGCTCAGTGATGGATTTGTTTTTCATTTTTTCCAAACACTGATACTGCCACCTATGTTCCAAAATCAGCAAATAGCAATGCGCATCAAATAAATCTGTTTTTATAATGGTCGAATGAGGTCATGTTGACCTAACTAAAGTAGAAAAACTAGTTTTCCAAGTATATATTTTTATACAGAGTAGTTTTCAGATTTTCTCAAAATGACATTTCTGCACTTGATACCTTATTCATCTTAGGAAACGACACTATGTCTTTAACATGTTTCTAGTAATAAAACAGTGTCATTAGGTTAGGCCGTACCAATCGTTTCTTCGTTTTGCGTCCGAGGACGGATAGGTTTCGGCAATATGGGAAAGAAAATCAAAAACATCTGTAACCTCCTATATCTTCGATAACGATATTGCTTTCATACTTGTTCACCATCATGTCCCCAAACCCTAAACAGCAATAGTTTTTCACTCAAACAAGTTTGCAATTATTTCAGTAAATAACTGTGATTACCAATGGTTGAAAGCTATATTTGTTAGTCATAAAATGACCAGGATAGAAATCGTTTTTTCGAGGGTTTCGTTTTTGTCTCAGGATAGCTAGACATATTATCCAACTTAGTGTGGACGCTTTAACAAAAATACGATTTGGTGTGGCCTTATTTTACATAAACATTTACATAAAAATAATAAATTCCTAGCATCAATCATCACGTCGGTCGACATTCATAAAGGCAGTGTTTGTAGTAGCAGAAGTATGTTTCAAATTCAAAAGTTCACATGACCCATAAGAGCATCAAATTAAATATACAAAAATAATTAAATGTTATTCAATGACATAATTAAGTATGTAAATTGAAGCACTTAAATGCTATGTCAAATGATGAGAATGTGTCGAAATGATAGCCAAAAACATACATCATTATAAAAATGTGTATTTTTATTGAGGGCCAGTCAAATATATTTGTATTTATGC
This sequence comes from Spisula subtruncata, assembly GCA_963678985.1. NCBI lineage: Eukaryota > Metazoa > Mollusca > Bivalvia > Venerida > Mactridae > Spisula > Spisula subtruncata. The sequence continues at coordinate 31,906,573 of OY787667.1, forward strand.
TGCAAAAATACGCTGTCATATACAGGGGGTTTCATAATATCTGCCCCATTACAATGAAATACTATGAATAAATGCTTGATCTCATCTGATAATTTTCATGCACCGATGGAAAGCTGACACTCCACCTTTTTGTTCTTCAGTAATATGACCATTTTATTATCATCGCAACCTTGGAATTAGGATTCTTGCATTAAGTATTTAAACGTTTTCATCCTGAGTTAATGATATAGCTTGTAAATTATTGTTGAATATAATCAGTTTAAACGTGTGTACAAACAATGTATTAATATGAAAGTTGCGATTATATACAACAATAAAAATATGTTAACGTTACAGTTACTTTGGTTACCAGCAAAAAGGCAACGAATAAACCTAACACAAAAAGTACATTCTCGCTTGTAGCCAGGTAATCAGGTGTCCGTTGCCTAAGCAAAGCGCTATGTAGCACTTTCCACGCAAGGTGTTCCGTGTGTTCCATATTTAGATGAATGAGAGATAATCCCAACGGAATGAAGGCGCCTGGTAGCGCTTTGCTTAGACGACGGACACCAGGTGACTTTACAATTTACCAATCTCCGTTCCTAACATTGAGTCGAAGGTCGACTGTAAACTAGGTTAATAACTTATAATGGTATGCAACATTTGAAAAACACAGTTAGTGACATTATTAGTAAATGTACCACGTTTTAGGTCGTAATGCTTTCACTTTAAATTGAAAGTAATATTTCATTAAGACAATGTCTCATTAAAAACTGTCAAAAATCAAGGCATGATAGCACTGGTCTTTGTGAAAGGTTATTTCCAGATCGTAACGTTATAATTAGGTCGTTCTTGTGTCGTATTAAAGCAGTTCAGAAAGGACAAATGTCCAATGTAAAATATATGTAAATAAAAACTCCATCTACAAGTGTAATTTAACCAAAAGCGCTGGAACGGTGAAATATATGATTATAACTTAGCAATATACATTATAATATACGCTTGCTTACACCGTTTTAAACGGTCAGTACACATACATTTTTACCTAAATCACAAAACCATTGGCTCAATATTTCCTCGATTTTAACAACCTGTATAAATGATGTTTTCGACTGACTAGCTGGGTTTTTAAGAAACTTATCGAAATAAGTCTAGTTGTTAAAATCGACGAAACCATTCGCCTGTGCACACAATCAGCAACATGCAATTTCACCACTAGTCAACTACAGGTGCCCGTTGCCTAAGCAAAGCGCTACTGGGCGCCTTTATTAAGTAACCTCACGTTAAATAAATAAAGATGGCATGGATTACCTCCCATGAAAAGCGCTACTTAGTGCTTTGCTTAAGGAAACGGACACATGCTTAATCGCCTATAACTCACATTGAGTAGCACTCCGCATGCTCATATACTCATATACTCATATACTCATTCACTCATATACTCATACTCATATACTCATATACTCATATACTCATATACTCATATACTCATATACTCATATACTCACATACTCATATACAGTAACATACAATTACATATATATGTACTGTCATAAATTAAGCAAAGTTGAAATGAAAGACTTTCCTGAAAGTTGGAATTCTAAATTCATGTTTCACATAATATGTATTATGTCAATATCACCCTGTTTCTAGTCACATCTTATAACAATGTTCAGCAAGTTCGTATGTTTTCATCGTAGCTCCAATCGTCCATTCACCAATAGTGGATAAAAAATATTTCTTCAAAATCGCGTTTTCATATTTGCATCGAATATGTTAACTATAGCACTAGTTGTTCAATAAATAAGGCAAGATTGAGCACACTGAGTATTATAGTTCAGTGAATGTGTTTTCGGTGTTTTGTTGTTGTCTCCTTCGACTGTCTTAGTCGAATACATGCGAACGAAAAATTACGCAGTTTAACTTTTTAAAAACCATACAGCGCTTTGATACTATGAATTAACACGAACAGAGAACTACATTGAATTAAAAATACCAATGATTCAAACGTTAACAACTGGACCACAAAGGCACAAAATCTTGGTAAGCATTGACATTGTTTTTTGATACAATTTACATGGATTGTCAAACACATACCGAACAGTCTCAAACGTTTCATCTCCATGCTACTGAGTATATCATATATCTGGTCTTGTGCCTTCAGTTTGTACAGTCGACGGTATGCTCTCGTGTGAGATTCCATTGTCGTCAAATTTCGTCAGTCCCCGTAACGGCGGTCGTGGAGTGGAACTACATAGCAAATCCGTAGCGAACATGTTCGAGAATAACTGCGGATCTTTGTCAAATGTCATAGTTGATGGCAAGAGGCTTTTGCCTGAACAATGTCTATAACTATTTATCACATAAAGTTTGTCTCTGTCTTTTTCATCTAGTTCATCGTAAGGTTTACTATTCAAGTATTTCAACCGCGGTTTAAATGTGTACTTTCCTAAACCATGAACTTTAGACGAATCCAGCGCGTTCACATCATATATTTCAACACCAGATTGAATGGCAAGATTGGGTTTATCTGTTCCTGTTTCACCTTCTGGCGAACTTGCACATTCTATTACTTCTATGACGTCACCACCAGCAGCTTCGTCATTGGTCACGTGATCAATTCTATCAACAGGGAGGTAACTCGCGTGATCACGTGATGACGCCGCCATATTGTTTCTCGTATGGAATGTGGACCTCCTCTTCTGTGTCGGGGAGTCGACCTCGGATTCTGTATTGGTTGTAATGTAACTTTTCCTTAGCGGTTCGGAAGCTGAAACGGTATAAGATAATATTGATTTGAAGAACACATTTACCACAATGTACTAACACATCTACCTACACCGGCACACGTACAATCCAGTCAGGGTAAGAATATAGAGACGCTGTGGAGCAAGGTAAGAGTACAGTGACGCAGTGGAGCAAGGTAAGAGTACAGTGACGCAGTGGGGCAAGGTAAGAATACAGTGATGCAGTGGAGTAATCCATTATTACGGTGTAAAACAAGTATAAATGCTTATACCAACAGTTCAATACAAAGCTAAACTCTACCTGTTTAAGCAATGGTCCTAATCTTTTTGGTACACATAAACGATGACGTCACTGTCAAAATATCCTAACTGGACTATAGTTACTAATGTGTTTGTAAACAAGATAATAACACTTAAGCCTGACTGGGATATCTGCACCCAACAGACACATCAGAGCAGGAAATACACAACAAGGAACCGAACATATAAAAGTTTGGCACTAATTGCTTTAGAACAAAAGAGAACTTTCATTAGGAATGACTGATTCGCGTCACGTTAATTATGTCTTATTAGCCCAACTATTCTGTATTCTTGTTTATGTTGCACAATATTGTATTGTGCATCTACTTATTGGCATGCATGTTTCCGTGTGTAATTTGACACAAATGTACTAAATGTGCATTTGCTCAATTATATAACCGTAAAATGTTTGATAAATGTAAAATTGTTTAATTTTCGTATCATAACATGTTGCCATCGAGACGAATGTCTTGTGCAGTGTCTAGACTATCATCACAAGTGGCCATTGTGTACGTAGTACGTATAAAAACATTAAAAACTGAACCCAAAACGATGATCTAGCATTGTATTGTTCTTATGTAACAGTTGTATATTCAGAAAATGCAGTAGTATGTCTTGTTGCAACATTGGGTGTGCGCTCGTTACTATGTTCGTCTCAAATGTTGACATGAAATATAAACTCACATAAAATTATATGGTGCGCCCCCATCCCTACTAGAAGTCAGAGCACAACGCAACAAATGTATCAGACATTACATATTTATTATGTTCGTATAAAATGTTTACATGAAATGGTAACCCGGCTACATACGATGTGACATTTGCTCGAATTATCGTGTACGATCTACATTAAATGTTCCAATAATACACCATGTGAATATTTTGAAAATATAACATACACTTAGAAGCAATATCAATAGTCTACGTTATTTGGGATCTCCCCTCGTATGCTAGACCGTCGTACCTATAGGTCAGGATACGCCGAAACATTGTTCGGTTCGCAGACTTAATTTGCAAACCGAGAAATGTCGATATGGTAAACATGTATTATGATGAAAATTAATGAAAACGCTATTTAATGTTCGCGGTTTCACTGAGCATTTTTGTCTCGGCGATAAATGAGCATCGAAAAGCAACGGGAAAAGACCCTCGTGGTCTACTAGGGGAAGCTTCGGTGCCATTATAAAATGAGTGAAATCCCTGTTCTTGATGTACCCCGTAGCTCGTTTACTCAAATCGGGAATACATCACCGATGCATAATATTATTCCTATCTGTTTTCCAGGAGACAAACATCAGTTGCATCAAGCTATAAAATTATCATATTTATATTTCACTAATTACAATATAGTTTTTACATTATCTTGCTAGGATCAATTATGACCGCATGACCAGCTTCCATGACGTCAATACCAGGAATTACGGGAATAATATACGCATTTATCAGGGATATTATTCAACTTGTAATTGAAACTATTCTGCAAGCTGCATTCATGATATTATACAGTCACACACGTCTCTGTGGCCACTCGATAAAACAGACTTGTAATTGTAATGAAGCACACCAAGACTAATGCTTGTGTCCGTTTCCTAAAAGCAAAGCGCTACCGAGCGCCTTCATTCAGTTACCCCCTTCAATTAAATATAATGTAGAAGTCATGTGTTACCTCCCTATGAACAAATAGATCAATTTAAACGGTTTCATACTCAACTAACCGTCGAGCTGAAACTACCAACTTGTGAAAAAGTACAACATCTTGTCATTAACCAACACTTTTCTTATTAGACGTATGGTTTTAAATACAGCTGAATAATATACACGTATGAGGGTTGTCCCAGTAAATCGAGTACTATCTCATTGCACAGAAATATTCAGAAACATTCCTTTCAAATTCACTGATAATTTTTAGATACGTGTATTTAAGTATGTCTTCGGTATTTCATGAAAATGCACCAAGACATTTCAGTTAACATTTTTAATGCACATGTTATGCGAGTGCGACGCACAGTAAAGTAGCGACTAATAAATTATAGCACTGTATATGAGAAAATTCAAAATATTTGCTAAAATGTAGATAAGTATAAATACGTTTAATAATCACGTGACAAAATCTCTCGAAGCGTCTTAGTCTGAACTTAAGCTCAAATATTTATATATATGCATGTATATCATTGAGTACATTTGTATTTGAACAAGCAACACCAGACTCAAAATGTGTAATACAAAACGTACTTACAAAACAGAATATTATTTTCTAAGCTCATTATAGTCAAATATTTAAAGTTTCAAACTAAGACGTTTGTTGACCTGCAGCTACCCACTGTTAATAGGGGCAGAAAAGGGTAGCTAGATTTACAAGGATTTAAAATTAACTCTCATTTTGTTATGACCTTACTTCAACTGTTTATGTCATTCCAGTGTTTACCATCATGTGTAGGCTTGACTACTAGTATAACATAATTAGTATGTTAATTGATGACAAAGTGACTACTGTATCTTCTATAACAGATGACGTTTCTAGTAATTCATAGTTAATGTGTTTTGTTTCTAGGATGTGTTGATGACGATTTTAAACAAATTGGTATTCATATCTTTTGGGACTTAGTGCGGATAATTGGTAATGTAAGTTGGTTATGTATTGGATGAGCGTAGGATGCCTGATCGGTGTCTGTCTGGGAATACAGAATATATTGTCTAAGAGAACATTGATTCTGGAGGATAAATATATTAGCTGACATGTCAGACAACCCGTCAGGAAGCTATGTCACGCATTAACCATTATATGTATAAAACATTACATAACATAAAGTACGCAAAACATGTTTCTCTGGATGTGTCGCACAAACATGTACTTTATAGTAGTATACAATTGTGTTTATGACATAAAACAACAACATTACATTCTGAAATTTAATATTTGACATATATAAGTGGTTTGGACTAGAGTAACTACGTGTGGCCTCCGTAGCTCAGTGGTTAGCGCGCTTGACGCCTAACCCGACGACCCGGGTTCAAATCTGGGTGGAGGCACACATAATTATGCCTGCCATATCCAACAGAAAGCTGACTGGCAAATAAAGGCTATGCTCAGCATTGTGTATCGATGTACGGTAATTATATTATACAGTCACAAGCCAATCTCTACTAAGGTCACAAGAGTTAGACTTGTTGAGAAGCACACATTCAGGGTGTAGTACAGAGGTTGTCGCTCAGGTCGAATTGATAGTAAATGATTTATTTCTGGATTAGAATAACAATACTACTAAAAAGACTGAGGTTGTTGCTCAATGGATGGCCGCTCTGGAGAGGTTGCACTGTACTTACTTTTCATTTCTGCTCATATGATTTAGTTGAATGTATTTTAGTTTTGCTATTAATATAGTATGTACGTTAGGTTTATTATGAAACAAGTTCTTCCCATCATATTAATTATTCTTGACAACGAATGCATATGAGATAAGTCAGTCCCATGTCGTTTATGTTGAGCAACTGATTGAACGTATTGTACTAATGTCGTAATAATTGATTAGATGAACAGATCAGGAGGCCCTAGATTGGATCCCCGAGGGATATTGTAGTAGAAATGCATGTGCTATTACGAGATTAAATGAGCTAATAAAAAAAATATGAGGACAGTTTTTACGAGATAAAACGAGATTGAATAAGCAATTTCGAGAGTTTACCATATTTAACGAGATATCACAAGAAAGTATGAGATATTACGATATTTAACCAGATTAAACGAAAAATTTCAAGATTTAACAAGATTAAACGAGATATTTCGAGATTTTACCAAATTTGACGAGATATTACGAGATTGTATGTGTTTACATACAATCTCGTTTACCAGATTGTGTGAGATATAACGAGAATTTACGTGATTTAACACGCTTACCTGATTGAGATTCACGAGATGTGTTTGTTTTTTGTCGTTTTGCGATGAACATACCAATAAAGATGATCATAAGAAGCGTGACAAACACACATACGGAGGATATAGTGACAATAACCGGAAGTGACATGCCGTCACGTGATGACGTCACTTCTCCTGATTTCCGTGCGCCCGGTGAAGCCATATCATAGTCTGAAAAGTATAAAGAAAGATAAGAAATCATCATTTTGAATAATGAGCGTTATCCACTGTGATAACCTAACCGGCTGGTTCTAATAAATCTTTTACAATAATTGGTCTCATGAAGTAAAATTATGTTCGCGAGGCAGTTGAGTTAACAAAAAATGGCCAAAATTATGTGCGACGTCACTCATAAACAAAGCGGTAGTGGTAAGTTTTAAGGTATGTAACTTTGTAAATTGATGTAATATTTTGCTCAAATTTTCAGAATTTATTCATCAGACTCTTGTTGTTCTAACGCCATAATCATGTTCATGATTTTCATACTTTTGTAACTAAGTCCGGTTTTCCTGGATTGCGGCTCATTATATTATTTTTACTGAAATTACGACTAAAAGTAACAATATCTATCATAATTGTTATTTGGTAATATAAAAGTAGGGATATAGGGTTATTTTGGAAAAAGAAAGGCAAAGTAGGGCTTAGATCAATATAGTAGTGAAAAGTAGGAAACATAGGTATAGTAGGGCCAAGTAGAAAGTCTGAATCCACTTACCTTCATTTAAGTGACCTAAACATATATAGTCACTCTCGTCGTCAGCGTACATACAGTCGGCCAATCCATCACATTGGTTCAATAACGGTATACAGTCGCCCAGAAAACATCTGTACTCACTCTCCAAACACGCTGAAACATTCACCATAGGCGTCATCATTGTGAAATGTTAACAAGTCAAGTTGAAATCCTACTCAATTTAAAACCAAATCAAGTTAAAATCCAAGTCAATTTAAAATCCAAGTTACGCGGTGTTTTTAACTCCCACCAGTCGACATCTAGTCGATCTTTGAGTTATCTACAACTGAATGCCACCAAATAGAATTTGCGGAATCTGAAGTCAAGTCAAGTTAAAATACAAGTCAAGTTACAATCCAAGTTTTAATTCCCTCCTGTCGACATCTAGTCGGTTTTAGAACTCTCAACAACTAAATGTCGCTAAATAGAATTCGCGGAATCTTGGCACAACGTCTCCAAACACGGAAAAAATCATTCCAATTTAAATGCCAGATATTTGTAGGAGTGCAGCCATATAGAAGCTTAATAAAATAAGAAGCTTTATAACGATTGGTCTGGAACAAAGACAGAACGTTCTAGCAGAGAGCAAATAGAAGTCAATATTTTGTTAAAAACCGATTACAGTTACTGAGCAATGTCTACTTTCGATGATTTATCCGAGACATCTTTAACATACGCAGTTGTTTCCTGGTATATTCTGGTACACTACAATACCTTATATGGTAGTATCGTATAAATGTTGCACACTCGTTAAAGGACAAGGTTCGCAAATGGCTTAATTTTGCCCTGTCACACGTTTATCAAATGATAAACAATGCCTATCAAATGATAAACAATGCATGGTACCATTATGTTCGTTATGAGACTCACAGTGAAGACTATATGTGTACATAACTGAGTCGCCTTTTTAAATAAATTATTTAATTCATTATTATTAATATTTCAAATAACTTAATTTTCATTGTTTTCTTTGGACGAATTTGAACTAGACATTAAATTTAAATCAAACGACCTCGTAACTAAGGAAGTATAGGTACAATCCCCTTAATTTTCCAAATTCACTATGCCAAGATAAATGTCGTTTCACCGAATTCCTCGAAAAGAAAATTTTCTTACAGTTATACATGTATACGCCAATACATATGCTCAAGCACGTACTGGAAGCTCTCGCGCATTGACGTGAGGAATATTCAAGTGCATTAAATATTGATTCACACACTACTGTATAAACGTAATTTATAGAACACGAACAATTATTTTATCCACGAGTATCATATATTCACATATTGGTGATAATTGATGAATGTATCGCACACTTATTCCATTTCAACACAAAAAACTCAGATACACGATGAGGCAAAATGTGGTAACAAATTTAGCCTGGCTTGTCAAGTTACTTCATAGAGAACTTTATTCATTTCGACCTTCATTTATGTTTACATTATTAAGTTCATAACCACAAATATAACTCCGACTGGTGACATTTAACGCAAGGTAACATTTTAAAGCGCTAAAATCCCTGTTAATAGTAAGCACAATATGCGATGCACTGTTTGCAAAATTTTATATATTATATCCGTAAGTGTATGCAGTATGAAATTTTACTTGACGCATTTTTTTGTAGTATTTGCCTCTCTGAAACTTTCAAAGTACAAAAAATTGACTTGGCATTTATTATAGTTTCGTTAAAGTCACAGTGACTTTACTTGTGGAATTAATATATTCATGTCTTATGCGCCTGATAAGAGGTAACAATTGACTCTATTTAAAATGGTTATTTTTCAAATATTATTATTGACTGGTCAAGTTGGGTGCTGCATTCAAAGTACGATTTCCTTAAATCGTTTTACTCCAATATTTATGTTTTACTTGAAGTAGGCCCAAGACCGATACATAAACAAGCATCTAACAAAATATAACACTTGACTCTAAAATGATTTTGAATGTTTTATTATTCATTTCGATGACAAACGAGACAGTTTCATATTTGCGATATGTAATGAGTGTACTCATCATTCTGCAGTGAGTGACGTTGATACAGAAGGTAATAGAATAATGAAGACATATCTTTGGAACTAGGTAGATGATACGCAGATACGCTGCTGACTATGTCTGTCACTAAGCAGAGGAATTATGCAGACATGCGTCCGCCAGGTAAAACAAGTATTTACGTTTACAAACAAACATTTACACTACCAGTAGGAATCACATGCCTCATAGTATATAGCTACCGTACCGACGTAACAATGTCACACTTGTTATGTAAATGTGCATTACTATGATGCTATGGGAATAAGCAGGTACATAGGGATTTGTAACTCATGAAAAACGCCAAAGGCATCCCTTATAGGCCCCTATGACTGAGAGGGGATTTGGTTGAAAATTTGATATCTTGGTTACAAACTTTGAGAGCAAAGCGCTTTCAACGACGTAAAACGCATTACACAATAAGGACATTATGACAGTAATAACATAACTTCGTTCATTAGTGCGGCAAATACAGTCTACTTCGCTATTGTGGAACATACGTACAAATGACCGCATTCAGAGCAGCAAATACGTACATAATAACCGTCATAAGAGTAGCAAATACGTACATAGTAACCGCCATTAGAGTGGCAAATACGTACATAGTAACAGCCATTAGAGTGGCAAATACGTACATAGTAACCGTCATTAGAGTGGCAAATACGTACATAGTAACCGCCATTAGAGTGGCAAATACGAACATAGTAACAGCCATTAGAGTGGCAAATACGTACATAGCGACCGCTATTAGTGTGGCAAATACGTACATAGTAACCGCCATTAGAGTGGCAAATACGTACATAGTAACCGCCATTAGAGTGGCAAATACGTACATATTAACCGCCATTAGAGTGGCAAATACGAACATAGTAACAGCCATTAGAGTGGCAAATACGTACATAGCGACCGCTATTAGTGTGGCAAATACGTACATAGTAACCGCCATTAGAGTTGCAAATACGTACATAGTAACCGCCATTAGAGTGGCAAATACGTACATATTAACCGTCATTAGAGTGGCAAATACGTACAAGGCGACCGCTATTAGTGTGGCAAATACGTACATAGCGACTGCCAATAGAGTGGCAAATACGTACTTAGCGACCGCCATTAGAGTGGCAAATACGTACATAGTAACCGCCATTAGAGTGCCAAAAACGTACATAGTAACCGCCATTAGAGTGGCAAATACGTACATAGCGACCGCTATTAGTGTGGCAAATACGTACATAGCGACCGCCAATAGAGTGGCAAAAACGTACATAGCGACCGCTATTAGTGTGGCAAATACGTACATACCGACCGCCAATAGAGTGGCAAAAACGTACATAGTAACCGCCATTAGTGTTGAAAATACGTACATAGTAACCGCCATTAGAGTGGCAAAAACGTACATAGTATCCGCCATTAGAGTGGCAAATACGTACATAGCGACCGCTATTAGTGTGGCAAATACGTACATAGCGACCGCTATTAGTGCGGCAAAAACGTACATAGCGACTGCCGCCACTAGTGGGGCACATTACAAAACGCAATGCAATAATGGAACAACGACAAAACGGCTGAAGCGTAAGGGCAAATATCAAAATGGATTTGTCAAAATATCGGGAAGAAAAGTTCCAACTAGATTAAATAGGTTTTGTAATCATTGCCAAATACATGATTTATCACAGAAGTCAAGCAACGATTTCTTTTCATCTATGTTCAGTTATGGGAGACACACATGAAAACCATTCTGAGCTGCTCTTTTGATGTCCAAAACGAACTGTTGTTATACGAAGGGAAAGGCTATCGATCTAGGCAGTACTGGTGATAATATGATTACTCGAACAGCATTAAGGTAATTTAGACCCTTTTCGCTCAATATCGCCTGTAACTCGGATTTTGATGATATTTTGCATAAATATAGTATCAAGTATTGGCTTTCTGATTTTGATGGTTTTATGGAGAAATATCACGTGACGTACAATGAATAGCGCCACCTAGCGGGGCGTAATTTTTGCGTGCTTTTCGACGTTTTTCACCTTTTTTTTCGAGTTAATACTTATTTCATTGAAAATCGAAAATTATAGTTTTGTAGGGCAATAAATGCTGCGTCATATGGTGCAAAATAGAAAAAGAAATTTTAAATATTATTAACGTAACGCTGAAATAACCGCGCCACGGCCTCGATAATAACGGCGTTTTAATCGCGGCATTTCTTTTATTCACACGCAGTTAGCAAGAACGCAAGGTGTTCAAATTTTATTTTATTTATTGCATAAGTTTATTTGAAGTGTCTTTTTTATTTTAGTGAAATAAAAAATGGGGTGTTCTCGGGGCCGTTTTCGCGCTTTTTACAATCAAAAGTTTTTAGTCAGGGTAAAATTACGCGACGTAAACGTTAGCGTGACGTGTGCTCACGACTGGAACATCGGCTCTTTCTTTTCTTTTAATAACGCAATTAGCGAACGAAAAGACGATAAAAGTATTTTTGATAATTCTATGTTTTGCTTGAAAGAATAGTTTTGATTTATATCAAATATAATTTGTTTGGTCCGTTTTCGCGCGTTTATTAATCTAAGGTCGGAATACAAGTTCTTTTAAATTTTGCCGTTAAACGTTAACTGGTGAGGTTTGGCGAACCATACCATATCAAATATAAAAATATTTCGTTGCCGAAGAAACATATGGAGTTGTGCAGGTATCAATTCATTTTGGGTTGATTTGTATATTCTGGAGTGACGTGTGATGTTATTGTGATGTTTGACGCTGAACGTAAATACACTTAGTGAAAGTATATTTTATGATATGCGTCAGTTCAGCAAACTGCACATTTCCTGCGAACCGGTTATAAAGCCACATGTGGACGGTATTACTCGGTCATAGTGTATTGGTCCTTAGGTACCTAATCATACATCTGTATATTAAAGTGAAGCAATCTTGATTAATCTTGCTTTAAGGAAATAAGCACTGGTACGTACGGAGACCGACCTCGTACTCCTTAATAAGTATGAGTATACATGTCCTTCATCTAGGTACGCCCATCGTACGATAGTAAGCTCACCCCCAGTTTACAAGAATGCTATTTCATTATTGATGTTTTGGAGTAGAAAGAATGAATTGGTAAATCATGTGTTCCTATTAAAATTTCGGGCAATATTCTTACTTTAAGTTGTTTCCTGTTTTTAAATATCCTGTTGTCTAGTTTATGCAGATATTTTCCAATGTCATGGTCATTTGAATGACATTCAATTACTCGTTTTCCATATTAATACATGTACATAATTAAAAAAACCTATATCGAATAATTCTTATACAAACAACTACATGTATATCCTATAAAACCGATCGAGTCTCCCTGTCTCATGTGGGTGTGGCAGCCACCATCGACTAACTATCTCTCGGTCGACGCTCTCAACTTTACTGCGAAGTTTGAAATATTATGACTGATTGAGATGTAGAATTAGAAAAACATATATGAAATGTGAAATGAATGATAACATCAATATTAAAAGTGCTTCAATTCTCACTCCATATTTCACAGATAATTAATAACGCAACGTGTGAACTATGCACTATGATGCTCCAACCGCCTCGATGGCTTTGTGGTAGAACGTCCACTTCGAGTGATGGAGGTCCTAGATTCAAATAAGGCTGCATCATTTCCGAGACAAAAACTTTGTATTAGTGATGTCCTCGCTGAGCTTAAAAACTCGTTCTATCACACTCTCTCGAGTCGATGTTTACATTCGGGATTAATGCTACGGTCACAATACTCGTACGATGACCATTCGGAGTTTTGCAACTCGTACGAGTCCAATATATTTCAAATCCTAACGGTATGTGTAGGTTCTTGGGTACGGACCTCGTACGAATAAAAGAGAATGTCTCCTACGAAGTCCGTACGGACATCATACTCTTCGCACGGAGATAGTACGGGATCGTCGTATGGGGCTCACAAGTAACTCGTACGGTGTCCGTAAGGTACTCGCACGATGACCGTACAAGGTCCGTGCGACAAGAATAAAATTCTTCGGCACATTTCAATTTTCCCTAACAAGCCCGCCAAGCTCAGTCGGTATAGCCCGAGACTAGTAGTTATATTATGAGATGAGTAAACATAGTCTAATTATTCTTATTTTACAATTGTTATGTTCTTCTAACTTAAGAAATTAATGAAATTAATTTGTGATTTTTGCACTTTGTTAACTTAATTTGGCACGGGACTGTACAATGATCGGTTGACGTACATTTTGGCTAATTTGACTGAAGCCGAATGTTGTCAGGCAGCAGATCGGGGTTACAAGTTGTGTAGAATCGAGTGACGGCGACCAGGGTAATTTAAAGTATCTTTAACAATATACATTGCTACTCGTCGGCCGATGTCTGTGCAATCATTAATTAACAACGGGTACATATCGGAAACAAGGGCGGTGAAAGAGACTGAATGTTAAACGGAATCCGGGAACCCTAGATTGTATACAACTTGGTTCTTTAACGTTTTAGGTGTATACCACCTATGGGGTTTTCAGCTACTCCATTTATTGTTAGGTGGAATGAGAATGTGTCCCGGTCGAGATTAACACCTTGGATGGACATGTCGATCCGTAGTCTAAAGCATTACCCACTCGACCACAGTCTGAGTGTCACCCGAATGATTGATTATACCACATGTTAAAATACATGTTGACATACTTATATATTGGGTCTTCTTAAACTCATTACAATACTTCTTCCAAAAGCAAGTAGCGCCATTATTACGATATAATAGTACTTGACGTTATCCTTGTCCTAGTTGAGGTTTACATTCAGTTAATACCCCTACAGATAATCAAATCGTTGTACACCACTATCTTATTGTAGCAAAGTATTTTTATATACCATGTCTCCTAAGTTTAATATTGCATTTCGTTTCGGCAATATGATACGATATGATGGGAGACTAAATAGCGTTGATAAAAATGTTTTTTTGTATATTTTATGTACATTGTGTATTGTTTTAAACATGTATTAGTCGGGACTGTACAGCACTTTTGAACGTGTGTATACATGAAAAAAGGGCTATATAAATATGGTATAATAATAATAATAATAATAGTAATAACTTTATTATAAGAGGCAACCCGGATGGACAAGCCCAATCTTCCCTGTAGGCCTCTATTTGTACGTGATGCTTTTTAATAAACAACCATTCAAACAATGACTCATAAAGTTTCTGTATGCCGAACATTCCATTTTGGGTGAAAAGAATTGTCCCATCCCTTTAAGGAAAAATCCGGCCACCTAGATTCCTAGACCTACATACACTAGTTTTATGTGGGCACCCTATATTTCGTTCTGGCTAACACATCGTTCATTCCCCCAACTTCTAAATCAGAATGCCGACCCGATCGCATCGTCAGCGTTATACTAATGAAAAGTGACACTCATGTCAGTATTTGAAGGTCTGATCCTTTTATGCATATCATAATGTCGAACGTATCACAAAATTAAAACAGTGCATTTTATTGCAATGTTTTAAGCATGCATATCAAGCATATATTAACTTTTGAGTATAACCATTTTGTGAATAATTATGTCGCGGCAGATATAAAAATACGTTCAAAATAACGACATTCTTTGTTTTTGAACGCTTACAGCGTCACTAAAGAACATGGCATTGCTTCACTAACATAAAGCAATATATTTTATCGCAAATCTAAAGAAAGTTTTCTTTCGCTAATGGCGTCGAAAAGAAAGAACATGGACGAATTGAACGACGGCCGCACTAGTTACGTCGCTAGTAACAGTAACGTTGCGTAACTTTACCCTGACTAAAAACTTTTGATTGTAAATAGCGCGAAAACGGCCCCGAGAACACCCCATTTTTTATTTCACTAAAATAAAAAAGACACTTCAAATAAACTTATGCAATAAATAAAATAAAATTTGAACACCTTGCGTTCTTGCTAAATGCGTGTGAATAAAAGAAATGCCGCGATTAAAACGCCGTTATTATCGAGGCCGCAGCGCGGTTATTTCAGCGTTACGTTAATACTATTTAAAATTTCTTTCTCTATTTTGCACCATATGACGCAGCATTTATTTCCCTACAAAACTATATTTTTCGATTTTCAATGACATAAGTATTAACTCGAAAAAAAGGTGAAAAACGTCGAAAAGCACGCAAAAATTACGCCCCACTAGGTGGCGCTATTCATCGTACGTCACGTGATATTTCTCCATAAAACCATCAAAATCAGAAAGCCAATACTTGATACTATATTTATGCAAAGTATCATCAAAATCCGAGTTACAGGCGATATTTAGCGAAAAGGGTCTAAATTACCTTAAATCAGACGTTGTAAGGTTATACATCAGATATAGATAGGTTATGTTATTATGAGAAGTTAGTGACGTCCACAGACGACCACAGACGATATTTATTATTTGTTAAGTCCAAGTAACGTGTGCCCAGACACTCATTAAATGCATCCTTATAGCTTTAATTCCATTATAGAAACGTACACAATTTATTTGATGTATGGATCGAAGCTTGCTGTTATTGCAGACATGCCTAAAGTAGGAAAATGCTACAGAATTCAACAGAACTATTCATCGGTCTTGCTTGTATTTTTGGAATTGATAATGGAATTGATAACGACTCGACCAAAATTATGTCTACACTCGGGGGTAGTATAGTATAGAGGTGGTAGAAATACTGCTTAGGCTCGATTACTGTTTAGGGGACACAACCATTTAACGTTCATAATAAAGCTCACACAATCATTGAATTCTTTACTGCATTCCTTGCATTATCATTTTATCAATGAATACTATATATGGCAAGATAGATAATTGGTGTGTGTGACATGCTCCCTCATAGGCAAGATAAACATTTTATTCCAACCCGCAACATGCGTAATCTGTATCCACCATTGATGAAAACAAAAGCGCTGAGCCTTTCCTAAGTACAAATGTACAGTGCATATAGTATTTCGAAATATGAATACAAAATGTTAGTCTAAAAAAGTCAAACAACTTAACATTCTCATACTAAACATAGCGTCCTTTAAGTTAGAGACGTTTTTGTTTTGCTAATTGAAACAGACAGTTACAAATGATTAACATCATATTTATGGCATCCATTGGATTATGCATGCAACAATTTGTAAGTTCAAGAGCTTATATGAAAGAGAGTGACAGTAAGGCTACATCATGCATTATTAATAATGCCTGGAATTAGATGTAAATTAACAACAAAAAAACACTGGACTGGCTACCTACTTTGTACCTTCTCTCTGACAAACATGGCGATGGTAATAAGGTATATTTATGACAGGGAGAAACATTAAATCATGAATGTGTCCGTCGTGAAGTCAAATTTGTATTCACGTTTTGGTTAACTGCTCTCGTGTCCGCTAGCGCCTAATACAGTAAGTATCAAGATCGGGAATTACTAGCCAGGTTGCCTAAGCAAAGCGCTAACCAGCTCCTTCGTTCAGTTACCTTCCGTTCAATTAAATATACTAGTAGTAGTCCATGTTGCAGGTCTTGAAAATTAAAGATCCATTACCAAAGAGGTGAACAGATCCAACAATGATTGTCGGTTAGCTATATACATGTATATAAGCTGTCCGAAATCAGTTGATGGACTTGCGGGTTATTTTGCCTAATAACCTTTAGAAGGCATGTACTACACCAACTGTTGAAAGCGCTAGGTAGCGATATCATATACTGGATTTGACACACCTCAAAGGTTCGATATTTTAGTCGAATTTCTAGTGTCTCGAGTTTCTAGCGTGTTGTCCTGAACAAACTCAATGCCATTACAAACCTGTATGAGTACATGTACGAAACAACTACATAGTTTGCTAATTTTTCGGAGGCTGTTTCCTTCTCGGTAGTTTAGCATGAGGTCTATAAAGAGGATCTATCACGAACTGTCAATTGCTATAAATTTATATTAAACGAGTTTTGGAAATTTTATTAAGCGAGCCTTTGGCGGAATCACTTGACAACGAATGATAGATTCTTTATAGCATATGACATTAAAACACAATAAACGCATAGTTTTTTTTGAAAAACACACTCATGTGGTATAGCTTTATACTGCACATGTTACGTATAATATTATACGTACTCGCTATGCTAACCTGGATACAATGAAAGCCATGTGATATAAGACAATAAGTACTTACGACAAAGTGAATCTTGGGTTACACAGAGATCAGGAGAACATAACTTGAAGAGTTCCGGGTTTGTAGAACACTGTTCTATGGGTTCCTGCTGCATTTCACATACACATCACAGCCTGAAAATATACAAGGGATCAACATTCAGTGATGTGGCTAGTACAAACAGAGTAATTCTCTGCACTTTCAGAGTTGTGAAAGTAGCGATTAGACTGGATGATGTAAAGTTTACATCGACATGACCCCGTACGGAGCGTAGTCAGATCATATATCAATGTAAAGTAGATGAGCGTTTTATGGGTCTGATTTTTATGAGAGTGTGGTTCTGGTTCGGCAGCGCTGGTTTAAGTTTGGGTCAAGATCGTCAGAACTGTGGCCGACTTAAAACACCACAATTCAAATTTAGATTTGACAATGCCATTTATAACCGTTTGTGTTTGGGGTCAAGATCGTCGGACCTCTGACCAACTAAATACCCCACGATTTCAGCTCAACTGCACTGTACATTGTATCACCTAGAGCCAAATCACCTTTCGTCTGCAAATTGTCCAGCGTGGGTCTTGCCACTCAACTGCAATACCTTTAGGCTGTGGGTCTTGTTAAATCTGGTTCTACTTTTTAATTACGACTATGCTTACACGGAAGTAAGGCGCCATAATGATAAATCCCATATCCTCATAACGAGCTCACACGTCGTGTACTAAAACAGACGAATGATAATTAATGATGTGTTTTGTGATATATGTTAAGAAGCATGTCGCACAACATTGCAACCGCGACCTTGCAGCGGAGATACGTTTAATGTGCACTTAGTATTTCATATTTATGCAAAGTAAGTCAACGGTGCGATATGTGCATGTTTTTTGTTTACTAGCATGATAATGAGACCTGTCATTCTGTCTTAACGTATGTCATACTGTTTACCACCCCAATCACTCAAGGAAGTAAATTTAAAGTGCGTCTGGTAGTACTGTTTTGCACATACATTTAGAATGGAACCCGAGGGTTTCTTAATTCCGAGTTTTGAGTGAGGATTTTTTTTAGTTTCGAGTGAGGAGTTTCGACTGAGTATTTTCGTGTTTCGAGTTAAGAATTTCGAGTAAGTATTTTAGAGTTTCGAGTAAGAATTTTCGAATTTCGAGTGTGTATACGTTTCTATATAAGCATCGAGTTACGAGTTAAAAATTTTGAGTTTCGAATGAGGATTTTCGAGTTTCGAGTCAAGATTTTCGAGTCATGCGTTTGAAGATTCGAGTGAGTATTTTCGAGTTTCGAGTTAAAATGTTCGAGTTTAGAGTTAAGAATATCAAGTTTCGAGTAAGGATTTTCGAGTTTCGAGTCATGCATTTCGAGTTTCGAGTGAGTATTTCCAAATTTCGAGTCAAGGAATTCAAGTTTACGTGGAACCCATCGACCTGCTTTGACTAGTACGAAATCATTAGGTTACATAAATGACCAGTTTCAATGTAACTGCGCACTCAGTAATTTGTTGATATGTAAATAACAGCACGGACTATATTCCAAATGTATTTCTCAAAGACAATGTACGTTGAAAATGCCTCACATCGCAATGTTAGGAGTTAGGATTCGTGACTGTGTTATGTCTGTTAAAAGACACCACTCCCCTGGTTTCCTCGGGAAAACAAAAATTCGACAACATGCTATCTAGTGTTTTAACCTGAATTGTACCGAAAAGAACCCATTAACTTAGACTGACTCAACCTGAATCGTACCAAATACTAGGTACATTATACAAATATCAAATGTCAATGACTCGTTTGTTTAGAAACAGAAATAACGAGAAGAAACGAGATACAACAATACAAGGCGTCAGTTACCGTAGTACAATCATGACATGTCTGAAGTTGGTTGTATTGTTCGTGTGTGTATTCACAATATTCAGCCGTAGATCAGTTACACCAACACACATTATTACGAGGGTTCACTTGATCTAACCAATGGTGGGTGTTATGTTTGCGTTAGATCGAGACAGGCGTTTAAGTACACCACCGTCCGTTTCACATTCAATGTCTGATTGGTCAACGACCTCCTGTTTCGAGAGAAGTGACAGAAATAGTGCAAGATTTAAAGAAATCCAATCCGGATGCGCAAGGCTCGTTAATTATTTAACGTAACCGGTGTACAGCAATGCTTCACTCGAGGCTATCAACGGATGTCCAACCAGGTCATCGTCAGGTGATTGGCACATGTAGAACATACTAAAGCAATAAGCGTTTCAGAAATGATCAAATGTTGAAATGCTCGGTCGAGATTTGAACAAGGGACTTTTCGATCTGCGGCAAACCTTTTACACTCATCGCGGATATCCGTCCACTCGCAGGTACACGCTACTAAATCTGCTTGAAACACCAGAACATGCATTTAGCCCGTTGGGTCGTTCTTTCCACAACAGTGTTATTGTTATTTAAACTAAGTTGTTCTCATGGGCGGATCCAGGATTTCCGCTTAGGGGGGGCGTAAGAAATTTTCTTGGTTCCAGGGCAAAGTCCTGCATGGGCGTGGGAGAGTCTTTACCATAAAACGTTTAATTCATGGAAGCGTATTTTGGTTATATCCATATAAATTTAACAACTGAGTTTATGTTTCTCTGGTTTTGTTATTATGTGTTAACTGGAAGTTGACAAGTTGAAGTAGGGGGGACCGGGGGCATGCTCCCCCGGGAAAAATTTCTAATCAATGGATCAATATGGTGCGTTCTGGGCCTTCTGTGATACCGTATTTGGTATTAAACAGGACACGTTTTATTATTAAATACAGAGATTAATCCTAATGAAGTGTTTGCACAAGTGCCCGATTTCGTGATCGGAATTGAATGTCAAGACGTTGGTGTTAAGGGCTTTATTAAAAAGTAATATAGGAGGTGTGCAAAGTTTATAAATATCAAATTGTATTTCACGAGTGTATGATGTTTTCGCAAACAGTGTGTGTTGACATATATTCCTAGATTCCATTTACTTTGCGAGCGAAGCGAGCAAAAATTTTTTTCTGAACAAAAGTAATATAAAAAAGTTGACGTATATTGTCTGCACTGAATCAGAAAAAAACATGATGTTTAGAATCTTATTGCAAAAGTAATTTTTTTTAAACGAGGGGTCAATCTGGTGCATTTTTCGGTGGCCTGAGATACCTTATTTGCTAGTAAATAGGGCATGATTTTTACAACACCAGACTAATTCAAGTCTTCAAAGCCTACAGTGTTTCATTCATTGTGGAGGAGTGAACGAGTATATCGTTTTACTTTTGTGTGGGCGTCTAGGCGTTGCCGACATGACTACATATTAGTTTGGTTGGATTTTCCTTATGCACTACTGGGAGAATTAGAATTTAAACCTAAATGGGAAGGGGTTTAAATAGTAAGGGACTATTTAATATGGAAATTAGCGTTGGAACAGCAATATCGAAACAGGTGCAAACTTGGACTCGCAATTTCTTTCTAAGATGCAAAAATCTGTCAACAGGTATGTGGCCCTTCATTTATAGATTGCAATTAATTTTGCGAGCGGAGCGAGCACGAAAATTTCACATTTTAATATTTTTTCACAAAGAATTAAAGACAAATTACACATAACTAGACTATTTCAGACAAATAAAAATCGTTACTTTGGCGATTTTAGGGGGGCGTACGCCGGGTCCGCCCCCCCTTGGATCCGCCTATGGTTCTTTGGTTTACAATGTCATTGAGAACATTCGTCTCACCAAGTGTTGGAAAGTGCGACCTCTGGTTGATAAATGACTGTTACATCGAGTGTGTTTGTCTAGTCAGGATCACCTTTCTGTACGATATTGTTTACAAGTTACATAAGTGTAAGGTAAAAACAAATAAATAATGAGGTTCTTAGAATCTGCTGAAAAAATAAGAAAGATAGGGAGAACAAATACAATTTACTGAATCTTTATGCACTGGAAAATCAACGTTCCGTTGTGACTTTCAGAAAAAGTACGCCAGTAAAAAAAGTAAAGCATGCGGAAAAATTCTGATGTTATCAAACTCGTCGGATTGCTTGTCCCTAAAAACTTTAGAACAACAGAAAAAAATTCCAAGAAATGACTCTTGGGAAAACTCTTTAACGACATTTTTAAGTTTTGTATAATTCACTACCTGTGAAATGTTAAAGGAAAGAGAATATAAGGAGGGTAGCAAGGGTTACCAGAAACACAACATAACTTTATTTTGGCCTAACCTTATTAATTAACACAAGAACATTAATATTCACAAGATCATTAGGTGCGATGTGTACAATACATAAAGCAACATTTACAATGTAAGAGTACTATAAAACAGATCTTGAAAATGTCATGAGTTCATTTAAGACGCATTTGTCTGAACGAAAGGGATAGACGGAAATTGAAACCTCGAGTGAAAAAATCTACCAACACAACAGTATACCTCTGTAACGGAGAAGCATTGTTGGTTATTGTATAACGTGCAAAAAATGGTATATTCGAGACGTAGTTTTGTATTAATTTATAAGTATCTAAGAAAAACTTTTATGGAAGTCATAATGTGGTGATGTACAATTAGAAGCTTCGGGGAGTATCGGGAAGCACATGGAGCCATCGGGTACCACTACTAGTATTTTGTTCTTCCATATCGCCGAAGAGAAATTTCAAAGTGGGATCAAGGCTTAAAGTATAGCTATTGAAAGACTTGAATACTTTATCGTGCTTATTCTGATTAATAAAGTTCTGCTATTGGTAACGTGTTATGTGTCTATAATTACAAATATACTCGACATGAAAATTTGTTTCGTATTAATGGACCGTCGGTATATAAAATGTTAAAACTAAGTAACGTTAGAATGAGAAGTTCGCACCTTTACTACTTGTAAGTTATTTCAAACTTGCAAAAAAATAAGAATTCCGGTGTACATGATTATGAATAAATGTAACGTTACATCCGTTTTATGAAACAAAATATGTTTTCGTATATTAGTAAGTCATTGTAGTAAAATTAGCAAGATAAAAGTAGTATGGTGTCTTTTACCTTTGATCAGATGTTCAGACACGTAGCTTGATCAAATTCAGTAATAAGCTTGGGATTCAGGGACATGATCCCCAAAGAATGTTTTA
Source organism: Spisula subtruncata (assembly GCA_963678985.1). NCBI lineage: Eukaryota > Metazoa > Mollusca > Bivalvia > Venerida > Mactridae > Spisula > Spisula subtruncata. The sequence continues at coordinate 31,929,520 of OY787667.1, forward strand.
TTCTTTTTATGCTGTCAGACCGTGGCACGTGTAATTGTCGAAATTCGAGAACTAAAAAAAACGTTGCATTATTTGACGAAGTTTCGTCTTAAAAATTCGTTGGTTCATGAAAAACAATATAAACACATTTAAAAGGGTTTTCACCATCCCAAAAGGATTAAATGTATTATTGAAGTTTTCGTGTGATTTTCTTACATTGCACTGTGTATGTGAATAAACTCAGATGCACGAGCTAGATGTGAACTCCTGTCGGAAAGTTTAATCAACATGACTTAAGAAATGTAGAAGGAGTTGCACACAGAGGAGTAGGACAAACAGACTGATGGACTGGTGGACGGACGGACGGACGGAATGGTGCCTACCCGTCCCCCTTCGCCTTCGCCGGGGGATCACTTTTAGAACCTGCTAAACAATCGATTTAAAATAACCGAATATTATATATACAATGCATCAAGTTTCATGACCCATTTTAATAAAATACAACATTTGTAGAATAAATAATATTACATTGCATAACTTCTCTAGTATTCTAAAAATATCAACGAGCTTTTAACAGGCCTGTCGATTCACAAAATATTTATATTGCATATAAATGACATTGCATATCATATCAATAAAAAAATCTCTCACCTGAGATAGAACAACTTGTCACTTCTTTCCTAAATATTTTTTCAATGTCATGAAAATCAAAATTAGGTCTATCTTATATCCAAAAAGATAACAATGGAATCTCGATTTAAAATCTTGAATTTCAAGTAGACGTATTATACGATATTAAGCGATTTGAGGGTGAAAAACTCTTTCAATAATGATCGGTGTAATTATACCCGATATAAGTAATATATGTAAACATGGTGTAATCCAATTTGATCTTAAAAATACTCGGGCATGGTTTAATGTATCACCGTTACTTGATACTTTAAGGAGGCTTGAGGTTTCCTCGTGTGTAGCTAAAGTTATCTTTGTATTTAAATATGTCGAGTTTAGCCTTTATTTGCCAATCAGTTTTCTGCTGAAATATGACAGGCATATTATAGATGTGCCTCCATCCGGATTTGAACACAGATCGCCAGCTTAGATGGAATGCGCACTAACCACTGAGCTACGGAGTCTTATGTTGTGTTCAATAGAGTTTTAGGGAATGGTCTACGATTATGAATCAAGAACGAACTCGGTCCTGGGCCCAGTCAATTCATACAATGTATATTTCAGTGCAATCGCCGTATTGTCTAAGTAGCCTACGTTAGGATCGTGGTGTTGAATCTTGTCCATCACGCACGAAACACCATTTTAACATGCATCAATTAACAATATCAGTATCAGCAAATGTGTGCAGTAAGTGTCATCTTTCATGCACTATGAGTGTTAACTGCTTTAAATAACCGCTAATCTGACAGAACAGATCCTCTATATTATATATGCATTTATTTATTGCCATTGAAACAAATTCCATCTAATCAACTGAATGACTGAAAGAGATGAATGCCACTAATAATTAGGCGTTTTGGCATTTACTGTGCATAGAAATATGTGTTGTCCGTGTATAAATAGCATGTCTCTTTAAACGGAGTGACAGTTATACAATTACTAAGCAACATTAGTTTTTACCAATTTCCTGTATTAAGTTATTTAAATGTGAGCCACATTACATGCATTGTGGTTACAACGATCTTGTAGGATTTCACACGAAAAACGACTAGCTACGCCCCCACAACATCAAACAGGCCTTACACACACAAACAACTTCACCATACAGGGAAATTAATGGTCGTACTTAAAAAAAATGTAAATATATTTTGATAAATAAAAAATGAGCCATGAACATTATTTATGTCATTAGTCAGAGAATGAATGCATTGTTTACACCCTTCCGTACAGTACGTAGTTTGTGCAATTAACAATTTTATGCCCACATTTAATATAGATTTATAAAAGTTTATGTTATAGAATGGGAAATTTAATGCCATAATAAAATACCGTTAGATCTAACATTCATTCATTTGGATAGGGGTTGTTACTTAAGCATCGTGGTATTTGGTAAAATGTAAATAAAGTTAAATAATTCAATCATTGGGATTGGGGATGTTACATAAGCATCGAGGATTTAGGGTAAATGTCAACTTCTTGGCCTGGGTGTTATTATATTATGTGTTCGTATTTCACAAAGCGGGCTTCGAATCCCATCATAGGTGCAAACTATAGTAGTATCCGGATATCAAAACTTAATATTGATTCAATGAAGGTAAAACTATGGAACTTAGTACACTATTTTGTAGATATATCAAACAACAAAATTTTTGCAACTGACATCTCAAATAGTTTTCATTATACGGACACTTCTACGTGCTTTCAATTAGTAAAATCGTGTGGCATAGCCGATTACAAATGTAACTAAATATTTAGTTTGATATTTTGGAACATTAATAATTTCAAGGAAATATGACACGCCACGAATCTTTACGATTTTACAGTACGAGTATTAATCTAACTAGTTGATATCACAAACTAGTGCAATATTAACTTGTGGATATAAGAAACGTATTTAGAGAAAACAAGCTTGAGAGGATGTTAGACCACAAATTGGCTGCATACACCGCGTCCTTTGATGTGGCACACCACAACTGGATTTTCAACTTAATATGTATCAATATATTAAAAATGGGGAGCTACGTATAGCTTGGCTATTTTGACCTGAGCCTGACCTTTATGCAAGAATATATTACAAGGTTCTTGCTCTGAATATATCAATTGCCGCAAGCATATCGTGCGATATCGGTATTTCAAATTTGTGTTTGTATTACATCTCGAGCGTCTTCGAGATACTCCCCGACTAAGAAAACATACAATCGGTATTGTAAACGTAGGCAATATATCGACTGTGAAATTATGCTAATTAAAATGTCAGACTCGTGTCAAATTGGCCTAGCTATACATGCATATAATAATTTATATTTGAACATAACGAAATATTGAATGAAGAACTTACACTTCACAAAAGTGACACAATTTGATCAATTTGAAAACACATACGTTGGTTGTGTTTTCAAAGGTTGAGATATAGTGAAGTGAGTTTAAGATGATAATTAAGACCAAAGCAAATTAATATTGTAGTTTTGGTAAAATGCTATAATAAATAAGATAGCTGTGTAGGAAAACATTCCTTTTTTTAAAAATATTTCATTGGCCTTATGCACACGAATTTTCGATACAATGATCAAGTGTTGCGGCAGAACTAGCATATGACATGGTTTTGTATTTTGCATGGCATGAAATGGTAACTGGCATGAGTTGTATTGGCAATACATGGTATGACATACCATGTCACTACGTGTTATGGCAGAACACGTCATGACCGTTACCAGAGCCATAACCACTTATCCTTTTGCATTGGCCTCAACATATATCTGTTTTTAAAAACTTTGCAAATGTTTAAAGAATGCGAACAATTGATATACATTTTAGATTGCTTGTTGAACATTAGAAATTCCGATGGGAATTATATTTCGTTTAGTGTTTAAAAAATATCAGACACTTTTGGCTACCACTGTCTCATTTTATTACTTAACGCATAAACATATTATATTTTGTCGCCACGGTGTCACTTTTAATGTTTAAATTTTGCTCTACAATGTAACAAACCATGTCACCATTATTTTATTATTTAACTTTTGATCTTCAACGTTGTCTATTATCTAGTCTGGTTCCCTGTCCCCAATCTTACAGTCGTTTGGGACATAAACTGTAATGTAATGTAAAATTTTTGTACTGGGAACCAGACTAGGTATATTCAAGTTCAGACATGACAGGGATTCATTTAAAAAAGTGTAATACTTCCTGAGCAAATCAAATTACCGTCGTGTGGTGCAAAGAATGCAAGTTTTACTGAACTGCATTTAAATATGAGCATGAAATTGAATAATATCGCGTGCTATTGCTCAATGTCCTTTGAAAAGCAATCCGATAAGTCACTTCGTGACGTTACAGAAGACAAGATTGCAGTCACGAGTGTCTCAGTCAATCGTAAATACTCGGGTCTTTCCGCAAGTATTAACGTTCGATGGATTCCGATTGTGTTTCAGTGTCCGCTTTTTAGATGAGCCACGAATTGGTTAACAAAAGTCAATTGGTCAAACCTTATTTTTTCAACAATGTCATGTTTATTTTTCTTTTTGGGCGCCATAATATCATGGTCACATTTGCACTACGAGCTCCTTACGAGCTCCGTATGAGTTGATTATGCTGAACACGAACGAGGTCCGTACGGAGCCCACACGGAGCGCGTACGGATATCGGGGCTCGTACGAGCATCGTACGAATTTTCCCAACTCAGCGATTTGGTAAAAACGGATAGCGTACTACACTTTCTGTACAACTTGTACGAGGTCTGTACGAGCTAAGGTTAGGATTCGAATATTTAAGAGACGTACTAGTTAGTAATTTACAATGCAAAAATGTCTAAAAAGATAACGGGCATCCAATATCATGCCGCCAGAACCACATCCCTATATTTATTCCATTGTGTGGATATATATAGAACTTTTCTGAAAACAATGTATAAACTGATTATAAAAATACCTTACTCTGCGTGGAAACAGGAAATATAATCCAAGTCTTGTTTCTAGTACACCCTAGGTAGCTGTACGTGGTAGATATATCTAGCTAACAATGCTACATCAGTTTTAGCTGTTTCATGCACATGTGTTGTCTGACTTGTCTAATACGTTATGTAAGTTGAGCGAGTCTCAGAACGGTGTAAAACTATAAAGTTTCTGGTTCAATTAATCCCAGTGTCACTCCAACCATATACGAGCTCGTATTTTTATCGTTATGACATAACTGCATATTTAACCATGTCAATCATAAAACCGTCGTACGTACGAATGTTATAATAACAAATTGCTTTTATAAACTTGTAATTTGAACTAACCACGTTTGAATTCGACTTTTATACTTCTTGCAATAAAACGCGAACATCAATAGAAAGTGTTACACGACAGGGAAATAAAACCACAATTGCTACCGAGATAATTATGCGTATCTTCTCCTCATTTGAAACATAAAATCAAATACAATGCATCCTCAATAACAAAGAAAACAAACAGCATACATGGGTCATTCGGTCAGATAAAATGACCATGTCAATGCACCGCTCGAAATAGTATACTCCAATCGAAACGCAATTGAATCACCAGCCCACGATTTTTTTACCAGTCGAAACATAAATCACCAGCCCTCGAATATATACTAATAGAAAATCAAATGATCATCCCTGGAATATACTCCAGTCCCGGAAAGAAACACAAATGTTCAGCCCTCGAACCTATGCTAGCCGACGCACAAATCACCAGCCATCGAGTCTAATCCAGCCGAAACACAAACGTCTAGACTACGAATTTATCCCAAGCAAAATATAAATGACCTGCCCTCAAAACCGTACGCATAGATATTCACAACTGTTTATGAATCTGTCAAAAGACTAAAACGGTAGAAATAACTTATTTTAAGACATTACTTTTCGCGGGTATTAAATTTCGTGGATTATGCTAAATGATTAGTTTGGTGATAAAATATCTTAAACTTGTGGATTTGGAATATTGAAATCAAAATATCTTGGTACGTATTTAAGAGGTCAATAATTATTCGTGGGTATCTAATTTCACGATTTCGGAAAGCCCCGATCTCAGCAAAAATAAATACTCCGCGAATATTAGTTACTTTACAGTGCAGGATCGTGTATATGAATAAAAAGATGAGTGTGACATTAGATCTAAAGATTTAAGAAGTCGGTCAAACATCAAAAGTGGTTGTACAACTATAGTTTAAAAAGAACTACTTTCGAATCCTCCATTACTTCACTCTGATTATCATGGCTTTAGGTATGATGTCTCTTCTTATTAAACTAGTTTTGAATCTTACATTAGTTCACATTGATTATCATATTCAAGCTATACCTTCTGCGATACATATTCTTTGTAGTCTGTTTTAAGTCCTCTATTTATTCACTTTGATAATGATATTTAAGGAATAATTTATATGAAAACGAAGTGTGCAATTATATCAAGTGATACATTATATTGTTTGTACTATGTTATTGAATCCTCTATTTATTCACCTTGATTATAATAATTAAAGGTAAATTTTCTCAAATTATCAGGAAGAGTCAAATTGTGTCAAGTGATGCATATTGTTTGTAGCCTTGTTCTTTAGTCTTTGATTATTATATCTAAGGTTTAATCTATCTTATTCATCCTTATATATCAGTGATTAGTCAAGTCTCCATACAATAGTTCAGATGAAAAATACACTGGATGAACGAAAATGCTCTCATTAAGTTATTATGAAGAAGATTCGAATTATGTCAAGCGATAAATCATTGTTTGTATCTCTTGCAGTATCCTCGTTTATTTAATATACGTAATAGCAAGACCTGCTTTATATGACACACACATACAATTTTGTTTTTATCAAAGGGAACGCAAGTAAATGTCGGTTATAGTTATATGTAATTTGAAACACATTGTCTCATATCATATATAAATCTTAAGATAAAATAAAACACCCACTTTTTGGAGTAAAGTCATCATGGTTCAAGAAGTACATTTCCTACATCTATTTCAGATGAACTAAGGTGAAGTGTTTAAAGAATCAACTGGATTGATGTGAAATTCACACACAAGCCCAGAAATATGATAATTTTTCCTTAAAACTCTTTTATCCACTTGAGTAATGCATGTTCATTGGTCCCGCTTCCCATCAGGTTTGTAATCCCCATTCTTTTTCAAATGGAGGTTATTTATGTATCTTTCCCCAAATTGGTCGTCACTTATGTTTTATCATAATACTGAAATTCACAAATGAAGACAGATATACTTGTATTAATCATTTCAAAGCAAAACAAAACTTCATATTCTAGTTTAGTCTTTGAGTTATGAAGCCAGTTCTTTTTACTCCAGTTACTATACGACTTTTCAGCTCTTCAATAAACAACAAACAATGGTACAGACAAATTTCTCTTCGCTATGCGAAAGTAGAACACACAATATTACTACTTCTGAAAGTATATTATAAAAAACATAATTATTTTAAGCACTAGTTGTCCATGTTTTCTCCGTAAAAGCTCTGCATACTTTGAATATTCATTACATATGTTTTGTAATTATGTTGCCCTCAACGGTTTCGAAACGTATTGGGCTTAGAAATGAAATATGCATCATAAGGGCGTATGCGTTGACATAAATCTCACATATTATATGAGTTCGACTTTGGACATATAACCAGCCACTCATGTCTGAAGATGCACAATTGACAATGGCATGCAATAATTCACGAACAGTCAATAAATTAAAGTTCAAATTTATAGAACTAAACTGTTTTTCCCTTTGCATTGCTTTTAATACACATTTCTAGTGACAATTCCAGCACTATTTTCAAAGTTTCAGGGCAGTCTCAAAATATCTGGAATACTGCAGCTTTGGAATTAAACCTAGAATCTGCAATTTCAATAAATATATGCATGCGTTTTCCGGCACAATATGGTAAAATGCATTACTAAGTATTCATTTTACCTACCTCTATTATTTGCTTAGAATGCAGGTCACTATGCCACAACAAAATGCGCTTAAATCCTACTCGATCCTATGAATAAATTTACAACACCATTGTTCTCGATCTTATTCAGAGAAATTTACTAGATGCACGTTGTATGTCTCCGCAAACCACTTTCGTAATGAATGCATGAGTTTTTTATTAGAATCAAAGCGCTATAAGCGATGGTACTGTTAATGCCAACAAGATTTTTCAATTTGCATGACTGAGTCAAAAATCACATAGGCGTTCATACAGTCATTGCTTACCCGAGTCACTAGTCACCGCCATGTCTCGCATAATCTTAAATAATACGATTTAACAGACAATAATGAGATTACTTAACATTAATCGGTCTGTAATTACTACTTGATCGGCTGACGTTCAATTTTATAATTTAATCCTGACTTTTTAACTCCATGTCCTATTGTAATATTGCTCTATCTGATGAGTTTCAACTTTAAAATAATAATACGATAAGTACATATTAGTAATTGTTAATCAACGATGTGTATTAGATATTGTATTATTCATAAATACGTCGGCGATTAGCGATACTGAGTTAGTCATACAAATAAGTATAGTACGTAAATAATGACCCGATCCCAACCTTTATGCTGGAATAATTTTATCTTACAAGGTTCTTGCGTTGGGAGTATCAATATCCGAGAGCAAACCGTGTAATATGTTCTAAGGACATGTTCTTAAGTGTTTTGTTTGACCACACGCATGTTCTTAAGTGTTGTGTTTGACCACACGTGTCTTCATGATACTAACCGTTCATGAAAACACACAAGATTAGATCAACACTTAGATTATAAATAAATACAATATATCAGCTGTTTAATTATGCTAATAAAAAGCCGATGGTCATGTCAAATTCTCCGTTCTGTACAATGCACTCGCATGATTCATTTGCTGAGTTTACTGATTTTGCTTTGTAAGTTTTGTATTTGATCAAGATTATAGTTCCGGCCTACAAATTTCAGCAGAAAGCTGACTAGAAAAAAAGGCTATGCTCGGCATTTTTGGCATAATTTTACACGTATTGATTAATCACTAAAACTGGAGGAGACAAATTATCTGGGATTTCAGCAAACTTTCATGCTTGCTTTGCTGCAAAATGATAAACCGTCAAAATTATAAACCGACGAAACAAATACCGTTTATTTCTATTATCTTTATATTACACACAATTTACGACCCCATGGAATTGCATCTTAGCCCAAGTTCGTTAACTTTTATTGCCTCAAGAATTAAAGGGTTTACGGAATAGCAATTATTTAAATAGACATGTATTGATGATTAATGCATTCAATGTGCTCGTTTTTAATACGTACTTAATATACATGCAGATACTTTGTAGTCGACCGTCCATTGTGTTAGGTTATTCATTCACATCTTGTGGTCATGTCTTATTGAGCATTTGATCAAATATCATTCAAAGTATCTCAGCCTATACAGAGATAAGTTTGATAAGATGTTATAGTACGATTTGATACATTCAAACCATAATAAATATGATATATCATACTTGTATACAAGGATATATCATACCAGGGATGTTAATTTATATATCCGGTTATATATCGATATTGCATCAATGTAGCCATGATATTATGTGATGTTTTCCGCTTGAAATAAGCAAAGCTACCCATGCCCATACCGCACGAATATGAAATTTAAGATTCACAAAAAGTATTGGATTGGATCGGGAATTAAGTCCTTCGAATTTTTTTTTTGAATACACCAAGTTCAGCCAAACATTTTTTACGAAATAATAGTGTGGGTTTCAATCAAGCGCTGGGGTGAACATCCAGGTATAACAAGTAAATGAACGACCCTCCTATGTATACATGGTTGGATTCAAAAGCTGTATGGGTCCGTAACGAAGCTTTGTGTCAACCCAAACAATCACGGTTGAACAACAGAAAATCTAGTTCGTTCTATATGAGAAAATCGTTAAAGTTTAATTTACGATTTTTTCACCTCACCAAAACTTCTGAGTTTACTTAATCTAAATGTAACCACTCTGTATATACACGACACTGTGGTAGCGAAATACATTTAAATAGACCTCCTCTACGTTTACTCAATCGAAGAAAACAAAAACAATGCCTTGTTTAGCAACCTGTAGTTTGTTATTGTATCAAGAACGTCACGAGGTCATTGTCGCATCAAAAATCTAATTCGTGTGTGCTTTTAAGTGACACCATAAATGATGAAGCATAAGATTATCTTAATTTGGTCCGTTTTTAAATAAAAAAAGAATATTCTTACAAATCTGGGCCTATGTCATAGACATAGTATCTTAACAGAGAATCTACTTTAGATATCGTATATGCTATTTAGAGTAAAATACGACAGCTAATACATTTAAGCAGAGTTATGTAAATTTGAAATGTCGTAAACCATTATTTTAATTTTATAAAAAAGCTTAGTTACACATAGAATGCTATAAATCATATATGAAAATATCCCAATGGCCATGATAGATAAGATATGCCTATGAAATGGTTCCCTGTCCTAAACATGTATTTCTACAGGAATTTGACTCAAGACTCCGTTACGGCAATATAAAATGCCAAGTATGGTTACCATAGAATGATCATAAACTACAACTATAACGAAATCTGTAAACGTCAACGAGAGACCATTATTTCGTTAAAATCACGAGCACACGCCTGCTACTGTACATAAATATATAAAATGTGTTAGTTGACATTATAAAGATTTCGTCAGGGTGACAAAAATGTGCTTTTTAGTATTCAGACAAAAAAAGAATGAAATGACAGTCATGGCGGTACAAAAACTGACATGTGTTTTTATTTCACTATATTATATGCATTTTTTGTCATCATTTTTGAAAAAAAGTGTGTGAATGATTTGTTTATATCTTGTTGTTCAAGCCCCATCCTCTGTCATTATGTAAGTCATAGTGACGTCAGAGTTGATTTGAATATAATTCAGTACCTCACCAAGGTCCCAGTATGAGAATAATAAATCTCTTCAAAACTTGATGTGAAGTAATAAGATGCGGAAATGTTCGTTGAAAAAGAGCGAATAAAGTTCGCCCTTATTTTCACCCAAAGCTTCCGTGTAAAGCCTTTCTGAGACAGATGACATTAACTGAGCATCACAATATATTGCACTTGTGTCAGAAACGCATTCATTACTAGAAACGTCCCCCATGTTGGTAAACAAACAAATAACAAAACAAACAAACAAGAACGTGTGCCACAACGAATATAGAAACAACAAAAATAGACAAACGATCTATAGTAATAAAGTGATAGCATCACATGTCAGAACGATGCAACTATTTCTGTAGGAGGAGTACAAATATATGTATAAGCGATGTTCAAAAAGTGAATAACATTTGTATTTATGCAGTGAAAATGTGTCAGTATCCCGACTATATACATCCGTTTCGACAGTTTTTCTTTCTTTTTTTAATGCCTCGGCATAGTCTTTATGTGCCAATCAGCTTTCTGCTGGATATGGCAAATCTATATTATGTGCCTCAACCCGGATTTAACTCGGGTCGCCGGATAAGGCGGCAAGTGCACTAACCACTGAGCTACGGATGTCATTATAAGAAGCTTATTGCGTAAAACGTCGAATACCCATGCACCAGTGGATTGTTTATTGGATTGAACTTTCAGAAAACAAATCGTAAATACGACTTTCAATATCTAATGATCTAATACCATTTGTGGAATTGGTTCCTATAATTCTTCCCACTAACTCCTACGAGCATCAATTTGAACAATTGCTTTTTCATATTTCCAGGAGAGCTATTGTGTGTGTATGGAGAAAGGGGACATTTGTTCTCTCGGGTGAATTTGGTTTCGGGTTTGAAGTGAAAAAGTCGTATTTACGTATATAATTAATACTTAAACAGAAGTAAATAATTGCTTTGAAATGACCTTATTGTCCAACAACAGCTCTTTTAATAATTCGCTATTTTAGAGGCGTTGTCTCTGATAAGTTAGTTGTCGTGGTAAAAGCCAAAATTCTATAAAGCGTCTCACAGAAACTCTTTGTGTTCGAAGTCTAAATTTAGACCATTGTATAATGCACCAAGAGCAACATACTAGTGAGTCGTACTATTAATTTAGAACGATAATAAAAATCATACATCGTGTCTAAATGTCCATTGTTGGTGATTTTATGGAACATTGTCAAATTTACATTGTTAAATACGCTCCCTTGGAAAGTAAAATATGTGTTGTTATTATTATAATCATCAGCTGTCTGATTAATGTGATGACTTGCAAAGAAGACAGCAATCGTCTTAAAATGTATGTATTACTAAATGGAAGGCTTGCGTTATAACGAACTATTTGTGTGACGCTTATCTAAATAACGGACAACAAACTTATAAATCAAAAGAAATTAAGTGCCAACAAAAAACCATACGCATGTAGTTTATTTTCAACTTCCTTATACAAGATTAAAGGAGTTTCTCGCTTCTTTGTACGCATGCGCAGAAATTAAAAATTCAAATTGTCAGTGATAAATAAGAACGAACAGACATTTTGGTTTCTATGATTAGAATATAACTGAAAATGAATCTTTTCATCGTCAAATAGAAGATCTTGTAAATGCGACACTTTGAAAGTTTGGTAAGCTGTTTCAGGGGAAATTTTACCATCTGAAAAAGGGTTCACGCGGCTTACTTGAACTGGAAATTAAAACACAAAAAAAAATGAAAATTTGGAAAATTCAATTTGCGTCTGGACAATGTGTCTCTTCCATTGAAACATGATTTTCGTTAACGATATTTTATATTTTGCCAATAGCTTTCTTCTGTGTTCGCTATAGCCAGTTTTTTGAGGAATCTAGAATTATCTTTTGTTTCATACTAAACATTTTCCTCAGTTTTATTTACAGCGATTTTTATTTTTATTTCAATATACACTACAAGGCATCAACGTCTAGTAGAGCAGTGTTAAGTACTTACGAGAACATTAGTATCAATATCGGAGGTGACCGGAACCCTAGACCAATCTGTGTTATCAGCACGGAGGGCGCTTCTATGTCAATATCTAGCTAATCTGGGGCCTTATTCAACAACGTCATAAGTCTAAAATTCAGACTAAGACTTTAAATTGCCAATTATTCTATTCACTCTCATGATCTTACAAATGTACCGATTTTTAAATAAATGGGTAAACATGTTCAGTGGGTAACAGCAAATAATCAGATAAAATTTGACATGGTTAAATATAATAGCAAAGAAATGGCAGTGATTTTAATTGTTGTCAATTTTAAGTCTAAGTCTGAGTTTGAGACTTACAAAGTTGGTGAATAAGGCCCCTGTAGACGGTCATTAAAGTAGCAACATGTCCTAACACCCAATACTATTTCCATATATTTGTAGACAGTCTCTGATTATATTACCATTCCTAAACAGTTCCTGACGTATAAATCATTCATAAAAATGTTTGAAAATGTCTCTCCGAGGTGTGATATAACGCAAACACAGACATTAACCAATCGTGAAAGCTCGGCCATTTCCGTTTGTCTCCGGTAAATATACTATTGCAATGCATAAAGTCCGAGGTGATCAGAATGAGACATTAACGATCTAGAGTGTCTGTGTCAATCTATTTATAGCCTATTATGGCATTATTCTGGTAACGTCTCTGAGAACGACACAGTAAACCGCACCGCGTGCTATTTGTTATAATCCCTATGGGTGTTTTCTAATCTTACGACGCTTGATTGTACTTTCCTTTTATTATTGCTCAACATGTACAAGCATATACACGCCAGATCATGACGCCTTACATCAGAACACATTGCCATTAGCATTTAAGTACCAGATATTTGTTTTTGTTCATGTTTTCTGTTAGTCACTGTGACTTCAACTTGTCAACTCGATGACTTAGAATTAGAAGGTTGTAACTACTAAATCGATATTTTGAGAAAACGCGTAAAACTGTCTGACATTTACTCTTTACTTTTGGTAAAACAAACTTTTACAACTTCATTTTGGACAACATGACAAGTTCAGATTTTTATGAAAATGGGCTCATAAGAAGTGCCTTGTGATGCTTATTCTAAATATGTATGAATCTTAAAAGGTCGTAAATGGCACTTACGACCTTCTAATTCTAAGCCATCGAACTGTGTGCTCTCTTTGATGACTTAATAACGTTTATGTTTCGGTTGAGTGCTGCATTTCCATCCGATATATTTTTTTGTATATTACTCACATACCTTACGTTCTTGAATACCAGGGCATAGAATAAAGTTATGAATTGTTAAAGAGTCTAGATCTGTGTTCATTTGTTTTAGGTCGATTGAGAAACAAGTCTCTTAAATATCTCGACACCTCATTCCTGATGGTATCCATCGCCATAAGAGTCTGATACTAGATACGCTTATTTAGTATATTCCATTTATTGCTGAGCGCCGTGAAACGGACCTACTTGCAGTTATAGATCTTAAATCTGCCAATTTGTGCATGGATGATTTAAATAAATGCGTGTGGGTTACAGAGTGACCTTTTTACATGAGATGAAATTAAGACACGTTCTTGTATAATATTATAGTTTATTTACAACGGTTAGTACTTTAGTTCCACTATGATCCTAAATATTGTATTACTACTTGCGCAGCGCTATTATATGATATACGTGAATGTTTATCTTGTTTGGCGAACACCTCGTCTTTAAACAAATTAAGTCCGGCAGCATAATTTTATTTTTATTATAGTATACACTTTTTTTTATCCACTTCTTCTCTCCTTAATAATTCATAAACAAAGGCAATTACTTCGAAGACAATGTATACCAGATGTACGCTAATTTATTTGATACAAAGTGTACACTTAAGAAAATGACTTAATGTTAAACAACAAATAAATGTCACCCGTCTTGCCAAAATGCATCAATTATAATATGTTCGTTCTCTTGAGGACTTGTATTTCGTGTAATAAACTTGAATTATCGTCAAAGAAGCGACCTACTGCACAGTTTCTGTCAAATAAGTACACACATCCTAATTTAAGTTGCAAATATTAACCAGCCTGTAACACGGAATAGATAGGTTAGCCTGACATTGCAATATACCAAACTAGATTTACATATTCTTACGCTCCATTCAAAAAGTGTACATTATTTCTGTAAGCGGACACTTTTGTGAGCCATTTACTCAGAGAAAGATTGGTCAATTTAAGCTTTTCTTAAAACTATTACAGATTTGCTTATCTACACACGCAGTTAAATAAACACCACAGATGATTGTTTGAAGACTAATAATTGTAAAAATACACCACATGGATTAACATGACTGTGCTGCTGTAAACGTATCAAATTTGCAGTATCAAAATTTAATTAGTGTATTGGTAAAATGATTAAAATCTAATAATAAAACAAAGAAATTCAGCGTTAATTTTAAGTAGTGTCTTGGTTGAACTAAATACTAAAACCAAAAAATCACAATTTATCTACTCCCAAACAATTATAGAGCAACGGCTAATCCTTAGTGCTGTCCACGAAGTTAGGAGCTAAATCCATCAAAATTGAATGATTAAACAATATTGGTTATCAGTCGGTTCTGATTTTAAATAAATTAATCAATTAAAAATGAATAAATTACACTATCAAGTACTCTTGCACTTAATTTGTTTAAATTTCTGTTATATGATCTATAACCTAACCATACAAATCAGACGGATGTAATTAATCAGTTACTAGAAAGTTTAAAGCAAGTCCTAATAATTCAATCTTCGTCAAAGGGTCAAATTAGTAGGATCGATAAAGTTTTGTGGATTTAAAAATGGAGTGGGTCTCTTGTTACCCATACATTCACCTAGCGTCCAAAAGAACCAAATTTTGGAAATTGACTTCGTATTATGAAAAAAGACAACGACCCGTAGTAATATCCAGCTAAATCGTTGTCACAGTACTTGTTGTTAAATGGTAGGGAAAATGTTAGTAGAGTTATCAAAATCATAATATAATTTTGCTGTGGTCTTACCAAATTATCTGCTAAAATTAAAAATAAACACAAAGACTGTACGGACAATAGGTCACATAATTATATTAATTATTGATACACGGAAGTAAGCCTAAAATTGGATACGCTGGTCTTGGTTTAAATGACTGGATCTAATCCAAAGCCTTTATCCCAATGAGCATGTTTTGCTTCGGTGATGTAGGTTCCTGCTCTTCCGATTCGAGAAAATGACCCCCTGGTCTAGAGGTAACTTTGTGAAAGTAATGCGCCATTTATAGACATCGCAAGTATATCGGGAAATTTCAATGCATGTATTTGAATTTTAATTCCATTTCGCCGATGAAAATTTCCTCATTGGGACCCTATGCATTTATAAGCGTCTTCACATCAGTCACGTAATTATGTGCCAAATAATTAATATTGTCACGTTACTGATTAACCTCATGAGAATAACTACGATGACATAAAACTACAAGAGCACGAAAAGTGCATTGACCTTAAAACATCAGCAACAACTATTTATGTAATTAATTATATTATTCATGTTACAAATAAGTGATCGCTGAAAGATCAACTATTTATGTCAGATAGTGAGACTTAAATAGATCAATCATGTTTATGCATACAAATGAAGAGACAGTGATAGTATTTTTACTGTACGAGTTTTAAATATTTAAATATACACTGGAACAGTCGTGTTCTTTAATTTATTAATTTATTAATAAACTGTGCACATTGGGTGTATACCGAACTATAACCACCACTGTCTCATTACTAGTACTGTTGTACCTGATTTAATTAATATACTAGAACATAGTTTGTTGGAAACGAAACCAATACAACAGAATAAAACTGTAAAAATGATATTTTACTCTATGAATCACTATAGTTCCGCCATCTTGAAAAATACCAATGGCAATGGTTCACCATTGTTTGCATTGTGCCAGACCTTGATTTATGAGTATTTAAAATTCCAAGTAGTTCACCGTTTCTACGACGCTTAAAGTAAAAGACATTGCACCTATAGTTGGTTCCGAACCAATTCTTTACGTTTATTATTCGTCATTTAATTAATCAAATTCATTATTATTTTACCTATAGAATAAAATGAAATAAATTGCTCGTGAAACATTGTAATTTAAAAAAGACTTCCTAACATGCTAAAATTCGGGCCATGTTTAACACTATAGTATCGAAGGAGAAGGTTAATAAAAATAACATGAAATGAAATAGACACATCCATATAAATGGCAAATGCATCTATTTGAACTTAAACTTAACAATAACATATTCATTAAACACAGAAAATGTTTTATACATTGAAGAAAAAGAAAATACTGCTGTAGAAAGTCGGATTTCGCGTCATATCAATTTTTTATTTCGCACCTTTTTATAGTTCCTTAAGAGGTATAGACCAATGTTTTACTTCGTCCATATTTGGATCATGTTATATCGGTGAAATCCAAACGTGAATAGTGAAGCACAGCCAAATGACAAAATACTTATACACATGAAAATATAATTTGAAGAACGATTGAAAATTTTAGTCACTTTCAATGCCTGGATAAATGCTGTAAGACGAGTATAAACGTACAGAAGAAAATAACTTTTAATTTTTTAAAACATGTAACGCTTACAATATTATATATATTTGTACAGAAATCATTTGGGGATTCGAGCTCAAATAATTGATAATTTACGTTACTAAGGACGATTAGGGGAGCAAGACGATTATAACATTATTATCCAATAGCAATTATTATTGTTAAAGCCCCTTAAAAATTTAACAAACAATGCCCATCAGTAAAATTATTCCCGAGAAGAAAAAATACACAAATTACCATAACACTAACCAGGTAAAATAGTCGACAATATACTATGTTTCGACAATCATGCTTGGATGAGTTGTTTCCCTTTGCTTTTAATAAATCGCTGGCAGCGATCGATGATTTTACCTAGTTTTGAAAAAAGATTTGTGAAAGACATAATTATACGCAGTTTCTTTAAGCTCTTGTAATTCTAGTACTTACTAAAACGTCAGAATAATGAGTGCCTCCTGTGAGCACCCAAAGGACATTAACCAACTCATAGACACATGTCAACATTTAAGATGTGAACTATAGCTCCAGATTGAGATGTTTCGGGAGATTCGACCAGTTCTCAACATAGACCATAGAAGAATCGTTTGTCACTTGTTAAAAGTTTTTACATAAAACTTTAAAATGTTATATCAACTACAATCATTCAAATTAAACATGTAACATAAAAACAAATAAACAAAAATCTAAAATACAGTCATGTGTTTAGATATTTGCAACATAGTATATTATACTAGTATTTTATAAAAGTAAAATCAAAATCCGCCTTTACCTTTATATGCAACAAATACAAATCCTCATAGTTTTGATAACGATGATCGCACGGTTATAAATACACCATTTATGCATGCCAAGTAGTTTCAGTTTCGATGCGTATCAGACGAGAGACTGTAACAATAATACGCAATTCAGAACGCATTTGGTTTAGATGTTAGATAGAACAATACAGAAGGACCTTACTACAAACTGTTTTTATTTGGTCCAGCAATAAACTTTCTCACGGATCAGTTACTACACCCTTACAGCTAGGAAACAATTTAGATGTCGTATATAATTATACAATATACTCTAGCTTTATTTTAAAGTAGATGTTGCAGTATTTTGTACAAATATTTCTGACCGGATTTAAATGATACTCAAATCTAATGCTCGTTTAAATATGAGTGTCAATTTAATGCGATTGACTCATGCTGCACAAGCTATATACTTGATAATGTAAATAAATCAGAAGAACTCTCCACTCCAAATTTACGGTATCATTTATTACCACTTTTTGGAGTAGAGGCGCGTAAAAGCACAGGTACTACCAACTGTATCATTGAAAGAGTAAAAAGGTGTTTCTAAATTTATTTCATAACATTATCAACAAAATCTGATAACTGCTAAATGTACCGAAATCTCAGTTTCATGATGTGACACAATACGATTGCATTCCCTTTAACAAGACATTCTAAATTAAAATGATATGTAATTTAACACCATTGACTCACTAACGATGTATTTCCTTTATGTTATACATCACATCAACTAGCTTTCATCACGTAACAGTAGGCTAAACTTGAAATATTATACTCTGACATAAAGAGGTTACGTGCGCGACATATTTGTCCTGAAGCAAAGGTACACTTTCTCTCGACCTGTAGGCTTACACACCATGATACGTAGAACGCTGGGTTTCCACAGTTTTTGAGTCATGCACAAGATCAGTAAAACTTGCTCGGCGCGGTCACTTAACCAAACAGGCACAGCGACCTTCAAACGTAAAATCTTAAAATGACCACATTTTAGTGAAATATCAGCGAATTTGATTTTCGTAAATTCAATAGCACCCGCGAACTTGGATTGTAGAAGTATATACTAGTAACCTTTGAGGGCTGAAACCCTATAGTATTCCAATGGTAAAATTATGTTTCAGTTTTATTTCATGTTGATTATTGTTGCGACAGTGTCGTGCAATTGTCATATGTGATGTTTTTATGTTTTCTATGCTCAGCTCTTTATGTCTAGTGCTGCCTTTCCTGTCCAAGTTTGTCTTATCATCTTGGATAGAAAAATTCAATCTCACGGGCAATCATCGGTATACGGTATGAGATAGTTCATCTAATCTAGGTGTTGGCATAAGTGTGACACGAATACATGTCGTGTAAAGACAGGTGCACATCCTTATAGTAAAATTGATATACAGAACGCATCCCTCATAAGGTCAAAGTTTTAAACCTGGTCGACAAAATGTTCCGTATATTTTTGTTCCGCCTAATAGTTTAGTCTTTCGTTACAGTATAACCGGTCTGGAACAGCCTGTAAATTGACAGAGAGTTTATGTTTTCAGTTAGCAATGTTAACTTTGTCCATCAATTGAGTCTCCTGGGTTACTACTTCCGGGTACACAACGGAAAGGCCCGAGGAGTTGCGATTAATGGTGCAGTGTATATCATCCTACCTCTACGACAGAAGGTGAAGAGCTTGTAAGAGAAGAACAGTATGTAGTATAGGAAGTTGCCATTGGCAATGTTCCTACTCTTTACCAACGCCGAAATACTCAATGATTAAAAAAATAACAAGTGAGTTTGACGCACCAAATTCCCAAAAGAGCAAGATTCTCCCTTGTCGCTATGCTCAGTGAATAAAAAGCAAATAGTGAATATGAATCACCTAATTCTCAACTACTTGACGTGACGTTGCAGAACAAAAGCAGCATGTGAAGGTATTACACCTGTACCAAACACTTCTGCTAGTGAACAAATGGTGCAGGATGAACTAACCAAAAGGGGTACATGCATACATGTATGATTAAGTATCACGGTACAAACAGGAGCCACTTTGTGGATGCAAGATACAAGATGAATGTATTCATCGCATGGATCGAAATAAGAGCATCGTCTTCAACAAAGACAAGTCGTTAATCACACTAGTTCCCCTATCATTTTAACGATGAGTTGGTAATTTTAAAAGTGAACTTACACATAGCAACGTCTAAATAAGGCCATCGGGTCATATATCTCGGAGTAATATTCGAGAAGATGCACAAATGAAAGCAACACATATTCCATGATGCATGTAGGAGACACAATCAGTTCCTATTGTACGATTATGAGTTCAATTGACCAGTAAATAGTAAATATATCTTCAATGACCTTTCATCATGCCGCCTGTACAGTAGACACCCAAGTATTTTCCGGCACAAGTTTTACTGTATCAAACGATTAAAACTCGAGCATGTGCTTTTATTAAAACAGACATCTGGAGAATTTTAACCTACGTAAGTAATGGAAGATAAATACTTTGAATCTGTCTAAGAGCATCCGCGACACTTCGTCAAACTCTTAAATATGGAATATATTCACTTGTACAAACAGGTGTCTACTTAAATTAATTAAAATTGAAAAAAATCACAATTATTTTGCATTGCTAAAAATGCAATTATAAATCTGGCTATGATTTAAATGCACATTTTAATGATAGCAATTATGCCGACGATATAGAAAATGAAGTACGCCGTCAAATTGAGTAATGTTTTCTGTAAAACACTCTGACAGGTCTGGCATTCCTTGGCTGTTATACGACCTGTGTTTTCTTGTAATTGCATAAATGTCTGTTGCGTCTTGTTGAACATTATGTTCATGCATTTTAATCATCACATCATGAAATAGGATTAATATATTCAGTTATTTGACATTAGTGTTAATATCGTAGGGCACAGTGTGGACCTTTATATGTAACCGGAACAGGAACAAATCATCTATTAATTAAGACAGTTAAATATGACGCACCGAAGTCTCTATGCAGTATACTTCCTTGACGTTATGCTCAGTATTTAAAGGAGCAACGAGTGGATACAACGTACCAAATTCTCTACGGAGTGATCTCCCATGCCGCTATAATCAGCTACATTTTGTATTAACAAAGTAACGGATGTATATAGCGCATCCAATTCTTTACGCAGTAATCTCCCTTGTCGATATACTCGGTAATTAACAAAGGAACGAGGTAATATGATGCGCGAAATTCTCTACGCAGTGGTCACCATTGCTGCTATGCTTAGTGATTAACAAAGTAACGAGGTAATATGATGTACCAGATTCTTACGCAGAGATCTCCCTTGCCGCTATACTCGGAGATTAACAAAGTAGCGAGGTAATATGATGCACCAGATTCTCTACGCAGTAATCTCCCTTGCCGCTATACTCGGAGATTAACAAAGTAACGAGGTAATATGATGCACCAGATTCTCTACGCAGTAATCTCCCTTGCCGCTATACTCGGAGATTAACAAAGTAACGAGGTAATATGGTGCACCAGATTCTTTACGCAGTAATCTCCCTTGTCGCTATGCTCAGTCATTAAATAATCAACTACTAAATATGACGCACCAAATGCTCGACGCAGTGATCTCCCTTGTCGCTTTATTCAATGATTTAAGAAGTAACAAGTGAAAATGACGCACCAAATACGCTACGCAGTAATCTCCCTTGCCTATATACTAGATGTGATTAACAATGTAACAAGGTAATATGGCGCACCAAATGCTCTACGCAGTGATCTCTCTTGCCGCTATGCTTAGTGATTAACTAAGCAGCAAGTGGCGTAACCACTCTTAGAAGTGTGATTGCTTCCAACTTAAAATACATGTTATGAAGCATACAGTAAATATATTAAGTAGAGCTATATATCATGAATTACAACATTTGTTCGAATGTTTCTTAGACGGTAAAATAATATCTAAAGATACAATTATGTATGAATATAAATACATGTAAGCGATATTGGACGCTTTTCACGGAATGTGGTAGATGCAGTGGTTTCCTGTGTCTCACAATACAAGTTATAACCATAAGAAGCTTACGTCATGGTTAAAGATGTGTGCAACGATTTCAGGAAAGCTTAGTCGATTCTTTTACGCAAATTTATACTAGTGTTACAACAGATTATATAGATGAACATAATTACTCCACACACAATACACTTCACACAGTATAATGCATCCAACGTTTATATCCCCCGACAAAACATTAGAATACATTATTAAAATGACAGACATTACGTCTACCACCATGTCAATACAGTATATCAGGGACTATCCAGTTATTCTAGGCTACTGAGTATATTAACTACTAATTTTGTACATGATTAACTGGTATCACGTTATGTTGTCATATGATATCACATACAACAAGTTTGGAGCCAAGATTGACGGTAATTCTATTACGTAAAACGATCTACATGCTACATACTAATATACATAATACTTAGTCGTTTTAGTGAATGTCAAATGTAACATTTGCATTTTAATATTTAATAATAGATTCATAAGTGTCGATTCATCATGAAGAAGACATATAAATTGTTTTAATCTATTATGCATCTCATCCGGTTTGTAAAATAGCGATTTACAATCCAGGGCCGGTATTTATAAAGCATCTTAAGTGAAAACTTAGATATTTTGTCTGAAGGTTTAAACACTGATCTGCCCATTTTAACACGAAACAAAAAAACAGCCCATGTTTTCTATGTGATTGCTGTAGCCCTTTACACAATGCTTCTGAACAATGTTAATTTTTGTTAATATTAGTGTTCCTGTTTAGCTGATACACTTAAGAAAATTCAAAGTTTTCACTTAAGATTCTTATAAACACCGGCCCAGATCTCATTTATTACATGCAATGTACAATGTATATTTGACCATGAATATAATAAGTGACATGATATCGCCGCAGTGTTTGTATTAACTAATATGGTCAAAATGTTTCAGCCTAGTAATTTTTTAATCACCAGTACGTATCTTAATGGGTATACAGTGGCATGAAAATGTGTAATATACAATCTTCGAAATTTAGGCGGGTTAAAGCTTATTAGTAACTGAAATATACAATGCTTCTTCAATATTATCTCTTTCATGATCTTCTGTCGAGTGTTGCATTACGGGTCTGGTTTGTTATTATAATACTTATTTATACTGAACACAAACGATCTTGTACAAACTGGCAGCTTTATTAAGAATCCAGACAAATTCAAATTAAACAAATAAAATGTCAATAATAAGGTTTTGTTATTAGTCATTTGATGTCATTTCATTCAAAGTAAGACTGAAATTCATCGTCTATGACAGTAATGGATTATAAAACGAGAAATGACAGACAAACTACATTTCAGGCACCAAAACCCAATTATACCTCAAGTCTGAGAAATCATTTGTTGGTGAAAAAAAGTAAAATTCCTCTTGTTAAAATTTTATTTTACGTCTAACGAAATTTCTCTTAACTGCCAATCATGTCTCTGTTTCTGTTCGTTTCTGTTCGCGTGAGAGTTTTCATTTTCCATTACAACGGAAAGTTTTTATGTAATGGATTGAGCCGATCATTGTAATTAAGTTTAATAAAGATAACATCAATAGTGTGAGCTCTAATGATTAATAAACTAGCGAACTGTGGATATACAGACGGAAACAGACGACGGACGAACGGTTCTGTTACGTGTGAGTGAACAAGAACAGTTAATAACGAAAACACACAGACAGATACAGACGACGGACGAACGGTTTTGTTACATGTGAGTGAACAAGAGTTAAGACAGTCAATAACGAAAACTCGCATATTTTGATTAGTTACAATAAACATGGTCTAACAGTAAACCATAATAATATTTCATAGCAAATGTATAGTTATGTGTTTGACCACATATTTCTTGCGACTGTGTGCATCGCTAGCTTAAAATGAGAAGGTCGTAAATCACTACTTACGATCTTAAAAAAACATTGAGGAACTCGGACTGGGCAGGTAGCACTTAACTTAACAAGCCGATCACAGAAATCTGTAACACCTCAACACAATTACACTGAGCAATGCCCACACATAAGCTAAAGAAACCATTAAACATCCAAGTCCCCGTCGAAAAAAAGATGCAGGATGACCCAATTTCACAATGAAATTACAGAATATCGATGATTCCATGAGACCGAATGAAACGCAGCCAATGCCCGACCAAGTTCCACAAGGCCCCGCTGCACGGCCACCCAAACCCATGCCAAAACGGCGACCAAACGAGGCATAACCTTACTAAATGCATAACCTTATCAAATTGATACACGTTCAAAATCAGCATCACAATGCGTTTCTTATAGAATAAGCCTATTTTCAAGAAAATCATGTTGACCAAACTGAAGTTGAACTGGCATGTTTTACCATAAGCCAAGAGTAATTTTCGTGAAGTGTTTTCTTGTTTTCTCACAATATTGATTTCGTATTTACGATCTTCTCATTCTAAGCCAGCAACATAGGCACAACTAAACCAAAAGGGGTTCGACACGACTAGAAGTCAATCACCTTAAACGTTTTTGATATGATATGAGTTTATAAAGTCCTCGTATTGTCCCATACCTTTCGGTTATCTGGATTTTTATAGGACCCCCTAGAAATCAATCACCATACACCTGTATATTTATCAGGGTTTAAAATCACTCCCTGGAACACACAAGCCAAACACTACACATTGGATGATTACATTCGGCTTGTTTCAAATATTGGACATACTACTGAGTTAGGTATTTCAGGATCACCCATTGATTTGGAAAAACAGGTATGAGAACATCAGACAGGGAAGATAGCACTCAACCTACTAGCCGAGCAAAGAAATCAGAAACACCACAACACAACCACCCTGAGCAATGCCCACACATAAGAAAAAACACAAGTAAAGATCCAAGGGGACCCTCTTACAACATTTGTTGATAGTACATAGTGGAAGCCCTTTGAACTTAACGTGCCAAGTGACTGTATTATTCTGGATGATCCCTTTGACTGCAATCATGAATGTATTATTCATAGCGCTATATAATAATATATAATTCATGAATTAGAATGTATGTCATACCAGGAAATTCAGGAATACTCCAGCGCTAACATAGAGGAATATAATGTGTGTACCGTGAAGTCAAACGAGAACGTTATGATGATAAGCGTCACATTATTATTCAATGTGAATATTAAACTTTGTTCCATAAATGTCATGTTCATGTAGCAGTTTCCATAAACAATGATGCAAGTCCTAGTAGATTAATTATCCTTGGTTATTTCGACCAGAATTTCAGGAATTTCATAGGCTGACAATAAATAGCTTGTTTAGAACAAAGGTTCTAAATAAAATTTAAAAAATCCAGTCATAATGCTTATAATTTTACAATTTTATATCCACCAAATGGTATCTTAATTTGTCCTAGGTTAATGATAAATAGCTTGTTTAGGAAAGACATGACCAGTCGCGACTACCAAAGGTTGCTCTAAGATGGACACCACCTGGAAAAGGAAACCTGATAGTCCAAAGACAACCTTGCGAAGAACGCATACCCCTTAGTGATGTTTTGGTTGCTTGGCAACTTTATGTACCAACATATGTACGATGACAGACTTCATCAAAATATCCGCAAGGGGTAATAATTGACTATGATTAGTAGAAAGTACAGCCCCAATCACCTTTTGAAGGCTTAAATTAGCAACTCTCCGTTATTATGACTGACTCTCGTACAAGAACTTGCCGACATGAGTCTATTAATGGCAGAGACTCAGAAACTAGTAAAAACAGGACCATATCGAGGAAGATCATTGCAGATTTATGTCTTAACGCGGACGAAGAGGAATAAGTTAGTAAGTAAGTAAAATACATGTCGGAGGCGACGGCACTTGATCAAACTTACTAGTATTAAAGCGTAGCTGCTTAAGAGGAGGCCTTGACAGTGATCTCTGCGAATAAAAGGAACTCCAGACAACTTACCGCACATGACCGTCCCAAAGTAAGCAGGACGCAAATACTCGTATTGCATATTCTTGTCTTAAGTGGGAAGGAAGACTTTTGATATGTGATACAAGGAATCAGATATGTTACCCTAGCCCTTTCCTAAACGGTTCCTTGGTTCTTTGACCTTCCCTGTATATAGCATCGATATGGATAATTGGTTACTAATCACTTAATCTCTAATTTTGCAGGAAATACTGAAGCGCTTCTTAAAGCCTAGGTCCCACTGAGCACTTTTGCCTTGGCGATGTACTCCCGATTTTAATAAAGTGAGCTTCGGTAGGCATCCGGAACAGAGATTCCACGAACGTTTCTAATGACATCGAAGCTTCCCCTAGTAGACCACGAGAACCTTTTCCCGATGCTTTCGGGTGTTCACTTTAAATCAGGAGTACTTCGCCGAAGCAAAAACGCTCATTGGGACATAGGCTTAAATGACAACGTGACTACATGGAGATTAGAACCCTTGGCCTCCCGATCCGCAGTCAAGATCGTTATCCACTTCATCGTGATTTGTCGATATAACTTTGTAATAGATATACCGAAAAGGTTTCCATATGACACTCCTGGTGCATTAGGATATTTATATACAGATGTATTCATTACGTGTCGAACAAACATTGATACAACCATATATTATCTCGTTCATCCATCTTCAAGCTACATTATCTCTGTTAGCAGTATCAAACAAACGTTGCGCATGCAAACCAACTGTTGCTTCTAAACATCAATGAACTTCCATGCACCAATCAACAATCATTACGCTACATTTGATCATTTAGTCTTAATGAAAGACGTATTTAGTAACCAGACACACCATTGTTGATTTATCATATGTTCAATATTTAAAAAGCTTCAACAATTTCCTAGCGATTTCTGGATTTGAAATCGCAAGCATGTTTTGAACAACGTCAGTAACGACACAATAATATTATTAATTTATTGTCGTAAAAGAGAAAACATTGTCGCAGGGATTGGAATGGCACAATCACAAACGATTAAGGCATTCCTAAAAACCACAACTACCACGCATGCATCAGAATCAGGGGGCACAGATGTTTGGATCCAGCAGTCCAGTCGGTAGAGCATTTGCCATGTAAGCGAATGGACAGGGGTTCATATAAACACCTACAGCAACCATTCAACACCACATAAATACTAACACTTGAGCAGTTTACAACCACCTAATAGTTTTGATAGTGGCAGCAATAACACGGCTTATTATTTAAACCAGATTGACTGCACTGCCTTCTGC
Organism: Spisula subtruncata; assembly: GCA_963678985.1. Classification (NCBI taxonomy): domain Eukaryota; kingdom Metazoa; phylum Mollusca; class Bivalvia; order Venerida; family Mactridae; genus Spisula; species Spisula subtruncata. The sequence goes on from OY787667.1 coordinate 31,956,712, forward strand.
ATTAACTTTCCTTAAAAGATTGTATCAATGTCTGTCAAACTGTCAAAATTCAACAAATACAATTATCAGACCCAAAAGAACATTAGGTCGTAACCTACCAATGACTAGAAAAGCTTCAAAATAATGAAAACAAATATAGAGGCATGTTTCATGTAAGAATATTTTTCTCACCAAAGTCAGACAGAACACATGTCACATGTCACTCGGGTTGATTCATACAATTATATACATTCTCTGTTTTCTATTATATGTCGAGATCAGCAAGTTGTAAAACTAGTCTAGATAAAAACAACATGTTCAACCATATAACACATGTAGGTATTAAATTAAAATTCTGACTTGTCATGGCATATCACCAAATTTCCAGTCAAACAAGAGTTTTTTAAGAGCTACTTTGGCCTGTGCAGGTGTTTTATATATCTGAATTTAGATTGGTACCAAATTGTTTTTCAATTTCCTACAACGTCTACAATATGGTGACAGTAGAAACGTGGAACCAGCCTATTTTGCATTTGGTACTTTCATTTGGAAAACTCGGTTTCTATAGTTGTTTTTTTATATTATGTTTTTGATGAAAACCAGCTGGTTCGTATAACTATATGGTAATTCGTCTATCTGACAACACAGATTTGTTCTAACTAGTGTCCCTTATTCAACTTGACAGTATAATAACAGGTTCTTACATGATACAGACACTTGAGAAGTTGCATCATTGTTTTAAAACCATGGGGCTCATAGCTTCAATTATTAATACTTGCTTCCGCAATTTGTTTCTGAATAAATGTATATGTTTTAACTGAAAAGTTGCATCCAGTGTTTTTTGGAACCACAGGGTTTGTAATTCCAGTGCACATAGCTTCAATATTGTTCGTATTTTCCAACTGAATATGAGTGCATTTGTTTCCGCAAAATTATGTTTTGTTGTGAAAAACACACTGCACATGATGCTTAGCTGTTTTAAAAGTCCATGGAGATTTCGGTATTATTGGTTAGTGCAACTTTCTAAAGATCGCTCATTTGTTACTGCATAATTGTATTTTCTTATGCAGACATAGTGCATCTTAATCGTTCAATTGTTACAAATCCCTGAACGATACAAGATCAATGTATTCATCGCATGGATCGAAATAAGAGCATCGTCTTCAACAAAGACAAGTCGTTAATCACACTATTTCCCCTATCATTTTAACGATGAGTTGGTAATTTTAAAAGTGAACTTACACATAGAAACGTCTAAATAAGGCCATCGGGTCATATATCTCGGAGTAATATTCGAGAAGATGCACAAATGAAAGCAATACATATTCCATGATGCATGTAGGAGACACAATCAGTTCCTATTGTACGATTATGAGTTTAATTGACCAGTAAATAGTGAATATATCTTCAATGACCTTTCATCATGCCGCATGTAGACACCCAAGTATTTTCCGGCACAAGTTTCACTGTATCAAACGATTAAAACTCGAGCATATGCTTTTATTAAAACAGACATCTGGAGAATTTTAACCTACGTAAGTAAGGGAAGATAAATACTTTGAATCTGTCTTAGAGCATCCGCGACACTTCGTCAAACTCTTAAATATGGAATATATTTACTTGTACAAACAGGTGTCTACTTAACAGATGTCTACTTAAATTAATTAAAATTGAAACAAATCACAATTATTTTGCAGTGCTTTGCAATTATAAATCAGGCTATGATTTAAATGCACATTTTAATGATAGCAATTATGCCGACGTTATAGAAAATGAAGTACGCCGTCAAATTGAGTAATGTTTTCTGTAAAACACTCTGACAGGTCTGGCATTCCTTGGCTGTTATACGACCTGTGTTTTCTTGTAATTGCATAAATGTCTGTTGCGTCTTGTTGAACATTATGTTCATGCATTTTTAATCATCACATCATGATATAGGATTAATATATTCAGTTATTTGACATTAGTGTTAATATCGTACAGCACAGTGTGGACCTTTATATGTAACCGGAACAGGAACAAATCAGCTATTAAGACAGTTAAATATGACGCACCGAAGTCTCTATGCAGTATACTTCCTTGACGTTATGCTCAGTGCTTAAAGGAGCAACGAGTGGATACAACGTACCAAATTCTGTACGGAATGATCTCCTTTGCCACTATACTAAGTGATTTAGGAAGCATCGAGTAAAAATGAGGCACCAAATTATCTCCCTTACCGCTAAACTCAGTAATTAACAAAGTAACGAGTGAATATGATGCACCAAATGTTATACTCAGTAATCTCCCTTGTCACTATGCTCAGTGATTACAGAATCAACTAGTCAATATGACGCACCAAATGCTCTACACAGTAATCTCCCTTGTCGCTATGCTCAGTGATTACAGAATCAACTAGTCAATATGATGCACCAAATGTTATACTCAGTAATCTCCCATGTCGCTGTGCTCATTGATTACAGAATCAACTGGTCAATATGACGCACCAAATGCTCCACGCAATAATCTCCCTTGTCGCTATGCTCAGTGATTACAGAATCAACTAGTCAATACGACGCACCAAATGCTTGACGCAGTGATCTCCCTTGCCGCTATACTAAGTGATTACAGAATCATCTAGTCAATATGATGCTTCAAATGCTCGATGCAGTGATCTCCCTTGCCGCTATACTAAGTGATTACAGAATCAACTAGTCAATATGACGCACCAAATGCTCGACGCAGCGATCTCCCTTGCCGCTATACTCGGTTATTAACAAAGTAACGAGGTGATATGACAAACCAAATGCTCTAAGCAGTAATCTCCCTTGGATTAACAATGTAACGAGTGAATATGGCGTACCAAATGCTCTACGTAGTGATATCCCGTAAGTGGTTAACGAAGCAGCAAAGTTAAAATTATGTATAAATATAAATAAGCGCTATTGGACACTTTGTACGGACGTGGGGTAGATGCAGTGGTTTCCTGTGTCTCATAATACATGTTATAACCATAAGAAACTTACGTCATGGTTAAAGATGTGTGCAACGATTTCAGGAAAGCTTAGTCGATTCTTTTACGCAAATACTAGTGTTACAACAGATTACCCCGCCTCTGACAAATTAGTAGCTAAATCAAGGAATGTGATTGGTCCATTGCCATCACGTGGTGACACAATATCATCCCATACCGGGTCAGTAAAAATCAATATCGGGTGCCGACGTGATCAATACCATGTCAGTAAATTCAATACCGGGTGCCCACGTGATCAATGCCTAGTTCGACTAGCTATCGGCCGCCATTGTTTTCGTCGCATTGAATTCTTTTTTTAGCAGTTTTGGTTAATAAACGGCGTTTTTAAAGGCACGGACTATGATGACAACGAATTTTAATGAATCAAATAAAGTTTGGTGATAAGGGCTGTTTCGTAATAACATCTCAAGCATCGAACGTTAGCAAACTTACATGACCGTGTCACTAGCTTTTCCGTGTCACTAGCCCATTAATTGCAAGCGTTTGCGATATATTTCCATGCGCCTATTTGACATTGAAGATGTTTTAAGAATCGTCGAAAATAAAACTCAAAATAAAGGTGAAATTTTCATTTAAATAGCCGATTTATCCACGACAGTACTCGATCTCCGAGGAAATTGGGCTTTAATAGACATTACAATGATATCAACACTCAGATCATACCAGCTACTTGAGCGTAAGTAGGCTACAATTTGTTCCTCAACCAGTTGCTCATGGGATCACTATGTCAACAATCCTATGTCTCAATATAGCTTGTCAAAGCAATATTTTAATTAATATAAGATTATTTTATTACTGTGTATTTAAAAGACTTTTGTATCAATCAAGTTTCATCCATGTCATCACCCCACCCTGGGGAATGGTCGGGATTTTGAGTCGAAACCCCCGGCCTTCCACAACCTGCGGGTAAGCTGATGGTAAAATTTCCGGTATTTCCCCCGACAACTAAATATTGTCCCTTAGCTATTGGTTCGCAGAAAAATTCTCCTGATCTGCGGGGAAGCTGGTCGGTAGAAAGACCAATTCCTTGAATTTAGTGGTAATTTTCTTGATGTGTTCTTTTATGGTGGTTATAATCCGTTTTGAATGGTCATCGACAGGGTAAATTCGTTGCATGGTCATCTAGTGACCTGGTACGGGATGATACATGGTCAGTTAATATCGTACCATGACTCGGCTTCGCCTCGCCAGGTACGATATTTACTGACCATGTATCATCCCGTACCAGGTCACTAGATGACCATGTAACTAATATTATATAGATGAACATAATTATTCCACACACAATACACTTCACACAGTATAATGCATCCAACGTTTATATCCCCCAACAAAACATTAACATACATTATTAAAATGACAGACATTACGTCTACCACCATGTCAATACAGTATATCAGGGACTACATGTATCAAGTTATTATAGGCTACTGAGTGTATTAACTACTAAACTTGTAAGTGATTAACTGGTATCATGTAAGGTTGTCATATGATATCACATATAACATGTTTGGAGCAAAGATTGGCGATAATTCTATTACGTAAAACGATCTACATACTACATACTTATATACATAATACTTAGTAGTTTAAGTGAATGTAAAATGAAACATTTGCATTTTAATATTTAATAATGGATTCATAAGTGTCGATTCATCATGAAGAAGACATATAAATTGTTTTAATCTATTATGCATCTCATCCGGTTTGTAAAATAGCGATTTACAATCCAGGGCCGGTATTTATAAAGCATCTTAAGTGAAAACTTAGATATTTTGTCTGAAGGTTTAAACACTGATCTGCCCATTTTAACACGAAACAAAAAAACAGCCCATGTTTTCTATGTGATTGCTGTAGCCCTTTACACAATGCTTCTGAACAATGTTAATATTTGTTAATATTAGTGTTCCTGTTTAGCTGATACACTTAAGAAAATTCAAAGTTTTCACTTAAGATTCTTTATAAACACCGGCCCAGATCTCATTTATTACATGCAATGTACAATGTATATTTGACCATGAATATAATAAGTGACATGATATCGCCGCAGTGTTTGTATTAACTAATATGGTCAAAATGTTTCAGCCTAGTAATTTTTTAATCACCAGTACGTATCTTAATGGGTATACAGTGGCATGAAAATGTGTAATATACAATCTTCGAAATTTAGGCGGGTTAAAGCTTATTAGTAACTGAAATATACAATGCTTTTTCAATATTATCTCTTTCATGATCTTCTGTCGAGTGTTGCATTTCGGGTCTGGTTTGTTATTATAATACTTATTTATACTGAACACAAACGATCTTGTACAAACTGGCAGCTTTATTAAGAATCCAGACAAATTCAAATTAAACAAATAAAATGTCAATAATAAGGTTTTGTTAATATGAACTAAGGCACCGCCTAAATGAGGGATTAAATACACATTGGATATCTGCTAAGCTATGTTTCAGATAGAAACTGACTAAATATGAGTTGAATTTAGATGTTATACAATAGGCCAATACAAAGATAGTTATTGATCAGCAACTGAACACTTTTCCTTTTTAAATTTAAGACCAGAAATAATAATTATTCAAAATTTTAGATCGGCTATGTATCTTTGGTTTATGTTTGGAATAAGTGTAGGCATCCCTAACCTTGAGTTTTACCTATATTATACTGATTTGTTATACATTGCAACGTAACGTCATGAGTCTATTTGGCGTACTTTTGGTATGACGTCGTTTCCTGTTATTTGTGACGTCATGACATCACGTCTTGTATTGGCGCCGTGTATCCAGTACAATAGCGTATTTCTTACTTCCCTTTGCTTATTTAAATAGATTGTTTATTTATCGAATATTTTTAAAGATGGTTATAATTCGAAAGAAAATGATAGGGGGCAACTGTTTACAGATTACTATTTTTTTATTTTCAAAGGACCATTCACCTCGGAAAACTGCCTGAAATTTTTGACCGGAAATAACTTTTTCTGAAAGCATTAGTACCTGCAGAGACTCGACGAAGATACGCACGTGGACATTATTGGTATGGGTATTTACAATAGCCAGCTTCGCTGGCTATTTAATCCCCTATTAGTCATTTGATGTCATTTCATTCAAAGTAAGACTGAAATTCATCGTCTATGACAGTAATGGATTATAAAACGAGAAATGACAGACAGACTACATTTCAGGCACCAAAACCCAATTATACCTCAAGTCTGAGAAATCATTTGTTGGTGAAAAAAAAGTAAAATTCCTCTTGTTAAAATTTTATTTTAAGTCTAACGAAATTTCTCTAAACTGCCAATCATGTCTCTGTTTCTGTTCGTTTTCTGTTCGCGTGAGAGTTTTCAATTTCCATTACAACGGAAAGTTTTTATGTAATGGATTGAGCCGATCATTGTAATTAAGTTTAATAAAGATAACATCAATAGTGTGAGCTCTAATGATTAATAAACTAGCGAACTGTGGATATACAGACGGAAACAGACGACGGACGAACGGTTCTGTTACATGTGAGTGAAAAAGAACAGTTAATAACGAAAACTCACAGACAGATACAGACGACGGACGAACGGTTTTGTTACATGTGAGTTAAACGAAGAGTTAAACGAAAACTCACATATTTTGATTAGTTATGATGTTAATTGGTTAGTACCATAAACATGGTCTAACAGTAAACCATAATAATATTTCATAGCAAATGTATAGTTATGTGTTTGACCACATATTTCTTGCGACTGTGTGCATCGCTAGCTTAAAATGAGAAGGTCGTAAATCACTATTTACGATCTTAAAAAAAACATTGAGGAAATCGGACTGGGCAGGTAGCACTTAACTTAACAAGCCGAGCACAGAAATCTGAAACACCACAACACAATAACACTAAGCAATGCCCACACATAAGCTAAAGAAACCATTAAAAATCCAAGTCCCCGACGAAAAAAAGATGCAGGATGACCCAATTTCACAATGAAATTACAGAATATCGATGATTCCATGAGACCGAATGAAACGCAGCCAATGCCCGACCAAGTCAAGGCCCCGCTGCACGGCCACCCAAACCCATGCCAAAGCGGCGACCAAACGAGGCATATCCTTACTAAATGCATAACCTTATCAAATTGATACACGTTCAAAATCAGCATCACAATGCGTTTCTTATAGAATAAGCCTATTTTCAAGAAAATCATGTTGACCAAACTGAAGTTGAACTGGCATGTTTTACCATAAGCCAAGAGTAATTTTCGTGAAGTGTTTTCTTGTTTTCTCACAATATTGATTTCGTATTTACGATCTTCTCATTCTAAGCCAGCAACATAGGCACAATTAAACCAAAAGGGGTTCGACACGACTAGAAGTCAATCACCTTAAAAGTTTTTGATATGATATGAGTTTATAAAGTCCTCGTATTGTCCCATACCTTTCGGTTATCTGGATTTTTATAGGACCCCCTAGAAATCAATCACCATACACCTGTATATTTATCAGGGTTTAAAATCACTCCCTGGAACACACAAGCCAAACACTACACATTGGATGATTACATTCGGCTTGTTTCAAATATTGGACATACTACTGAGTTAGGTATTTCAGGATCACCCATTGATTTGGAAAAACAGGTATGAGAACATCAGACAGGGAAGGTAGCACTCAACCTACTAGCCGAGCACAGAAATCAGAAACACCACAACACAACCACCCTGAGCAATGCCCACACATAAGCAAAAACACAAGTAAAGATCCAAGGGGACCCTCTAACAACATTTGTTGATAGTACATAGTGGAAGCCCTTTGAACTTAACGTGCCAAGTGACTGTATTAATCTGGATGATCCCTTTGACTGCAATCATGAATGTATTATTCATAGCGCTATATAATAATATATAATTCATGAATTAGAATGTATGTCATACCAGGAAATTCAGGAATACTCCAGCGCTAACATAGAGGAATATAATGTGTGTACCGTGAAGTCAAACGAGAACGTTATGATGATAAGCGTCACATTATTATTCAATGTGAATATTAAACTTTGTTCCATAAATGTCATGTTCAAGTAGCAGTTTCCATAAACAATGATGCAAGTCCTAGTAGATTAATTATCCTTGGTTATTTCGACCAGAATTTCAGGAATTTCATAGGCTGACAATAAATAGCTTGTTTAGAACAAAGGTTCTAAATAAAATTTAAAAAATCCAGTCATAATGCTTATAATTTTACAATTTTATATCCACCAAATGATATCTTAATTTGTCCTAGGTTAATGATAAATAGCTTGTTTAGGAAAGACATGACCAATCGCGACTACCAAAGGTTGCTCTAAGAAGGACACCACCTGGAAAAGGAAACCTGATAGTCCAAAGACAACCTAGCGAAGAACGCATACCTCTTAGTGATGTTTTAGGTTGCTTGGCAACTTTATGTTCCAACCTATATACGATGACAGACTTCATCAAAAGATCCGCAAGCGGTAATATTTGACTGTGATTAGTAGAAAGTACAGCCCCAAATACCTTTTGGAGGCTTAAATAAGGAACGCTCAGTTATGACGGAGATGATTAAGTTCGTAAGTAAGTAAGATACATGTCGGAAACGACGGCACTTGATCGAACTTACAAGTATTAAAGCGTAGCCGCTTTAGAGGAGGCTTAGACAGTGATCTCTGCGAATAAAAGGAACTTCAGACAATTTACCGCACATGACCGTCCCAAAGTAATAAGGGCGCAAATACTCGTATTGCATATTCGTTTCTTAAGTGGGATGGAAGACTTTTCATATGTGATACAAGGAATCAGATGTGCTACCCTAGCCCTTTCCTAAACGGTTCCTTGGTTCTTTGACCTTTCCTGTATAAAGCATCGAAACGGATAGTTGGTTAATGACCACTAAGTCTCTAGTTTTGCAGGAAACACTGAAGCGCTTCTTAAAGCCTAGGTACCACTGAGCACTTTTGACTCGGTGATGTACTCCCGATTTGAATAAAGTGAGCTTCGGTAGGCATCCGGAACAGAGATTCCACGAACGTTTCTAATGACATCGAAGCTTCCCCTAGTAGACCACGAGAACCTTTTCCCGATGCTTTCGGGTGTTCACTTTAAATCAGGAGTACTTCGCCGAAGCAAAAACGCTCATTAGGACCTAGGCTTAAATGACAACGTGACTATATGGAGATTAGAACCCTTGGCCTCCCGATCCGCAGTCAATATCGTTATCCACTTCATCGTGATTTATTGATATAACTTTGTAATGGATATCCCGAAAAAATACCCATATGCCACTCCTGGTGCATTAGGATATTTATATACAGATGTGTAAGTTACGTGTCGAACAATCATTGACACAACCATATATTATCTCGCTCGTCCATCTTCAAGCTACATTGCCTCTGTGAGCAGTATCAAACAAACGTTGAGCATGCAAACCAACTGTTGCTTCTAAACATCAATGAATTTTCATGCACCAATCAACAATCATTACGCTACATTTGATCATTTAGTCTTAATGAAAGACGTATTTAGCAACCAGACACACCATTGTTGATTTATCGTATGTTCAATATTTAAAAAGCTTCGACATTTTCCAAGCGATCTCTAGAGTTGAAATCGCAGGCATGTTGTGAATAACATCAGTAACTACGCAATTGGATTGTTGATTTATTATAGTAAAAAGAGGAAACATTGTCGCAGGGATTGGAAGGGCACAATTACAAACGATTAAGGCATTCTTAAAAACCACAACTAGCACGCATCAAACCCTGTCAATGGACACAAACAGGTAGAGTGCAAAGAATGCAGCCATCATTGCAGTATGTACAGAATTTATTAACGAACTGGAACTGGGGAATGTTGTGTAGACGGTCGGTCTGTGCGGTCAGTAGCACATTTGTCATTTAAGCAAAGGGTACAGGGCTTTTATACATACTAACGTTACTATACAGCGAAGGCAATACAACATTAATACAAAAATTGACACACTTGACCGATGTAGCAACATAACACACGCATTTACAATCTTGAACTTGTCAGCTATACTACTAACTGGTACAAGTATATGAACTAGATCAGCTAGATTCTCTATCGTACTTCTTAATCCCTCCTCCCAAGATTGAATCAATTTCAAAATTCAGCAAATATAAATATCAGCCCCCCCCCCCCCCCCAAGGAACATTAGTTCGTATTCTAGCAATGAAAAGCTTCAAAATAATGAAAACAAACATAGAGGCATGTTTCATGTAAGAATATTTTTCTCACACGTCCCCCAGGTTGATTCTATACAAATATATCTATTCTCTGTTTTCTATTATATGTCGAGATCAGCAAGTTTTAAAATTAGTCTAGATAAAAAAAAACATGTTCAACCACATAACACATGTAGGTATTAAATTTAAATTCTGACTTGTCATGGCATATCACCATATTTTCAGTCAAACAAGAGTTTTTCAAGAGCTACTTTGGCCTGTGCAGGTGTTTTATATATCTGCATTTAGATTGATACCGCTTTTTTTCAATTGCCGATACCGTCTAAAATATGTTGACTGTAGAAACGTGGAACCAGCCTATTTTGCATTGGTACTTTCATTTGGAAAACTCGGATTCTATCGTTTTTATATTATGTTTTTATAATGAAAACCAGCTGGTACGGATCACTATATATGGTTATTGTATCTGACAACACAGATTTGTTCTTACTAGCCTTGTCAGTATAATAACAGGTTCTTACATGATACAGACACTTGAGAAGTTGCATCATCGTTTTAAAATCACGGGGTTCATAACTTGAATACTTGCTTCCGCGCAATTTGTTTCTGAATAATTTAATAAGAGATCTGAAGTTGTATCGTCTGTTTTTAAATCTCACGATACACTAATTAGCTTGTCTTTTCAAAATATTGACTGTTCAAAACGATCGTTCATTTGTAACTGCATAATAATTTTCATTTCATTTTCTTACACATAATGCAGGTATATGTGATGTGGACCAAGAGTTCATTCCCTCAAACAGAAGAAGAGTGAGACATATTTTTTATGCAAGAGACATACGCGAGTACTTCTTTACACAGAGAGAAAATTGCTATCAAAAATTCAAAATGTATGGGTGTCCATAATCAAGAGGGTTACAAACAAAAGTCTAGTGAATGGACTTGCGACTCTACAATACAACTTGGCTTAGAGAAATGAGAAGTTGCATCATTGTTTTAAACTCACGGGTTCACAACTTCAATACTTATATTACTTCCGTGCGACTTGTTTCAGAATAATTTTATATGTTCTAACTAAGAGGTTGTATCGTGTGTTTTATGGAACAACAGGGTTTGTAATTCCTGTGCACATATCTTCAATATTGTTCGTCTTTTCAAACTAAATATGAGTGCATTTGTTTCCGCAAAAAAATATGTTTTGCTGTGAAAAGTACACTGCACATGATGCCAAGCTGTTTCCAAAGTCCATGGAGAGTGCGGTATTATTGGTTAGTGCTACTTTCTAAGATCGCTCATTTTATAATTGTACTTTCTTATAAAATAGACATAGCGCATCTTAATTATTCAAATGTTTCAAAATCCCTGAACGCATCATTCCTTTTCTTGAAAACATATTAATCCAGCGTTTAAGCCACAATTTGGTTTCTTGTCCACAAGTACAATAAATTTATAACTATGCTGATGGTCTTTTCAAAAGACTGCATGGTCGTTTATATTTATTTATTCGTTAAATTCAAATTTTCAAATCCCAGGGTTCATTCTCATTGAATATTGTTCGTCTTTTCAAGAGATCGAGCGGATTGTAATATTTTAACCTAATAGCAATTACTCATGTGTATTCTGATGAAAAAGCGCAGGAAACAAACAGTCTCGTAAAATGTACGAATCCTTAATTACAAATTCATTTTAAAAGTATGAATGCAAAATGCCTCAATTAAATCGTAACCGTTATTCGAGATATTTTTTGTTATTGATAGCATTTGAAATGAATGGTCCGAAGAATTTTAGCTAACGTTATACCATTAATTCATGAAAATCAAACGATGCGGGTGCATCTCCTTAAACAACTAGAAATCCTACCTTCATGATGCAGATCATTATCCGCTTGATTTATCGTCCTTTGCTCAGTGGTGGCTCAATTAAATATTGATTAGCAACAATTCCAAACGGTTTGTTTTGTTTCCGAATGACAATCCATATTCGAGTATATCGCTGGCTTAGAACCAGAAGGCCGTAACTACCAAATCGAAATATTGAGAAAACAAGAGAAAACTGTCTGTAATTTAATCTTTACCTATGGGAAAACACGTTTTTAAAACTTCATTTTGGTCAACATGACTATTTCAGATTTTTATGACAATATGCTCATAATAAGCGCATTTTGAAGCAAATTTCAAATATGTATGAGTCTTATAAAGTCGTAAGTGGTAGTTACGACCTTCTGGTTCTAAGCCCTCGATATAGGACCAGTGAAAACCAATGTGAGATTCAGGGTAAACAATACCTTAACAATAACAATAACTATAATGCCCGCTATTCTTTCGAATGAGAGTGTTCCCTCATTAGAATTACTTATTGAATCGACATTACCTATCTGCAAAGTACCCAAAGGTAATAGTTTTGATAAAAAAAACCTACAAATAACCCGACCATCACCAATAGTCAGTTGGTTGACAAATTTGTGCATGAATCCCTTGGTATTTGTAAACGTGATCTCTCCTACCTATATATAATACTATTTCTGTCCATTGGGAAACAAGTTCTGCAAATCATTTATCACCTTCGATGCCTTATATGCAGTTATATCTAATAGAACGAGTTGTATCTCACAATGGGTATATCACTGAAAAACCTGTTGGCGAGATGCAACGCACAAAATGAATTACAAACAAACGCATGTTCCCCAAGAGACCGCAATGAGTGACAGATAAATTTCTCAGGCAGTTTTCAAAAGAACCATAATGTAGTTTTTGATCAACAAATGAATAGATTGGCGCAGGCTTGAAGCTATGCTGTTTTGTTAAGATAAAGCGTTTCTGGTGATATTTTAAGATATCGCGTGCATTGAACGGATTAGCAATATAACATCGCTCGGCGCAGTAGGTGTAAAAGGAATGGCGAATAACACATTTGAAATAGATTTTCGAATTGCCTGACCAGATAATAGGTTTTAGTGAATATTTTAAGATGTAATGCTGCATTTTATGTTTGTGTTGGACCTTATAAATATTTAAAAGCATTTATTCAAATTATTCAAATTCCCCGACGGTTATACCACGTTGCACGTTGAACTGCAGAGAATAGCTACAAGTATTAGTCTAGTATATGATTCTTAAAGTTACTATCATACGGCCATCTTGAAGAAGCCGTAACTGTCTTGGCGACGCAATGCTGTTTTCGTTTATACAAGCCTTCTGGTGTAGGAATTCATTTTCCTGAGCAGTGCAACGAATCAAAGGTCATCGGAAGTGATGTCAGAATATCAGCAATACGTCGTTTTGGCGGAAATCGCATATAACTTATTATCCAATAATTTAAAATTCCAACAAGAAAAAGACGGAAATAGAAAAATCTGGACATGAACGGCGCCTTTTTACCTGATCGTCGAATCAGAATGCGGCGTTTGTGTGAAAAGTAGAGAAAAAGGATGCATATTTAAATTATACAAAAATGGTGATAGATACGTTACAATACTTGATAGATTGGCGTCAAACACGCACGTGACGTGTGAAAGATTTAGTGTGTCCGCTTTAAATCATAGCATTGGATCTAGTTTGACAGCAGAACGCCTGGCGTATCTATATCGCTGGTTTTGAATTAGAAGGTCGTAAGTACAAAATCGATATATTGAGAAAACTTGAAAAACCTGTCTGATATTTACTCTGTACTTTTGGTAAAACAAGCCTTTATAGCTTCATTTTAGTCAACATGACAAGTTCCGATTTCATAAAAATTGGCTCATTAGAAGCGCCTGGTACTAGGGATTTCAAATATGTGTGAGTCTTATGGGGTCGTAAGTAGCAGTTTTCTCATTCTAAGCCATCGATATATATTTAATACATAAGAAAACAGAAAAGTACATTTTGAAGTCAAAATTTTTAATGAGGGAGTACATTGTATTATATAAACATTTACCTTCTATATGAATATATATAAAGTTCCCTTACTCCTTTGAACTTCTACAAGCACAGTGATGATGTTGGTACCAAACACAAAGAAACACTGACAGACTACTTGTATAAAAGAAGCATTACTCGTTGTTAGAAGTTTCCAACGTTGGGAATTGATGGTATCGTTGAATTCTAAATGAATCGTTATTGATTAGTAAAACTTGACTCCATTCATACAGAACGGCTACAGCGACCAGCTGCAGATAGTGGTTTCACGGTTGCTGTGTCCGTGGCATCGCTAAATATCGACTAGTAATCGAAATATTCATCTATCGTTTTCACGGGTATTGTTAGGAATACAATAATAATTACAATATGAATACATCACCCGTCTGTCGCAGTGTCACTGCATGACTATATGGAAGGCATTGACTACATTGTCTGTCGCGTCAAAGGATAATACACTAATACGGCTAATCGCACGAGTCACAACATCTATCGTTGTTGTTGCACTCATCCAAAGACATAAATTACACAGATTGGACAGTCAATTATAAATTGAGAAAAATCGAAAATACCACGGTGCAGATTCAGTTAGTTTGCATAAAACATGTTTAGTCATTCAACTTCAATGGTCAATGTATCATGTAAAGAAACGATTGTCTTCTACTGCTTGAAGAAACTTGTTTTTTTTTCTTCCATAAAATACAGAAAATTAGGATTTTAATGAGGTAAATCGGGTATTTTAGGTCTTTGACTTTAATCCAAACATTTTCTAAATTGACATCCAGGTATTCGATGTAGACCTATTTACAATGTAGAGTGCATACGCAGCACAGAATCCATCTGTTTTACTAATGTAGGTCAAGATCGCAAGTTATATTAATCGCGTTCGAAACCTAATGTCTGATGGATTATATCCCCAGCTCGCGAAATTAAAACAGATGAGACATGTCAGGTTGGAGGCGGGTCCCCAAAGCCCTTGAATGGTGATACAATGTATTCAATGAAGAAGTATGTTTTAAATTGTAATTGATTGTGTTAAAATTATATACGTGTTTAATGTAACCGCATTAATAATTATAATGCATATATTCAGAGCGTATGCAAATGAAATTATATAATTAATGTTAGATTGACAGAATAATTTAATTGATTATAGATTGTGTACTCCCTATCGATAAATTAATGAGCATACCAGTCACCTCCCATCGTTTATTATTCGATAATTGACACAATTGAAATAAAAGTGACAACACGTGTGGATATACTGTTCGTTTCAAATTCATTACAAGCATACAGATATACATTCTGAGCAAAGGCCGCACGCAACAACAGTAAAATGTCTATCATCTAAAAACAAGTTTAAAATACTAGTATACTGTCATGTACCTCTCGCGTCACCATGTCATTTTATCACATAATCGCTTTAAAACACAAGTGTTTTCATTGATGTGTTTGTAAGCAGTTGGGATCACGCCGTCACACGAACCTAAGTAATAGTTTAACAAGAGATGTTTGTAAAGCATATATACGATTGCCCCATTGATGCCAAATAGTTGAAAATGGTTAAGGTCACAGTGGCCTTGACATTTGACCTACTGACCAAAAATAATAGGGAGCATCTATAGTGTTGCTCCATGTAAAGTCTGAAGATCTTTGGGCAAAGCGTTCTCGAGTTATTGAACGGAAACCACTTGGTCTACCGACAGACCGACTGACCATCATATGCGAAGCAATTACCCCTTCATCACTGTAGAACATGCAGAGAAATCTTCATTTTATACGATTTTTCTATCGTAAACAAGCAAAAACTACCGACACAAGGCGACATGTCCAAGACCAAAGCACAAAATAATTATTACAAACAGAAGACAACATATCAAAACCAACCATGCTATATTGTCAATGAATTTCCAACATCACTAAGGTACATTAATGTCCCAATGTCCTATGTCGTACATCCCATCTGATTGAAGGAACTACTATTTGTTCAGGAGGAAGAAAGAAACTGCCTTCTTGGAAATCATGTATCAAGGGAACTGCATTGAAACCAAATGCTCGCTAGCTACAAATGGTTGGACGTCAACAAACGGAACATTTAAGCTCCTCGTTTATCTGAAAATAGAGAAACAAAAATTATTTTTTTTTTGGCAAATGTCAATACACTAGAGCATGATATGTATGTTATGTAGAAATTCAAAGGTTAGTTACTAAGAATTTGCAGGGATAAAATTACAAGTGGAATTAGACATGTGGAAAAATCATTGCAGTGTAAATTATTTCCTTCATGTACATCTATATACATGTTAAGGTTGTTGGTGTGTGAAAGTTTGAAGGAGGTGCGCCGAAAACTATAGGAGTAGTTGCGCTAACTAGATTCCGTCTACGGATGGTCAGGCTGAATTTCTAATATACACTACCCTCTAAAAGTTCTTTCACACTCTTCGAATACATGTATATCATTTACTTCGGTTGATTGACACTGTCATTGTCACGTAGTTTAGTTGCCATGTTAGAATAGATAAGAGAAAATATATATGTAAGAATAGATCATGTTTACTTTCGTTTTAAAAATCACGTTGCAATCCATAGTTATAATATTACATTGTGTACTTCTGCGTGAGTGTGGGGAAATTTATCTACACACTTATGTATATAATTGCAAGGTCCTGCGCACAAATTACCATGCATGTATCTTCAATAAAATCAAACTTATATAAATAAGCTAAATTCTTCAATGAGATATAATTTAGCACATTTTGTCAGTCATAATCGATTTTGAACATTTGTGACAGCATTTAATATCAGTGAAATGAATGATAATTGTGCATTTGGGGTGTAGCATAACCACACTACAAGGGAAACAATTCCAAAAGTCTTCTCGTGCGGAAAAGGCAGAATTACTTCCCTTGGAATGTAGTCTTTGTACAACATTGACCACACTACCAGTGTACACGTGGCTATCCCAGGCAAAGTCGATGGCGAAAGTAGACTAGCCACAAATAGCGTAATATTAAATCTTGAAAACAATAATTAACATAATGACTACCCCTATATGCAGCTTATAGCTACATCTTTTGCACATACCAAATTATAGACTCAGTTAAATAACGATTTTAAACACTGAAATATGGTATATCTTGCTAGACATATTATACACATGTAAATACAAAACGTACAAACTCAATCACATATTAAAGGATTTTAATATCACGTTAACGCATTAAGAATTGTTGTTTTATTGATAAACCTTTATTAATAAATACTGAGAGATTTCTTACTTGAGTGGTGTTTTCACATGCTAAAAACTGGCATGATTTAAACATACTAGGATTCTCTAAAAAGTATTGAGAAGTATCTTTTGATGGTATCTATGTCTTCATCTTTAAAAAGTTTACACTCGTAAAGTAAGTGAAATGCGTCGTCCAATTTATTACAATTTTGACACAAAGGTTCATTTTGAGTAGTTGGTGGCTGCTTACATCGACCTTTTTCTATTTCTAAATGTTTCGCGAAAGATACTCGATATTTTCGTATATTTAAGGCTGAGACTTGTACTGCGGAGTTATAAGCTGCACTGCAAAATGTAGATTTATATAAAGTGTGGCATAGCTTCCGTAGAAGACAAATAGGTCGAAGTATGTAGAAATTAGTGTGATTTTACTACAAACATTATTGTGATCCCCTTTTATGGATACATTACTAGATCAAAAGAAAGGCCGTTTGGTGTCATTTACCCCCTTTTGCTAACCACACGTTTGCGAAGCCTAAGCTGGACAGAGTGTCACGAATAGAACCAGCCTAATTGGTTTTATTTGGAAATAAGTAAGTAGTTAAGACCATCTTTTGCTTAGCCAGCGAATTGTTGATTCGGGCAAGTAACTTTTACACTTGGGCAAGTAACCTTTGCTGAAATGTAGTATATTATACGAGAGGTGCCCCACTTATATTTGAACAGTATTGAATATCAAATTGTCCGATGCTTATTATATATAATCAAAATATTTCTATATCATCGTGCAAAATAACGTGTTATGAAACACATACAACTATTGATTATTACTTTATTTCTTAGTTTGCACTCAAATCTACAATTTTGTAGGGGTTATGGTGTTTGGCTATTTGAAAACCGAATAATCGGAACGATGCTGTTTGCATTTCCCGCCTGTAATAAACGCAGCAATATTCCATAGACTAAAGGATTTGTGGGTATATGTTCATCAGACTTTGGCCTTTACTAATCTTGCGAAATATACTTCAAATGTGTGTTCTTAAGGTACAGAATGGTGTTTTTGTGGAGGGAGTTGAAGCTCCGTGTTGACAAAACACCATGCTCCCCATATGGTCTCCAGGAAAGTTGTTTTGCAAACATTTTGAACAAATATGATTTGGAATCTAATGTACACAGCAATGTGCATTCACCTTTGACTTTTAGTAAACATATATGTTCCATTAAGCCAGTATAGCAAACAACAGCATACGTTATGCAAACGTTGGGAAACATGTGAAGCTTAACGAATGTCAACTTATGGGTAGCCTTATCAACATTTATCATATAGTAGGCTGTCCGTTCATGCTATATTTCTCAACGATAATGCATTGCCTCTACATAGGTGACAAAGTTGTGGCATTTACGGTTCCGTTGAAGCATAAACAGCGTTAAAGACATTTGTCTCCCTTATGTTGTTTTTGTGGTATTGCGCATGTAAACACCGATATTATCCCGAGTCCGGCATGTATAATTCTCGAAATGAACAAATCGAAAGTTCCAATGGGTACTCTTAACGTCGCTGAAGTCCCTATTTTGGTTTTTGGATATGCCTTAATTATCAAATAACCAAAGTTTAAGATTTTGGTAGGTATCATCACTTTTTGTCAGTTTTTAATATTTTGCGTAATTTCGTAAAAAAACAACAACAAGGCGCAAAACATCCTTCCTTTGACAAAACTTGCATATTTTCTTCAAACAAATGGAATATCCATGCTCAACCAACAACTTTTAAGGGCTTTTGTGGCAGTGGCTGACCTTCGAAACGCAGAACACCATACCCTCTACAAAAGTGTTGTTTTTGGTTCATTCTATTTATCAATAAAACCAACCAGTTAGTGTAAATGTTACCTAACACATATGTTTACACAGTACAAAAGAAATATTTGATTTATACGATATTTCCATGAAAATATGTCATGTTCAACACTGTTCAAATATAAGTGGGGCACCTCTCGTACAGTATTAAACTTAACGTAACTGATAGCTCACAAATTCTTCTAAATTCACAGACTGGGTGATGATTATAGATCTTGTAGAAGGTATCTTAGAGACTAAGTGTCTGTTCTCAAGGGAGCTCCATCCTAATGTATTCAGAAGGACCGATGGGCATAGTCGTTTTTACGCATGTATTATTTCCAGCGTGTTCATGTTGACCACTGTATGTAGTGCACCAGTTAATGTTTTGCCCACCCGCAGACCCGGGGGTCGACATAAAATTTTTATTTGTGACGTCCAAATCACCAACCTGGAAACAATGCTTACTGTCTAAACCCCAGGTTCGGGACACACGTAATCACGTAGTAATTTCCGGGTCTTGGAACTGATCAGAGTCTATTCCCCGAGACTCAGGAGTCAATGAGGTTGTCAAATTCCCACCGGTCAGGAAGATTCACGAGTCTGTATATCCCCCAGGGCGGGTATAATATGGACTGGCTCGTAGTAAACAGTCTGGTGATGCATATTCTACAGTACTTTCAAAATTAAACGCTGTACTGTACCCTAAAGGTTTTACAGTGGCACTCATTTTTGCTCTCATAACTAGACTGCACAAGTCAGTATCTGGAGCTGTTCGATGCTTTTAAAAACAGTCTGTGATATCCCTTAACTGCAAGAAACATGTCAACGACTATTTTACCATACTCCGAAGTTTTGTCTCAAATTTATCGGGATACCTAAGATGAGCGTGCTTAAGACAAAACACAAGTTTCATGACTTAAACGATCTTGGAGAGTTCGTTGGCTACATTAACAGACATCTCCGTGTACATAATCGCAATTATTAAGTGGTACCAGACTGAACACGTGGACAACAGCACATGTACCAGGAACGGTTTTGTCAAATTATGTCTATCCTTGTTTCTGAAACTTTAAAACCGCCCCTCGTATATTACATTTCATGACGACCAGGTTACGGTGGCACAGAAGGGACATTGTCGATATATTTAAGTAAGTTGGGACACAAGATAATTTTGAAGACATATTTTTGTAAGTTCAAAAATTATATTGTATACGGCCTTCTGGTATTTGATGTTATGTTTTTCTAAACGGGTGGGAAGGGAAATGCGTGAGTATGTGTTACCCGCGTGTTAAGTGTGTTGAACACGTACTCTAGCCTTATAACGGGGCTTTCGACAACCTTGTCTCACGGGCAAATGCTGTAACTGAAAAATCACAACTGTTCATGAGAGGCAAAAAACAAATGTCTTATCTGCAAGAAATCATTTTGGAACTGTATATTTTTCTATTCGAAAAAGTGTGACTACATTTTTCAATTGATTCTGTAGTTATCTGTTAATTTCAATTAAAATTGCAATTCAAACTCCACACACCACAAAAGATGATACAGATTTATTTCATTCTCTCAGAAATTGCGAAAATAGCATAATCACATCCCAATAATTGCTTTGGCCCGTATTCACATGTCGTTCCTCCACTCCAACTCGACTCATCCTAACCTAAGGGAGCCTCAAGTGTAGCTGGAGTGACGGTCGAGTTAGTGAAGCTCGAGTTGAGATTTGGTATTCACATACATTTATCGACCTCCACTTTCTCGAGTGGGTGACAGTTATAATACATGGTAGGAAAGTAAACTGTGTAAACAATCTATGACAAATTATTGAATAGTTTTTTTTAGTTTCGATGCATTTTCCTGATATAAACAAAGCCGAATTCTAAAGTTGATGACGTTTATGTTATATGAGATGAATACTTTTTTGAACTCACAAAAATAAGACCTTAGTTTGAATACACAATAATAATAATGATAATAAGATTATAAAAAAGTTGGACCCATTTACATAAAACTTAGATGTTATTACATAAAGCGTTAATGTGACCCAATGTATACCAGGGATTATACAATACAATAGGTATAGCCTGTATGAGATTGGGAAATTATCACCTACAAAACCTGATACCCATACATTGGCAACATTTAAACAGTTAGGAATACTTAAGTTTAGGGGTACTAGAGGGGGTCAGAATAAACGAACATGGGACTTGAATGATGGTGTAAATTTAAAAAACATTCAAACACTTCCCCAAGAAATACCTACTATAGTACCTATTTGTACTTTATCTCCTAACACCAATCCTGAAAATCCCAGAACTAATCATGAAAACGAAAATAGTTACCACCATCATGATTTAACTAAGATCAAATGCGATTCAATCACTGTTTGCAAAGGCCAAACTTATATAAAGGTGTGTTGTATAAATCCTAGGTCAGTCAAAAACAAGAGTCTTGCACTTTCAGATTACATATCATCTAATGATTATGATATTGTTGCTGTAACTGAAACATGGCTGGGGGGACCCTCCGATAAGTCTTGCATTGCTGAGCTTGTTCCTAGTGGTTACAAAATAAAACATGTTCCTCGCTGTGGACGTGGTGGGGGGAGTTGCAGTTGTGTACAAAACTTCTTTAGATATTCAAATACTAACTTCTACTAATGATAAGGGTTTTACTACCTTTGAACACATGGAATGCACTGTATCCATTAAGAACTATTCTCTGCGTCTAGCTGTTGCGTATAGACCACCACCAACTAGTAAAAATGGCCTTAAAACTAGTACTTTCCTGGAAAATGAATGGCCATCCTTTCTGGCCAAACTTGTAACATCAGAAAGTAACATCATAGTTGTTGGGGATTTGAACATCCACCTTGACAACCTAATGAATTTAGACACTGTAAAGTTCACAAGTATTCTTGAATCTTGTGGCATGCGACAGCACGTTACTGGGGCAACCCACGTGGCTGGCCACACATTGGATGTGGTAATCACAAGAGACACTGACACTTCTGTCTCACATGTAGAAATATCTGATCCTGGTCTACCCGACAACAGTGGAAAAACCTCTCGTGATCATTTTGCAGTAGTTTTTAAAGCTTGCGCTGCTAAACCTGCACCTATAAGAAAAACAGTGAATCTAAGAAAGTTAAAATCTATTGACATTAATAATTTCAAAAAAGACATCGAATCCTCAGATATTTTGGAAAGTGGACTGCATATATCAGACGTTGATGAACTAGTTGAGGTATATACCCATGGGCTTTCATCACTAATTGACAAACATGCGCCCCTAAAATCCAAAACCATAGTATTAAGACCCTCATTTCCGTGGTACACTGAAGATCTACATGACGCTAAACATCTGAGACGAAAATTTGAGCGAAAATGGCGAAAATCTAAATTGACAATAGATCATGAAATATATAGGAATCAATGTTCGGTAGTCAACAAAATGTTGAAACAATCCAAAGTATCATATTACACAGATAAGGTAGAAGCCTGTGGTCGTGATCAGAAAGGGTTATTCAAGATAACTAAACATCTGATGGGTGAAGAAAAAGAAGTTGTGTTACCAACTGGTAAACCTGCTAAAATGCTTGCACAGGACTTCAGTGACTTCTTCATTAACAAAATTGAAGCAATACGTACTGAAATAGCCACCAGTATTCAGTCAAACCAACAAAACGACAGTGTTGAATTTGAAACTCCTTTTGAAGAAGAGCAACTGTCCGAATTTTCTCCAACATCAGAGGATGAAATCCGAAAACTGATAAATAAATCACCTAGTAAATCATGTGAACTTGATCCTATACCAACATGGCTGTTGAAGGATTGCTTGAATGAACTACTACCACTATTAACAAAAATATTCAATGCATCACTCAAAAGTGCTTATGTACCCAATGCTTTTAAAAGCTCCAGAATAAGACCACTGATAAAGAAGCCAGGCCTTGATCAAAATGTACTGAAAAATTATAGACCTGTGTCAAACTTACCCTTCATTTCCAAAGTTCTTGAGAAGGTAGTCGATGCTCAACTGGAAGAGCATTTAGCACTACATGGTCTCCACGAAGAACGTCAGTCAGCATACAGAAAATTTCACTCTACTGAAACGGCTCTTCTTCGTGTGCAAAATGACATCCTTTGCTCTCTAGATCAGAATAAAGCTACGGTCCTTGTAATGCTGGATTTGTCTGCAGCATTTGACACCATTGATCCCAACACTCTACTAGGCAGACTTAAAAATCATTTCGGTATAACAGGCAAGCCATTAGAGTGGATGAAATCCTATTTGTGTGACCGCTACCAGACTGTCTGTATAGATGGAGAGCTTTCAAAACCTGTACTTATGAACTACAGCGTACCACAGGGATCTGTGCTTGGTCCAAAGAACTACATCATGTACACAAAACCAGTCGGTGCAATATGTAGAAAACATCAATTGCAACATCATTTCTATGCTGATGACTCACAATTATATATGGCGTTCAAACCAAAAGATTGTGTCTCGCGGGATGAAACTCTGCAAAGAATTGAAGCTTGTCTGAAGGATATCTTGCACTGGATGAAAGATAATTTGCTGAAACTAAATGCTGACAAAACAGAGGTAATCCTGTTTGTACCAAAACGGAATGCCAGCACAGCCGAGAATCTCACAGTGACAGTTGGCGACGCTGTAATCAAACCATCATCGATGGTGAGAAACCTTGGTGCAATGTTGGATTCACATTTGGACATGGATAAGCATGTAAACTCTGTTTCAAGGTCGTGTTTCATGCAGATCCGACAAATAGGTCAAATCAGACAGTATTTGACTGTTGATGCAACAAAATCCCTGATTAATTCTTTAGTAACATCGAGACTAGATTACTGCAATTCATTATTATGTGGCACCCCGAAAATCATTCTGAATAAACTACAAATTATTCAAAATACAGCTGCCCGCCTCATCACACGGACACCGCGTTACAATCACATCACTCCTGTACTAAAGGATCTTCACTGGCTGCCTGTACAGTACAGAGTAGAGTACAAGGTTTTGACTCATGTTTTCAAAGCACTACATGGAAAATCGCCTGGCTACATCAGAAGTATGTTGGAAGTATATACTCCACAAAGACAGCTAAGGTCTCAAAATGATTCTGTTCTTCTAGTTGTGCAAAGGACGAGGACTGTGACCTACGGTGACAGATGTTTCACAGCTGCTGCACCGAAACTCTGGAATGCACTGCCAACAGCACTCAGAGACAGTAAAACACTCCCGTCCTTCAAGAAAGCCCTGAAAACGCATTATTTTACTATAGCTTATTCATGCTGAAGTTCATGGTTAAGTAGACGCCCGTCTACTGGGTTAAGTAGAGCCCCGTTTCTAAGTGTGGTAAGGTCTAGAAGAAAGTATGTTATTTCTTCGACCTTTATGGTAAGGTCTAGAAGAAAGTATGTTATTTCTTCGACCTTTATGGTAAGGTCTTGAAGAAAGTATGTTATTTCTTCGACCTTTGTAACTCATATGATGATAGTAACTTTATGTCATCTGTGAGTCATCCCCCTTTTAAAGGAAGTATCACTATTCCTTTAAGGGTTAAGGACATGTGGTAATGGTACTTGACGTTATCCTTGTCCTAGTTGAGGTTTACATTCAGTTAATACCCCTACAGATAATCAAATCGTTGTACACCACTATCTTATTGTAGCAAAGTATTTCTATATACCATGTCTCCTAAGTTTTATGTTGCATTTCGTTTCGGCAATATGATACTGATGGGAGACTAAATAGCGTTGATAAAAATGTTTTTGTATATTTTATGTACATTGTATATTGTTTTAAACATGTATTAGTCGGGACTGTACAGCACTTTTGAACGTGTGTATACATGAAAAAAGGGCTATATAAATATGGTATAATAATAATAATATAATAATTAAACGCATACCTACTAAAATGTTGCCAATAATAATAATAAACATCAAATTAAATGTTTTAAATGATACCGTGCCATAATCCAGCATTGTTGTGTGAGCAGGCCCAATAACATCTTATCAATATGAATTCCACAAACCGTTGGGCAGGAAGTTTCAGATTAACAATTTAGAAATCATATGAGATAAAATCGGTTACTCTTTTTATCAATAGCTCACTCTCCTGTGCCATTTGTTGGGCAACTAACTACAGATACAACGCAGGAAAGCCAGGTCACTTGAAAGAATGTCATTTTTAAGAGCGACAATGATGTATATAAATAATTAAATACATATCAAGTGAACATCTAGATTATGCATGTACTAATTTATTAAAAGTTGAATGCGAAACATTTTTACAATTCATTTCGATCATTCTCGACACACAATTTTTAATTATAGTCATCGTCTAAATTGTATCAATGAACAAAAAGAGAAGAGCTCCAAGTTTTTGCCTATTATACTGAACGTCTTGTGAGGGCATATTGCTCATATTGGCATGTTTGTGTGCATTAAGAAAGACTAAAAGAGATGTTCTGTCCGGCAATATGTATGTTTAATCTTCTAGATATGGGATCGAACCGGTATCCCAACACTCGACACGGGCACTCTACACAAGAATATCCAGGCAAAATTCTTCCACATTAGTGATTGCAACGGAAACCACCTACTTGTGTTACAAGTGACCACGTTTTTATTTTAATGAAACTATTTTAGTTATCTTCACGGGATTAAAAGCAATCAAAGGCAATGATTAAATATATCAATCCATATATACATGTACATGTATGCATTTTTGTACTCATGTTCCTTATATTATACACATGAGTACAATACACCATGTTATTTATTAACATCGCACTATAAGTACTAAATTTAAATTCCACATATTTCAGACATGTACTGCATCTGAACTTTATATGGTTCAAAAATATACTTTAGGATCACAAAATATTACAAAATTTATATTACAAAATATGTATTTAAGGTTCGTTGGTTTGTTTATCTTGAAAATACAATAACTTTATTAGTCAAACATTCGTGTGCTAAATCGGTATTCACATAACCCTACTTGAGTGTAGCTGCAGTCACTGTCAAGTGACCGTTTCGGCCACTCGAGAATTCCCCACTCAGTCGAGTGAACTCCAGCGACACTAACTGTTGTGAATACCAATTTCTAGTTAGGTCGAATGCCCACTGAAAGCGCACGGACGAAACGATCATTAAAATCGGATTATCTTAGTGAGTGAGAGTGGAGGGACGGTCGAGTAGAGGATGTGAATATGGCCCTTTGAAATGCATTTTCTTCATCATATGTTCGTCACAAACTATATTGTAAAGTCACTAACATGGTGTTTAGGCCAGTATACTAATATACTACCGATAGTCTGTATGGTCATTTAGCTAGCAAGTTACTGTTTTGTTAACGAGAACAGCATCTTTTGTGTTGTCCCTTCGTCTTTTTCTCGGGCGGAAAATTGTCACCCAAAATATTAAGCTGTTTTCTCGCATGACCAAAACTCCTACTTCCAATTGGCCTACAGGTACTGCATTTCTGCAGAAGACGCGCGCATGTTTGATCATTTTTAGTGGATTGCGAGAAAAAAAAGTTTAAAAAAATGTTGTCACGTCGTTTGCCCGTGAGGCCGACGATAATAATACTGACACGTGCTTGTGTCAGATCTCTGGGCCAGGTCCCGGTATATATCCCTACCGACACGTGTTGGGTCAGAAGGTTTAGTGTTGTTTGTATAATCCAGAACATGGAATCACGTGTACATCCACGTTTTCCATTCATTTCCATGACATAATGTTTACATTTACATAAAACTTGTACAATGCTAAATATGGGAGGATTAGGCTTATCTTCTATCCATGACAATATATTATATAATCTTATTGTATTTTAGTATACATTTTCTATTTTTAAATTATATCTAGGTAATTCTGTTTAATTTAACGACTTTGAAGTGATAAATATATGAATTATTATATTATGATTAATATGGTGACGATTATAGTGTTCTTAAAAGCGCTATAGACCGACTTTTTAAAATTATAATTATACTAGACGCGTTCGTCTTCAGACCGGATCCTACGGAATTTATCCTCAACCCAAATGGTTGTCACTATAAACAACATGGCTGCCGTGGTAGGTTCAAGGGAAGCATATATTGGAGAAAAACACAAATCATTACGCCAGGGTAAGTTATTTATTTAAAATACTATTACAGTCACCTCATGTGATATTTATCGGAATTAAGTTCATAAAATTTTAATCCTAAAGGTGAGCTGAATTGATTTCATAGCGTTATAGAAAGTCAATTAGGGCAATCCGTGATTGGCCTAATAGACTGGATTTACTGTTTACGGATAACCTATCTAGAAGTTCAACTCAACTTTGTATCGTTACTATGTGTCTGGTAAATAAAGGTTATAGTTTTTAATCTGACGTTCTGATTTTATTCCAAGACTTCTGATTCCTTCACTGAACTTCGGATTGATATTTGGTTAATTCTTTCCGACTGACCAAATCCTGTCTTGATATAATCAATCTGTTTGGTGCACAAGTTGAAAGGTATTACATGTAATGTGATTGATATAAGACTAACTTTCTTCAAAGATAAAAAAAACAACCTTGAAATCTTGATTTTCTTGATCTTCTTGCAGCAAGTTGCTGAATCATAGCTGCGCATACATACATTACCCAACTAAGGCAATTTGCATGCTTTTTGAATGTACGTTTTTGTGGTACATTGTAGACACAGGTCGCTATATTTTTCTGAAACCATGAGTAGGGAGGGAATACACCAATGCTTATCAATTGGACTATGCCTTAAGCATGCAGAGTCGTCAGTCGTTGTTTGCATGTTGTGCACATGTGAATTGTATGTGCTAACATCATATAGAATCTCCCTGAGTTAGCCACAATATCATACCGGGCCACATTCTGCTTATTATAAATATATAATTATTTTGTCTTGCACATGTATGCATACGGTAAGATAGCAGTTAAAAGTCATTGCTACTGGCCAAGGGTTATGTTGGCACTGCCACTTTAAGATTTAACTTGTATGATGGGGCAGTGGGATGTAATTAGATGAAGTCAGGGCTCGACACTAACACTGGTCACCTGGTCCGAGGCCAGTGAAAATCAAGAAGGACCAATGAAATTCTGGAAGGACCAGTAACTGTTTTATTTACAAATTTTAAGTTTCTTTGCTGGGGGACCAGTGACCAAAAATAGTTAGTGTCAAGCCCTGTTCAGAAGACATTTATTTGGGAATGAAAATAATCTGATCAGTGTTATTTAATGTTTAGATGAAGCTGTCGTTTAAGTAATGATTAGTGTAACTCATTTTTATTGGCATTTGACTTTTGAGTGATAAATAAAAATTGATTAAAATATATTGCATTCTTATAACTTAATTGCAATTGATTTTTTTATGAAATGTGAATACAAACTTATATAATTATTTGAATTTACTTCATTGCACGCAATAAATAAGTATGCGGAACTAGCAGCTATAGATAACAGCAGATGTGGTTCTCCATTTATTTCACCAACATTTTGAATTTTAACACTAAAGCCTTCATCCACAGGTAACAGTATCGTTGAAAAAGAAATTTAAAAAAAAAAATTAAAAAAATTTTTTTTCTCGAAATTTAGTTATTATATACAAGGTATATTTGCAAGCAAATTGAGAGCAAAATCGAAAGGGTGCAATTTGTTTTCATAGACTACGGCATTTACGTGAGTTGATCATGTACAAAAAGGCTGTGTGGGGGACAAATACAGCATAATGCCTTGCAAACATTTGAAATCATGCTTTACATTTACCTCAAAACGATCAAATGCATTGTTTAAACTTTTATTTTAACTCTCGACGGCGTAATTCGAATTACGCTGCAAGGACGGTCGGTGTGGTTTTTAGAGTGTCCGACGACTAGAGATATTCCGAATGTATTTTTATAACCAATGAAAGTCGTTGTCACAAAATGGAAATCATTCGCAACTTTCGGACAAACATGGTGAAAATAAAAACATTTTGACTAAATAAAATGTGCAGACGATTTGTTTCGCGGCTAATACGGAAGCTCGCATATTTCACCACGGTAAATTTGTTCGAACTGTTGGGTCCTTCAATTCTACCGCATTATTATGCTTATTCATGACGATAAATACAAAATATGAAGGTTTTTATCCTCGAAATTTGTATTTTTGGTTTTATCGGAATGCACCTTTCGAACCGGCTGGACACAGGGATCTAAACTTTATGGCATAACTTTTTAATAAGTTGATCAATTTCGATGGAATTTTGCATGTGAGTAGTTTTAACAATGTTGCGTAAGAATATAATTAGTTATTGAATGTATCAAAAGCTAATTTTTGTTTTTTGATACTTTGAAAATCTGTGTTTTAGGGCAAATATACCTTGTATATAATACCTAAATTTCGAGAAAATTTTTTTTTTCAATTTCTTTTTCAACGATACTGTTACCTGTGCCTTCATCAGGGTAATACATTTAATTTCAGTATATAATAATCTAACCATTAAGGTAGACTTTAGTATAATGTAGTCAGGGAAATAAATACACATGGGGCCTACACACTGTCACAATATTCGAACACTGATTTTTGTATTAGGTCCCATCTCTAATTTATAGTAATTCAAATTGTCCTGCCTTATTTATATGAAAGCACTAAAAATACATTATAACTTAGAATAAGAGCTAAATATGGACAAAAAATCTGCAGTTATGTCATTATAACAATAAAAGGTAACACTATTAATTATGTAAGCAGATCAGGCTTACTTAACTCCACACTATTTATGGTACAAAATTAGAATTCTAAGCATGTGGGGTTATTTATTGGCAGATTTTAAAAGACAAATCCTCTTAATCCCAAATTCTATTTAATCCAAACATTTTGTTCATATTAATACGGAGAGTGTTCAGATAAATAAGGGAGTTCACCCTATTATTTTTAAGATATATTTAAATTTTACCGGCTAGGACTCAATATTACCCAATCTCTCAAAGAATACCATTGCTATTTCATTAGTCATTCTACCATTTAAGGACAATATTTTTTACCAATTTGCTTGAGGTATCATGATTAAGTTTGTTATTCAAAACTAAACTCCAGAAGGGATTTCACAGTTTTCTAAATATTAGACATAATTTGAATCTTAATTTTGATGCCATATAAACTCGGACCAATTTTTCAATTATTTATATGAGTCTAGTCTTGCATCAAGTAAGTGAACTCAAAGATTGCCAATAGTTGTGATTTAGCTCAGACTCAGATGCTATTGTGTTAAATGAACTTAAATCATATCACCCAAACTAAAAAAATTAACCTGGAATAAAAAATTCTGCTCCCACGACTATATCATTCGGTGTTGGGTAAGGTAAAGAGGAGAGTTTTTTTTAAAACACACTTTTACAGTTTAAAGTAGTACTGAACATAGTTTACTAATTTTGTCGCAATTAAAATTCTTCATAAAAATGTTTGGGATTGTTTTAGGTTATAAATATTATCTGAATGGAATATTAAAGACTATCTTAATATTTTGTACTAATGGTTAAAAATCTACTGACCCAGGTGATCTTTGACAATGATATATTTTGCTGGCTTAGAAAAATAAGGTCGATAAGTTTTAAGAAACCATGATAATCCTGCCAGAAAACAAATCTTTGTTAAAGGAAAAGCAAGTCTTTTCAACGTCAGTTTGGTCGACATGTCGTTGACCACGTCTGATTTTCATAAAAAAATAGGTTCATAACATGCACTTTGTGGTGCAGATTTTGAATATGCCTTAAAAGGTCAATAGTAGCATTTATGACTTTACTCCACTAAGCCAGTGCTTTGTGTAACGTTTATTACCACAGGTAGGCCAACCTTACAAAAGCACTAGCATTTGTTTGCTGGGTCTAGCTGCCTACCCAAAGAAATTGCCCCTAAATAGTCTTACAGTTATTTTTATGTAACACACATTGTTTATTAATTAGTGGCACTGATTTTTTACTATAACGTTAAAGTTAAAAAAAAACACATTTAAAACCTTCATAACCTACCAACATATTTTCTGCAATGCTGGTTAGGCTACTGTAAACAAACACTATTAATGTTGACCGTATCAATATTGTCGTATTTTACCTTTGTGTTAATCTATAAGTAAATTAAAAAACAATAAACCGATGTATTATGTATTGATTAATGTACATTAACACATTGTGTTTGTTACAACAGCTCTATTGGGAGGTACATAAAAACTAATCTTCTAAAAAGAATCGATTCAAAACTAAATGGTTTATTCAATTTATCCGTTGATTGACCTTATTAAATCACAAGTCGCCTATGTATCGAAGGTTGATATGTCATACACAACATTGTTTGGACTTATGTCCGCAAGTGTAGACGTAATACATTCAATTGTAGTGAAACATTTCTGGAATATTAGGTAGCATGGATGCTTGATTCTATCGACTTGGAGTTAATTTGAAGGAGTATTATATATGAGTTAATAATTTTGTGTTTTTTATTGAAATTTGGAATAATTATAAGTACATGAAAATGAAGAAAAAGCTGCAAAGGTCACAGACTCTGCCTATCATTAATCTAGACAGGCCTATCATTAAAAATCATTATTACCCACCTGGGAAATCCGATGTTGACGTTCGAGAAAAAAATGAAGCCAATCGGGCGAAAGTTGGTCAGATTAAATACCAGAAAATTTCAAGAACGATTTCTGAAAATGTTCAAAAGACTTTGGATCAAACAATAGTTGAAGAAAAAAATGAACGATCTAGTTTGCCGAGTAGTCGCAGTGAACCAAATAGAGATAATAAAAATAATGTTGGAATTTTAAAGATGCCATTGCCTTCGATACATGGAGTTAGTAATCAAAGCAATAATGACACAGCTGACGGTGTCTGTCATGCAATAAATGGTGAGCTTTGTTATTGTTCACAAACTCTGGGGGTAAAGGTTTGACCCTTGGTGGCAACATTTTAAAGTTTTAAAACAGTTACCTTGTATGACCTAGTTATTGACATATTACATAACCCATATTTAAACATGACATAAAAAATAACAAAATGATCGTATGCCAATCTCATTTTAATCAGACGGATATAAGCTCCACTACTTTACACTGATATAGGATCTAACCGCACTCCGTATGGAGTCGATGTGAACTTAACATCATCCAATCAAAATGCTACTTTCACAAGTCTGAAAGTGAAGAGATTCTGCTGTAGTTTACATGGAGAGAGATGTTTAAACTTTATATATAGATTGTTAGGTTAGTCAGTACACTCACTGTAAATGCAGGTACAAAATACACTAGATAGGTCATTTGAATGTGACCTCTTATGTAGTACATACACTAGGGAGTTCATTTGAATGTGACCTCTTATGTAGTACATACACTAGGGAGGTCATTTGAATGTGACCTCTTATGTAGTACATACACTAGGGAGGTCATTTGAATGTGACCTCTTATGTAGTACATACACTAGGGAGGTCATTTGAATGTGACCTCTTATGTAGTACATACACTAGGGAGGTCATTTGAATGTGACCTCTGATGTAGTACATACACTAGGGAGGTCATTTGAATGTGACCTCTGATGTAGTACATACACTAGGGAGGTCATTTGAATGTGACCTCTTATGTAGTACATACACTAGGGAGGTCATTTGAATGTGACCTCTTATGTAGTACATACACTAGGGAGGTCATTTGAATGTGACCTCTGATGTAGTACATACACTAGGGAGGTCATTTGAATGTGACCTCTTATGTAGTTCAGATTTTAATGAGATTGATCATATGCATAATGATACATAAGGTTTTCTACTGTTTGACTTCCTGACCTAGTTTTTGTTTACTTCAGACTATCTGAGCACTATTGAATGTTAATTACCAAGATTATAGAACAGTGATTAATTGACACCAAGTTTCAATAAGATTCTCAGACAAAATTTGTGACCTTATGTGTTAACAGTGTTCCTTTTATTTGACCTAGTCATGACCTAGTTTTTATACCCAAGATGACCCAGTGAACTCTTGACCTAGTTTTTATACACCAGATGACCCATTGAAATCTTGACCTAGCTTTTATACACCAAATGACCCAATGAAATCTTGACCAAGTTTTATAAGCCAAAATTGCTACATCTTGTGTTTCCTAAGCAATAATTAATGAGGGATGGGTAAAAAGATGGACGACATGCCAACTTTAAAAGCTCACATGTCACCTATGATGTGACATGAGAGCTTAGAAAAGATTGAGTGCCAGCTATTGGAGGTCTGAAGAGATACAAATGATTTAGCCAGTTAGTGAGTAGGTGTTGGTATATAGCAGTCTTCGAATTTGGCCACTAGCCCGAAGCCAGAGGCTTGTAAAAACTGGGCCAGGCTAGTAATTGTCTTTAGGTGACTAGTCTGAAAGTCTAGTGAAAATTTAAAATAATTTTAATAATTTAATGGTCTGACTAGTAAATTTCTTCTCAGGCTAGTAAGTTCTGGCTTGTTGGTAGCCCGACTGGCTAGTACTTTGAAAAGTTTTTCGTGAAGACTGATATAGTTCTGCGTACCATAACTATATGGTATTTTATTTATACTGGCACAGACCTTTTACGAAATGGATTATCATCGTCAGACTCAGACCTTGGACTAATAAGTATATTTAGGGCTCAGTGCAAACTATGGTAACTACAGCAATTTATAGGGGCATATACAATAGTTTTGCACTAAGCCCTCGATATAGATGTATTTTACTGAATATTTTGTATTATTCACCATTTTTGTTTTCTACTTGCAGGAGCGGGTTCTTACTCCTATGATAACAAGTTCTTCAAGTATGAAGGCCAGTGGAAGAACGGCAAGAAACATGGTAACTAAGTTTTGCATTATTTAGGCAATATTATACTCTTTGTACTTATGAATATGCATAGAAATTCATAATTTATCATTGATGTTTTAGTATAGGAAATTGGTTTAACTAACCATTGGTTAGATTTCAACAAAAAAATACAGTTTAACTCCTCTAATAATAAGCACATATACCATTGGCACTCAACTATTGGATAAATTGCAAGAGAGTTGTTGCCCTTTTTTACATTTAATAGATTTTTTCTATTTCATCTTAGACTAAATCTTTTAGTTGTATATACTAAGTAGTACTTATAAGTTGTAATAAGACAAAACATTTGAATAGAAATTAATACAGAAACTAATCTGTTGTTTACTCCCTCTGTGTTCAAAGACTGCCAATTTTATTTCAAACATTAAATCTACATGCACTGTACTGAACTTTCTTAAAGAGGCATTCCCTATAACTAGCATATTTTTCTGTACTATCACATTAAATGAGCTAAATGAGTAAATGTACAAAACGCTATCAATTATCATAATTTGTCAGAAGAAAGTGTGCGCAAATATGTCTCTATAATGTAAAAAATATATTCGAATCACCAATAATAATTAATCCCTTCCAGATTTATTATTTTGTCAAAGGAAAACAATTTGTTACTATTTTGGCTTGTTATGGAGATACATTTTCATTTTTTTCTCGGTAATATGTGGGAGCGTTTTGTTGAAGATTTGAGGAGTTTAAGCAATAATGACTCTCATTTAATGTATAATATTCCTGAATCGATTTAAACGATCAGAGTTATAGGAAACGCCTCTTTTAAGTTTGCTCTGACAATATTGACATTTTAACCTTTTGATCGCTTGATTTAATTTGACTTTTGGGTCACATAGAAAACTGTGACCCATAAAAACTTACCGACATAACTTTAAATTAGATGTAAAGAGTACTGGAGCATGCAGCACTTATATGAAGTGACCGTCACCCATATAATTTACTTAACAATAAATTAATAGTCTAAATTGTGTAATTAATACCTTTGAATCAGTGAAATTGAAATTATTGAACCCTATATATTATATAGACCTTTAACGGCTTCCAATGTTTTATTCTGCACTTTTAACAGAGCATTTAGAATAGTGAGACAGTCTTAGATTAAACTGGATTACATTTGTAATTATTTAAAGTATAATAGAACTGTATTTTGTCTTTCATTTTAACTTTAGGTTTAAAAGATTAAGTTTGTAACTAGTTGTATTATATATGTATTTCAAAATATGTAACGTTTAATAACTTTGGTGCAAGAGCATAGCTGAGTTAATACGATAATTAAAAGAAGTTTTATTTTTGGCTTTTAATTATGTACTTAAATTTGACCGTTATTAATCAATAACATTGTGATACGTTGTTAATCAAGTGGTAACTATGGATATTGTATGTTAATGAGTGGAACTGGAGCTTGTTAGAGAATTAAGGAGTTCAGAAAGAGAATATTAACATACCGGTACTTTTAATTACTTTTACATTAAAACAAATCAATTAGCATGTTTCCTTGATATTACCGTACTACCCAACAAAGTACTGTAAATACGCAGCCATAAGTCGCATGCAGCCATAAGTCGCAGGGGGACTTTTGAATAAAAAATCAAGGTTTTTGTCTAAACCCTTTCATAGGTTGGATGTATAGTTTTCCATTTTTGTGAAAGCTGAAATCATGTGCTCAGTGTCAAGTGTCGAAGGAAATGTGGTCATTTTCAGCTAAAGTTGGGAGGAATGTGGTGATTTTCTGACAGAATATGGAGGAGTGTAGTAATTTTCAAACAAAGTTGATGGGAATGTGGTCATTTTCAGATAAAGTCAGG
Source organism: Spisula subtruncata (assembly GCA_963678985.1). Classification (NCBI taxonomy): domain Eukaryota; kingdom Metazoa; phylum Mollusca; class Bivalvia; order Venerida; family Mactridae; genus Spisula; species Spisula subtruncata. The sequence goes on from OY787667.1 coordinate 31,992,559, forward strand.
GAGATGCTGGTCAGTTTCAGATAAAGTCAGGAGTAATGTAATGATTTTCTGACAAAATCGGTAGTAGTGTAGTAAACTCTTTCATAAGTCGCGGGGTGACTTTTTAACTTTTTTTGGGACTGTTTTCGCCCGACTTATGGCTGAGTATTTACAGTAGTTAGTACACATCTGTGTGGTGGTTGCAGGTAAAAATGGTGACCAGGATTCAATGAAAAAAACCCAAAGAAGAATCTCCATTCTCCACTATGTGTTGAGCAAAGCCTTTATTTGCCAGTCAGCTGTCTGCTGAAATATGGCAGGCAATGAAACATGTGTGCATCTACCCATACTTCAACCAGGGTCAGACCCTGGGTCCTATCAGATATTGTGTACATCCGTGTACATGACACAAGTTTTATTTATGAATTTGGGTTGATGAACATTTTTGCAATTCTAAGGGTTTTACAGTAAATATTAGTAAATATTCTACAATGCTTAGTACATCCTAGCTTAGTGCTTCCCATTGCAACCTTTATAATTCCCTAGGTCAGCCTGCTGCTCCCGTCAACTGGGGTATAATGTGTACATAATCACCAATTTCTTCAAACTAAACCTTTATTCTATTATTTCCAGGGTCAGGAAAGCTGACATTTTTAGACAACAGTTACTATGAAGGAACCTTTCACAATGGCGAGATTGAAGGATTTGGAACCCGATATTTCGCTGCTACTAAATGCAAATATCAGGGACAATTTCGCAAGGGGGAACTTCATGGTAAAGGACGAATGATTTGGCCTGATGGCTCAATATATGAAGGGTCATGGAATAATAATAAACGAGAGGGTAAGTGAAACTATATTCAAACAATATGCACTCTGACCTTACTAGAAAACAGGGCCAATAAAACAGTTTGTCCCTTTGGCGCAACAAGATAATGTTTCTCAATATTATCATCTATGATGGAAAAATTGTGATTGTTTGCTGATTTCTCTGTCTGTTTATTATTATCTCTGTCAGTTAGTCCATCAGTCCGAGCTTCTGACGTATGCCACTACTACATTTCTTTAGGGACTTTGACAAAACTTTCACAGAATAACTACCATGAGAATCGATCTACAGTATATATTGTCAAGATTAAGTGATTCAACCAATAATTCTTTTTGTCTGACTTATGGCCATTTGTTGATTATCTTCACGTCAGTAGGGGGTAATTTTTGGTTGGTTATGACTGCTTCTTGTGTACTTACGGTATCCAAATGATTATTTTTTCAGGATTTGGTGTGATGAAATCAGTAAAGGAGAATTGTTTATATAAGGGGACGTACGTTGACAACAAGAGGCAAGGGCAGGGAATGATGATTTATCCGTAAGTTTTACTGTTTAATTATCTCCCTTTGTTTAAGTGAAGGTGTCAATCCCCATGGTTACCATGGCAACCAGACTATATGATTCAACCAATCAAAAACTAATATTTCTGGCATGACCTTTTCTAGCCATTTAGCTGATGATATTTAGTAAAAGGAACTGGTTATTTTATTACAGCATGATTTTGTACATATATCATATATTTATTTACTAGTTTGCTAGAAATGTACAGTAAATGCTAGATATAGTTACCTACAATATTATATGTATACATATATTATATACATACCCTGTAGTGGTGGAATGTTATATTGTTCTTTAGGATTTATAGTTGCATGTATACTGTCATATGCGCTTTTAATTTAATTAATTCCATAAGCCTCCTTTATAATAATTTATCTTACCTTGACGCGGCCAGGTCCCAACGTTCCTGGTCTCCATAAACTTAAAGTAACAGGCTCACTGGGAAGACTTGACTTAATCAACATAGTTGCCACTTTAAATAAAGTCACTAGCTACAAGCATTGTCATTGCTGTTCAGGTTTTCATATGAGTTTAATTAATTGTTTCACAAACTGATCCCCGACACTCTCTTACTTATCCCTGACTGGTTAATGAAATTACACAAAATTTAAATTTTATTTCTGGATTGCTATAAGGATAATAATAATTGTACATTTACATTGTGTAAATGTGAAGTTCTTCATGTTATTACATTGATACCACCCAATCAACTGTTTATGCTAATTTTTCTAATTCTCATGGAATTGCCCTCGTTCTTTTTTTTTTCTTCCTGGACGAAGTAACTTTTCTTATTTTGCATGCTCATATTAGTACTATATTCAATCTTCCGTGTATCAAACTTTCTAGGAATATAATATTCAGCATGTATGTAGTATAGTTGCAGCCCTCGACATAATCCTATATGGACACATTGTTCTTAATGTAGTTTGATATTTATTGGGCATTAGTAAATTTTGTGGAGTAATTATTATAAACAATGTATATATCAATATGATAGCCAATCATGATTTCTTCACTTATTAGCCTTAGCTGTCTACAGAAAACACCCAGGTAACTGCTTATATAGATTTGTGGACTTTTCTAGATTGGAACTATTAGTATGGTAGCAATACATGTATTATATCACTGTATGTTGTAAGTCAGACACATGTAGGATGTATTAATAATAATGTATTAATAGTATACAAGTTATGAGTTAAAAATTAGTATGCGATACAATGAGTTGAGACTGTTGTTCTGACAGTGGTACATGACAGTGCGCTTGACTTGCAACAGGGCAATCTGGTTTTGAAACCTAGTCCTAACAGGCCATTCTATGAAACTTTTACAAAACTGTTGATTGGAAAAAGTTGCTGGTTCTTCAATTGTTAAATGGTACTGGTAATATCACTAAAAAATGGCACTAAACCAAAGAAAAAAACTTTAATTCTAGGATTAATTATGCTATGAATTTATGGAAACATCTGCCTGGCTTGCAACATTATATCTTATCTATAGTCTTATGTTTTCTCTTACTATTAAATATCAGTTACTGTACTGTTCTGTACCATTAGACTGCTCTCTCTCTACTGTAGATTATTCGGAATTTGCCAGTATTTGTATTAATATTTTTTTCCTTATTTTTGAAAAATGTCAGAAATATTTCCTTGCTGGTTTCAATTGTGATAGCACACTTTGACATCTTTTATGATGGCTTACATTTTACTTAGAATGAGGTTGATGTTTTCTTGGATTAAATTAGGCATAGGGATTATTTTTTGCGCAAAGGAAAGAAATTAAGGAGTTCAACATTAATTGGCAAATCACGAATAATGTACAGTAGTAAATGTGTGAGTGTTTCAATCAATCGTTGAAAGATTTTGTGAGTACATTGTTAAGTCTGTCTGTAACATTATAACCCCAGTAAAAAATATCAGTGGAATACCAGTGGAATATTTGATGGAATACCAGGAGGTAAAATTTTCATGGGGGAGACCCACAACCCCCCCCCCCTTGCGGGATTGGCCCCAACTTGTCGCTCAAAAGTGCCCTTTTGGACAGTGCCCTTTTCAAATCCTGACTGGAGCACTGCACTGGTTGTATTATAATGTATTGTAACTGTTAATTGTTATGGACCGGAGGCCTTAAATCAATAAACTTATGTTATTGTTATGTTATTATTGGTTAGTGGGTTCCCAGTGGAATTAATTCAATCCAATTGTATACTGCTAGTATTCCACTGATATTTTTACATGGAAATTTCATATACAATAAAGTTAATATATATTTATACTGCAAGAACATTTCTACATGCATATATAGTCCACCTGGTGTTTTTATAGAGGTAGCACAGCACCTTATTACATGTATTATTATATAGGTATATGTTTGTTAGTATTGTCAGTTGTTACTAGTGATGCCTTCATAAGCTGTGATGTCAATTTTCTGATTTATCTGGAATTTCCGATTTATCATTCCTGAAAAAACAATGCACTCTGACCAAAACAAGTTATTTGATGAAAATAAATCAAGAAATGGCAAAGTTATGGCACATTTAATCTGCTCTCATTAATGAAAAATATACAATTATCCAGATTTTTAACTAGTTAAGTAAATTCAACTTCAATAAAATCTCACTTTGAGTGGAGATTTGTGCTTGGGACGCTTCAAGAGATTTAGACTGAAGTGTTAAATATTAAATTAAGTGAAAATTATGAAAATGATATTTAAACAATATTTCATTTATTTAAAATGTTTCACCCAAGCTACCTTTTCACTTGAAATTTTTTTAATGTACATGTCTAGATCAGATTAATAAAATACAATATATATATGTTGAAATTGTTTGGTCCTTGATAAGTCTAGATTATTCCGTTAACAGCTTATCACCTACTTGTAGGCTTAAGTCAAGTTGTTCATGTTTTTCTTTTTTCATTTATCAAAACTGCACTCAACAATACGCCCCTTTGGCGCAACAAGGTTGTATCTTACAACAAACTATATAGAGAGATACAACCTTGTTGCGCCAAAGGGACGGAAAATTTATTATTATAGCTGTATTGTTGTACGGGGTATTTTAATAAAACATTTAAATCTGCATGTGACATAATGATATGTCTAGGTGATAAATTGATCATTTCATGAATTTATATAACTGCTGTCATATGTTTTAAATGAAATATCAATTGTCGAGTCAATAGTATATTGATAAAAACTTTACCAATGGTCGTAAATCTTCTGTCATATATCTGCAAACGCGAATTCACAGGTTAAAGATACTCGTTTAATTTGTCCATTTGGAGCAAGAAGGTTGTATCTCACTGTATATATAATTTAATGTATATTGAGATACAACCTTATTACGCCAAAGGGACACATATCTTTGTCTCTTAACATAAATCAAGAGGAAAAGCCCACTGAGCTCGGCCCATGGAGCTCATGCATTAAGCATGACAACACTAAATTTTCTAGGATGACTTTGTAAAGAGTAATAACCATTTTCAACTTCAACATTTTGGTTTTATTTTTATACGCCCGTTGAAAAACGGGACGTATTATGTGAACACCCTTGGCGGGCGTGCGGGCGTGCGGGCGTGCGGGCGTGCGGGCGGCTGCGTCCAGAAATTTGTCTGTACTCTTACTCAAACAGTTTTTGTCCGATCGTCTTCAAACTTGCTGACAATGCTTATTGGCATAATATCTAGGCCAAGTTCAATTATAGGCCAAATCGGTTCAGGCCTTCTTGGGTTATGGTCCTTCTTTTACCAAAAAAATGTGAAATTGGCCTTGTCTGTACTCTTACTCAAACAGTTTTTGTCCGATCGTCTTCAAACTTGCTGACAATGCTTATTGGCATAATATCTAGGCCAAGTTAGATTATAGGCCAAATCGGTTCAGGCCTTCTTGGGTTATGGTCCTTCTTTTACCAAAAAAATGTGAAATTGGCCTTGTCTGTACTCTTACTCAAACAGTTTTTGTTCGATCGTCTTTAAACTTGCTGACAATGCTTATTGGCATAATATCTAGGCCAAGTTCGATTATAGGCCAAATCGGTTCAGGCCTTCTTGGGTTATGGTCCTTCTTTTACCAAAAAAATGTGAAATTGGCCTTGTCTGTACTCTTACTCAAACAGTTTTTGTCCGATTGTCTTCAAACTTGCTGACAATGCTTATTAGCATAATATCTAGGCCAAGTTCGATTATAGGCCAAATCGGTTCAGGCCTTCTTGGGTTATGGTCCTTCTTTTACCAAAAAAATGTGAAATTGGCCTTGTCTGTACTCTTACTCAAACAGTTTTTGTCCGATCGTCTTCAAACTTGCTGACAATGCTTATTGGCATAATATCTAGGCCAAGTTCGATTATAGGCCAAATCGGTTCAGGCCTTCTTGGGTTATGGTCCTTCTTTTACCAAAAAAATGTGAAACTGGCCTTGTCTGTACTCTTACTCAAATACTTTTTGTCAGATCGTCTTCAAACTTGCTGACAATGCTTATGGGTGTAATATCTAGGCCAAGTTCGATTATAGGCCAAATCGGTGTAGGCCTTCTTGGGTTATGGTCCTTCATTTACCAAGAAAATGTAAAATTGGTCTTATCTGTACTCTAACTCAAACCGTTTTTGTCTGATTGTCTTCAAACGTGGTGACAGCAGTTATGGGCATAACATCTAGGCCAAGTTCGATTATAGGCCAAATCAGTTTAGGCCTTCTTGGGTTATGGTCCTTCTATTACCAAAAAATGTGAAATTTGGCCTTGTCTGTACTCTTACTCAAATAGTTTTTGTCCGATCGTCTTCATACTTGCTGACAATGCTTATGGGTGTAATATCTAGGCCAAGTTCGATTATAGGCCAAATTGGTTTAGGCCTTCTTGGGTTATGGTCCTTCATTTACCAAAAAAATGTTAAATTGGTCTTGTCTGTACTCTTACTCAAACAATTTTTGTCTGATCGTCTTCAAACTTGGTGACAATGCTTATAGGTGTAATATCTTGGCCAAGTTCGATTATAGGCCAAATCGGTGCAGGCCTTCTTGGGTTATGGTCCTTCTTTTACCAAAAAAAAAGTGAAATTGGCCTTGTCTGTACTCTAACTCAGACAGTTTTTGTCCGACCGTCTTCAAACTGGGTGACAACGCTTATTGGCATAATATCATGGCCAAGTTTGTTTTTAGGCCAAATCGGTGCAGGCTTTCTTGGGTTATGGTCCTTCTTTTACTAAAAAAAGGTTTTGACTTAATATGGGCTTTTATTTCATAATCAATATTTTTTGTCACTAGCACACCCAAGACGGGCGTATTTTGTGACATTTTGGCACTCTTGTTTCCCAATGTCTTATTTCAATAAAAATACACCAGTATTTACTCCTAGCACAAAATTATTGCGCATACTTTATCAAAATCACACTTAGGGGCAGTAATGTCCCTTTCAATGACAGCTCCTGTCATTACTTTGTAATCTGTGCTGAAAATAAAGGATATGTTCTGTTCTGTTCTGTTAATATATGATTTATTCCGCTTGTCATGACAATTGGGACAAAATCATTCAGATTGAAAAGATAATTCCTTTTTGTGTTTTAAAGATAATATTAAATTGATGACATATTACATACCACAAAATATAGTTTGCATACTTGAAAAGAACATTCATAAATCTTTAAATATTGCATTACAAGTTGTATGATAAATTAAATATATTGTAATAATAAACTATGTGGTATTATAACCCTAACTGGAGACTCGGGTAATTATCTCGTATTAAATCAGTAAATTTTATACATAACCACCATTCGTAAAATCTCCCTCATTCAATTATTTTTATTAAGTGATAAAAAATTATGTTGATTTTATTTTAATGGAGATTTTACATTTATATCTAGCAAGTCTATTTTATTACTTTTTAAGTGTATCTACCATGAAAGATCTTCATTTATTTGAATTAAAATGTTTTTTTTTTTTTTTTTTTTTTTTTTTTTTTTTTTTTTTTTAAATTAATATAATGTTATGTTTGATATACTCGTAAAAGATGCATTATATTCAATATTTATTTAACATATTTGCTCAATTTTTTTGTGCCGACCTGTTACAGTCTCTCATGTCCACACCATGCCCATAATAAGAAAAATTATGTCATTATTTCAACTGCATAAAAAATACAAAAACTGGCAACTCAGAAAATCTCTCATGAGATTGTGGCAAAGTATACCATCAGAAATAGGGCGTTGATAGTAATTGATATAAGTTGTGGAATTTGTTATACAGCTAGAATCTAGTGTATCAATTCTACTATATTCAATGCCACAATATTTTCAACAAAATCTCACTTAATTAATGGTGTTGTTCTGGTTGTTTTTCATTCATTCATTATTATTAAATTTTAACTTTTTTGAGTGCAATAATTTCTTTATGGGTGTTTTTCTAGATTTCCTATTTTTATTATCTGTACAGTTTGATGTGACATTATTAAGTTGATGATAATTAATTGCATGATTTTTATTTTGTATGTCTATAATTAATATAAAAAAGTTGATGTATATTTATTATTTATCAAAGTGATTTCATTAATATTTCTTTTGTGTTCTGGGAGCACTGTGTTTTTATTGTTTAATTGGTTTCCTAATTTGTATGCATGCAGACATTCATGAAGTCATTTGGTGTACATTGACTTTCAATCCAGAGAGGGACAGGGGTTTGGGATTCTTGAATTTTTTGAAAAAATAAGGCTATTTTAAATTATTAGATACGGGTAGTAAGATAATTCCCAGTATATTGTTAAACTACCAGTATTCTTGAGCTAATTTACTGTTTTGAAATAACTGCTAGTTTAGTCCATTCCCTACCCTCATAGTATACGGTAGTTGAAAGAACCTAGTATAGTATATTTAACAGTGTTTCTTAGCAACTAATTAAAGACAAGTTGAATCATTGACACAAAAGCTAAAAAAGTGTCCTTCGAAGTTTGGATAGTCACCTAATATTTAAATGATTTACTTACATGAATACTTTAATGTGTGCAGTACCACCTCATTAGAACAAGCCACTGTTTGAGAACCACACGTTGGTTGTTGTACAGAGGTTGTTTCTCTGGAGAGAAAAAATCATAGAAAATGAATAATTCTGGGAAAAATGATTATGTTGCTTATAAGAAGCTTTTGCTCCATGTAGGGCAATTCTGGAGAAGTTGCACTGTACATGTTTATTGAGAATTTGATTGTTGGCAATGAAACCAATGCCAAGATATTTCACAAAGCTCTGTTGTGTTGTTTTTTCGAGCATTCATTTTGGCAGACTAGTATGTTTCATTCATTTCATTTGAAAACCATCATGGCATAATTTATTATTAAAATGTGCTTTTATTAAAGAATTGTACTATTTTGTCTGTTAGTGTCTTTTAAGTTGTAGGTCGTTGGTCACGCTTTCAGGGAAATAAACTTGAATGACCATGCATTGTAACGACTGTCTCGGTCGAAAAGCAAACAAACAAACAAACCAATAGACAAACAAACAGTGTCACTAACTAACAAACTGTAAGTTTAACTTATTTACTGGTGTTTTCAGTAAAGGAGATCGTTACCAAGGAGACTGGTTCCAGAACATGCGTCATGGTGACGGGGACTTAAGATATATTGATGGTACAGTATATGAGGTCAGTGATGTTTAATCTTGTTTTACTCAATTTTATACCAAATCTTATGCAAAGAAAATGAGTACAAGTTTATTACCAAAAGACATTTGAAGTCCACTCCGGGGATATTAACTAAGTCATAGCAACTGCACAGAGTGCAAATCATGACAATTACAAATCAAACAAAGGTTCCTTACTGATCTGCTTATAAGACTAGATTTTAGAACCTTGAATGCATGGTCAATGGGAGGGGGGGGGGGAATCTAATAAATACACCCTACAAAAATGTGTTCACATGTACATTTTATTAAGCAAATCCTAGTAACTGATGAAGAAATTTTAAATTAAAAATTGAAGCATTTCCTGCAAAAACTTCCACCTCTTGAAGTCAATTTAATTAATAGTTGACATTTTATGATTTGTTTTCAGGGAAAGTTTGAAGATGACAGTTTTAATGGTGAGGGTACTATGAGACATTGCTCAGGACTTGTATACCAGGGGGTATGGCTTAACGGCAACCCTACCATATTACCATCAAAACTAGTCATTGTCAATCAATCAGGAAAAGAACCATTGGAATTTATACTAGGACAACCATTTGATTTACAAGTGAAATGTGTGAATGATAACGGTGATATTATTGAAGGTAGGTTGATGATACACTTATTTTTAGTAAGAATGACTTCCAATGGCCAATCAAGGGGAAACCTTTTTCATGAAATTTTAGCCAAGATGTGGTTACTGGGTACTTCATATAATTGCAATAGCTTATGATCAGTGGGCCTTTAAAAGCAATATTAGGACACTGCTCCCAAAAAAAAAACTGGTTGGACCCCTTCTTGAGTGTCCTTGCATGACATGTATGATTGAGAAATCACTAATTTCATCTTACAGACTTAATGCCTTTGAACTGAAATCTGACCCATATTGACCCATCTATATGAAACTTTGTATATAGTAAGCTGTCATGGAGGCCTAGCTTGGCATTGTATTTAGGGTCAGAGGGGTCAAGGTCATAGTTACTTGAAATGGAAAAAAGGGGTTTTGCTCAATACGTTGAGTTTAGATTGATCCATTCTCATCAAACTTTGGGTAAAGCAAGCTTGCATGGAGACATACCCAATACAGCACAGAAAATCTGGTTTCACAGCAGTGCCATGTCTTGTTTTTCATGAAGTGGAAGCACTGATATTTATACTGTATGTTTTTGTCTTGTAGTTGACAGTGGTCGGGAACTACGTATAACTGCAGGGTTTAAATATATGAAGGCAAAGAAGGGATCAGCATTATTTGATTTAATAGAAGAATATGAAGAAAAACCCATGAAAACACCTTAGTAAGTAATACAGAATCAATCCTCCTTCATTATTCTCCAATCACTATATAATAATATACCCTCTGTAGAGCAATAATCGCTTGATAACAATGTCATCAAAATTTCACTAAACATAATAATTATGATCTATTATAAATTAAACCTCTGTGAACTAAGAAGAGCAAGTTGATCCCGATTTCTGGTCAAAGTTGGAGCTTGATTATTTGTGAACACCATCTGTGATCGTGATCTTTAACTTGATCCTGAAAGTTAGGCTTTAGCTGTTTTGTTAACTAAAAGCCTGTAGAGTGAGCGACCATCTCTAAATCATCCGAAACAGACTTGTTCCCAAATATTTTCAGGCTTACACATTTTGCCCTGATTCATGTATACTATTCTACAAGTATTGCTCTCATATATGTACAAAATATTGGCTTCTTTTTACAGTTACGACGTATTACAATATCCATTAACTGATTTTCTTGCGGAAGAGGATGAGGCGGATGTTGAACCAGAGCCAGAACAAGACGATACATTCGTCGAAACCAGTCGAGAAAACAGTAAAATAGGTATGACCTCAAATCTGAGTTCTTGATCTTTGTGTACTGTATACAAATGCTATGTATTGTATAGTTATGACAATGTACACTGTGGAGTGTACGTTCTATGTCTGACTCTAGTGTTGGTTGCCAAACACCGCCGCCACCAGGTTCTTTTTGGCTTTGGATTGTCTGCACTACAGTTTTGCTGTATTATTACTTGTCAAACACTTTAGTGTAATACCCTAAAATGCTCTACCATAGGGGTCTTCCTTCATTCTAATACAGTAGATGGAATGTCAGTAATGGGTCCTTCCCCTTTATGCCCCTTCCTGCTACCCTAAGTCATGTTGAGTTATCAGTCAAACAGTTCCATCTTAAGACTTTATATAATATGCCTGTAGATGCAGGGGTAAAATTTTTCAGTCTAAATACTGATTTCAGTATTTTTCGAAAAAAAGTACTATGTTATTTACATGAAAATCATCTAGTCCAGTATTTTGACAAGCAGTTTTCAGTATTTTGAAAATTTGAACTTTTACCCATGCAGAAGTTGTGTGTGGTGGTGGTTGTATGGTGGTGGTTGTGTTAGCTACTAGTAGCAAGAGTTTGAGACCTGCCTTTACTAGTTCCCAAGTGGAGAATTATTATTTTGCGTGAGAGATGTAGTTGCTTTATGAAGGGCTGCCCGTGAGAGGTTGCACTGAACATGTATCTGTATCAATGTTACTTCTACAACATACCTGCCAAGCTAGTTAAATCCAAGATAGGAGTGATCAAGCAAAACATGTCACAAGATGCACTTAAATGTGGTTTAAAAAGGATTCAGATGCATAAACAAGGAAGGTTTAATTTCTAGTGGTTATAAATATGGGACAGAAGATCATAAAATGAATCAAATACCTTTGTTCAAAGTAAGGTGAAATTAACAACAAAAATAGGACTAACTCCACTTTAATAGGAGTACTTGGCAGATATGTGTACAATGTGATGTGTAGCTATATGTTTGTGTATATGTAACTATATAATTTTCAGATACGCCTAGATTGTCGCGCAGAAACACACTAGTTAGTCAAACTAGTTTCAATAGCGCAGTTTGTATGTGGATTTCTATCTCCCCATGTTTTCAGACTAACTTCCCATTGATTCGGTCTAACTGTATCATGCACCCAGGATAATGTGATGCTTATAAACATTGGCCGGTTTAGTCTACTGTTGTAAAATTGGTAAATTGTGTACTAAAATAACACTGATATATCATTCACACAAGTTTGAGTAATCCACCTCTGTGGCATATACCAAATTTTACCGCCTTTCACATTATCCTAGGCGCACGATAACAATTGTCCCTTCAGGGTAACAAAGTTGTATCTTATATATTGAGATACCACCTTGTTACACCAAAGGGACAAATTATTGATTTAATTGTTAGTTTAATTATAGTAATATATTTTAGGAATAAATAATGATTTTGTGCTGAACGTTATGTTCTCCTTAACCATTAATAGTATTTCATTGAAACCTCACTTGAATAGTTGCCACGTAACTTTGTTCAGCAATTTGTCTGGAATTTAAGGTTGGATGATTTTTGCTAGAGTTATGACCCTTCTTTTCATGGAAGTCAGATATATCTTTGTGTCAAAAACTTTCTAGTGTGATTTATGAAAGAAGGTATACAAAAAATGAGTTATACAAAATATGAGTTAATTATACAAAATATATTAACCACCCTCGTTATCATTTCAGTTTTGCATGCAAACTAATATCTTTTTAAATAACATGGCATGGATAGGATGGAAATCTTATGCTACTACATTAACATAGATAACACCCATTGAATATTTTAAAAGTTACGGCAATCATAAGCTTATGTTAAAGTTTTGGTTGAACATTTTACAAGTTATTTTACAAATAGTTTAATAATTTTCAGATACATCATCACGCAGAAACACACTAGCTAGTCAATCTAGTAATACACTAGTTAGCCAATCTAGTTTCATTAGTACTGCCCGTATGTTGCTTTATGTCTCCCAATTTTAGTCACGTGTCACACTCAGTCACGCTCACTCTGAGTTGGTTCCGTTCCACAGCAACACATGTACATTTATATTTACTTATTGTTTAAAGACACAGGGGTATTTCACATTTATTTTGTCACAATTGTTTTGCATATTTCAGTTTGAGTACAATTTTATTTGAGATTTTCCCTCCTGAACACAAATTACCACACATTGACTGCTTGATATATCTTGATGATTCACATACTTTATATGACTGAAACACCGACTATGACTTAATTTTTGTTAGCAAAACTTATTATTTCCCTGATATTTATAATATCCGCTGTCTTTAGTTTTTTTTAAATTCAAAAGTTAAAATCATGTAAGACCGTGAAGAGCAAGCATTTTACACTCAAAGTCTGAGTTTCAGTCATATAATAATTGAACATGCATGCTTGTTCAAGAGGCACCTTTTATTGCAGGTTAATCATTCAAATTTTATAACTGTTAACTAATATCTATAAATTTCATGTATAACTATGCTACCTTGTTTAACAGACCCATTTATACTTGTAATTTAGGTCTTTGCTTGTATATAGGTTTGACAATGTTTTTGTAATTTTTTATGTCTCAATATTTAAATATTTTGACATAATTATTCTAATACGATACTACATTATGTAATATTGACATTATAAGTCAAACATTTTAATGAAAGGTACTTGTTTTCATTTGTTTGGTAACAGCTTAATTGTTAATGATTTGATAAAGACTTATATTTCTCGAAACCATAAAAGCCATAGCATATTGTGCAATCTACAATCTTGTCGGCATAAATTTAGAGAAATTTACTTTTTGGGATTCAAACAAGGTTTATATAAAATTATGTAGACAAGATATCGGCTGTTAAAGTTTTTCAACAGAAAGTGGAGGACGCAGTCAAAATCTCCATATTATAGAGGTTTTAGTTAGCTGACTTACTGGATAAGATATCAATAAAATGGTCTTTTTCATAAAAACTTCGAAATTTTATCCTATTGAAATTAACTTATTTTACAGTAGTTCTTACTTAATGTGAAAAGTGATGGAACGGTTCTGTATATGTTTTAGCTGAAGAAGACGAAGCTCCAGTAATTAATCAAGTAAAGGAGGAGGTTACAACAGAGGGTGAGGCGGGTGAGACAGGAGAGACAGGGGATAAGATAGGAGAGATGAGTGAGGTACCTGAAACTCCGGCTGAAAGTAAACTAGAGAGACGTCTTAGCTCAGTTTCTATACCAGAGACACCAATGTCTGGCACCACATCAGGTAGTTATACTCTATCATTGTCTGAGAGATTATTAAGCTTAGACTATCAACGCTTTGTTTTCATTCACCTAAGGCAGTGTGTGGTCTTCAGTTTTTTGCCTGGCCTTATATTATAGCACTAAGTACATGTATTGTATGCTCACATGACAGTTTGAGAAAGGAGCTGAAAGGGCACAGGGTTTATCAAGGGAAATCACATGCTAACAGCAATGATGGTCACAGGTTCCGCCCTGTAGCAAAGCCATGTCAAAAGGTTTTTTTTAAAACTCGGCACTGTTTTGTGGTCAATATGTCATTGGAAAACCATTGTAATTAAAAGTGGATGAGAGTGCTGTTTTTGAAGTGCTTAATTTGTTGTGCATTGAGTGCCTCATGCACACTCTCTATCATTCATATGGTACTGTTTGGAATCCCCTTTTGATGCCATATAGAATATAGACAAATTTATACACTAAAACTGATCCATGAATGATACCATAATGTGAATTATTTCAGCGACACCTGGATCATTATTGGAAGGTATTCTCTCAGAGAAAGATTCTCGTCCTCTACCTCCCCCGGTCGCAAACAAACGCTCAGATGATGGTGTATGTGAATGGACTAATATCGCACTTGCTCAAGCCCCACCCAGATTCCCTCCCTTTGTTGTTCTTGATGAAGAGGAGAGGAAGTTACGAGCCAGACAAAATAAACAAGGTATAGTCATTATACATAATATATTGTGTGACTTTATAGTATAGCTTTGCGAATATGACACGAACCTGACCTTTTGATTAGCATAACTTAACAGTCGATATATTGTCTGTATTTATAACCTCGGTTGTATGTTTTCGTAGTCGAGGAGTATCACAAAAGACGCTCGAAATACAATACAAACACAAATCTGAAATACAGATATTGCACAATTTGCTTCCGGAAATTGAAAAATTCAAAGGAGAACCTTGTAAAATATTAATGCACAAAGGTCAGGGTCAGGTCAAATTCGTCAAGCTATACAGCGGTTATATGTAGATGCATGTCCGAGTGTTGTGATATAAGTGTATTATAGATGATATGAAAAGTAGAATAAAATGCTTTGTTAACTGTTATGATAGTGATGTAGTTTGTATATTACAGTAGCTGGTAGTTGACTGTTTCCCTGATATATCCAATCAGTAGAATATTCTCTCTGTTTTTTGTGAATATTTTTTATGAAATAAGTGAGAATTAATGAAATTCTTTAGATATATTGACTTACTTGACTTAGTCCTCTTCATCCCGTCTGGGACATAGGGCTGTAGATTTATTAAAGTACAGTTAATTAAACCTCTGTAACATAGCCACCAATTGGACCATATAACAGAAAATCCTATATTATAATAAATAATAACAACTTCGTAAAGAGGAAACACATTTGGACAAGACCAGTCTTCTCTGTGAGCCTCTATATTGAGATTTACTGTAGGTTTGAATAAATGACAAAAATGTGAAATAGTTAAAACAGTTGTGATGATTGGGTTGTTAATTTTAAGGTGGTCGGTCTTTGTGTGGGGTTATACTGTATTATATGCTTTGTTGCAAAAGAGATGTTCATCATTGTAATCAATTTTACCATTTTTGTATTTAATCATTAATTTAATGATACTTAATGGTATTTATTGAGTTAAATGATATTATAAATATAATTTTATTTTGTATGTTATATTTTTTGACAGAATCAGGTATAATATTTGTTCTTGTTTATTCTCTTTTTTCTTTCATGTCTCTTGTAGATCATATTACATGCACAATTTTAACATACAGTATATAAAGTAAACATTATTAACTTACTAAAGGACTTGGAATAACACAAAGTCATTACATATTTAGTATATATTCAACATGGTATATAACATAAAATCATTACATATTTAGTATACTCAATATCTGTTATATTCTTACTATTTATCATACTATTTAATCATCAACATATTTAATTGTACGGTAACGCAATAATGCTTCTGTATACATGTACAATGCAAAGTTGCTGCTTTATTACTTGGCCTTTCCAATTATGAACATTGCAAACCTATGAGCTATTACCTAAGGGGACTAGAGGTCCAGAAATCCATCAATGTTTTTGGTAAAATGAGATGATATATTTCCAAAAATGTGTCAGGGCTGAAAGTCTGGTCAGTATATTGCTCCAAGAGAAAATGGCAGTTCACCCCTTTGATGCACAATGGTTGTATCTCTCTATATAGCATATGGTAAGATACAACCGTGTTGCACAGTACACCAAAGGGACAGTTACTGTCTGCTGTTGCTGGTCTGATGAGCCTTTCTGAGAGAGGTTACTAGATTTCCTGGTAGTTCCAATCCCAATGACCTGACATCAATATCTGCCCTGGTGAATGCTTTGTAGAATCATCTAACACTTAGCATCATCACCAGTCTATAATAAACAATCATCTATATTTACTTAATACATCTAGCATTGTTTTAATTTATGAAATTTATTTTAAAAAAGGATTTTCATTGTGACTTCTATCGCATGACATTTCAACATACTGTTATAAAGTTAGAACAATTATGTTTTCTTTACAAATGTTGGAATTATAGTGACTTTAAAGTCACTGATTCTGTTTGTTTTTATCATTACATTCTTTCGTTATCAAATTCTTGATTAATTACCGTAATCTGCCAACTATTGGTCACAGGTAAAAAAATGGGTGAAGATTTAAAGAAAAAGTCAGATGCACTGCATAATGCAGAAATTCTTGAAAAAATGATGAAAGCTTAAGACTATGGCCGTTCTTATTGGCTCATAGGAGACAAGGAAATTGTCTTAAGCTGAGTAAAGGACACATTGTATTTTTGGTTTTGATTCTGGGACCTGGGTTGAGTTTAATAGTGTGGGCAATCCTTGGAGGATTACGGTATCTTCAGAATAATTATGAAGAAAATATTGTTTTTGTATTCATTGTTAATATTATAATGTTGCTATGGTTACTTAACATTTTCAGAGCGTATAGTACGAAAAAGGAGTGTTGTAGGCATGAGTATGTGCTGGTTATATAATTATATCCAATCTGTTCGACACCTTTTCCCGGTTATATATATTTCTACTAGTCCTTATGTAAAATATGTATTTGCAGAGCACACATTTAAGTCTGTCTTGTTTTTTTTATTGAAATTTCATAGTATTTACAGAGGACAAAGGAATATGAATTTCAATTTATTATCACAATTTGCTATCATTCTATTTCATACTACCCATTCACTAATGTTGCAAATGAAATTAAAAATGAAAAGAGTTAATTAAACACACACATTGGTTTAATACAGATAACAGTTTATAAAATAAATGTTCATGGTTCTGCAAATACATCTTTTGCTGGTATTTTGGTAAGGGAAGTAATTCATTAAATAATCGCATGTTGATAGTTATTATAGTTACCTCCCTTTGTCCCTTTACTGACAGGTTGTGGGAAAATTAACGAAATCCATATTTGGAAGAAAACCCTTACATTGTAGACAGGTGAACTATAGAAACCAGAGAACTGAGGTTATCTAGGTCGGCATCCTCAGACATTTGTAATGTCAAGAAAAAATTATTTTTTTTCAAAGCTTTTTTGTTAGGCTATTAAAGAGCTTTAATTACATGCAATACATTTTAAACGACACACCATTATTCTTTATAAACTTAATTGGCTACATTTGATTTAATTTTAACAAACAAGATTATAAGATAACTCAATTTTCAAGATTTTAATTTATATCATGATTATGATTGATTAATTATGCTAGTTAGCAACCAGAAGAGCTTGTAGGGTAATATTTCTCTTAGATAATGCAAATTATGGTAGTTGAAAATTATTTTAAAAATTAAATTTTGATGTCAAATTTTGTAACCAGTTTCTCATTTATTTATATTGGATTATCAATTAACAGTATTTGTTGGATTATAACTCAGTTTAAAAAAATACTGATAATATTAGGATAGTTCCTCTTAGTGTGTTTTATAAATACAAGAAAAAGTTTTGCACCAAGTTATTCAACTTTTTTGACAGGTTAACTTTCTATAATAGCCAAATCATTAATTGCTCAATACGATAATTAAAACAATATAATACTAATGTATGATAGATGTGTTTATAAGTTAGTTATTACATTTCATTCTAACATATCATTATGAATACATATAGCATCAAAATGTCGCGATCATACTCCAGGAACTCCAGGTAAGTCAGTAGGGAGCACAAATTGCAGATTGGATCCATGGGCTTCTGTTAGACACCGTATCTACTACTGGAGTAGTAATATTTTATTATGTAACTAATTACCATGTTACAGATGCTCAGCGTAGAAGTCGATACAGTGTAGCGGGAATGTGTACGTTGGTTTTCACCCACCACTATCAATTGTCTCCCTTTCTTTAATTGACCTCCTAACAAAACCAATATCATATTAAAATTGCTTTCCTTTGATGGTGACGTGGCAATTTTTACATTCTGAGAAGATGAAGGTTAACCAAGTTCAGCCAAGGCTTACAAAAGGTTGTAAAACCCTCGGTACCTTCCTCAATGAAAGCTTAATTGTCCTTTTGGCGCAATAAGGTTGTGTCTTACTATATACTTTATAAAGAGATACAACCTTGTTACGCTGAAGGAACAAATAATGTGATAACTTGTAATATGTTCAAATTTATTGTTTTACTCATTATCCCTTTATTACCAGGTTCCATTGCCTAAGCAAAGCGCCATCTAGCGCCTTCATTTAGTTACCTCCCATTTAATTAAATAATGAAGGCAGGGGTTACCTCCCGTGGGAAGCGCATAACATAGCACTTTGCTTAGGCAATGGAATCCTAATAACCATAACAGTCACTGATTAATCTTTACCAACATGTCGGCCATATTGGCTGTTCTCATCTTGTGGGCACATGATAAAAAGTTTTCTGTTGAAGTCACTGTTATAGTTCACATACATTAACAGATGTATGACAAGTGTGGTGCACCATGATTATACCAGAGTTAGACTGGTTCCCTTTGCTACAGCCTTGTTCCTTTAATGCAAAGTTTGAATCAGGAACCAGACTGTAACCAAGTGTCATATTTTGTTCATTTATTAATCATTTGTGTACAGATCTTCTGAGGAAACCACGATTGTCCGTTATCGGATCAAGTATGTGAATAATACATGCACAGTGTGTTTTGTTCTCTGTTGCTATTATCACCTTGGTAACGCACGATATGTCGAATCTCGGACTGACGTGTCGGAAATTGTATGTTTTGTTCTCTCTCGCTATTATCACCTTTGTAACACATGATATGTCGGAACTTTGACTGACGTGTCGGAAATTGTATGTTTTGTTCTCTCTCGCTATTATCACCTTGGTAACACATGATATGTCGGAACTTTGACTGACATGTCATAAATTGTATGTGTTCTCTGTCGCTATTATCACTATGACAACACTGGGTGTGTGGGAACTTTGACTGACATATGTCAGAAGATGCATGACCAATATGTCTCTTCTATTCTTTCAAATTCTTAAAGCAAAATATTTTGGTGACTGGGGTTATCTTGTTATTTATCTGCTAGGCTTACGAAAGGAATCAAGAATCATACATTTTATGTCTTTGATAAGTTTTTACTCTTTCTGTAAAACACTTGCAAAGTGTTCATTTGATATTTGGTGTGATTGGTCAATGTCTCTCATATATTTCACTTACTGGTATTTAAATGTGTGGTGTTATCATTATAGATGTTGGTGCAAATTTTTTTGTATGGAACTCATTTAATTTTTGAATAAAAAAACACTCTGAATTTTATTAATTTTCTGATCAAAGCTTTGTTACACTAGTGTATTATAAAAGTCCCTTATGGCTTTACTCCCACACTGTCTAACATGTTATATTTACTATAACTGGATATTATCATTATTTATAATCATACACACTATTCTGCGAGTGTCATTGTTACATTATGTGTCACCTTGGCTCAGCAATCTGTAGTTTGCTTTAATTTCCAAAAATGTTTAATTATTCTATCTTTGAACATGGACCATTTATATTAAGCTCTGAAATTGTATCAATAGCTCATGAATATGGAGTTTCGTACCTTTGAGATCTCTACTTTTACTTACAATTAAATCTATTTTTGAATATGACACTTTTAGTGCTTTGATTGATAGTTTCAGAAAATGATCTTGAAATAGACGACTATAAGGGTAACATAAAATGTATTAATCTTGTTCATTCTGTAACATGTTGTTGTTGCGATAAATGTATCCTTATGGAATTCTGGGTAAATGTGTCCTTGTGGAATTCTGGGTAAACGTGTCCTGATGGAATTCTAGGTAAATATGTCCTTGAGGAATTCTGGGTAAATGTGTCCTTGTGGAATCCTGGGTAAATGTGTTCTTGTGGAATCCTGGGTAAATGTGTTCTTGTGGAATCCTGGGTAAATGTGTCTTTGTGGAATCCTGGGTAAATGTGTCTTTGTGGAATCCTAGGTAAATGTGTCCTAATGGAATCCTGTGTAAATTTGTCCTTGTTGAATCCTGTGTAGACGTATCCTTGTGAAATCCTGTGTAAATGTATCCTTGTGGAATCCTGGGTAAATGTGTCCTTGTGGAATCCTGGGTAAATGTGTCCTGGTGGAATCCTGGGTAAATGTGTCCTTATGGAATCCTGGGTAAATGTGTCCTTGTGGAATCCTGGGTAAATGTGTCCTGGTGGAATCCTGGGTAAATGTGTCCTTATGGAATTCTTGGTAAATGTATCCTTGTGGAATCCTGGGTAAATGTATCCTAATGGAATCCTTGGTAAATGTGTCCTTGTGGAATCCTGGGTAAATGTGTCCTGGTGGAATCCTGGGTAAAAGGGTCCTTAATGGAATTCTAGGTAAATGTGCCCTTAATGGAATTATAAGACTTTGATAATCGCCTTGCTGACACTTTTGATAAAGGTTTCTTTTTATGCCCCCGTATCGATAGATCGGGAGGCATATAGTAATTCACCTGTCCGTCCGTCCGTCCGTCCTTCCGTCCGTCCGTCCGTCCGGCCAGGTTAACCCAAATTGACCGTTTCGTCTAGCATTAAAATGGCTTGCTACAAAGTTTTCAAACTTGCATGGATGTTGTATATGACCACTCTCCACGCGCCTGTATCACCTGACTCCATTTTGACCTTCACCTTGACCTAATTTTGGACTTAGACTTATTGAAAGGTAAAATTCTTGGTTAACCCAAATTGACCGTTTCTTCTAGCATTAAAATGGCTTGTTACAAAGCTTTCATATTTGCATGGATGTTGTATATGACCACTCTCCACACGCCTGTATCACCCGACTCCATTTTGACCTTCACCTTGACCTAATTTTGGACTTAGACTTATCTCCCCTTTAGTATTTTTACAATAAAATTTTGTCTGGAGCGTATCTTCAAAACTATTTAACGTATTGACTTGAAACTTGAAATATAAATAGATGGCAACTTGGAGAAGTGCATTGACAAAGAACCATAAATCTGTCTGTCTTAAATTTTGAATTATCTCCCCTTTAGTGTTTTTTTATAGTCAAATTTTGCTCTGAGTATATCTTCAAAACTATTAAACATATTGACTTGAAACTTGGAATATAAATAGATGGCAACTTGGAGAAGTGCAATGACCAAGAACCATAACTCTGTCTGTCTTAAATTTTTAATTATCTCCCCTTAAGTATTTTCAGAATCAAATTTTGACAGGAGCGTATCTTCAAAACTATTTAACGTATTGACTTGAAACTTGAAATATAAATAGATGGCAACTTGGAAAAGTGCATTGACAAAGAACCATAACTCTGTCTGTCTTAAATTTTGAATTATCTCCCCTTTAGTGTTTTTTTATAGTCAAATTTTGCTCTGAGTATATCTTCAAAACTATTAAACATATTGACTTGAAACTTGGAATATAAATAGATGGCAACTTGGAGAAGTGCAATGACCAAGAACCATAACTCTGTCTGTCTTAAATTTTGAATTATCTCCCCTTAAGTATTTTCAGAATCAAATTTTGACAGGAGCGTATCTTCAAAACTATTTAACGTATTGACTTTAAACTTGAAATATAAATAGATGGCAACTTGGAGAAGTGCATTGACAAAGAACCATAACTCTGTCTGTCTTAAATTTTGAATTATCTCCCCTTTAGTGTTTTTTTATAGTCAAATTTTGCTCTGAGTATATCTTCAAAACTGTTAAACATATTGACTTGAAACTTGGAATATAAATAGATGGCAACTTGGAGAAGTGCAATGACCAAGAACCATAACTCTGTCTGTCTTAAATTTTGAAATATCTCCCCTTTAGTATTTTCAGAATCAAATTTTGACAGGAGTGTATCTTCAAAAGTGTTTAAGATATTGACTTGAAACTTAGTATATGAATAGATGGCAACTTGGAGAAGTGCAGTGACAAAGAACCATAACATCTGTATCACCAGATCACACATAAAGTCGATCAAGGCACTGCTTTCAAATGTGGCATTATTCGTTTACCATCATAAGCCCCTTATAGTTCAAAGTCATGTAACACTATCAAACATTTTAACTGAGTAATGGCCCGTGATTGACTTAGCTTTTTATGGACATGGCTTCCACGGGGGCATAAGCGTTTATTGAACGCAGTCTTGTTGTCCATCTTCTTTTACTACAAAAATAACTTTTTTATTTCACTTTAATGTTCTTCAACAAAAAACCTTTCATTCCAGCCTTAAAACTGACACATGTATAGTGCGTTAGCGACTAAGCTGGACCCCCATAAACCTTAAATATCTTAAAAACTACAATGCCAATTAGAACAAAAATGGGTATGTCTTCGTAAAACACCCTTACCAACTCTGATAAAATAAAACGGAATTTTCGGTCCACAGAAAAGTGTACTTTGCATAGACGCCTAATGCAAAGTTTTGAGTCTAAAACAGGGTAAACACGTATGGGTATTGGAAGTGACCGGAACAGCAAAGGTCAACAATTTGGTCCAGTATAACTGTACATTAAGTCACACACCAGTGACTGTTGAAAATATATAATGAGGCCCTTGGACGAACGTTTATCTTAGTTTGTATAACTGAAGCAACTTCGTAGCAATATTTGCAAGAAAAACAATTTATTTCTTGTTTGTATAAATGATCCTTCCAATCAGAAGATGGGCCTCAACTATATAAACATTGGTGATCGGACAAATGTAAGTCAAAGTTATAAAATTTTCCGTTATAGTTGTTACATAATACAATAGCATAATCTTAACTAGCTGATCGTAATAGCTTATTTTACTCCCTGTCTATTTGTTGATTAAAATACCCAAAATAATACATTAGACCCAATGGGAAAAACATTAATTAGACAGCAAAAAAATCTGAAATTTAAACACAGAGTTGGTAAAGGTAATTAAGTTAACTCTGCCTAATTTCAATAAAATTGCATAATTACTTTTTAAGATATTTAAGGTTTATGGGGGTCCAGCTTAGTCGCTAACGCACTATAGTTTTATGTTTGTTGGTGACCATGGTTATCACTACTGTCTGTTTTGTGTTTCAATATAATTAAAATACGAGGTGTCAGAGAAATGTATCATTTGGTACTTTGTGTTGTATATTTTAAGGTTCTGGGTTCTTTTGTATTATATTAATGTTTACAATGCTACTGTTTATACAACAATTCTAATCAATTCATTTTATCCATCTATTAATTATTGGAATGTTGAAATCCATATACCACTGCTGAAATTTTCATTTTGAATGGTGTAAATTTTATATGATCTCTACACAATATTATTATAACATTAGGGAATTATTTAAATCATAATTTTACATGTTTTGTATTATCTCTTCAATGTTCAACAATAGATTGACACAATTTAAGCTCTCTCCCTTTCTAAATATTTTCTCCCGTTCTATAGGGAGACACTCATCTCATACCTACTATTGAGTAGTTATTTATACAATCTATTTTTACTTGTATTGCAGTGGAGGCAAAGCGCTTGAATAGAACTGCACATGATGAAAGATATGCAAGAATAGGTAAGCGTAACATCACATTGTGATTACATCACGGTGGATTCATTGTGCTGAGATAGGGGAACTAACTGAGAAATGCTGAAACAGGCTCATTTCATACAGGCACATTGGGATTTTTCCAGTTTTCATATAATTTATAAGATCGCGCCCTGTAAAATTATTTGTATTGCCTACATCTAAGATGATACCATATTATTCCCATTAATGTTATGAGATGATGGCATTTTAATTGGGAATCGGTGCATGATCGTTGGGTAACTAATTCAGCCCTATCACAAACTTTCACCCGCATACAGTGGGGGAGACTTATTGGTTTGTGCTAGACGTCTGTCTGGATGTTTAGGTACAAATTGTCTGAATGTTTTCTGCATTTGTTCTCCTGAACAGGCCAGGTTTTCAATGAAACTTCACATGAATAGTTGGTACAAAATATAGTAACTGATGTGCATGTAAACATGCATTTTTTGTCAGACTAATATTACCGTGGAGTTATTGCCCTTTGAGGGAGACTGTCAAGCACTGTTCTAGTTGATAGCCATAATTAATTATTTAATGTTTCAGGTGAATATGTAATAATGGTGCATGATGTTACAAACCCACCATTCATGGGTCACACATTAGAACCAGCTTACATTCTCGTTAAACTGAAAAAACCAAAGAGAGAAAAGAAACCAAAAGAAGTGAAACCAAAGTAAGTCAATTGGTAGTTTTATCTCTATTTGGTCAGAATTTATTGTGATGTTATTTCATCCCTACCAAAGATACCAGGACCAATGATTACAAAGCTTTTTTCAAGCTAAACTGAATTTTGTACTCAAACTTTTTAAAAATGTTTCAAACAGTGAAATGTCTTTAAATTTACTGAAACTTTTCTTTTACATAGATTGTCTTTTTAAAACTGTTCTGTTTCATGGAGTGCTTTGTGGGAATTATAGTAATAATTATTTGACTGTTGGACTATCTTAAGGTGCTAATTAAGTTGCAAACTCAATTTGATTTGAGCATTGCAAAGGCTTTATAATCATGGCCTGATGAGTTAATTCAGATCCTGAACTAAAATAACTGATAAACCAACCTAAACTAATGTCAATGTTGGGCCACTATCATTTTTTAAGACCTATGTCATAATTTAATATTGTTTTGCTGAGGTCAGTCAATTTCCTGATGCTAACACATTAATATGTCTGAACCCCTTAATCTAGGAGCATCAAACTTGGTATGGAATTTGTTCATGACCACCAGAATGATGTCCCCTTATATTTGTTAGATCAAAGGCCAAGATCACAGGCAGTGTTTTTGCTCTAAACTTAATCCTCTACCGGTACATTATGTAACATGACATATAATTATGTAAATTTGTTGTTGTCTTTCATATATTACACCAGTCCCTTAATTTTGGTGGATAACATGAAAGCAAAATTAAAAATAAATGCTAACTAAAGAAAATTGATCTGAATCAAATTCTGAGATATCAGGTTCATATACTTATTATCTAGTACATGTAGTTTATTTCTTACCACTTACAATACCCAAACTTTCAATGTAAAATATTGGTCGCTTGTTCTTATTTGAACATTACCTTAATTGTTTTAAAAATTATGACTTTGCATACTTTATCTCGCAACTTAGTTTTTTTGAGTGCACCTTGCTGGTATGAAAATATGGTTAACAGCAAAGTTTTTGTCTCTATCATATTCTGACTCACATTCTCGTTCTCAGAAAGAGTTTACTTCCTGGAAAGTAGTTGTTTATTATTATTCATTGTATGCATGTGTAAATTATTTAAGTCTGTGTATTTTACTATCTGGATTGAATTTCTATTTATAGAATATTTCGCTTATGAAATAAACCCTCACTTTATTGAATTCTTCTTGTGCATTTTGTTTAAGGTATATAAATACAGTGGCACCTTAATAATAAGACCACCTTTGGTGGAACAGTTGAAAACAGGTCTTATTATTAAGGTGGTTTTTATATCAGGGTTGAATTATTAAAAGAGTAATCACAGTTAAAAAGGATCTCAATATTATGACCTTAATTTTGAGGTGGTCTTAGAGGTTGCCTATTTGTGAGGTTTTATATAGAAGTTATTTTTACAAGTTTTTACCAACTTGTGACTCAATGATCAGAGAGGTTATGTGAAGGCAGCTAAGCAAATGCTCGTCTGAAAGAAGTCATTTGAGTTTTGTACTTTAAACTGACTAAAAATAATAATTTTATTTGTTAATACTTTGTATTATTTTAGGAAAAGGAAGTATGTATTATATAATAAACTATGTGTTTCAGGGGAATAAGGGGACTTTGTGTGCTGTGTGATTTATAACCAAAAAAAGTTGATTGCAGTTGAACATACGTTTTGAAACTTTTAAATGACCCATGATTGTATTTTTTTTTATAAGTGTTAATTTTTTGTTGGAAGGGAATTCAACAATGACCTTTGCTAACCCTATGCTATCACCAAATTGGTAGATGGGTTATTACCTCTTTAATGGTTATACTAGTGTTGTCAGTACTTTGCTAAAATTAGGGAAAAATCTCCAACATATTCCTAAAATATTTTTATATGATTTATATGCTTTTATTTATCCTTGCCACCAGGCAAAAAATAATAGCGAGTCCCCCTGAATGAGAAGCGATTAATCATTTTAGTTCGGGGGCGGGGGGGGGCATTATATTGAGTGCATGATACAGAAGATGTCTAAGTTCCAGAAGCATACTTGGTTCTTTTACATGCTTCATGTTGAGCTTCAAGCAAGGGACCTAGGTCTTAAAGTCTGTTTGGCAGATCTGTTATTGAATTTAGTCTCTTTGTTAAAACAAATATTTTAATATATTTATTATTTTGCTGTGTTTGTTCCCATGGTAACAGGTGAATGGTAATTATGAAAAATGTTCATTCATATGTATTGACAAAACACAATTCAACTTTAATTCAACAGGACTGAGTGTTTTCACTTTAAATTTGTGATGTATAACTCTAACGCGGTATTGGGACCTGTGCCACTTAAAGTAAACAGGCAGATCAGGTACAACAACATAAAAGGATATTGGAAAAGAGATTATCTTGTTCAATGTGTATAGCTTGGCTATTGTGACCAGAACCTGACCTTTATGCAAGAATATATTACAAGATTTTTGCTTTGATTATATCAATTTCCGCAAGCAAATCGTGCAATATCGGTATTTCAGATTTGTGTTTGTGTTACATCTTGAACGTCTTCGTGATACTCCCCAATTATGAAAACATACACTCGGTGTTGTTAACGTAGACAATATATCGACTGTTAAATTATGCTAATCAATAGGTCAGGCTCATCTCAATGTGGCCAAGCTTTACCGTTATTTTAATTTACTTGGTGAATAGAAGTGAGCAGGTAAAATACACTTCCGCTCTCCCTAAATCGATGTAATGGTCAGTGATTTCTGTTTATATTGACATTGCAGAATATCGCGTTAGACTTATAGCCTTTAATATGTAAAATAAAAACACCCAACGGTTCTCAGGACAGATAGGCAAGTACAAAAGACACAGAGCTTCCTATAGGTTGAATTGTGTCTGTCAATACAAGTTAATTGTCATGTAATTGTTTTTTATTTGAAAAAGGAGGTTTTGTTTGTCCAATTGGAAACCTTGTTTCGAGCAAATTTCTAAATCCCAACTTTGATTTTAGTCGCATTTGATATAATTTTTATTTATATAAACTCTGAAAATTCTTTCAATCTAATGATGTAATGTGTTCATTGTGTCTTACAAACATATACATTTAGAAATTCTCAGGCAATAATATGCTAAGTCTTGTACAGCCATTGGATATAAAGCTGTGACAGATATCCAACGTACAGAAATTTTAAATGTAACGGTTTGTCAAATGACTGTGAGTGACATATGCTCTCAACAAAGTTCATACAGGCTACCGTATAAGTGCTTTATATTGTCCTTGTCAACCAATGATTGAATCTGTAGTGGGGATTTCCCTTTTAAATCCTCACAAGTCACGGAAGAATTTCAATAGCAGTTTTATACAAATTTATAGTTAATCACTCCAAAAAACACTTGTAACAGATCTCTTATCTCAAATTCCAGAAATTAAAACTTAGATCTAAATATCAAATTCTTGTAAAATGCAATATCTTGTCAGATTATCGGATTTTAGAAATGCAAACATTTCCATGGCTTAGAACCAGAAGGTCGTAACTACTACTTACAACCTTATAAGACTCATACATATTTGAAATCTGCTTCACAAGGCGCTTCTTATGATCCTGTTTTCATGAAAATCTGAAATTGTCATGTTGACCAAAATGAAGTGTTTTCCCATAGGTAAAGAGTAAATTACAGACAGTTTTCTCTTGTTTTTCTCAATATATCGATTTTGTAGTTACGACCTTCTGGTTCTAAGTCAGCGATTTATACAATACCATGTATATTTATCATCCAATTTGTACTATATTGCTCAATTTAAATTCAAAAATATTTACATTTATGCGCAGAGTTAAAGTTGCATTACTTTTGTGAAATTGATCATGTTTGAACATATCTATGAGCACTTGCTACTTATTGCATCTTGAAGCAAGTCGTTTCCTAGCATAGTGCTAGGGAGCGTTTAGGGTGTAGGGTTTAAGTTAGGCAACGGCTCCATGATCAAAGTTTATTTATATTGCTATGTACCTTATTCCAGCTGATCAGATGATTCAACTTATACCCAGTGTATGTCATTTCTTTGATTACACAAATATATATGTAGTGTAACATTAAATTATTAAATCTAATCTTTTCAATTTGCACATATTTTTTATAGTTTAAAAGCAAGACACTAACATTAAGGTTTGTATAGCGGCATACATAGAGTAGCCAGTTGATGAGACTTAGTGTATATATTGAATGTGCTTTTTGGTTGCTATGTATAACTAGAAAAAAATGCTTTTTTTTTAACTTTATGTTGCTTAGCAATTATTTATAAGTTGAAAGTCCAGTTTATAGAGCACTAGTAGACGAGAATAGTTATACATGTACTATATAATTATACAGGGAGTGAAAAAAGGGAAATATTTGATATTGTTTTCAACGTCACTGAATTTTATATACCGGTTATTATGTTATTAATGCCATGATAGTTATATTTGTTGGAACCGGTTCTAATTACCAAATGTTTCAAATTCAGATGTAGATCTGTATATAGCTGATTTTTATTTTGAATATGTTTTGCACTTTCAAAATCAATTAAATACCAATTATAATATTCTGGAAATTTTAGAGGTCACATCTGAATAAACCAAAATCGTCAATAAAGCAATTTGTGACAAATGCGTGGGAGATCGTGGGATTTATAACAATGTCATACATAACAATGGCACTGATATTTATGTAAAACTTTACGATACGATTTTCAGAAAATGACTTGTAAAAAACCCATACATAAAACGTTTATGTGTATTTTTCAAAATCGTTTAACTTGTGTGACTAAGAATGGATACAGAATACTCAAATATTTACATTCTTCTATGATCGAGGTACATGTATTTAGATTTGGATACAAAGATGTGACTGATACCATTGATATTGAAGTTCTATCTTAGATTGCACTATTAATCAAAATCTTATTAAAGTTATTTAATTGTGTAGTGCACATGTCATGTTTATTTTATGTACATAGTAACTGTATAGTCAACTCTTCCTATATAATGATCATTTTTACACCGTTGAAAACAATATCAAAATCAAAGCCCCGATGGCACTGGAAGAGCAGGGATTGTTCCTGTCGTCAGAAAAATATTTTTCCAGTCACAAAGCATATGAGCTCGAGGGCATATGCCATCCCAACGCCATATGTATGTTCCAGCATCTAGTTAATACATCATTACCTCTACTGCCTCTTCTACTCGCAGTATTTAAATGTTGAGCGTTTATCACTGACCGGATGGTAACCTAGCTTTCATAACATAATACAATCGCTGTCTCGATATATTTACCAAGCTTCCTGCAATAAAGTGCTAAGTCATCATGCAACATAATAAACACTCTCTCGGCTAAAGGTTAGGCGATAAAGTCCGAAGTCATCCTGCAGAATGCGCAATTGGATCTATTTTTAGCTCGCAATCTTCTTCAGTATATTCTTAAGGCTTACACTGACCAGCTCGCTGAAGCTCCCTGTTCAAACTCGCAGTACTTTGGCAGCATCATTATAGAACTGATTCTGTAGCCAGAGTTCTCATTCTTTGAAGAAACAGCATGATTTTAAATGATCAGTTTCAGGAAGATCTACCCCTGCCAGTTTACCCAAGGGAAATAAAACCCCTTTTTATCAAACATGAGGTTCAGGCCAATGCTTAGTAACTGTACAATATCGGAGAGTTGACTATAAGATATTGTACGGATATTTTTATTATGTTGTAGAGATACAATTCAATGTGCTGGTAGATTATTGTGTGAACAAATTAATATGATCCCCAACATTTATCTGAATATATTACATGGTTTTTTTTGCAAATTTCCATGAGAAAGTCATGCCCTGTCTGATGTTAGAAATTTAGATGAATTTGTTATTATATGGTGTGCCTTTTTGCAAGAATCTCGATTCCTACGTATCCTGCACAGATAGCAATATGGTCATGCTATATACTAAATTAAACTTTGAAATGTTAGCTAGCTTTCCAATGATGTATGACAAGTTCGTATGAGATAAAGAATTTTCTCATGACATTCAGTTGTAATGGTAACAGATATTATGGAACACCCTGTACTTAATAGCGATTATATTCACTTGTTCAAACATTTTGGCCAGTATTAAAATTTTAAACACAAAATCAACTGTTACATTTAGATTCTAGAAAGATTGAGGGTCAGGTCAATTTGTTCATACTATACATATATCTGTAAATGTTTGTAGACAATTCATGAACATGATGATAAATGAATCTTCATTTAAAGAAGAAGAAGATTAAGATACTTGACGACCAATTTGGAAATATTCTTCCAAACGTAGGCATTAATGCACAAATTTCCACACTCATCAGTTTCAATAAACTTTTGATATTTTGCATTTTATGGTTGCACTTGGTTTAAATAACCTCCGGGTATTGCAAAGTTTTGCAAGGTTTTTCTACAGTTAAGTTACATAAGTTGAATTACAGTGCACAGATGTCTTGAGGGCATTCACCTGATATGAAACTATGGATATATGCGTACCCCAAATTGTAAAAATTAGGGGGTTTCCCCTGTAATCCTGTGGTGCGTTAGCCATAACTGCCCTCAATCTGCAATGAAATGACAACTGGATTCAATACACTCAACTCTTTTAAATTATACTTAGCTTGATGTCAAACTTGTTTGGTGAATGCCATTATTTAGCAATAATTCAAATCATATTGTTAAATGAAATCAATGCTTATTTGTCCAATCAAATTTTAGTTTTCAATTATAGTGCATATCGTGTAACATCTTGATTCATAATAAGGTATACCCAGTCTTGTTTATCATATATTTAATTTAATCATTGTCATATATAAATTTACTGCATTATCCAGAAAAAATGAGACAAGATCCCCCACTGCAATACCTATATCATATGACATAAGATTTTCTTCCTGCTTTAAGTTTTAGCAAGCTGTTTGATTTAATACAGCTGAATAACCTACTTTAGAACAGGTTACACTTAGTTTAACTCCTGGTACTGTAATTGAAGAGTCGAATGTAGTGAATCCAGTTGGCATTTCATTGCAGTTTGATGGGTTTATACAGCAAGATTTTCAAATGTCAATAAAGTATGTTCCACAATAATACATCCAAAGTCCAAACTACATGATATTATGCAAAAAATTAGAATCAATTTCATATAGTATTAGTACGCAACATGGGATAAGAACAATAACAAATGGATTGTTCAAATTTTGGGCATTAACTCAGCATGGGTGTGGAAGACCAGCAGTCATGTTGCTGTGGTTAAATATACCTTAGCAGGATTAATGCTTTAGAGTTAGGCTGAACGATTTTACTAGCTGTAGAGGCATGGCGTAATACAGCCACTCAACAGAAAGGTTGATACAAACAGAATATACTATGCAGGTGGAGGTGCTTGCATGTCCTGGACCTCTAGGTTCATGTTGTTTGTTAGCAGTTGAGGTTTTTTGATTGGTGGGAAGCCATCCTCGAAAACCCAGGCAACAATCCACTCCTGCAATCAATACGTCAATGTAGCATGTTCGAGAGTAGAGACACCGCTGGGTTTTCGAGGATGGGTGGAAGTAGATTATCCTATGGTCATAAAAGGAATTCAAAGATGATATTGAATACATATACTTAGATATTTTAAAACATGTGCAATAAAGGTATCTTTTAAAGCTCTTTAATACTTGTAACTTGCTTATTCTAAATTGGACTTTATCTAAGTTACTGTGAACATTTTATGTTCTGAGGATCAAAGAGAAAGACATTTTATATTTATTCAAATTCACTCAAACGGTTTTACATTCTTTGCTGTAGATGTCACAGGTAACGTATCGTTGAAAACGGAGAAAAAACCGAACAAACTATTATTTTTTTCAGCAATACCGTTACCTGTGGTAGATGCCAAATCTCTTTGAAATAAAGCATTTCTGATGCTAACTGATTACAAGTGATAACATGGAATTCCATAACCAGCTGACTATTCAAATACCTTACAATGTTCCTTATATGACCTCTAGATTGCTTTGGTAGATTATTGGTGGATGGGTTATGCTTCAAACTTGTTATAAAGATCGTTAGTGCTATTTTCATCAAAAATATTTAGCTAGATGCTTCAAAACATATTTTGCCAGATATGCTTCAAAATATCTTAAGTAGTAAATTGTCTTTTAATATCAGTTATATCATATTGCTTGGTTGCAAACGAGTATAAAGAATGTGTCAAAAAGGCAATTAATTACTTAATTACAAAATCTGCAGCTATAAGTCTGGAGTTTGTTTCAGTCATAAAAAGTTGATGAATAAGGCTTTTAGGTTAGATCATAGGGGTCTGTATTGACTTTAATACCTCATTTGCTAAACTAAGAAATACAGTTATTCTTAAACAATGAATAAGGAAGTGGAAGACGATACAGACCCCTATGGGTTAGATGTACCACTGTAACTGTATGACAATTGACATTACGCCAGAGAAGAGATCGCTCCACCTGCTTGTGCATCGAAGGGTACTTGGCGAATGTTTTCAATTTAATCCTTTGGACCATGTGATTATAATGTAGCGTTAAAATTGACTTAAAGGGTATTGATTGACAACTGGCGTAATGACAATTGTGTTAATGCGGGGTGTTCTATATGTTGTTTGTTAGCAGATTGGTGTTATGGTATAAGGTGCTGTTGGTGTTAGTGGTGTTGTGATAGCATTTATTACATGCATCCTAAATTATTCATGCATATGTTTTACACTCATACTCAGTCTATTATTACATCAAGGACCAGTAGAACTGATCTGTCTGATATAAATAATAATTCTGTTCTGTACATGATATTTATCCATTTATACAGATATTGTTTTATGTATGATCGATTTACTGAGTGGTTTTTGTTGTCATGTATGGTAGTAGTCTCTATCAATACACTGCTTCTCAGTTCTGAAATAATGCAGAAAAAATGGTGAAACGCTCAGACGGAACGCAGATTTCGTTATGATCCTGAGTTCCGTTGCATCTCACTGGTTCTCAGTTCTGAAATAATGCAGAAAAAATGGTGAAACGCTCAGACGGAACGCAGATTTCGTTATGATCCTGAGTTCCGTTGCATCTCACTGGTTCTCAGTTCCTGAAATAACCACATAAGAAGGGTACAATCCTCTGACAAAATTTAAATAGGATTACTACCACGCTATGCTTCAGGATCATAATATTTTTGTAATTACGAAAGAGAAGAATTCAAGCTCTGAGTTCAAGCTGAGCTTTGGGAGCTTTGATATTCAACGCCTTTTTCCCGCATTTGTTGTGTTACTAATACTTATGTAATGGACATGAAATCCAGTATTTAAGTTGCTTGTAAATAAATTATTGCTTCGTTTTCTTTTCCATGGAATAAGACAAAGATCTAAAAATACAAAAATAGATCTTTGAATAAGATGACCATTGGATCAGTGTTGCTATTGTAACATTTATGCAGTCATCAGTCTGCATTATATTTTGTGTCAGTTTTTTTAATCAGTGTTTTCTCTCTATTTCAGGTGGGATACATCGAAGCATATTGCGCAAAGTATGGTTAGCACGTAGCTGATGTTGTCAACATTTAGTGTCATCTATAGTATAAAGTTACCTCCCTTGTTTACACTGTTACCCGTGGTTACCATGGATACAATGAGGGACTAGTCATTGTAGACAATATACATAACTCTTTTTAGTGAAACATTATAATTCATTTTGTGATGTAAAAAGGGTCATATTTGACATGTACAATCAAAGTGGAAAGTGGACAATGAAATCAGTGCAGAGAAACTCTGAGGGGTCATGTCATTATTGTTGATTTAAGAAAAATGTACTGTAAACTAAATTCATTTTGTCACGTAGGTTCTAAATAAAATGCCCTTCAAATTCTAAGGATTAGTGAGTAAATTGTCACAAATTTTGTGCATATACGATTTTGCACTTAGATGTTTTTCTTTGTTTGACCTAGAAGTAAAATTTGAAATCAACCCTATATTTTTTTCTGCTTTCGACTTTCGTTTAACATTCTTTACCTTGGTTTTACATGTCTATTTTAAAACCGAATGTTTTATTTTGATATTTGATTATAGATGTCTATCAGGCATTACGATTGTTAAAGATGAGGGAATAGCAGCTCCATAGTGCATGTATATAGATTTATTTTTTAACAATGATAGTTCAACATTTTATAACCGTATGTGGCGACTTTTCCACAAAATATTTGCAATGTTAAGGTGTCAAGACAGTAGTAGTCTGGAACTGTTATCCAAACCAACCTTAAAAATTTACCAGGACCATATTATGTTTTAGTGTTTTATGGCATTTGAAAGTTAATCAACATTTGGTATCTTCATATTTTGTTCATAATTTTGCACTTTTTGCCTAACCAGGCGACATATAGGTGTTGCTTTTGTTAGCATCTTCTGCATTGGCGGCGCCCTCTGTGCTCGTCCTGAGCATAACTTTGTCATTGTTTTCATGTAAAAATTATGAATACAAAGTTTTTTTGCCCTTCCTACCCTATTTTTATAGGGCTTGTTAAAACACTTTTTTTGTTGGCCTAACAGTTTGGGAAGTTAAATAGAAGATAATGCCTTGATTGAGCCCTAAAACCCTTAGTCTATATACTTCCTCGTTTCATGTCTTTAAGTACATTGACATCTTTGAACATTGAAATAGCTTTTAAACTTAATAATTGCTATTGTCCAGTAGTTTCATATGATAAATTTCCTCCTTGTCTTCTCCAATATGTCTGTCATATGTTTACATGTATCGTACAAAGTAATCGACCTGATCCTTAACTTAATTATCAACGAACTTCTTGAGGTTGAATATATCCATTTCAGCTAACAAATTGTGCAATTTCAGCCACAAGTTAGAAATAATTATGTATGTGTTTGTATTCAACCTATAGAGCGTCCTTGTGATACTTCCTGTTAATGAAAACATACTGGGGTTAAAATATAGACAAGATATCAACTGTTAAATTAGATCAGGCTAAATTCTCCGTACTGCTCATAAACATGTACTAGTATATTGATCTCTTAAATATGTATAACACATACATGTATATTACATAGTCAGTTAACTAGGCCATTAGTCAATATGATGTGCTTCAAATACAACGTTTGTGCATTAATTTATACTGCTTTTTGTTAAATCGCTATTGAACATTATGTTATTACTGGTGATAAAATTTTCATCAACTTTACAAGCATTTAGAAATAAGGGAAATTTGATTTTTCAAGACTGCAGATATTTTAAATACCCAAAATTTCTGCCTGTGACTTCCTGGCCTGGGTGAAAATTTGAGAAATTGCCAACTCATAAATGTTTGCCTCAGTGCTTTTCTGCTCTGGGAACAATCCTTAGTGGATATACCTTATTATACGATTAAAGTTATTATTGTAATGCCTTAGATGTAATTGATCATGAAATATTTTCATTTTAAAAAGACATGTTTAAAAATCCCAATGTCCGTACACCTGCCCTGAATATGCATGATACTTTCTGATATTATGTTATATTAAGTCTGTGATATTTTTTGCCCAAAAAACATTTTGTAAAATAGACATTGTACCAATAATTCAATGTATAAAACATGTTTTAAACATATTACTTTTTGTGACCATAATATAAAATGATTATAATTGTGACACTTGACATTTTTTTGGTGTTTCCTTTGTGCTAATTTATGCTCTGTTGAAAGGTGCATGAAAGATAGTTGTGCATGAAAGATAGTTGATAGATTTATTGTAATATGGTGGGATCACTAACCATGTCCCCCAGAATGTTGGCAAAATGTGCTTATCTTATCTATATGTACACCAGTTTGGTCAGGACAAACCTTACCGAAAAAATATTACAGGACCCTTCTTCTGAGCAGAGCAATTCCTGGTCAAACCTGGTGCCAGTTTCCCAAATAAAGCGCTACATAGCGCGTTCCATGGGAGGTAATCCATGGCTTCTACATTTAATTGAACGGGTGGTAACTGAATGAAGGCGCTCGGTAGCGCATTGCTTACTAGGCAATGGACACCTGTTCCTGACGAAAATTCAGTAGGATTCCTGGGCAAAAATGAGAGGATCTGCAGATGACATTACTCAGGGTTACATTTACTCAGACTGCATGCTCAATGGAACACTGCCCTCACTTTGCTTCATCATTGTTACATACATCTGTTGGCATATCGATGAAATTTAAAAGAAGATATGGTGAATTATTATTTTTAATACTCATCCAAATGTTATACTTATGCCCCGCCCCCATCTTTGATGAGGGGGTGATGAGGGGGTATATTGCTTTGGACATGTCTGTCGGTTGTTCGGTAGACCAAATGGTTTCCATTCAATAACTCAAGAACGCTTTGCTCTAGGATCTTCAAACTTTATATAGAGGTTGTTCAGGAACAAAAGATTACCCCTATTGATTTTGAGGTCATTAGGTCTAAGATCAAGGTCATTGTGACTTTTACCGTTTTCGACTATTGGGCTGCTATGGGGGCAAATTTGTTTGATCATATTTAGAAATGTTGCTATATGTTATATATATTCATATTATATTCATACATCTTCACCTCATATAGCATCTGTGATCATTTTAGTGGTTGTATTTATTTCTTTGATACACAGGAGCCAGGCATGCATGCTGAATGGTTCCCGAAAATAATTTTGAAAAAGAAAGATTATGTTTGTGTATTTAATAACATGTAGATCTATTTTTTACCACTTTACCACAATAATGTTTTTGTCTTGGTCATTCAAAAAAATGGGAGTCAGGTTCCCATTCATCGTGTTTTAGAAAGAAGAAATTTTATTGAGAAATTAAATTTTTAAAAAATGGAACTATCTGCATGCCTGGTACCTGTGGTTTGCTGTAACCTGTGATATTTACCGGTAAGAACAAAGGCCAAAGGCCAAAGGTTTTTTTATTTTGGGGTTTACAGGAATTTTAGAGAAAAAAATGTTATCTTGGGAAGTTACAAGATGCCATTTTGGATCGATCTCTATGTCACTCAAACAATGGCAGATGGGTGACCTAGGGGCCTTTCAATCCTTTTGGTGTTTTTCCAATCCCTTTGCATAACAGCACAATTTTAGAAAATATCTGTAAACCATAACATAAAAAAACTTCAGCCTTTCTTTATATATATATATATATATATATATACATGCTGATTGTGATATGTGCTGACTTGTGTATATTTATTTACATGTATTATTTTTGTATTATTGTATTAGAAAGTCACTATATATTATATTTATAATTATGAATTATGCACGTGTTATTTGTTACATGGTGCGAGTAAAAAGATATTCATTATTACATTTTTGTTGTTGTTGTTACTGTTGTTATTTGCTGATGATATTGCAAATTAAGCAGTGATGTTATGCCATGAGACACAGCCAATACGGCCATTTTTATACCAAAGACTGTAAAACAAGAGTCATGTATACAGCATATAATTCTGATGCTTTGAACAACATCCCCAGCAAACAAAATATATGGGACCCATGAGTGCCCCATCTGGGTTTCTATATGGGTCCAACATGGGCACCCCATGTGGGGCCCAAACATGATTTGCAACAGGGCGTCATGAGGGGCCATGTGGGCTTGCAATATGGGCCCGATATGGGTCCCTTGATTCCTTCAGAAATGCGATATCCGAATGGGTACCATATTGGAAAGCCCATATGGGCTTGCCCAGGTATAGACCATATGGGACCCATATGGTCATGTTTGCTGGGTCCCTTCGAATGATGTGGAAACCTCTTGAACTGGTTATTTAGTCCTTAAATGTTGATGTACCAGTGAGTATACAGTATAGGCCTTTAGATGCCTCAAACACGTAGATCATAAGATGGTTTGATCTGTTTTTCCAGTCCGGAAGGAATAAATAGGTGTGTAGTGTAAGTTATCATGTTATTTGATAGACCATTGACAAAGATGTAAATAGTCATGACCTTTAGATCACACTCTTGACTTCAGTAATTAAACCATTTTAGAGACTACCAATATTCCCGTTATACATGAAATGTCAAGTTCAAATAGGGTGTGTTCTATAATGCAGTTCGAGTCAGTAATCTGGAACATCCGTTTTCATTAGGACTTCCTACTTAGAAAAAGCTTGACCGTTGGACATGTTTATCTCTGTGGTATCCAACAGTCGGTGTTGGCTTAGTTCGATCATTTCTAGCTTAAATCCTCTTGGTGATTGTAATCACCAGAAACACCAGAAATGATGGCATCTTCATTTTGTACCATCTTTGATGAGGGTGTATATTGCTATGCATATGTCCGTCGGTCTGTCTGTCTGAGGACCAAAATGGTTTCCGTTCAATAACTGAAGAACGCGAAATGCCCTAGGATATTTATCAAATAACGTTAAAATGATATAATGATGCTGACACATGGGGACACGATCAGTATTTTGGATTTCTCTAGATATTTTTTATCATCGTCCACAAATTAATACATTATTGTAAAAGTTAATATAATTCGTTACGCAGTTAATTGCTAATATATTGAGGCAGTAAGTCAACCACCTTTCTTCAAAAAGTTATTGAGCTTTTCTGCAGCACTGCAGATGAAAATAGTTTTTGTTTAATCTTTATTACTTCAATTTGGTATTTAAATAAATGCAAAAAACATACAATACTGTTTAATAAGTGTAACGTTATGTGATTGTATTGAATATAAATAATAGTATAATCATAAAAAATCTTAGATGATATATAATTACTATATTTAAGGATGATAAATACGTTCAATATGCATTTTTTGTATATATTTCTGTAAAGGGAGGTAATACAAACAATCAAGATAATATGCATGAACATCTAAGTCAGTAAACTGTAGTATACATGCCTGCAGCTAGATCACGATTATGTACAGTACCGAGGTTGTTGTGTCCCAGGGTGGGCTTAATCTTTTAATTAATTTAAACTTTCCAACCCCGCTTATGATTACTGTAGCAGTCGAGTTTGTTTTTAACTATACGTAACATACGAGCATGTTTCAAAAGTCGAGCATCAAAGATACAAGCTAGTGTTGAACATAGGAACATGGTATATAAATACAACAATCTGATGCTGAAATCAAATATACAATTAATTAAACATGTACTCTTATTTTTCTAGTTCGGTTCACTCTCAGAACCGGGGCCTTATTCATCAACATTGTAAGACTGACACTCAGATTAACTTGAAATTGGCAACATTTATAAGCACTGAGTGACATTTCTTTGAAATTAGATTTAACCATGTGAACGGTTTTTATCTGATTATAAGCTGTTATCCACTGAACATTTACTAATTTATATCAAAATCGGTACACTTATAACAACATGAGAGCTAACAGAACATTTGTTAATGTAAACATAAAGTCTTAGTCTGAGTTTTAGACTGACATCGTTGGTGCATATATGTAAGGCCTCTTGATAAATAACGAAAATACCCGAGTAGTTAAAAACTTCACTGGCACAACAACATATTAAGTTTAAAATCGACGAAATCCTGTAACTGTTGAGTAATTTAAAAGCAAGGCAAACTTGTTTACTTTGTCTTATACTAGCCTAAATAAAACATGGACGTATTGGGTATTATTTTTGTCAAAATATTAAACCCATACCTTGCCATGTACGTTACACATGACCCAAAGTCCCACTTCCAAAATAGTTTCTGTCGATTTGAAACCGAAACAAGTAAACTGATCGCATGGGTGTTGACGTATTTGTCTAAGTTTGTGAATGGTAGTATTATTAAAATAGATAAACAATAAATGAGTTAATTCAAATGCTCGTCTGTACGTATCGTTTTAACATACATGAGTAGACGTATTTGATTTAAACATTATAATTCGTTAGTTGAAATGACATTTCCAATATACGACTTGGCCATGGACTATGATTGGACACTTAATGTTTAATCCAGCGATTGGCTGCCAGTATATCGATTGTTCAAAATCAGTATAAGTCATGATAGCCTTTGACTAGGTGGGCCGTCACTTTTACTTTTGTTAATTTACCGTATTAAGTATAAAATTAAATAGAGTTTAACATCGTTAAGTGTTTGTTTATAAGTCATGCTCAACAAAAACAAGTTCGATAACACAGGCACACGGTTTCATCGATTTAATAATCTTGCATGAAAAAATATCTTTCTTTTAGAACTAATAACTATTATTAGTTCTAAGAGAAAAATTGTTTTGTTTTCATGCAAGTTTATTAAATCGACGAAAAAGTGTGCCTGTGACCCACGACACATCAGCAGACCAACACCATTAGACTCACATCCCCTGCCCCACGTCCACAGTTTGACGTCTGCTTTTCCATATTTATATTCAGTGTGGAACTCAGTATGGCCATATAATTATCATATAGCATGTGGCCAAGTTGTGTCCCTGTGTATCACGAATTATAATGATTGATTTATCACAAACCTCGCATGATATCTACATCTACATGGTACGTCGGCGCGGTCACACTTGACCATTTAGCGACGGGATATACATAAGTATACTCAATCATAGTTTCACCTGCAAGTACAGGGTGGTTGAAATATAGACCCTGGATGTACCAGTCCCCGATGCTGACTTAACTCACAGTATTTGTTTCATTTATCACAGACCTAAGAAATTACATCACAAACGACAGTTTTTACTCCTCCAATTTTTCACCCAATTAATATACCGGTAGTATAATTAATATTCTTTGATCTAATGAATGAGAAAAAATTTGGGGATGTTAAACTCTGGTGGTTTTTTTGTGATATGCTTTCATAGGCCTGTGTCTTGTCATTACTACATGATTACCAGTATAGTTGCCATGTGAAAGCAAAAGTAGCTCCAAATAGAAATAGCTCACCTCGTCTTATCAGGACTGACACAGTACACGTAATATCCCGCCCGGTGCAGCACACAAATCGAAAGTAAATATTTTGGATCTGGATTTTTATTTCATATTGTGCTATGGGATATAATTACTGAAATGGTATAATTAATTATATATGTAACGTTATCACGAGACGGTCAAATACAGACCTGTGCATTCTGCATGATCATCGCAATTCTAATGCTTTGCAACAGACATATTTTCCGGAGACGGAGGAATTTTTTCGAGCTTTCACGATCGTCGCATATTATATGCTGTATTGCATTATATTGCTTAAAATTTATTTAGGTTGTTTTACCATATATACGGTATTCAAATTGAATATTCTACGTACATGAATCACAAGGAAGTTGATATAAGAAACACGATACTATACTGGTGTATGTTATCATATATTATGTACGAGTTACAATCATATAGCACGGTCTTACAAATACATGCGGATATTATTTAGCTGGGTTTTTATATTAGTTTCGTTTTTAATAGAAATCTAGAAATTTTTATTTTCAAATCCAGTTACTTATTTACTCTTTTTGTTGATTTGCTTGAAATGTCTATGTACGAAAACATGAGAATGATCAAATACGTTTCCCATGAAACTCGGGAATTGAAATTCCGAAGAAAATTGTCTAAAAGTGCTGGTCAAACATCACCGCTGGTCAGTGAACAAGTGATTGTGAATAAAGTAGAAGGAAAAACGTTGTGTAAAGTGCAATTACACATGGATCGACATCATATTTATCAAAGGTAGGCGATTTAAATTAATTAATTTATTTTATTTTTTTATCATATTTTACAATTCATTGATATTTCAGTTGTATTCGTTTGTTAAGGGGGTAGATGTCCATATAATTATATATGGTTGAGCTGTCGGATAACAACATCAAAAACATATATTGTATTTTATTTATTTATTAAAATTATTCGGTTTTCCCCTTCAAATGCCTGTCTCTGTTGTTTTTTTTATATTATTCATTACCATTTAATGATTATCATCAGAAGCTGTGTATTACTAAATGAGTGCAGAGATACTTATAGATTTACCATTGTTCAAGTTTAACGATCTTTTATTGCATTATATATACCCAAGGGGATTGGGCACAACTTATTACAACATTATTAAAGCCCTCTCCCAGATTATTTACAAAGTCATGGCAACTGTAAGAAACTACGTATATTAACAAAGTTATAAATAGAAAGGTATGGCTATAAAAAATATTGAAATTGAACCTCAAGTGGGCGTGGACAAGGGCATATATTTAATAATGACATCAACAACGATAAAAAATCGTTGCAAAATCTTGCAAACATTGGTGCCAACAAGCTGATGAATTTTTAGTTTAATAAACTATTTATGATAAGAATTATACTTCATATTTATAAGCATCTGAAATGAAAACATCAAACAAGTGACAACAGTTACTTACTTACTCGTGTTTACATTTTGTGTGTTAATCATGGAGCTCCACGATATTTTCTAATCGTGGACATTGTAACTGACTGTAAACGCAGCATATTATTTAGGCGTCAAATTAATTATACTTATTGATACGTTTATACACCCTACACACATCAATCATAATTTTATCGTTCATGTATGTATGTATAATGTCTATCATGCATTGTTCTTAAATTAATTGACTTCGTACATATCAAAATTGACGTTTTATTGTTATTATATTAGAAGTATCTCGAGCATGCGTAATTTCATGTATTCCAAGTGTCATGCTTTTTTAACCAAGACTTTTTCGGTAAAATACATTTTTCAGTTTTTATGGGTTATCCCCTAAATCTAAGAATATCTTAAAAGTTATTATTTTCAGCACCTATAGTATATGAACATATAATATTGAAATTATCTCCGTGGAATACTGTGATATCCATTGAACTGTGCTTATTGAA
The DNA here is from genome assembly GCA_963678985.1 of Spisula subtruncata. NCBI lineage: Eukaryota > Metazoa > Mollusca > Bivalvia > Venerida > Mactridae > Spisula > Spisula subtruncata. Next base: position 32,036,167 of record OY787667.1, read on the forward strand.
AATAATTGTTCTACTAATGTTTGTTCAGGGGGGGGGGTCGTTGTGTCCCATTTCAAACTGTGTACTTGTCATATGAAATGATTGAATAAATTCTTCTTCTGTTTCTATAATATGCTCTCAACTCAAAATTCGTCGAAGAATTTAAATATATTTTATAATATATACATGATATATATATGAATATTTTAGGAAAAGATAAATATTATACAAACTATAACAGTTATAACAATAAAATATCAATTTTAATATGCACGAACACGCATATATAGTACAATTTGTATTGGTAAAGTGCGCACACATCGAATTCAAGTGACGTATTTTTAAAGATATGAAAGTGTCACATAAATTCAACAATAATAAGTCGTGTATTATCGTGTATTATGGCAATGCAGGTACATGCAGTAAGTCTTTTTTGTATCGTCGTATAATAAACTTGAATACATTAAAAGCTAGAACTATCGGGTTTGATACAGTCTACATTAACTATAGATTATGTATACATAAAATCTAAAAGATGTGCAACTCTAAATCGGCCTTTTTAAAATTCGCAGTCCCTTAGAAGTATCTAAAGCATGCGTAATTTCATGCCAAGTGTTACGTTTTTTAACTGAAACTTTTTCGGTAAAAAACATTTTTCAGTTTTTAGGGGTTATCCCCTAAATCTAAGAATATCTTAAAAACTAGCCGAGCAAAACTTTTGGAAACTTTCTAAATGATTGGCATTAATCTGATTATCATAAAAATAACAGGTTTTAGGTACCTTGTACAGAAAAAAATCAAAAGGAACAAATGTCCTTAATATTATGATTATAATGTGCAAGTAATACAAAAGTGCATATCTAGAACTATATATGGACATGTGTAAACTTTAAAAACCGAAGGATTGTTTCAAATGAATTTGGACATAATATAAAGCAGACGAATCTGATCATGTGTATTGATGGTAAATCAATCCATTGCACTCGTGGTAGTCATACCTAGAACATCCCTAGGACATTTACCCATTAAACAATATAGAACCTCATATCCGTCTAGGAGTGCACATCTCTAATTGGAAGATAATTATATTACGTACGTGTACGTTTATCTTATAAATAATTCTGATAAAAATAATGTACACGTCATACATTCTCTTTGTATTTGTTTATACGTTGAAGTCAACATTTTCCTCAGCGGTGTATGTTTTAGAATACTTAGCCAATTTCGCATTCTTCAGTGCATAAGGCTTCCACAGCTGCTCTCCAACTGCATCTGTTTTGTGCCTTTCTCTCTGTTGTCATCCAGGTAGTACCCATCATCTTCATCTCTGTCTCAACTGTTCGTCTTCATGTTCCTTTTGGTCTACCTCTTTTTCTTTGTCCTTGTGGGGTCCACCTGATAGCTGTTTTAGAATAATAACCCATAACCTCCTCTGAATGAGATGTGTAAAGACAGAAAAAATAATTCCTAGATACTACCTGACCTCTTTTTAATTGACGCCTGCATTTTGTTTATTTTAATCAGTAAAACTCGGTACTAAGTTTTTCCAAACATTTGAACGAGGGCGTAACTATGGCCATCAGGTGGGTAGATTGGCCATTGTGTTTGCTCATGTTGTTGCGTGTTACAGAATTATGAAAACAATATTCTCTATCGGGTAGTAGGAGAAGCAGCATCCGACAAAGTAGTCGAACAGAAAGAATCTCATAAAATGAACAGCGATACGACAAGGAATAGAACAATAACAGTGGTGCAATGACAAAAACGTCTTAACATTGGCATAATATCCGTTGAAAGCATATATCAGGATCTTGTCGACGCATTAAATTAGCATCTGCAAATCGACTTATCAAATTTGAAAACGATAATGAACAATTCAGACAACGAGACGCCTTTAAGCTGATTCAGTAGTTACTAACAACAGAGCCAAAATGTACAGAAGAAAACAGACAAAGTCACAAGGATTACTAGTTATAAAAACGTATAGCTGTCAGAATAGCTACAACAACAATTGTTGATAAGTGTTATTACGATCCCATCTGCATGCAGTGCATGGACGTACGCGTTTACATTCCATTATCAGCGAGGAAGTGAAATGTTGAAGTGTTCCAGTCATCTCAGGAGATAAGCCCTTACTTCGAAAGGGTTGCTAGATACTCGAACAGTACATGAATTACGGCTACTGTTTTTTAAGGTAGCGACAAGTTTCATATTTGTCCGTGCCTTTAAGAGCACAGTTATAAGTGTTGATACCATCTTAAGGTAGCGACTTTTTCTACTTAAATACGCATTGACAGTTTTTTCAACACTACCCAGCAAGCAATCTATATGGGTCCCATGTGGGCACCTATATGGGTCCCATATCGGCTGCCTATATGGGACCCACATAGAAAGTGCAACAGGGGCCTTTGTGGGTCCCATCTGGGCTGCCCATATGCATTCAATATGGGATCCATATGGGTCCCATCTGGGCTACCCCATGTACATTCGCATAAATATAATAGCTAGAAGAAGATTTATATTAAATTTACTAATATTTCAATTCAAGGGAAGTAATACTTTTTTGTGCTCAGGAATAGCCCATATGGGACCCGTATGAGTACCCCATATGGGTACCAGATGTGAAAGCCAATATGTGCTTGCCCAGGAATAGCGCATATATATGTGACCCGTATGTGTACCAGATGGGAAAGCCCATATGGGCAGCCCAGGAATATAGTTCCCATATGGGTCCAATATGGGCATACCCAAATGGGCTTGCCCAGAAACAGCCCATATGGGACCCATATAAGCATGTTTGCTGGGTAAAGACGTAACGCACAGAACTCGAACCACTCCGTAAAGATCGATTGTTGCCGTTAATCAAGTCACTACTGAATAATATCCGACCGTGCTATGTAAATGATACACATATCGTTCGAAAGAATTTAAAATAACGCATCGAATGATATAAGTTCCGTGGAGGCGACATCTGATTTCGAAATGAAAAATACGCAACAAAGATGAAATTTGAATAATGTACAATGCATTTCCAGAGACGAAACAAAAATATCTACCATTGTTTCTTTGCATGACGCTCAGCGTAATAAAAAGCTCGATTATCTCTCTCAAACTTCAAGTTGTAGTTACATGTCGCTGGCTTAGAATGAGAAGGTCGTACGTCTAATGCATATTTGAAATCTACATTATACTTGGCGCTTCCTATAATGCGCCTATTTTCATGAAAAGCGAAACTTGTCATGTTGACCAAACTGAACTTGAAATTGCTGGTTTTGCCATAAATAAAGAGTGATTGTCAGACAGTTTTTCTTGTTTTCTCAAAATATTGATTTTGTAGAACTTTACGACCTTGTTATTCTAAGCCAGCGACTTTATTGCAAACTTGAATTTTAAAAAATACTTCGCAATGGTATCAAAACATATCCATGGACATTTTTGCAAAATACCCACAATAGTTTATACACGTTTAAAATAACTGTCAAGACAATTTCCGTACCCAGATAACGTGATATTAGTCACTGCAGACTGTACAAGGCCATGTGATGCACTAATGATATGCATTGGTTGGTAACAAGTCGTCACAGCCGATGTATACTATTATAAAACCTTAGTCGTTAGTTTCTTATACCACACCGTTAAATCTATAAATAGCCCAATTATTAGAAATCGGAAATCCCCTCTTAGTTTTAGTTTCATGTGTATTCCTAGAATATTGTATCTAGGTCAAGGACGGTTTTATCAATGTGTAAATATAGAAAAACACTCCTACATAACTTTATTGCCATTTCTTGAAAATGACAATAACGGGATTAGTGTTGGTATGATATATAAATCGGTTTTGTTAAAATAAATTGCTAATTGAAATTGCTAAGTTCTGTGTTGAGCATTCATTTACGGATTGAATCTATATAATAAAACACTACACAACTCGCTTGGACTTAATTGTGGTCAGTGTAAGTATTTCATAATATTTCAACTTTATTTTCGATACATGTTACGATCGACGAAGTAGATCTACATTGCACTCGGCATGTCATTTGTCAATAAGGGATTCGTAAAGGGATTTTGTCATACACTATGTATATACATGTACAATTATATACGATATATGCATGTTCTATTTTATTAACTTACTCGTCATCACCATGCAGGCGCGTAGCCAGGCCCCCAGAACCCCTCTCAAGCCTGGCCATTTTTTATTGGATGCCTTTTCAGTAATTTGAATGATAATGCAAGCAGATCTGACCAAGTGATGACAATATTTTCTTCTTAATTTAGTCCATATATTGATACGTCAGATGCTGTATTTTTGTTTAGAATCAATTTGGCTGCTCCGGACCATATAGCGACCCCAGAACTTTCCATTTCATTCACGTTAAGGGGACGGAGGGAGAACAAAAAGTGGGAGGGTGTGGTAAACAAGAATTCTGATTATTTAAGAAAATGAAAGGACTGAAGCAGAAAGAAGTCTTGTATTCGGTATTCTATTACACTAACAGAATAACAATTTGTTAAAACACTGGTCACCCTAATTAAAAAAATGTCTTTGAATGTGCTTGCCTTTCAGTACTCGTTAGCTAACACACATTGGCAAATGTCACGAGCGAAACCTTGCTTATATAATATCCTCAGGGAACAAAACTGAAAAATGTATACTTTAAAAGATATTCAAGAAACATTACAGTACCCTTTTCTACTTTCGGTTGCAATTGTCATTGATGTTTTGCATGATACAAGCTCGTAAATATGTTTCATGATGTTTCTTTGTAAGAGGCTTTGTTCCTTAAAATACTATGACTAACGTTATGTATGTCCCCGACGAGAAACTTTGGCTGTTAATGTCACGATGACTTTGTTTGTGAACGAGCAAGGTTTGCAATGAAATTGATGTCAGGATTCAATATAATTATTTGCTTTTTGAAATTTATTGGTGTCTAACCTCAAGAGTAAATTTAATGCAGTATGATCATTATAAAATAATGCTTATTTTATTCATCAAAGTGAATTTGAAGACAAAAAAAACGCACAAAAAAAACTGCACCATTTCATTATAAATTGTACTCCGTTACCTCAGGAACAATGTAATTATAATAGGATTTAGATAGTTCCTGGTTACCTGTCGGTATAAATAAAACTTATAAAAGATCATTTTAGTTATGGCACAAAAAACTACTGCTTGTGGGATGTCAGCACCGTGTATCTTTTGGTACAAATATACCTTGTTGCATAACATGATGGCTTCTGTAGTGTTACTACAAAAAATGTACACGCTTAATTTTAGTTTGCCCTGACATCCTAGCTGCGGCATTTATTATTTTCTGCACCCAAAGGGTTGCATATCACATAGTGATATAATCGTACATTATAATGTTATAGCTCCAGAGTCCATATTAGATCATGTGACCATTATTGTCCATCGATTGACAAAATTAATAGTGGGATGACCTCGACCCACACATATCAAATGACGAGGAAAATAAAAGTATCTCCTACAAAAAAAAAAATAAAAAAATTAATAGCCACGCAGCCACATACGCAGAACTTTGTGCGATTCGTAGTATTCAGTAGTGATATACAACGTATTGATAATCAATTCTTTACAATGCTTGTATGTTGCAAAAGTTGCTATAGTATGGTTCAATTTTGAACCCTGAGCCATGAACTTTCAGACGAGTCTATATGGGCGGGTTATCCGAGTTTATTCGATAGTCATTATGTAAAGATATGCTACTCACTACAGTGTGTAATTTATCGATGTACAGTTTATCGGCGAATGGATTAAACTTTAAAAGTGCAGTCACGGCTCAATGCTCGAAATCGAACTATACGATGCAATCGAACACAAGATTAAAACACCCTGATGTCACAATCACGAGAATGTCCGTCTGTATGCCTTATCATGTCTCTTTGTAGACCTACACCCGGGGTCTCTCAGCGTTGGTTACCGTGTCCAACATGTTGACTATTTGAGCATGGAATTTAGATTAGTTTGGTTCAAACAGATTTTAACATACATGCCAGTATGGCTGTCCTTTGTCTATCACAATACTCTTAAAGTATTAGCCTGTATGGCTACTATGTGGCTATCTCTACTAATTTTATCTAGATCGAGATTTGTGACCCTATTTATGTCCGTGAATCAAACGTATAATCTTCCGGCTGTAATCAGATCATCCCATTATATGCTACTTCGTATGATAATGAGTTGGTGTGATTACATTCTATCCCAAAATACTCACCTGCCTCTCGAAAGATTACTGTGACCATTTGATGTGAGAGAGGAAAGACAACATCCACTTGATCGTTGACCCCTCCCGGTCTTCCATTTGTCAAATCTAACTTGGTTGACGTTTGTAATTTATTTTGATAAAAATACAAAACATGTAGCCTATATATTCATACATACATGAACATACATACATGCTCGAGACAGTCGATTTTGGTGCTTCGTAACGAAATACATCTACATGTATACGGCAACGATGAATCACCTAAATTGCTATTATGAAATAGCCTATACATTACTTGTTTGCCGTCGAACGTATGCTCAAGCTGAACATGCAGAATGTCATGCGTAGCTTATGCTGTTTTTGTCTGTCTGACATTTCTAGATGATACACGATACAATATACTTAATTATATTGATGTATTATTATCGAACGGGGAAACCACGTACAAAATACGACGTATATATCGATGATTGAGTAATTTGGAATTCCCCGCGTGCTTTCTATAAATGAACAACAGTCAGTCAGGTTGTTGCCAATAAACTTGTGATCAAATTGGTTGCCAAATATGAGAACTGCACAGTTTGATGCAAAAAAACTTGAATGCAAAGTCATTGTAACGTTAGTCACATCCATTATTTGCATGACGTTTCCTGGTACAAAACAACGGTGGTTGTTGTGTTCGTGTTGGAGGTCCTCTAAATTATATTCATACACAAATATAAATTTATTCTAAGGACCTGTAACGTGATACGATCATATTATGTGGTATCGGAGACCATGATGCGACACCTACAGTGTAATATAAAACTTGCAAAGTGCCGTGACATACTCACTAAGGGTCTTCGCAAGGATTGTGGCAGTCTCCGAGTGTTGTCATTTCAAAGATATAGTTTCCCGTTCTATTTTGACTGTTTAACATGTTGTAATATTCCTTATTTCTACAACAGGTCGGTACATAGCATATTAATTAATACCAAGGTGCCATCAAAGACCTTAATTAATCAAATTGTAATTTAGATCTTTGGTGCCATATAATTTTACGGGTACAAATTACAATACAATTGCATAAATTTAATACTAGTATCTCGGATGCCGAAATAGTAAAATAACTATACTGTTCCAAAGATAAAAATTGAAGAATTCTTCCTCATGAGTCTAAAACACCAATCAGAGATCTGAAGAGAACAATAAGGAAAGAAATTGAAATATAGGGGCTACGAACATTACCAGATTTAGCCACATGGCCTTTATTTCCTGCTTGATGCAAGAAGTAAAGTGCACACTAGCTGTCGGCACTCTCAGCTGTACTGGATACATGTATAGTGTGCGGACATCACAATGTCATACTGGACATATGGATATATGTACGGCTGACCTGCGTTCTTTTGCTTCTCCTGTCTTGTAATTTTCATTTTAATAACGTTACTGTCATTTTCTCGCTCAGTTTTGTGATGGTCTGACATTGTGCCGTGTGCCTCACGGGGGTCTGTGTCTGTTATCTTTTTGTCGAGTTTCAACCTCATCTTCAATGTGGTTGCTCGTCAACATTCACAAGAAACCATTTACTAACAAGGGTTAAAACAGTACATCCGTGTAGCTTAGCTGTTTCTTTTGAGCGCTGTCATCTCCGTCTGATTTCTTTTTACTATTCATGTGCATGTCAATTGTCTGATAATATTCCGCGAACATATCTAACAGATTCGAAAACAGTTCGTAGAAACTGGTCGTGGTAATTAAGTGCATTCAGTATGTAAGGGTTTCGCCTTTTTGCTTGTTTTAACAAAACACATTTGGACTATTTCAGACCTGAAGGGGCGTATTTTTCTGACATGAGTAGAAACCTGACAACAGAAAATCGTCAGAGAATGCAGCCTTGGTTGGAATCACGTATAAACAGTCGTGATATTAATGGATTAGAATGGATTAATAAAGATCAGAAGATTTTTAAGGTACCATGGAAACACGTTGGCAACAGAGAATGGTCGGAGAGAGATGGAATTATATTTCGGGTAAGTAATCGATAATGAGTCCGACGTCATGAGAGCTCTTTGGGGAATAACTTTTCTTAAAGAGTCTAGAAAATACGTTTGGTTAAACGAGCTTTTTGTGACCTTTATAATTTCACGAACATGCGTCATTCTGATCACATCGGGTTTTATCCATTGGAAAATTTAACAGAGACAAACGGAAGTGGTCGAGTTTTCACGTTTGGAACATGCCATACATGTACATTGTCAATGTAATTCCGTGATCCAAAAGGTAATCATAAATCAAATAATTTAAGTCAACGACGTTACTTATTTTTTTCGCGCCACTAAACGCTGATGACGTCGGGTCTGGAGCACATTTCTGTCTCGCATAATTATGTAATATTGGAAAACAATTCTCCATGCTTTGTTCTCAGTATATTGTTCAAAGAATACGATGTTGATGTGAATAGAAATGGTTTTGTAACATACATGTAATAATGTATTCTCGTTTATATGACATAATTATGTACATGTTCTTGATTTAGTTGTTGTTAAAAATTAACTTAAATTTCAGCTTGCCACAATATATGTTGTGTTGGCAATAAGCATATGATACAGGGGCGTAGCTAGGGCCTTAGCAATGTGTAGGCCTATAGGTAAAGATGAAAGAAGTAGGGGGTCCGGGGGCATGTTTTTTTTTATCCCTTGTAAGGTACTGGTGCGTTTTGACGTATATTCAGGAGATCAATTTCATGTTAAACTTAAAAAAATAAATTTTTTCTGGAAATGATGTGTAGGCCCGGGCCTAATGGCCTAGCGGCAGCTACGCTACTGTGATATGTTTTCTCAAATAAAATATTGAAAAAGTTGTAGTGTGGAAACATTGGAATTGTGCTTATCGTGTGTTGTTTTGAGGTCACTAAGTTTGTCTGTGCCTCTTCTCCTATGTTAGATTCAAATGAATTTCGTATGGACACTTCGGGTACCAATTTTAAGTCTATAGTTGTGTCAAAGAGGTCCAAATACCTATGGTGGGGGGGGGGGGTTGTCAGATTGTTGGCCTTTTGTAGGAGATTGTTATAGTTTCTTCTGAGAGACATACATACGATTTTGTGTAAAAAATACTTGTATTTCTTACATGTTATTGTATATACCAGGAATGGGCTATCCACACTGGACGTTTTAGGGAGGGTGTTGACCAACCAGACTGGCCAACATGGAAGACACGATTCCGTTGTGCTTTGACCAAACTTCCAGGAATTGAAGAATTAAAATACATGAACAAATTAGATGGGCAGACGGATGAACCATTTAGAGTATACAAGTTTGTTCCTAAAAAACCTACAGGTATGATGATGAATATTATTTTACTTTTATCCAGATTAGTATAGTGGGTTTGAATATTGTTTTACTACACGTCTTGTGTAGTATAATAGTGTAACATTAGATGTTTTTAAATAGAAAGATGCATATTTTTATGTTGTTAGTGTCATATGATGGAGAGTAACTCTCACTCGTTGTCAATTGATATATTTATATGGAACTTGTTCAAGAAATATTATTAAGCGTGCCAGAGGCAAGTTTTCCAGGACTCTTTTAATATGAATTTATATCTATTGACCACTTGTGATAGCTCTCCTATATAATATCTTTTAGGATAAGGGCAATGTCTAAAGATATGGGTCTTTATGACTAACCAACCCTCCCTATTTTATTAATAGTTCAACACATTAATATTTTTAAATAGTGAAATACGCACATTTTGTAATAGAATAATATCAACAATGTTACCGAACATATTGCAGCAAAATATTAGAAAAAAATGAATTTTTAATTTTTACTCCAAGCAAAAAATCGGTTTCTATTTTGAAATAACTGAGCTGCAGCAAACTGCATGTATATTATATGGTTTCCATGGTTACATTTACAGGTGGAGAGAGAGAGAGCATCACATTTTCACCCCCATATTATGAGACACAGTATATGGATGATTCGGACAGCTCTCAGCACAGTGCTATGGACTTCACTCAAGTAAGTCATCTTTATGTCAAAGGCATTTCACACTTGCCGATTAATACCAATAAAACTGTATGTTATATGAAGAAAAAAAAACCCAAAAACTATATACTGGTAACTCTTCACATCCTCATACATCATCATTAATTAAATATTTGTCCTTCTGACAAAAATGCAAAATCCTACACAATTATCTCCCATCTCTGCTTGGTTATTATTCCCCTACCAATTTTTAACCAGTGGGAACTACAAAGTATAGGTATATGTCCTCCGTCCGTCAGGTAGTCTAGTCATGCAGTCCGTCACTCTGTCCTTCAAGAAATCTGGACCCTGCCATAACAGTTATTAACTGAAACAGTTTTCAAGCTAGGTTTATGAAACTTGGTATGTAAATTGGAAATAATGAAGAGATTATGCACATCTAAATATTTTAAACATTTTGGTTGCCATGGCAACAGAAACATTGAAAATAAGTTTAAACCGGTAGGGGGCTTACGTATTCAAACCAAGCAACTTGTATATGCATCATTCTAAATTATTTCATTATATGAATTTGTAATTGCTGCAATTTGCTCAATATGTCTGCATGTTTTGTTGTGTGATATTTAAGGTTAACATATACTAGTACATCATACATGTATTCATCTTTCAGGACCCGATGCCAAGTGGACCCATCATTCCCACAACAGTTTCTGTGATGTATAAAGCTGAGACAGATATAGATATCACAGATTTGGACCGTTTACCTTCGGATATCCAAAGTATGGACTCCGGCGATCTAGTCCCGCTGCAACTGAACAGTGCCGAAATGAGAAAAATTTCATATGACAGTGGTGGTGAATCGTTTAAAATGCATGGTAATTATCATTGAATTAATTTTATTCTCAAGTTTTACCTGTTCTGTGTCAGTCCCACAAGTGAATTATTATCTCTTGTTTAGCGTTGTGCTCAACTCACTGATGTTTAGTTAAACATGTGTCAAAACCCTTATAGGGGTCAGTTGCTCTAATTTCCTTCAAGTCTCAGGATATTGGCCATTCTGGCAGTGGAAAATGGAATGCCAACATGCTTATGACTGTCTTTATCAAATGCAAACAAATAAACTGAAAGTCATTTTAAGCAAAGTTACATGTATTTGCTACCTTTTTGTTTTCATGAAGTTTCTGAATTTATTGTACATGTACATGATAATTATGTATTTAGTAAGCTTGAACTTCAAAACTTTATTTTTAGCGGAATCGGAAGTTGATGTTGAAGGAATTGCCAAAAAGCCTTTACCAGGACATAACAATAATCAACCTACACTGGATGAAACCGGTAAGGGCATACATGTCTTGCTTTTTAATAATCTCTAGGGCTGTAACGGTATACCGCGGTTTACGAAATACGGCGGTCTTCAGTCCCACACGGTTCACGAAACAAGACCTCTACATTTCGGTACGGTTCGGTATAAGCTTTTTATGAGCAAAATCATATTCAGCAAACGAAAACACCTGACAGCCTTCTGATTATTTATAAGTACCATGTATTACTCGTTTTAATTGTATTGAGATATGCTTCATACTGTCTAAATTCACTTAAAATAGTTGATAGGCACATAATAATTGCTGTTATTGAAGCAACAAATTCATTATTGCTTAAAAATTGAAGTATTTAAGCAGCTGATAGAGAATAATGTATCATACCGAAATATACCGAACCGTTAGAAATATTGACGGTACGTATCATATCGTGAGGTGAGCGTACCGTTACACCCCTAATAATCTCTAGTTAATTTCTTCACTACAGCCATTTTTTTCTTCTCTGTGATTATTTGCACTACTAACTCTTGGACAGCATGTATCAAGCACACACAATGAAACTTGTACAAGGTTTAGTTTGTTAATGAAATCATAATTCATAGTGAACAACCCTTTACTAAAATGACTTTGTAGCAGTTTAAGAATTATTAAGAATTGAATTTGAAAATGAATTAAATATTTCCGTAAGTGCTTTGATAAAACGGTACCCTGTAATTGGTTAAGATTATCAATACTGTAGCCAAAAAAGATACTTTAAGCAAGCCAATAGAGTTACTCACTCTGCAATGAAAGAAACACTGAGGACTTTAAAGAGGCGTTCCCTATAACTTCGACCGTTCTTATTGATTTAAAACATACTAGACATTATTCAGAACTACGAATGCTACAAAAACACCAAATTTCACCCAAAAAATCCCAACAGTTAACGAAAAATTAATAAAAATATATTTCCATAACAAGTGGATTCGGTGGATTGAGTCGCCAAACGCTTAGCCTTTAGTACTGCGTGATTAAAACAAGAAAAGTCATTTTTCTACGAATCGGACGACAGTGACTAAAATGGAAAAGACAAATACACGTTTGGAAATAATTATTTTGATGTAGATCTATCTATAAGTTGATATTCGAGTTGATTAAGAAGAAAATAGTACATTATATTCATTTCGCTGACATTATATGCGTGTAAAACAAAAGAAGTCAACGATATCGTATTTTGTCATCTCCGTTCCGTCCGTTTCGTTGAACAATGTCCGTTTCGGATTTTAATCACGCCATTCTGTGGTTGTTGTTGTCGAATAAAAGGCTGGAAGCGATTTATTATTTTAGAAATTTAAATATATATTTTGATCATTATGGAGACAAATTTCGGCATATGTTCTTCTTACATATTAAAACGATTTAGTGTTTTATGTTCATTTATGTCATTAAATGTGATAGGTAGTAATAATATGCAAGAAATAGGGAATGCCTCTTTAAATTGCATGCATGTTTAACCATAAAGGGAGGTAATTTAAATGCTAACTACACTGAAGTGAGGTAAAGTACTGTAAAATCACTTAATTTTAATGGTACACAATTTTTGTGGTTTGGGTAAAAAAGAACATTTCTATGGAACTTTAATTTGTGGATTTCGCATTTCAGGTAATGAATACATGGGCCAAAATTAGAGTTCAATGGGATTTGATTTCGTGGTTAAGATGAACCACAAATCCACGAAATTTAATCCCCCACTAAAATTAATGATCTTACAGTATATCCTATTCTATATTGTAGACACAAAGATGATGATAAGTATCAAGTATTTACTAGAACCTGTACATGAGGAGTTGTGTACTAATCCTGAGGGATGTCGCATATTCTATAACAAACCGGTCAACGTAAATCATAGAGAATATGAACATGTAAGTATACATTGACATTGTAATCAATTACTAAATACTATAGAAGGTGGCACGGTAGTAGAGTAGATAGCCCGCTTGATTATTGAATTAGAGATCCCTGGCTCAATCCTCGGTTAGGGGCATTTGGTCATTTCTGAAACGCTTACGCTGTTCTGTATTTCCCACCCAACTAGAGATGAACTGGTTTGCAACCCAGGGGTAGTCTCACGCCCAAATACCTTGTATCACCCCACTGTCTCCTCTACTTGCTGTCTTTTCAGTAAGTACACAGGACCCCATTGGAAATAAGTGCTTGCACTTTAATGGGGTATCCTTGACCAAAATGTTTAAATAATCACAATATGTTAGCTGACATAGACAATCCAAAGCCCATGGCACACAAAAAACGGCCGCCCAACAGCACCTAGCGACCCACACGAGAGTCAAACATAGAATAAACCATCTTTAAATGACCCTATAAATCAAAATCTAGAGAGTCAAAATGTGACTTTTTGGAAAGTTCAAGAGTCAAATCTCTATTTCCAAGTCAAATGAAACTCTTAAAACATTCAACTGATATATAATTCATTGATATTTTCAGTTTTTCGGTTCAGCAGGAGCCAAACAGATCCCACTACCTATATGTAACTTACAAAACCCTAGCCAACTTCAACTTACACAGAACTTACTAGGTGCCACAGATCGTGGGGTGGTCATCAAGATCAAGGATGGCAGCATATATGTTACCAGAAAATGCAGGTATACACCTTTAATGGGTTGATTAGCTAGCTTGTGAAATCAAATTGGTCAGACGTTAGCATAGAGAACACTCTGTGATCTGTCCATTGGTTTGTCATATGTTAAGTTATTTATTGTTGGGAATTAAATTTTGTGGATTTCATGGTTCATCTTCAACCACAAAATCAAATGCCATCAAACAATGATTTTGACCCCTGTATTTATTACCTGAAATACAAAATCCACAAATTAAGACCCCATCGAAATGGTATTTCTTACTCAAACCACGAAATTCTGTCCCATCAAAACTAATTGATTTTAGAGTATCAAGTAAATATTTGTTTATGCAAATATGTACAATACTAGTATTTTCAATCTTGTTACATTCAAAATTGAACCCTTTTATTGGTACACTCAACTCTTGCTTTTATAATGTATACAAAAAATGTACATATTTGGGCATTTCATTTTCTCTTTACCGGTAGTTTATATTTAAGCATTGTTGTGTACATGTATTTTTGTTATGTGATGCTGTTTACATTTTCTGTACTCGACTGGTTAAGTTAAGTGCTGACTTTCCTGTCCAATTTTTTCATATCTTTTTACTTACAGTTCATGTGTGTTAGCATCTGTGACTAATTGGCAGATGTTACTTAAGAAATATTTAAATTTTGCATGATATACCATTGATTGAACTAGGGTTCAGAGTTAGAATGAGAAGGTCGTAAGTGCCACTTACAACCTTATAAGACTAATGCATATTTGAAATGTACATCATACGGTGCCTATTTTCATGAAAATCGGAAGTTGTCATGCTGACCAAATTGAAGTTTAAAAAGCTTGTTTTACTTTAAGTAAAGAGTGATTGTCAGACATTTTTTCTTGTTTTCTCAAAATATTGATTTTGTAGATACGACCTTTTCATTCTAAGCCAGCAATATGTGTAGGGAATATTGTAGGGAATATTATCGAAAGCCGTACATTTAAAACAATGATAATATATTTCAGATGTAGGATATTTGTGTCTCATCCCACACTGGACAATAATTGTGAAATTCTAAGACTGGAAAGAGATGTGGAAACATTAGTGTTTGATCTGAAGGGATATTTCCAACCTGCAATGGAACGATTTCTGAACGATAAAGGTCCAAAACCATTCACCAAAGTTGTGGTCGGATTTGGACAGAATTTTACGTTGGATCCAGAGTCATTGAATAATTTGTTGGTGTCAGCTACAGTCGTACATGTGGAGGCTTATAATCTTCTATCACAAGTAAGGGAACATTTACATGTTAACTGCCAAAGCCAAAGTCAAGATATTTAATGAAAGCACAAAAGATACTGTATAGCGGGTATATTTCACGGTGTCCAATTTTCGCGTTAATTGGATCCTTTTGAATTCACGGTGTCTTGAATTCGCGCTAACGGCCTTGACCGCGAAATTAAAACCTTGTTGGTAAACATGGAAGGGGTGGTAAACGAGTATAATAGTCACTACTGATCTTGGGGTTGTGGGTACGAATCCCGGGCTGGCCATCTAAAATTACTGATCGTATTTTAGGTGAGACTTTAAACCGAGGTCCCACGTATGGGTGCTATAAATATGGCATGCAAAAAGAACCAGGAATGCTTCTGTAATTAGGGCATCTTCTGTATATTGCAGTATCCCCTCAAAACTAGAAGTCTTCTGGAGGCCTCACCCATAAGGATTATCCGGTGGTGAGGATAAAGAAACGCAATAAACTAAACATACTGATAATTAACTGCTTACATAAGAAAAATATGTAGATCTATTTACAAACAAATAATTATTTCGGCAAACGTTTACACGTTCCGCAAACAAAACTGTTATTGAAATTGAACAAGTGTGATGAAACGGCTTACTATTCAAACCTTCAAACGATATTGATATCATGCATAGAGATTTAAACACGTTCTTTACAAATATCCAATTTCAAACCATACTTTATACATGTCGTAGTCTATTTATTAGTGCCGTAATTTACAGAAGCGACACAATGTGTCGTTTTGTACGTCTTGCAAAGTAATGATTATTTCTTAAAGATCCTTGATGCATTGTCTCCCTTTGTAAAATATGTATATTTTTGGTGATTATTTCGCGGGGTTTAGATTTCGCGCATTCGATGTTGACCGCGAATATAGCGAAAATTAAACCCCCGCGAAATATACCCGCTATACAGTACTTAAATAATGAACATAAAATCTGCTTTGAATGCAAGAGTTCTGAAGTCCTGAAAATTTCAGCCGAGTACTGAGTACCAGTAAGTTCTGGAAAATCAGTACATTTAATTATGTACTCATACTTATAATATTTATAATTACTGTGAGTAACCCCTGCCTGCCAAGACAGTGTGTTTGTCCCCGCACTCAAATTAAGAGCACTCTCCAGTAAGGAGATTCCACCTGCTCATGTGCACACAGGTACTTTTACATGACACCTCTGTAAAGAATAGCAATAATTATAGTGTACTAAAATACTGCTAAATATATTTAAAACATATTTAAAAAAACAAGTTAGGATCATTATTAAACTAAGAAACTGCAGAATACTGTAAAATCATTAATTTTCTTGGGTGATTATATTTTGTGGATTTCGTTGTTCACCTCACCCACAAACTTTTATCCCAACAAACATTAATTTTGACTCTTGTTTTATAACTTGAAATGCAAAATCCATGAATTCAAGTCCCAACGAAATTGTCTTTTTTAACAAAACCACGAAATTTCGTCCCAACAAAATTAAATTATTTTACAGTATGCAGTTTGGAGTCAGGCTTGTATATTATGCATAATTAACACACTGACATTGTTTATGATTGTAGATAGTATGTTCTAGTCCACATCTGTCAGAGATTGAGCAGTCTGAGTCGACGCCCACAGATCATCTCCTTCAAGTCTTACAGTTTACCCAAGAACAATAAATTGATAAATCAGCTGCTCATCACTAAAGGGAGCAGCCAAAGCTTCAGTTGTTCATCATTTGTGTACTAGTGTTTATGATCTGAGAACATATGCTATAGTGTTACCTCTCATATGAGGTGTTGAATCCCTCATTGCCTCTTTAATGAGGTGTAGACTGCATCGGCATCTCTTAAACGACATGTTGGAGTTCAGTAGGAGTAGAACATGGACACAGACACAAACTTACTCCATTAAAACCAACATGTTTATAGTTGCTTGGAGTGTATGTGAACAGTGTTATATTTCTGCCACCTGTTATCATGACATGACATGACTTCATGAATATTATCGAACTCTGTCTATGCTGGATGCATTCTTGTCGGCTAAGTAAAAAGATCTTTCCTTTCAATTTGGCCTTTCTTTAAAGAACACTCTAGATCTAGTAAAATGTGGTCTTTTATAATTGTTTAAATATCATAGAAAATGAGATGTTTGGAGATTTAAGTGTTAGTCTCTGTTGACAGGTTTTGTAATATTGGTCTCTGCTGACAGGTTTTGTAATATTGGTCTCTGCTGACAGGTTTTGTAATATTGGTCTCTGCTGACAGGTTTTGTAATATTGGTCTCTGCTGACAGGTTTTGTAATTTTGATCTGGATAGTGCTGGCTTTACTGTATATATGCATGTAAATAATAAAATCATGTGCAATGTGATACAAAGTCACAAGAAGCAATTGCTTTGTTTGTTAAGTTTGAGTTTATTTTGTAAGATATTATAAATGTAGCATAGTTAACGTACACTGTATGTATAATTTAGATCAGTATTTTAGCAGGTTACTTGGTTAGAATGTTAAATTCAGAGAGGGTGCATGGTTATTGGTGCATGATTAAAGGTAGTCGTGAAACTTCGCAAGAATGTATACTATTACTAGTATCAATTTGTGTGTACCCCGATTCTACTGGTACTGGATCTAAGTTTCTGAAACCATATAGGCATAATGTTTTGTGTGTATGCTTGCTATGTGTTGTACTTGCTGAATTGAAAAATCGTATGTTGTTTGAATTATACTTTTGGTGAATATTTTTGCAAGGATAAATTTTTCACGTAAAAATAGACTGTTTATATATAACCAGTGCAACACCTTTAATAGTACCGATGTTGAATTGTATTTAATGATATGTTTGTAAATTAAATTACAAAATGTATATACCTCTATGCATTGTTTTATTTGGAATTTCAGTTTAATTTGTTTTATTAAAAGCGGTTATGTCCGTCATATTTGCTGTAAATTTAAGTTGATTTATATAGTACTACCTCTCCAGAATGACTCCTTAAAACCCTCTCTTCAACAAGAAGTCAGAATTTACAATTTTAAACCTCCCAAGAACAAGGTACTGTTTTATCAAATCATTTACTGAAATCGTAAACTTACGTTCAAATTCAACTATTAATTGTGACAAATGGAGTTAAAATAAAGATTGAGTTAATGAACTCCTTCTAACAATTTCTGTCTCCACTTTGCAGTTAATAATAAAAGAACTTAAATTTGAACGCAAGTTTAAATTTCCGTAAATGCTTTGATGAAACAGTACCCAGCCCACTTAGTACCTACCAAAGGGAGGTCACTCTGGCGAGGCGGTCTTGTAACATGTATTATGCAAATGTAAAATTTCTTTTTTGTTGAATAAAAAATCAGTCAAATTACATTTACTGTGTCTATTTAATACACTCCTCCTAAATTTCTTTTGTTATAGTAAATTTGACTTACAGCTCAAAAAAGAAAAAGACAAGCTATTGTCGTGACCATTGTCATTTGATTTCAACTGTGCGTAAAGTCATTATTTTTCCTAGACATCGATAGTCCTATTACGTACCCTAAAGAGTTGATATTAATGGAGTTGTCTACCCTTGTTTCAAGTAAGTAGGGCCTACAAAGAAATAGAAAAATCTTTGACTTAGTCAGTCATAGAGTTTTCACTTGAAGTCAAGCATCCGGCACATGTAGGCAGTGCTCTTGTTATTATAACAGTAATTTAGTAAAAGAGGATAAAACTGTATCTTTACATAATTCTTTAAATTTAAAAAACATTCATACAACTTTAGGAAAAAAAATATATACAATCATTACAACAACTAGTGTTTACAAACACTTATGCAATCTCATTAAAATCAGATCCTAACATTTGCTCCATTCCTTTGTTCTGTTAGTTAGATCTGACAACACTACATACAAGGTCATGTTCAAATAACCTCTCTAGTACATGTTGTAGTATGGCTATTCACCTGTATGTATATGTACACTATGTATATAAAGTTTAAACATTTCTCTCAATGTAAACCTACCGCAGAGAACTCTGCACTTGCGAAAGTAGCGATTTGATTGGATGATGTAAAGTTCACATCAACATGACCCCATACAGGGTATGGTCAGATCCTATATCAGTGTTAAGTATTTTTTTTGATTATCAAAGATCTGTTAGTATTTGGCAATAGATTCTTCAATATATTTTCAGTACTTAATATACAGTATGTGCAAAAGCACGTTTAATCTATAGCCAATATTGGCTTAGGGAAATATCGAAGGTTTTGAAATAGAGGTTGTTGTCTTGCTGAGGTTGTATTGAACAATGCAAATGGCAACTTTAGAGCAAATAAGTTTATTGAATCTCTTTCTGTCTGTTTAAAGTGAGCTGATTTCTGCAATTTGCACCAAGCATGTCTATCAGATCAGTATTTAGATGAAGATATGTATTTTACTTTACTTCTTCCACTTTCCGGCCACCATCAACAGGTTGAGGATTTTGCCAGTGTTTGCGCAAAAAGAAAAACAAGTAAAGAAATATAGATAAAAGTATGAAATAATAAAAAGATTAAAAACAAGGTTAAAAACAAGGAGAATAAGGAGATTAGAAACAGTGTTGGGCCATGCAGTCATTCCTTGGGGGCATCGACTTACTGCTTGGGAAGATGGAATACAGAAGAGACCATTTCGCTACGTCAATAGCGTAATAGAACTACAACATCAACAAAATAAGATACTCATGACTTTACTTCAACCTTTAGTGTTACATGCCAACACCTATTGTAAATGATATTACAATAGTGACAAATCTTCATTATTCTTACATGTATCATCACACTTTTATTATATTATATTGTGCATGTATCTACATCTACGGGGATACTCCCAACTATCAATTACTAATAATGACTGTATCATAAAACATATGCGCAACAAAATCTTCACCGATAAAACATCAGATATCATAAAATCTATGAGACATTAATTTATTTTGTATGTGTATCTACAGAACTTAAAATAGTATGTCAAGGGAGGTAAACATGGATGACATTTTCTATTTTTTGTCTTGGATTGTCCCCCTTATCAGTGGGAAAATGGACGAGCCTAAAATATATAATAGGGGGTGATATAATCTGATGGATAATTTTCTTTTAACTAAACTGGTATATACGATAAACAGTATATTCCTATAACAGTTCAGTCCATAATCATTCATTGTATTAAAAAGATATAAGTATTTTAATTAGCTGTTATGTTACTTATTGTAAATGATTTGTTTTACCTGTAGGTGACTACCCTTCTTATTAAATAAGATGACCAGTTCAAAATGTAAACATTTTTGACAAAAATGGTCTGAAAGGCCAAAAATACAAGATATATCGCTCTCATGTTATTTTTCATTGGTGTTTCTTGGTTTTCATTGATATTTGTAAGTATTTGTTTAATTTCTTGTTCAGTAGTTATAATCGTACCTATTAATTGGGCGCGTGAAAGTGCGTGCTTGTATTAAAAATAAGTGTATCTGTATTCGGATACATATTTTCGGATAAACAGAATTTTGTTGCCAAAATGGGATTTGAAATGGTTTGTGTTACTGAAATATGGTTGAAAAATATACTATGGTATATCAAGTTATGGTATATTGTTTTTTCAATTTGTTATTCACCATATGCAGAGACAGCCAGAGTGGCACGTTGGTCGTGTGGATAAGACTTTTATTAAGAGGCTTGACTCCTGATCAAGAGGTCCCTCGTTCTACTCAGGGCCGGGGCATTTGGTCATTAAAGAACCAAGGAATCTATTTGAAAACAAGCTATGAGGGTATCGCACCCAGATTCCTTGTATCTCACCTCTGTGCTAAAAATTTGTGATAATGCCCCAGAGTGGGCACTACAAATTACATGGAAGTAAGATAGAAAATTGTTTCAATCATTGTACATGTATAATGATTTAGTTAATAAAATCTAAAGACTAAAGTGCAGTGACTCTCAGTGCCCCATGGAGACTGACTCCCAGGACAGCTAAATCTGGCAAGCTAAGTTGGTGATGTTACAACTTACGGACATGTGTATGTAAGCAATTTCCTACATGAGGTCATTGGTAGGAGTCAAATATGTCGGGAGTACTTTAAATTAAAGTTTTTCTCTAAGTTACTGTTACAAATTCAATGAGTGAACAGTGTTTTTTTCTCGCTACAATTAGGCCCCTTTCCCCTCTCTGTAGAGTATAAATTTTTCCCGTTAAATTTGTAAATTTTCCCCTTTGAGACTTGCACAATATTTTTCCACATTAAGAGAGTAAATTGATATGATAAATGAATGCAGAATGGATTGAAGTAAGCTTGTATGACCTCCCAGCCTTAAAATACCACCAATAATCAATTTAACAATAATTCAAATTCCTATGGGAACGGACCCCTTCCCCCAAAAGTGAAAAGAAACTCTGGTTAATGACAGAGAGTGATAAACGGTCCAAGTCGTCTCTGGACTTGGTGAATGTATTAGTCACTTAAACCCTGGACTCCAAACCCCTGGGGAAAATACCTTACATGTTTTACCTTTCCAATTTCCCTGCCCTGCACCAAAATAGCAGATAATAACTTAAGCTCAGTCGGGACTATATTTCACTGGTTACCTTCTATGTAAAATTTATCGTGGGGCACCCTGGGGAGGGATTTTACCTGGAGTTTGAAAAATACAAAAGTAAAAAATGTCCACCCTTCCCAAGGGTTGGCAGAGGCCCATGGTTTCAATTGAAAATTGTGAGTAATTAACATATTCTCATGGAATAATTTTTCCAAAGAACTAATTATGTTAAGTTTTTGTTTTCTAAAAAATATTAAACATTTTACATACACCTCATGCTCATGCAGTCAGTCATTATACTAGACTGTTAATGCATCACTGCAAATCTCTTACCAACTTGTGTAACAATCTCTCACTCAGAATTCTGTGATGTTTTGTTTATACTGTAAAATCATTTAATTTCGATGGGACAAAATTTTGTGGTTTTGGTAAAAATGGCCATTGCAATAGGACGTTTTTTGTGGATTTTGCATATCAGTTAATAAATAATGGTCTAAATCATTGTTCGATGGGGTTTGATTTCGTGGTTGAACGTGAACCACAAAATCCATGAAATTTACCCCACCCACGAAAATTAATGATTTAACAGTAAAAAGTAATTGAATTACCAGCATCATGATTACCAGTATGTGGAGTTCTTTCAATTAGTGACAAGTTTGTGACAAGAGTGTTGTAAATACTAATGAAATGATATATCTACTGTTTTGTATCATTTGGTTCTATTTATCCACCATTTTGAGTCACATGCAGTGGTAAGTTAACCTTAAACATGCAACCAATTTCATGGGTTAGAAATTAACCAGTATTTTAACTCCGGCTACTGGGCCCAGTGACAAGTGAGCACCTGGGCCCAGTGACTAGTGAGTGTTCTGTTCACATTGCTAACCAAGCCAGCCTTTGAAATGAATAAAAAAATAATTACTATCCATAATGATCATGAACTTGACCATTTGTTTTGGGGAGTGATTTTTGAAGAGCCAACCAATTTTGTAAAACTGTTGCAATAATCTTTTAGTAGAAAACTGTCAGTTATGAAGCTCAGAAATCTTACATGATTTGAAGAAAGCTACCTTAATTACCTAAATTACTTTGAAAGCTACAAAGTTTTATCAATTAGATGGGAATATTGACACAGCATAATAATAATAATTACAGTTTACAATGCATACCGTGATACCATTGTTGTGCATGGAGATAAAAGGTTTTGTAAATGCAAAAAAGTTTGTATCCATTTAATAAAGGGTTAAGTTATCATGAAAACTTGAATGATACTAATGTACTCTCTCCTCTATTTTGATAATAGTTAGTATCATTGAGTAATCAACCTGTCTGCTATAGTAGGAGGATGTTAATTACAGACAAGTTACAAGTTACACTACAAGTTAGTACAATTAGTATATAATAGTATGAATGATTGCAGCATTTGTTTAGGTAATTATAGTTCTTAAGTTTAACACTTACATTGCTATGTATGCCAATTATTCCTCCTGATTCAACAAAAACTCTTAATTGAGACTTCACATTTTAACTGGTTTTGTTCTCATGGTAACAAGAATATTAGTAAAACATATCATGTTTATGGAGTTTTTGTTACTAAGTTACTGTATTATTGTGAGTGATGGAATACAATTATAATGGTGATAGTAATATGGTTTATAAATACAGGTACAACTTAATTAAAGTGTCATTCATGTTTGTGTGTAACATACCTGCTAGTTAATGATGGAGCCATAATTAGGGACATGTACATGAAACTGATTTGTGTAAGGTACCGGTAGATGAAATCATTGTCTCGTCCATATATTGAAGGGTTTCATAGTAATTCTCAAGCCACATCAGTGAGCGATTTCACTGACTACTATTATAAAGGGATTTACCAATGGTTACATGTGTCAAACTGAACCAGTTCATTGTATCAATAAAAAGAAATTAATGAACGAATGACAAAAAAATTACATACACAAATACCACTGACTACTTCGTCACAATCACTGGCTACATTCAAATTCATTAAGAGCCCTGGTTGGTTTTCTCATAGCAATTGGACCAGTGGCAATTCCCAATTTATGGAAATTTAATTAATATTCATTTTCCCATGGGATATTTTTAAAGCCCAATCATCAGTTATAATCTACCACTCATAGTTTTTCGTCTATACAAGAGCTATTGACCAGACTTGCTTAGGATATTCTTAGGCTCACCTTAATTAATATTTTCCCAAAATATACATTTTCTTAAACGTTCTGATAAGTGGCAGAACAGAGTAGACATGTGCTCTAATGCTCTGTAGTATTCAAATATATGTATAGATTTTAAGTATTATGGTATACAGTACAACCTCTGTAGAGCAACACCCTTTGGGAACTTCAAACATAGGCTGCTGTTTAGAGATTGTTGCTTTTCAGAGGTTAAATTCATGGTAAATATATTGAATGAGTTGTTACAGTTACAGATAGGTTATTAAGTTCTACTGAGTGTCACTCTGGAGATGTTGTACTGTATCATGCAGGGACGTAGAAATGTTTTTATGTAGCCACAATTAATCTTCAAAAAATGGCAGCTGGTTTAAAATATCACTGAAAGTAACAAAAAAGAACAAAAAGTAGCTGGCAAACATGTTCAAATAGCTCATTTCTGCAGGCCTGTTCCTGGTTTCTTCCCTGTGAGTACAGAGATAATACTACATGACATTGACTTCATACTGTCATACATATTTAACCAACACAACATACTTCCTTGCTAACTCTCTGACTATCCAAACTCTTACACTACATTGACTGCATATTGTCATACCCGGTACAAACATACTTCCTTGCTCTATAACTCTCTGACTATCCAAACTCTTACACTACATTGACTGCATATTGTCATACCTGGTACAAACATACTTCCTTGCTATATAACTCTCTGACTATCCATACTCTTACACTACATTGACTGCATATTGTCATACCCGGTACAAACATATTTCCTTGCTCTATAACTCTCTGATTATCCATACTCTTACACTACATTGACTGCATATTGTCAAACATATCTATCAAAGTTACCAACGCCACATATTTCCCTAATTTCCTCTCTAACTCTCCCACCTATCCATACTTCTTACACTAGTGCACATTCATTTATTGAACGTACTACAGGTAATAATAAAAAAGTTCACATGATTTTTACATAATAAACGGTATGGATATTATTGCCACAATTTAATTGGTGGTAGTCGCTTGTCTGCACTCCCTTAGTTCTGATGTTACTGTACTCAGGTAAATCACTACATTCTGGTCTATATGTGTTATGTGAAATATTTCGGATAAACCATTATTTTGTATTAATTGTATAGAGGTATGGATATTATTTTATATTTTTGTTAAGAGGCATGCAAGAGGTGTTCATTCAATAATGTCAACATTCGTTTCCATTAATCAAAAAGCAAGACTCGTTGCTCAAAGTTTTAACATGGAGAAATTTGATATTTTATTTGCTCTGAAAAACTTAATTATGTTCTGCCTAAATCAGCTTTTACTTCACACTAATTGTTGAACAACATGATATAATTTTTTTTATTAATATTCAGAAAATGCTTTAAAGTGACCAGAATAAATGCATGCTATTGATAATTTTCTTTGTCTAATATAGTTTTCATAATTCCAGAAACTGATATAAAAAATATTTCACTATTCCATTCTGCAGAAAATAGAAGTCGTTTGATGAAATTAGTCGAGGTATTGACAAGGTTATGGGCTTTTAACAGGTGAATTTTAAAAATTGTTCTACCTGTATGTACGGTAAGAAACTGAGCTAGTGGAACCAAAAAGTAATTGACTAGCATCTGATTAGTTTATATTTAAGGTTGATTGCGAAACATTTTTTAGTTTTTCCATCTGATATTAATCACTCTGGACACCTCATTCCTGATGTTATCCATCGGCCACTAGCATCTCATTTTGCCTCTGTATGACCTTTGTACATGTACTTGTAAGTAAGAAAACAAACAGTCTGTTTGGCTATTTGTTATCAGGACATGTGTTGCTCTCCTGGGTCCTCATGAGTGAGTACAACCCCTGAAATTGTAGGTACATGTACGAAAAGCAAATTAAGGACTCAGTGCCAAACTGTGGTAACTTCATCAATTTATAGAGGTACGACCGTATGTATAGCTTGGCTAATTTGACACGAGCCTGACCTTTTGAATAGCATAATTTAACAGTCGATATATTGCCTCGATTACAACATCAATTGTATGTTTTCATAACCGGGGAGTTATCACACACAAAGACGCTCGAGATGTAATACAAACACAAATCTAAAATACCGATATCGCACGATTTGCTTGCGTAAATTGATATATTCAAAGCAAGAACCTTGTAATATATTCTTGCATAAAGGTCAGACTTAGGTCAAAATAGCCAAGCTTTAACATAGTTTTGCACTGAGCCCTCAAAATGATTTGTTTGGCTACCTGTTCAATGTGTTATCTGTACATATACATCTCTCCTGGGTCCTTGGATGATAATCTCTGGTGATTATTGTCTGCAGTACCCGAATACTGATAATCTCTGGTGATTATTGTCTGCAGTACCCGAATACTATAATGGAATGCTGGAGATGTATTCTGAAACTATTGATGGCTAGCATATGTTTTCACATCTGTTTTTATGATTTAAAAGGTTGCTGTCTGCTGTATTCATACTATTGTTTGTTGGTTATTGCATATTAATTACCTGAAAGTTGCATGAACACTTCTAGGATTCCAATAATGTGCAGTGTGAAAATTAGCATGATGTTACACTGGGTGTATGAATTGTAGCAAGGCCAAGAAATAAAATATGTGACTGAGCTGAACTGGCTGAATGTCATTGTTAGTTGATCATTGAATATATATAGATTTTAGCTTGATGAAAATAAGTAGAGTTTAAATTATTATAAAAAAAAAATCTGGGAGAGCATGCCCCAAGATCCCCCAAGTTTTTCCCACCATGCCCTATTTTCTTAGCACCCTGCCTTTTTCTGGTTCTAGAATAATTACTATTATAGTACCATTGGCATCTCAATATGTTAACGTTTTTTGTGTGAGTATTTCTGATATACCATTTGTGATGCAGCAATGAAACTATTGGTTACCGGTATATACAGACATCTTATGTAAAAAGGCTGCTTGGGATTGAAAGTGGGGCCTATGTAGTCAATGTCTCTGTAAATAAAAAATACACCTAGCAGCACTTGTTCACCATTAATACTTCATTCAAGACTCATAACTTTGCCCTACTTTATTCAAAGGTAATGAGCCCTTCTACGACAATGATCAGGTGATCAGATGCACGGGTGCTCTTATGTTAAAAAGTTCTTTCATCCTGTTTTTTTGCACGTTTTAGAGTTCCCTTGGGTATATAAGTTTTACTTGTAGGGTATAATCAGGTAGTGTCTATCTAGATGAGTTCATTGCTCCGGCATTGTTTGTTGAGTACTGACACTTTCTGTCAGGATTATAACATATAATAATGTGATAGATTGCTGGTTGGAAAGATCTTCCTGGATAAATCGCTGGCTTAGAATGAGAAGGTCGTAACTACAAAATCGATATTTTGAGAAAACAAGAAAAAACTGTCTGTAATTTACTCTTTACCTTTGGGAAAACAAGTTTTTAAAACTTCATTTTGGTCAACATGACAACTTCAGATTTTCATGAAAATAGGCTCATAAGAAGCGCCTTGTGAAGCAGATTTCTAATATGTATGAGTCTTATAAGGTCGTAAGTAGGAGTTAGTTACGACCTTCTCCTTCTAAGCCATCAAAATACTGGTTTGACTTGAACAGACTATCAAATTTGTGATCAGAAATTGATAGATTTAGCAATGTATTAGTACTGGGATTGTAACAGTTGTACCAGCATGATGTATTTAGACCTAGGGTGGTGCCAGCGTGGCATTTACGTTTTTTTATCAGTGTAACAAATTAATTATCTGGCAGGAATTTTATATTGCACAATATTTATTATGATGACTTGAACAGAGATGTGTTCCTGTGGCGCTAACTAGGTGTTTCGTTTAACTGTGGTTCCAGGAATGTGGCATTTCTCACTATCTGATAAAAGTATTGAACATAATTCATATCCCTGTAATTGCTTGCTTAATATTACCTGGTTACACCTGGTATTGCTTCTGACCTTTTCGATTCGTTGGGTGGAATGAAATTAATTAAAAAATTAATGTCAGGTCATAAATTATAAAAAATGTATTGTTATATTCTGTGATTTTGATGCCCTAATCATAAGTTTTATGGGATTAAATTCTTACATTTGAATGAAATTTGATAACCAGTAAAGCAATTTTATTATTCAATTACATATTTACCTATTTTAAAATTAGCAAAATGCTACAAGGAGTCTTCAATGAGTTACCTCCTGTTCAATTAGATATAGAAAGGATGGATTAAGTCCCGTTGAAAGCGCTTAACTTTAAGCACCTTGCTTAGAAAATGGACATGTGTACTTGTTATGTAATGAGAATTATATTTTTGCTGTGAAATAGTTAGAGGATTAGGCTAAAATGTATGTGTAAGCTATTGAAACTGTTATATGCTGGCTAGCTTATTTTAATTTTATGTAATTGTCTTTTACAGAATGGATGGTTTAGGTCTTAAGTAGACCTTATTTTTAGAAGATATGCCTCTATCACCAAGGAAACGACAATCGTCAAGAGAGATGGTACCTCCAGGACAGAGCTGTTCTATGGCACTTGTTGCTAAGAATCACTCATTTAAACTATTACGAGGTACTGTATATGGCACAAAAGTCACATTATCAAGCATTTTAAAGAACTTTACTTCTGAAAGTATTTTAAATGTTAATTATGTCTCCCGACATAGTCCATTGTTGTGGGGGTGACATACTGATTTTGTGCTAGAAACTAGATGGATGTCACAAGGTTTGTCTGTGCTTGCTCTCCTTAGTCAAATTTAAATGGATCTTCTCTGTTCCCATAAATACTTGGTACTTGCAAGCATGGTGTATGTTTTGTCAGGAATTTGTGTGAGACATAATGTGTTATTGTGCCAAAAATCCCTTCTAGTTTTATAAAACAAAAATTAAATACTTCTATTTGACTCAACAGGCTTCTCCATTTACATTTTGATAGGTCAATAGTGTATCTTACAGTAGGCTGAGGGGTACAGGGGCCTTATTCACCAACGTTGTAAGTCTAAAATATAGACTTAGACTTTACATCTTCAAATGTTCTATTCGCTGTCATGTTGTTATAAATGTACAGATTTTGATACAAATTGGTATACATGTTCAGTTGGTAACAACTAATAGTCCGATAAAATTTCACATGGTTAAATCTAGTTTGAAAGAAATGCCAGTGCTTATGAATAATGACAAATTTAAGTCTAAGTCTGAGTTTTAGACTTACAACTTTGGTGAATAAGGCCCCAGTAGGCTGACTGGGTCCTACAATTCAGGAATTATCCTGGACTCATTTTAAGGAGTGGACTTAATTAATGCCCCAGTAAAACCCCGTAGTAGGCTTCATGTTCATGCCAGGACTTAAAAATGTATCACCTTATTTAAACAAAGGTTATTCTGTTATTCTTATTTGGCGTATATTTATAATGGTGTAAATTTTGAATTCCAGGATTACAAGAATTTCATAAGCAGGAGACATTTTGTGACTATGTGTTGGTTGCCGAGGGTGTTGAGTTTAAGGTTCATCGTGTTGTCATGGCGTCATGTAGTGATTACTTCAAGGTCATGTTGACTGGAGAAATGAGAGAAAGTCGAGAAGGCAAGGTGGATCTGAAAGGTGTATCAGCCAATGGACTACGAGTTGTTGTTGACTTTGCTTATACTGGTGAGTGTTATGATGATGATCGTTGCAGGGCTTTCATTTGACTCTTGAAATTGCATTTTGACTCCTGAATTTGACAAAAGTGTCTATTTTGACTCTTTAAAATTTAAGCTCAAGAGTTAAATTTACTACATGTATACTTATAATACTGATTTTCTTGCAAAATTTTGATGAAAATTGAGAGTCAGGAGTCATTTTGACTCCTCACTTTTGGAGCCTAGTGGTTATCCTTCTATAAATGATATCACCATCATATTTATTTATGTCACTCTCAAATGATTTCTCATTGAATCATAAGGTTTCTGGTACATTAAACTGGTCATATTTCCCTGGAAACGAAGAGTAGTTCATGTTTTGGTTGGGGTTAATATTGTAGCTCTTGTACATAATGCATCTTAACAAGGTTAAAATTTGATCATCTTGATTATCATGTTTTTCTGATGCACTTATGGAAATTTTAAGAAAATACTAAGTTTATCCTCAAGATACTTTGTGGATAAGTATTCAGTACTCTATCAACTGATCTAGGTGTAAGCTTGATGCTTTCATTATTTGTTTATGGTAAATGTATGCTGCAATCATTAATTTTCATTGGGGATTAAATTTCGTGGATTTCGTGTTAAAATCCCATCAAATAATAATTTTGACCCTTGTATTTATTACCCGAGATGCAAATTCATGAATTGACGTCCCATCGAAATGGTCTTTTTTACACCAAAACCACGAAATTTTGTCCCATTGAAATTAAATGATTTTATGATAGTTGAATTTCCCTGTGAGGAATTTCCTGGTAATATTTGTCTATAAGTTCTCATCATTTCTAACCTCTGTTTCAGGTATCATGGAACTGACCGTTGATAACGTGGAAGAAGTGCTCTCAGCTGCAACACATCTACAAGTGACCGATGCTGTAGAGCTTTGTAGTAAATACATAGAATCATCAATTACCATAGAAAACTGTGTAGATATTCTAAACCTATCAGAACTTTACTCCTTGACGTCAACTCATACAGTAGCCCGTGATTTTATGTTGGAACATTTTGAAGTGGTTGCTAAATCGGGACAATATCACAAACTGACACATAAACAACTTTCGTTACTTTTGTCACAAAATGGTCTCCAGGTAGCTTCAGAGTTCCACTTGTTTGAGATCGTCTTACGATGGATGAAGCTGAAAAAAGAGCGGGAACAGCATGTGGCGGAACTTATGAAAAATGTGCGTCTGCCGCTACTTTCGGGAGAGGAACTAGTGGAGAAGGTGAGTACGGTACCGTTGATGCGTGACAATAAGGAGTGTCATGAATTGTTAACGGAGGCGAAAGACTATCATATAGTGGTCAGCAAGCAACCGTTGCTGCAGTCCAAACGAACTCATGTACGAGCAGACGTGAAGTGTCTGGTCATGTGTCATAAAGAAAATTTGGAATATTATAATTTTGCAACAAAGCAACATGGCTTCCTGCGTGATGCAACTATTCAGCTGAATCATCCCGCTGTTGTTGTTGTTGACAATTTTATGTACGCTTGTGGAGGGAAATATGATTTTAATGAAAATAATGAAATCGCAACGGCGAGGTGTTTTAGATATGATCCACGTTTCGATACTTGGTATGAATTGACATCTATGAATGAAGCTAGGAAGGATTTTGTCTTATTAGCACAGGATGGGAAACTATACGCTGTAGCGGGACAAGATGAAAATCTAGTAATGTGTACGATTGAAGTGTTTGATATTGCA
Source organism: Spisula subtruncata (assembly GCA_963678985.1). NCBI lineage: Eukaryota > Metazoa > Mollusca > Bivalvia > Venerida > Mactridae > Spisula > Spisula subtruncata. Next base: position 32,067,672 of record OY787667.1, read on the forward strand.
TCCAATGAGTGGGAAGTTAAATCATCAATGAATCATTCAGTGTATGGACATGCAGGTACTGTGTGTAACTCAAAGTTGTACGTGTCTGGTGGACAGAAGTTTGACGGTTGTTGTAATGATCTGGAGTGCTATGATCCTGTAACGGACATTTGGGAAAAACGATGCCCCATGACACATGCGCGGCTTAATCATAATATGGTTACGATAAATGACAAGATTTATGTGATGTGTGGGAATATTGACGATAGTTACGGTTTCCCCGTGCCGGTAATTGCGATAGAATATTACATGCCTGGCAAAGATCAGTGGACGCTATGCCAGAAGTCGATCAATATCCGGGAAGCTGGGGCGTCTGTTTTAGATGATAAAATATACATTGTGGGCGGGATTAATGGGGAGCATTATTTCTCCGACCTTGTTCAGTCATACACCCCGGCGTCTGACGAGTTAGCTATTGTTGAAAAGTTTGCTACTAGATTACATGGGCGAGCGTGTTGTGTGCTAACACTTCCTCAGTACTTGTAATAAAACGACCTGGGAATTACAGTTACTGTTGTTGTGGTGCTTGAAAATTCATATTCATGAGGCTTTTATTGAGTTCAAATTTGATTTTTGCCAACATAAGCTGATTGTTATGAAAATTGATATTTATTTATGCCAGTTTTCAAAACTTGTTTTACTCTTTTAGTTTTACTTGTGTGATTCCATTTTTCCTTTTTATGCACCAGAATGTTCATTATTTGTTTGCCTTTTAATTCAAGAATGTTTTACTTTTAGCTTTAATTCGTTCCAAATGGCTTCATCATTATTTTCATTGTGCTTTGTCACTTTCATCAACATATGTCTATGTATCAGGTTATTTGTATGGTTGATATTGAATGATCTGGTATTTGATTGGACAATTTCAGCCAATCAGTGTACATGTATTTGATTGGAAGGTTTCAACCAATCAGTATATATTTGATTGGGCAATTTCAACCAATTAGTATACAAACTGGACTTAAATGGAAAAGACCCGTTTCCCTTACTTTCTGTTTTGTATTCACATTTTTTACACCTCGCAACAGAAATTATCACCGTTTGACCATAGGATTTTTTGTCCTAGAAATGACCAAGGGAATTTTCTCCCTGCTATTCACGGACCGTTCATTAATTTATCATCATTGGTTGATTTCTTAAATTATAAAGCTTCGGTTTGTTCTTATTAAGTTTTTTAGTTGAGGTGCCATTTGACTACATTTTATGTGTTTGATGCCTTAGATTATTTACTTGATTTTTTCATTGTTTTATGAACATGATATCTTTATAACCTTCAGGAAAACATGCACTCCAGTAGAATCATAGATTCAGACAGTATAATATTGTGATCATCAAATTCCATGATTGTTTGTTCAAAATTGATTAATTTATGTACTATAATATAAACATCGTAAAATATTGCACTAACAGTCAAACTGTTGTAAAAAACTGAGGTCATTCTTAGTAATCTGTCCTGCCATTGGTCAAGTTTAGGATTGTACATAGAACCAATCAATCAAAGTGTGAAATTATCAGTTTGAAACTTCAGGGACCCAGTTCACTATACATAGTTCACAATTAATATATTAGTAATTCTCTTCATAGACAATTTAATAAAGGAACATTGTGTTAAAAATGTCAACTTTTTCTTTATATCTCTATGGCAGGTATGTGATGTGTCAGGGCTACATTGGAAAAGTGTTAGCGGAATGGTAAATTTTTTAGTCGAAGCTTTGAAATGGTCACCTGTATTTTATGAAATTTATTCATTCATAGATAACTGTATTATACAGTCCCTTCCCTTGAAGGCAGCCTATCAGTAGGTCCAATCACATGGAACATAATGTGTGCAAGCAAACTGTGTGCATGGAATTGATTGGCTCTTATCAATATTGCTGCAGTGATTTTGGGCCGATTTTCATTGTTTTGTTTTTTAAAATAATACTTCGGTCAAATGTTTATAAATGATCAGTTTTTCACTAATATTTCATTATTATTATATGCTTTCAATGGATTATGGTGATTTTCAGTGAAAATAACATTTTGATAATTTCACTCTTTTTGACGGAACTACTTTGAAATTCTATATTCAGTAATTTGTCCTGTTTTCTGTGAAATGACATTGATCAGCATTATATTTACAACTGGCAACATTGTTTGCCAAGGGAAACAACTTGTACATACTTATTTCCCAAGGGAAATAACTTATATTTTATTGCAAAATTTTGGTTAAAACGAGAGTTTAATACTTGCCAAGTTAGTTAAATCCGAAATAGGAGTGATAAAAAGTAACATGTCACAAGATGCACTTAAATATGATTTAAAAGGGGTTTAAATGCATAAAGAAGGAAATTCAATGTATAAATTCTAGTGGTTATAAATATGGGACAGAAGATCATAAAATGAACCAAATATACTTTTGTGCAAGGTACTGGTTGATGCTTGGAACTTGGAAACCAGAAATTTATCAACAAAAAGAGGAGTAACTCCACTTTAATAGGAGTACTTAGCATGTATGGTTTAAATGAAAGTTTCATGTTATCCATTGCTCATCTTAGAATAGTTAACAACATTCCACCTTACATTTTACAAACCAAACTTTATCACAGAAGTTTATTTCTACAATCGTATACCAATATATTAGACACAGTTTCCATAGGAACCATTGACTCCTTCCTTCAGGTTCAAGGTCAGGCTTTCAATATCATTACATCAGCTCATAATAAATGGTGACAGCTTATCCGTATTTCTGCTAGACGTGTTGAGCCATTTGCTTACTGTTTGTTGTTTTATAAACCACACGTCTAACTTGAAATTTGTTTTTACACATCTTTATTTGAATTATTACCCAGGAAACTGTAGAAACAACATTTAATTTAATGCAATTTTTCATTGACAATTTGTTAAAAATATTTTTCTGGTACCTTTGTAGTAAAGTATTCAAAGCATGACTTTGCTGATATTTTGTTGAGGATCATGGTTTATGTTTGAAAAGCTAGAATTTCCAGTTGTCATGTTTTACAATGTATTTATTTATATACTATACTAGATGTTATATAACACAATGTTGAATCCAAATATTACACACCTGGGTAAAAAATACTGTACAGTACAACTTCTGTAGAGCCACACCCTTGGGGAGCTGAAAATATTGGCCATTGTGTAGTGGTTGTTGCCTCGCAGAGGTCAAAATTCAAGTATCACCTGATGGATTTTTCAGGTGCTTTTATAGTGAGGTTGTTGATTTACCAAGGGCCGCTCTGGAGAGGTTGTACTGTATTTTATGCACTGTAAGTCATTCCTTGTATAGCATAATAGAGATATAGGGCACATGCTTTTAGATTGAAAGGTTCTTGGTTTGGTACCGGTCTGCACCACTGCTAAATGTCTCTGTCAGTAAGAATAATTCACAATGCTCCACTCTACCCTGGTAATGAATGAATGGGTACCTGAGAGTGTCTTAATAAACATGCTGTGTTGCCATCGATTAAGGCCCTATCCTGACCAAAAATTGGAATGGCTCAATACCGTTATGCCGATTTCATCTGGCCTATTATTATTTTAATTTAGAAAAAAATTTTTTTTTATTAATTTAGATAAATATTACGGTATGCCCCCATCTTTGATGAGGGTGGTACATTGCTTTGCTCATGTTTGTCGGTTGGTCTGACTGTTGGTAGACCAAATGGTTTCCTTTCAATTACACCAGAATGCTTTGCCCAAGGTCAGTTGGTGAAAGTCACTGTGACCTTTACCATTTTTTAGATCAAATGGTTTCTGTTCAATAATGCAAGAACGCTTTTCCCTAGGATTGTCTAACTTTAAATGGAGGTTGGTCAGTAGATAACCCCTATTAATTTTGAGGGCAGTAGGTCAAGGTCATTGTGACTGTCACCATTTTCGACTATTTGGCTGCCATGGGGCATACATGTTTTCTATTTCCACTTTTTGTTTCAGGTCTTGTTCTATAATAGTTATAATTTCTTTGATGCCTTGCAGATGGTGTATATCGTTATACTAGTACTGTAACATGTTATGTTTTAGAATTTACGGAGAAGACTCTGATGTTATTGTTTGACATTACCTGGTGAAATCTGATGTTATACCAACATCTGTTTTATCAGGGAATTTACGTCATAGTGATGTAATTATTGATAACCCAAGTATTTCTATTTAGTAACAAAAACATTTCTGTGCAACATTTTGGTGTTTTGATTGGATTCCAATAAACTGTTAGTGCCAACATTTCGCAGCTGTAAAGCATTTATTGTTTGATTGTGTACCATCTTAAATGTCGAGTGGATTAGACATAAAACACTGTGCTTAATACAGAATTTATCTTATACACATTTATCTTTATTATATTTCTGATCTACATATAAAATATAATTGGAGTGCATATGAATTTACGATTTCAAACTGAGTGTTCAATACAGACAGAGAGAACTTTCAATTGATATGTCAATGCCCTTGAAAACTGGAAAAATATAATGTTTACTCGAATTTCCCTCAAAACTTGTCTAGAACTACTGTCAGCCCCATGTCACAAATCCTATCTAATGGCTGTCCAATGTTTGGAAGGTGGACAGACATCAACTGGTCATCTGGGCAAAATAGAGCTTAGCCCGGAGGCCATAGTATTTTTAGTTTATGTTAATTTATTTAAGTTTGATTGTGACACAAGTTTACCCAACCTACATTAATGACTCTTGACACCTCATTCCAGATGTTATCTATTGCTACTATGGTATGAGAGATGAGAAGCCAGTTTCCCTCATATGCTGAGCATCAAACAAGGGAATTTCTGGTACCATTTTTATTTCGTCTTTGGTATGACACGGCCTGGGATCAGTCCCTGGACCTCCCGCACTCAAAGTGAACACTCTTCTAGTAGGCTATTGAGGAGGCGGATTCTAAGTCAAATGAGGAACTTAAACTTTAATACTATGTTGTCTATATCCTCAGTGTCCAAAGAAATGTTTGTAATTATTGTATTTGACTGATCTCAATGTTTAAATAAAATAGTGCACCTACATGTTTGTCGACTAATGTGAGATGTAAATGGTTAACAGTATAATTATGAGCTTTCATGAACGACTGGAGAGCTTTGCTGCAAAATCTAACATGTGGTGGTGAAACTGCATGATAATGCTTTACTGTCAAATCATTAATTTTCGTGGGGGATTAAATTTCGTGGATTTTGTGGTCCACCTCAACCACTAACTTTAATCCCAACGAACATTAATTTTGACCCTTGTTTTATTACCTGAAATACAAAATCCACGAATTCAAGTCCCAACGAAATTGTCTTTTTTTACCAAAACCACGAAATTTCGCCTCAAATGATTTTACAGTATCATATAAGGATGTATACCATGTGTGGGAAAGCTGATTACAGGGTGTACTGTGATAATGATATTGATAAATCATATTGAACCATTATAAAACAGGACATAAAATATTCATCATAATAAAAAAAGGAATTTATTTATTTATAGAAAAACTATTTGACTCTCTATGTATTAATGTGTTACATTACCCTAGAAAATTGACATTTTGCTAAAATTATTACAGCTAAGCTACCTATCAAAGTTGAATGATGACGTCATATTAAATGATCCCTTTATTTTATCTTTCTCTGTATGTGTTAGATTTGACTAGAAAAGATGAATTTGTTACATTTATCTGGGGCCTCATTCACAAACTTTGTAAGACTGAAACTCAGACTTAAAATTGATAACATTTATAATCACTGCCATTTCTTTGCAATTAGATTTAACCATGTGAAAATTTATCTGATTATTTGGTGGTAACCACCGAACATTTTTGCCCATTTTTATCAAAATCGGTATGAGAGTGATTTGAACATTTGAAAATGTAAAGTTTTAGACTTACAATGTTTGTGTAAAAGGCCCCTGTATTGATATTGTTGATTTTTTCTGTCAGTTTATACTGCATTAAGGATTGAAAGTCTGGCTTTTAAACTGTCAATAACATATGCATCCATCTCCATTGTGGTCCCTCACTTCCATTATTGGTACCTGTTAGATTTATTGTTGTTTTACTAATAAACAGGTATATAAATATTCAACCATGTTTTGTTGTTGTTGTTGTTGTTGTTATGAAAGTCAGAATGGAGCATAATGATAGTGAAACCTTAATAATAAGACACACATGGTACATTTGAAAACTGGCCCTGATCTCCCAAAGCAACTCGAGTAGCAATCTCGGCTCTAATTGAGATTTTGCTAAAATCCAAGTCTGAACTGTAGATGACTGCGAAGTGTGAGCCCTTTAATTATTACTCTAATTAACTCAAAATAATGTTTGTGTTGTATGATGCTATTTGCGAGTCCAGCCTCTCATGTTAATTTCTCAAAGACAAGTGACAATAATTGAGATGAGATTTAACTCAAATTGAGATGCTTTGAGAGATTGGGCCAGGTATTTTTATTGAGTTGATTTTAATAAAAAGCAAACAATTAAAATAGACAAACTACTATTGGCATGATTAATTATTTACTGAAGAAAAATGGAAAAAAAGTTGATGTTTCAAGATATTGGTATGTTCATCTTGCCATAACACATTGTGACTGAATGCATCACTATGATGCATCAAGTAGAAGCAATGAAGCTTGGTACAAAATGTCTGAGAGACAGGAGAATGTGTGTCATGTTCTAGAATTAAGACTATTCTGTCACATGGAAGACACCACACCACTTGTTGGCGAGACAGGGGAGGTTTGTCACATACCTCTGTACAAGTGACACCTGTTGTCTGTACATAATGTTGTTGTATACACATTAATATGATAGCCACAATGTGGTACTACTTGTTAGGCCACATTTCCTATATTTTTAGGTTTATTTTTTTTTTCTGTGTAATTGGAAGGAATATACCTTCTCCAGATTCCACTAATATGTGAGTGAAGGTACAAACAGCTTTTACTGTTATAATCCTTGTGTCATTTGAATATTCATATCTGGACAATAGAGTTGGGGTCAGTTGTATTTGCATATGAATACAAAACCAGTCAAACTAGGCCAGATTTGTATGTACCTACATGTAAATTAAGGGAAAAACCACCTTGCACAAAGACTCGGATATCATCTATTGAAACATATCAGAGGGCCAAACAGGCCCTACTTGACTCACCTGTCATTTTGTTAGCAACATGAAACCCCAAAAGAGCCTTCGGTTTTTATTCCATTCCATCCTCACAAACAAAATTTTCAAAAAAGTTCTGTAAACCTTAAGATAAACAAAGTGTGGCCTTTATAAAACAATAGTACTACACTACTAGTGTACAACAGTCACTCCTGATCATCTCCAATATGTCACCAATGATTAATCTCACTAATTAGTTGTAACATAGTTCTGGTGTGCATGGTACTACAGTATTGCTGATGTAAGCACTTATACTGACTGATGGATCTGTACAGTACTACATACTGTAAAATCATTAATTTTTGTGGGGGATTAAATTTCGTGGTTCACCTTCATCCACAAATTAAAATCCCATTAAACAATAATTTTGACCCAATGCAAACTCCATGAATTAATGTTACATCGAAATGGTCTTTTTACCCAAACCACGAAATTTCATCCCATTGAAATTAAACGATTTCACAGTGTGCTCCTGTTAATTAACATGAAGTTAGAGCCTGTCAGTGATTACATCTGGGGCATTTCGATGATTCTAATTAATAAATCTGAAGGCATTTGTACCAATGATACATTGAAATATCAATTTACAGATAAAGGTGAACCAGGAACAGTCAACTATTCTACCCGGTATTCATTGGGTATAGACTCAGTCAGATTATACTGCAAGGGTACTAACCACTTAGCTACAAAGGCATATCCTTGTATTGATAATTCAAAATTGAATCAATAATTGATTAGCAAAATATATTGTTGATACATCAATATCACTTTACTGTCATGGACAGAAAATCTTGTTACCAGGACAGTATATGTGTTCAAGACGGCCCTTTGGCGCAACAAGGCTGTACTTTATTCACAATATAAGATATTAAGATACCACCTTGTTGGGTCCCCAAAGTGACGTCAGTTAATAGGATATAATTATACAAAACTGTGTAGTCTGCAGAGCCAGGACATGAGTATATATTGTGTGATCCTGTCAGTTATTGGGGTATACTGGGTTGTAGTTTGTAGGACAAAACATGAGTAAAGCTATAACTGACATACATACATGATATACCGGTTCTCTCTCAGATTTACTCTAAATCTACCTGACAAGTATATATTTACTACCTGTCAATTAACTCTACCTGTTTGCTCATTGTACACATCCAAGTTCCTGCAACATACTCCCCTGTCACTCTGTGCAAGGTAAATATTTGAGGAGGCAGTACTCGGATGTTTCTTAATAATAATGTTTGCTAATTATAATTCATGAATTATCCGTTCCTGCCACATACTCACAGTGTTCTTCTTACATGTGAAATTGTATGTCAGCCAACATCATACACATTTTGTGCAAGGATAAATAATCCGGGATACTTTGCCTTGAGGCTGTTGCTCATCTTTTTTTTTGTTTATGCGGAACATGGTGCAGTTTATACCGTTAGCTCACCGACCATAATACAAACATTGATTGACATGAAACTGATGTTGCAAAACTTCCAATCTTGTACATAACCTAGCCTAAACTGTTCTTATGCGATGGTATGTATTAATATGCAAACAAAAGTCAAATAAGGTTGATTTCTTCGAATCACTGTCATTAAAACTTGCTTTACATCATATATTATTCTTTATTTTTATGTTTTCGATGATATGCATTTATTGAGAGGTACAAAATCATACAAGAGTTATGCCATTTGTCTAGTACTATTAGCCTTTATTGATGTAAGTGTGCCAAGTTTCATTGCAATAATATTGATCATAAACAAAATGGTAGATCTAGTATTCAACATTGTAAAAAAATAACCAAAATTTCAAATTTAACCAAAATTTCAAATTTAACCAAAATTTCAAATTTAACCAAAATTTCAAAAAGAGCCATTTTTAATTTGTAAATGCATTCTATGAGTTAGACTTTTTGAAGTTTAGGTAAGATGATGACACAAAGTGCTGTTGATGTGTGAATGACTATAATAGCAATGAAATTAATATTACAGCATAACTTTCATCTCTACAAGGTACTACCTAGCGGAATACCAGAAGCTACGATGGCAGTCACCGTCTTATCAGCAATAACCTCTCCTATACCCGTAATCTTGATGTGGGAAATAAAAATTACAACAAATCAGTTTTGGCAGGAACATTTTCTTCACCGAATTCCACAACATAGGTAGGCAAATAGTCGTATAATAACAACACTATTAGCACCACCTGACATATAACATCTCCCGTGGTATCGCTACAGGGGAATCATCATAACTCTGTACCGGTAAGTGGAAGCTAGAGTATAGATACTGTAGGGTGGAAATCACTTATAGTTTCATTCATAAAATAACTTTATTATAACATATTATTAAAGTGTATTTATAAACTGTTATAACCTTTCCAGATTGCACCATATAGCAAATTAAATCTGATAAGCTTTAGATTATTTTTAAGACAACAATTTCAGATGAATTTCTCCACAGGTGGAGTACCAGTAGTTGCTGCATGGTTCCTTGTGGAAGGGAAAGTTAGTATTGGTTAGGATACAATCAGGGAATATGGTTTACAGGTAGGTGAATATCGAATAAAAAAGCGCCAAACACAGCCTTTATTTGCCAGTCAGCTTTCTGATGAAATATGGCAGGCATACATATATATGTGCCTCCGCCTGGGTTTGAACCCGGGTAGCCAGACTATACGGAAAGCATGGTAATCACTGAGCTACTGTATCAACTGTATACGACCAAAAATGTTACCGAGGGCATTCAACCCAAATAAACAATAAAATATCATTGATTTCACAGTTTCAATTTTATGTATTTTCTCACTATAATTACTGGCACCCTGCCCATAATGAGTGGGTGTGGAACAGGTATCATGCCAGCATTACCTACAGCTAGTCTGTCTATATTATACAGGTAAAATACTCACAAAACAAAGTTATAACTCACAGAGCTGCAATGCAATTATATAACATTCCTGCAGTTTTTGCCAGTTTATGATGTTTTATGGGATTATGATAGAGGTATTTGGTTACTAACTTACTGTAGACCAAGTCGGGTGTCAAGGTGACTTACCTTTGGTATGATGTAATGTCATACGAAATGGATGAACATATTAAGTAAATCCATAGGCATTTGATTTCAACTGTGCATAAAGTATTTATTTTATCCCTAGTCACTGATTTTATGTACCCTAAAGAGAATTAAGTCTTCTCTTTACGGTACATTAAATCGGTAATCACATAATCGGTAAAAATAATTAATTTACGCACTGTTGAAATCAAATACCAATGAGTAAGTCAAGACAATTCACTGGCTTAGAATGAGAAGTACTGGTAAGTATAAAATAAATATTTTGAGAAAACAAGAAAAAAACTGTCTGAAAATTAATTACTTTTGGAAAAACATGTTTTTTCAACTACAGTTTGGTGAACATGTCAAGTTTCAATTTTCTTGACAATAGGCTCATAAGAAGCGCCTTATGATGCAGATTTTAAATATGTTTCAGACTTATAAGGTAGTAAGTAGTAGTTACGACCTTCTCATTCTAACCGAGCGAATTGTGTGCTAATCAAAAAAGAGGGCTAAACAGGCTCTATGTCATTCACCTGCCATAGTCCAGAATGCCTCAACGGCAGACATGTAGGTAATCATAATGAATTTTTATATGTATGATTCATATGAATCCAATGTCGCGCACCTCTCATGTAGGCCCCATATATAATCTTCAAAGTGTAGAAGCAGTGCTGAGTATTTAACAGTAATTTAATTACAAAAAGAGTCTGTTTCCATGTTTTTAACCCATGAATTAACAACCACGCAAGAATAGCATTTTACCAAAATCCACAAAATTTAATGCCAACAAACATTAAATATTTTACAGTATTATATAATGTTTAGTACATATCTAGTTTTCATTGATCTGTGATCTATGTATGGAATGTAGTGATAAGCCACAATGCCATGAGGCAGTGTGAATAAATCAACATATTATTGTCATTCAATGACATAAAGGTCATATCAGAATCTTTAGGCCAATGTTTATTTTTACAATTTTAGGTTAAAGGTGATTTTTTAAAAAGTTTCCTATCTACTGGAGAGAATGGGAAACAAACAAAAGTGCCAAGACAAGGGTCCTTGTCATTTACCAGTCATTGTGTGACGAACATAGTGCCCCTGAAGGCCCTTATAATATTTTTCGATTCCCTCATCCAGAAAACCACCTTTAATGTTCCAAAGGTCAGTTATATTGCCTTTGCCATTGGGATGGTGGGTTTGAATACCACCCATCGGGTGTAGATTAATGTACAACTTTAAAAATTCTGGTTGTAACATGAATAACTATATTGAGTTTCAAGTAGATACCTTTGATAATGTTTGATAAAATGACTCAGACGCATGCTCACACACACACAATCACATCGTGCAACAGCTGGACTATTTTTCTTTAAAAAAGTCTTGCTTAAAATTCACTGACATGTAGTTTTAAATTCTATATTGCTACTTATATTTGATGGACATAATTATAATTGCACATTTTATGGCCCATAATATTATATTAATTCACTATTACTTAACTAAATAAATAATGATCCAATTTTATTGGTAACGCCTGCTATAATATAACATTTACAAAAACTCATAAAACATTACAAATACAATTGTAAAATGTACATAATGACCAAAATAAATGAATTTCAAGTACTGCAATCTTAATTTCCATGCCTTTCTTAAAACTTTCTGTTTCCTTAAAAACCCATTTTAAAATCGAATCTATTCAAAGGAATGGAACAGTTAATAATAGTATTAAAATGTTTGACATTAAAAATGAATTTTGCCATTTTTAAAAATCACAAAACTGATAAGCTTGTAATTTACCGTATGTATAATGGTGCATGACAAACATAGTCATAGATAGACTATAAAAACATACTGTCATGAGACAGTGTAAGTTCACATAAAATGCCACCACCAAAAAACATCACTTTTACAAAAATCAAACATTTCTTTCTTTCATACAAAATAGATAAAAAATCACAGACCATGAAGTATGATAACAATACCGATCAAGCTGCAATAACATGTGGACTTATCAGGGGTGATAAAAAAGAAATGAGACAAACGCTCTAAAATGACAATACACATATATAGTATCTACCACAAGTTTTCTTTTGAGATCAACATTTCTTAAATGAGTCTAGAAAAAAAACAGATATTAAGCGAGCCTCTGACGAGCTTAATAACTTTCTTTTTCGTGACGAATTTGGCTAAAATATGCACCGAAGAACACTTTTGATCGCTTCCTCATAAAAAGTAGTCCCAATTTGCTTTCTGAATAATAGACCCTAAAACAATACTTTAAAGCTGCAAAAATTTAAATTTATTCATATTACAATATTTGAAATGTTTCAACATATTATTTTGAATTCATAAATAACATAGTTCAAAACTTAATCAGTGAATTATGCATATGAATAATTAAAGGATTAGACTATGCAAATTTTTGTTATCACACGTGTTGGAGAACAATGTTCTTCGAATTGTTCTCACATTGAATATCACAGTGTTTGTGATAAAATGTGATATAAATATAAAAAGTTGTAAACATACACATCGGCATTACATGCAACCAATTTAATATCATGCCTTCATGGTTCAGATACATAAACTTAAAAAATGATAACATTTGTCTCATTTCTTTTTGATCACCTCACATACTTACTGTGCTTTCATGCAATGATATGTTTCCATAAAAATACATAGTAGGTTAATATAAAAAATATTGCCTACAATAAAAAGAATGGAGATTCAACCAAATTTCATAACTCTGTCCAAACCAGTTCCAGCTAGACAAACCCTAGGGGTTTTAATGTCACATACTGAAAAATGTTGCTACAGTTTCATGATAATGAATGAAATACTGTATAATGTGTGCAGATATATTATGTGAATGGCACTCATGACAATTGACACATCCTTTATCTTTTCTGCTGATATGTGCCTGAATAATAAAATAGTGTAAAACAAAATAAAAAACAAGAGCCCCCCCCCCCAAGAACTCAATTATCAAATCAGATTTAAAACTCAATGAAATTTGGTTTCAGTAAAAACAAAACAAAATCCCGGGTTTTACTAGTCGCTGAACTTCATACAAAGATGATTTTCTATGAACCTCTTTATATGAAAATATTATGAACATTCTACTTGTATAAACTGAAATATCAATAGTTTATTGCAAACTACACACTTGGTCTCAAGACTCTTTCATCTAAGAAGTTTATACAATGAAATGTTTCCTATTAAAATTTGTATGAAGTTAGGTGAAACGTTTGGAGATGTGCGCTGATTCCCGTTCACCTGCCATCAATACCCTATCCTACCACCCACTTTCCGATCAATCAATCAATCAATCAATCAATCAATCAATCAATCAATCAATCAATCAACCAACCAACCAACCAACCAATCAATCAAAAACCTGCTTATATAATTTGATCAAGTTGAATATATCAATGAGTAATTGACTCATGGCAAAAACAAACATCACAGTGTCACTTGAATAAAACACGTCAACATATTTTAAAATATATAGTCAGGATCAACAATATGCATTTTGGCTAAGCTTTGAGCAACAAGTTTTTATTATTTATTTATACTCTGGTATAACAAGGTCTTCAGTCTTTCCACTGTTTCATTACGTGTACGATCTCGTGTAGAATGTCTGGGAGCTACTGATACAGGATAAGCACAGTCTTGTAGAAGATTAAACAATCTAACTTTGATTCCTCCTGGTGGATCTCGCAGGAGACCGGTCGGTAATTTAGGAAAATATCCAACAAAGACATCTTCACATAATGCCTGAAATAAAGTATAAATTGTTTTAAGCAGTTTTATAAAGAAGTTTATGTTTTAAAATCAGCAAGTTTGATTATAAATGATTTGAATCAGAAATCTGTAACACTACAGATGTGTGCATCCGTTGCGCAGTGCTGCCTAATCTGGCGGCCCGGGTTCAAATCTCGGTTGACACACTCATAATGCATACCATATTTCAGTAGTTTTAAGCTGACAGGCAAATAAAGGCTTTGCTTGGCATTGCTCGGCACTACAGAAATTATAAAAGCTCTATAGAAAACTAGGAGTTATATGTCTCTAACTTAATGAAACAAATCAAAGCAGGGACTTCTCAATCCATTGTCCAGAGCTTTTCCACTTAAGCACTACATCACCACTAATCCAGACTCCACTCATACTTTGGATGACTTTGTCTACTACATTTATGATTAGTGACCTGTAGAATCATTGTACATCATGTTTTCTAAAACATACACAGGTCTAAATGTATAGAAAATAAAGATGGCCAGCTACGTTATGAGACTATTAATTATATAATAATAACAGCTATGTGACACTTGTAGCTTTATAGGTATAATGTCAAATGACATAGGTGCATAAACGAGCCTTAGCCACATTGTCACTGAAGTACTCATGCCTTGCTCAGGTATTGAACCACCCTCCAGATTTCAGCACGCTATTAGGTTTGTTACAAACTTACCTGCATATTATTGTTGGTCCGTTTTAACAGGCATTTTCCAGTGACTGTATCACACGAACTTCGACAATCAAAGAAGTCACAGTCGTCATTTGTCGTACAGTTACTGAACTTAAACTGTAACTTCAGGTTTTCATCAAACATTGTACAGTCAGTATCCAGTAGAGTTATCTCCCCATTGTCTCGTAATCCAAAGTTGTCAAATTTTATGTCACATAGATGATATTCCGGATTCATGTTTTGAAACTTTTCCATAAGTTCAATCAATTTCAAGGCACGTGTAGCTCTTTCTTTCCAATCTGTTGGAAACAACTTTTTGAAAAACTCAAACTCGTACATACTCAGAGTTTGTGTATGTTCGACGAAGTAGGCGGGTCCACAAGTACCGTAGATTTTCGGAATGAAAGTATTGTTGTACAAATTTCTATACATGATATATTCTGGCTGCTGAATTAGAGACCATATACTACTGACAGCCACTTTTGATGCTGGTAGTTTACGATCCTTATATTTCAAAAATTCCTTCAGGTCCCAATTCCAAGCAAAAGATAAAATATCCTGATGTTTAGTAAAATTCTTATCATATAAAAAATTGAAACTGTTTTTCACTAAACTTTGAGCTTCCCTCAAAAAGTCTTTTGCATTGCTAGTAATAATGGGTGGCACTAAAAACCTTGCTCTATCATCAAGTTCTGAGTGCATTTTCATGACAATTTTAGTGTTTGTTCCCATAGTAACACAGTTATCACATGACATAAACAGCACCTTCTTTCCTTTCTTATAGTTTGTACATCTCTCAAAATGGAATGTTTCAGTTTTACACAAATCATGACAAAACGATCCGTCAACTTCTGATCTTCTGTATAAATCACACTGAAAAAATAAAATTCTCTCTCATTCCAAGTTGTCCATTTTGAAAAAGCTTTTTAACTAATTTTTGACAGTATGTAAAAAATACATTAACAAATGTTTGATAACAATTTCGGCATAAAATATTAAAAGTGTGAAGGCTTCAAGCCCATGAATGGAAGTTCTTTGAATACTGTGAAAGCATGACGTTGTTGGTGTGTGTTGACGTTGACATTCTGTGGATGGCAAAGCTTCACTTGGTGCTCGTCAAATGTACATAATTTGTATGTTTTTGAAGATATATAAGGAAACTTTGCTAGTAAGTCAAGAAATAATTTCTCTAAAAGTTAATTATAATCTCGGCATACAGTTGATAGTTTTTAAGATATAACAGGATTATACAATATACTGGTACAACCCACATACCTAGGATGAAAAGGTTTATATACAATCAAAGAACTGGTTAGCTGAGTATATGTACAGAATCAGATTACACAAACACCAACTATTAGTAGTTATATTTTATTTAACTCTGAATTACACAAGAACTACCATTTTTGATCACCAGCATATTTTTGCGTCCGAAACACTGGAAACTTGACTAACACAATACTCACGAATCCGCTTCTGAGAGAAGGTTCAGCTACAAGACCTCTTGTTCAGCTCTAAGTTTTCAACTATTGTGCAATTTGTTGGTGCTATACCGGTTTTAATTTTGGTTTTATAATTATATTTTAATAGTGTCTTGGATTGCCCAGAGTTTGTCAAAATTTCTTTCGAATGAAATGATCGTTTTACAGCCTATAACTGTATGTGGTAAGGACTACAAACTAAACTTACCAAATCTGTGATTATTTTCTTGGACTCTGCATTACTACATTGGTTTGTATGGTTCATGTAACTGGCAAATATACAGAATCCCACCACTATCATCACGAGCCAACAACAACACACACGACAACATGGCTTCATTCTTCGCCTCATCCAACGTAACAAGGGTGTCATCATTCTAGAAATGAAATATAAGCATGTTTAGGTTGTTTTTCTAGATGACATTAATGTAAGTTATTATGTATTTCCGATGAAATTCCATTTTTAGCTCATCATGTTAAAGAGGTTGATGAAGTCAAAGACCTAAATTACATGTAATTTAAGTCTTCGATGAAGTACAGGATAGTTATACTGAATCAAGCCGGTTTGACTATGGCCTCTTTTATATTGTGACAGGTAGTCTACTCAATCCAAATTAACTGAACATGACTGCTGGGTTGTGTAAGTTCAATAACAAAAATCATAATTAAAAGAAAAAATGAGTAATATTACCATCCAGTTCAAGTGTTTCAATGTATATGTGATGGGCTATCTGAATAACCATACAATCCGATTTACAGCTACTTTTCAACAACTATGATAAATCAAAATAACGTCGTGACACAAATGCAACCAATAAAGAAATCGTACCAATATTCAATATATATGTTTACTAACCCCAAAATATTCACAACATCGATGATAAAATATAATAGATCGTTGTTTATTTCAGTTTTGTCTCTCGAAGACAACACTTCCTGATTGAAGACGACAACGATATGTGTTTACGTTTTTCGTGTAGTCGTCAGTTTCTTAGGATTCCAAGATGTCAGCGCCCTTGTCAACGAAATAACGAATTTTCTGGAAAACCTAAAGTCGCGCGCTTCTTTCCCAATTATCTATTTTGGTAATGATGAATTTTCCAGAAATGAAGCAGACCATGTATACCTGAGTTAGATATTCTTTTTTTCAATTATAGCGGCTGACGTAATCACATCTGTCGTGCAATTTTGGCAAGCTGCTCTGCCTCTGGAACTCTCCAGATGTTTTGAGTCAAAGTTGTTGTCTTTCTAGCTTGGCAACGATTTCTTTGCAAGGAACTTAGGAAGTGACAGTTGTAAGGTCAGTAAATAATTTTATGCAAATAAATGTATTGAATTTCAGAAATTGAATTTGCTGAATATGCAAAATCATAAACTGTGCTAATCGGTCCATGTGCTTGAACAATGCACCTGTGGTGATACTGGCTGAGAGCTTAATATCTAGGAAACAGTTTGCTATCAAAGATCCTATAGAAGGTCAACCTGTGAATTTTTATGTCATTATGATAACGTTAAACTTTAAATAGATTGAAGTAACTGACTTGAACTGCTCGAGTTCTTGAAGGGATTAAAAGTTGAACCTCTTCCCAGACCTCATAGAAGGGTGGGGAATAGTCTTGTGTTTTCACCTATCCGATGTCCCGTACTGCCAGGTGAGTGTGGGGCATTTGTTCCGCACCACAAAAAACGTTTAGAAAAGCATTTAAAGTCAAAATGCCTGCCCTTGCTGGGGCTAGGATGTGGGGTTTTGACGGACTTGCATTGTGGTCGAGCATATAAAGTGAAACCTTTCTGAAACACTATTTAGTGTTACCTTCCAATCTTGAGAGATGAACTAAGTGGAAACCCAGAGAGAGTCTTGCCGGTATCGTCGGTTTACACCGGCAAGGCATGTTAAAGAACCAAGCTATCTATTTGAAACGTGCTAGGGTAAAGCACCTGGATTCCTTGCATCTCACCTCTGTCTCTTCTTAATTTCATGTCTACCATATAAAATTGGAAACCGACTGTCGGTAGTACAAAGTTGAAACTGATTGGTGCATTACAACTCCATTATTAATTTGTATCAATCTACTGGCTGAACAAAAAGATGCATTACAACTCCATTATTAATTTTTATCAATTTTCTGGCTGAACAAAAAGAAAGGCACCCATTGCCCAGTGATTTCTTTCCTTTTTTAGACGGGTCCAGTAAAAGGACCCTATTCCAAATGCAAAAAGATTATTCATTTTAACATTTAAAAAAAGAATTTTCAAACTCCCAACATAAAAAGAGAAAGTTAGGAACATTTTTTGACAAAATGTCAAATATAGAATTCCAAAGAAACCAGTAAACAGGCACATTTAATCTTTTTCTTCTATTTCATTTGGCACTGCCTTCCCATGAAATTTCCCAATTACTAGTATATAGTTACCACGACTCGAAAATTCCCTATCTGATCGGACTGGGACCCAGTCCCAAAGAGGGAAAAAATCACTGTTTAAAATGCCATATTCATGATATTGCCTGTTACAATTATGAATAGTACTTACACTTACAGCGCATTATCATATTTATAACTGTTGTTATTTGAAAGTGTCTTTTTACAAATTCATTTTCATTCGATTAAATATACATATTTTAGTTTTGGCCATATGCAGTCTCATTGATGTACATGTATCTATTTGCAAAGTACTGGTCTTAGGTACTAAATATTTCGGTATTTATATTCAGATTATTTTACAGTGCAACCTCTCAAAAGCGATACCCTACATGCATGTAAATAATAACCCTCTATATAACTATAGGAACACCTTCAAAATGTACATATTAAACCAATATTTGCAGCTCCTATAGTGTTGCCAGATCTTGCTATACAGAAGTTGTACTGTTATAGCTGTCATTTTTTGTTTCAAAGGGCAGCACACTGAGATGATCACAGTGCAGTGAATACTGAGAGAGATGGCAAGTTTCAGATTGAAGTTAAAGAAGCCTGAGAAGATTCTACAGTTTGATGGTAGGTTAGAAGATACATCAGTTTGGACATACATGTGTATTATCCAAATATTGTTTTAGTGAGTCATACATGTATATACCGGTAGTCCTACATGAGTTTATTATTGATAATTCTTCAAGGGTTCTGTGCTGGTACTGTAGTATCTACCCAACAAGCTGTTAACCATGAACCCATGTATGATCTGTTTTTGTACAATAAAATGATAACTATTATAATAATGATAATAATCATTATAAATTACATTCCTATCTATCAGCCTTAATATTTGATGGTCTTTAACTCTTAAAATTTGTTAACATTGAATTCTTTAAAACCTTGGCACAAATTTTCAAAAACAATTCAATACGACTTTGACCACAACATACAAATTGATACTGGTGTTTTACATCCAGTACATAAATAATACAATTTTCAAAAAGTTAAATATGTTTAAGGTGTAACCAGTGGATTAAAAACTGTGAGAATTAATATACAAATTTGGTATCATTGTAAAGTTGAAGTTATTTCCGATTTAAATTTGAACTATACACTTCCGTATTTTTTATATTGACGTTGCTATGACGTCGTTAAGTTGCCATGTAACGCGCGTTTTTACGTTACGGCGCGATCAACCCTTTACATAGTATTACGGCCGTGAAAATCGTTATTCTTACACCAGCTATGTCAAACTAACGGCATTCGATTCGTGTGATGAATGCGCATCCGTGCATACATAACTGTTACACATTAATGTCAAAACGCGTCAATGAAATCCTTAAAATGGCGCCGTTTAAATTTTTTGTTGTGCAAAAATTACGAACGTTTCTTCAATTTAAAAAATATCTGCCCGTCAAAAAATGATAATTTTTTTATATGTTTAACTCATATATCTTACCTACAAAATATACAAAAAATAGGAAAATTCATCTCAGGAAACTTTTTTCACAAGACGTTAACCTATACCAATGGCGACGTGAAATGACGCATATACCATTTGCGTTAGTTTTTTGCTTATCTTCAAGCGATCTATAAGAGTTTTAAAACATATATTTCTCTCAAATTGTAGTATTAACTATTCACTGGTTTTCGAACGATTATTTAAAGCGTTATCCTCTTATCTATCACAAAAGTATTTCATTTTCTGTACGCATGTATTATCTATCAGTAAGTGTGTTTCTACATTTTTGTTGAGAACATTGTCGGTACTTTGATTCCTACATCTCAAACTTAATAACAATGGTGGTAACATTATCGCGGGAAGATATCATTCATTTGAGCGGAAATGACGTCATTACGAACCGGAAGCGGAAAACAAACGTCTATATTCAAAATGGAGCGGCCCCGGTCCGGCGGTCGATTCTGTAATAAAAAGAAACTTGAAGTTCATGAAAAACGCACAAAATCGCTAAAAACAGGTCTAAGTAAGCCCGTTGAAAAACTTACTTTCGGCAGAAGAATTATTGATGTTTCGTACTTTGGTGACCGGTTTGATGAAGGCTGTACGAATTGTAAAAATAAATTTAGTTTTGGTGATATGACAAATGAAATAAAAATGGGGTATTGTTCCATTTTTCATTTTACATGTAAAAAATGCAGCATCATATCCAGAATTTCTACTTCATCAACACACGGTGATTCAAATCGGACGAGGAAACCTTATGCTGTTAACGTGAAAGCTGCTTTAGGTAAGTCTAGAAATAAATATTAAAAAGCACATCCCGGCTTCAGAATATCTATAACAGGAAAAATATTGTTTTATATATTATGTTAGATCTATATGTTTGTATATATTCAACGTAAAATATATTTGCTTAGAATTGTCGTTTTACATGGATGTATTTGTAGTAGGTAGGCGAATGAGCGTACAATTAATGAATACTATTAATATATGGTCATTTTGTACATGTATTGTCAAAATGGATGACAACGGTAAAGTGAATTCAACTATATTATTATTCCTATTGCAATGGTACGTCATTTTTGACATGTATCTTTCATGCGTACAATACCCATGCTCGTATTGCCGGGCACCTAACAGAGATGCACCTACCATAACAATCGACCTGTCTCTTCCAATGCAAACGCCCAAATCACGCGACCACAGTCGAATAATAGATAATCGAAAATGTGGTTTCAGTGCATGAACCTGTCTGATACGAACACTTTCTAGCACATGAACAGATCATTAGGTACATGGGAATTAACACGATTTGCCTACAGTCTCAAGTACCGGGTAGTTCCAAGCATGTCATTTAAATATATAGCAGCGGAAATTATTTCTTTTATACAGCAATGATACATGCCGGAGTCGGACAAACACACATAAACGCCATCTTTTCTACAATGGGATTACCTACAATATCAGGTTCATCTCTAAAGATGAGAGAGCGAGATGTAGGTCCTGTCATTGAACGTTCTGCAAAGAGATCATGTAGTAGAGCGACAGTAGAGGAAGTATTGATGACATGTAGTGGTGACAATCAGCCGTCCCTCTCTCAGCCACCACATGTACCCGAGATGCCCCAAGAGTTTGGTGAGAATAGCAAAGACAATTTGACATTCGATGAAGCATTATCAATCTTGGAAGGAATTGAAGGTAAATAGAATATGTAATATAATTTTATCATAAAAATTATATATTAGTACACATTACGATTAAAATTCAATGAAAATATACAACAAAGACATGTTTCAAGCAATTAACTAAAACCAACGCAAACGCATCCATATAGTTATACGCAGTGCAACCTATGCATGGTACAACTCTCGTATAACATTATCATTTGTAACAGTTAAGTTAAAAAAAATTAAGTTACCAATTTTCTAGGGCTCTTTTCAGCTGTTACGCCGCTCAAGCACACTTTGACATTTTAACTCCCCTGGTCATTGGGCTACATATGGAAACCTACAATCGTGTCTCCCTGGGGAGACCATTTCTCTCCTGTGGGTTTGGCAGCCAAGATCGATCTGCGTCGCCCAGGAATAGACACTGCCCTCGCAGGTACCATTTTACACCATGGTGGAGTGGAGCAGTTATGACCTTATCATTCTAAGCCATTGATATACACAATATTATTTCGGCGTATTATAGGTGATGATAACAATCAACATGAAGTCGGTGCCGAAGAATCCACCATTATGTATGTTGAAAGGGCACGAAATTCTATGTGTTACGCCAGTACTTCTGGGACTCAATCAATGCAAGAGATAGAGACAGAGAGACCAGTCAGTTATAAAAGTAAGTGTTGTGTTCAGAATCAATATAATAAATCTTGCCGTTGATGTGCTGACAATTACAGGATGTTTTAGACGAAATAAATATGAACAAACGTATGAATATATTGAAATTTAGCATATCAGCTTATTGTGTAATAAAGTATATTCTAAGAGACCATTAAATTAAGTATAAAATGTTTTCAAATAGGTCGCGATTTTCTAGGGAAGAGACATATTACAGTATAGTTTGTGTAAAACATGACATTGTACAATGGGTCGGGACGTGCTGTCCAAGCTCTTTCCGAATATAGTCTTGTTTCCTTAAACTTCCAACCAGTTCATAATTAGTTGAATGGGAACACAGAAGTATTTGTGGAATCAATCACCATTCAAACCTAAAATAAATATATTTTCATTTAGCTCTACCAACACGAACCGATGTAAGAGGTGAGCATTTAGATGATGATAATTCACCAGTGTTAACCATACAAGACGATTCCTGCACTACAACAGTTGAATCTACCATACCACATACTGCCGGTATAAACATCACATATCCTCGTTATTTTGCTGGACTAACAATTTCAACTAACATTTTTTTAGTTTTCGTACCAACATCTTTAAATCTTTTGGTCACCATTTCTTTGGTCCTTTTAATTTAACAATAATTAAACACATTACTTTTCGCAACATGTTCACTTTCTGAATTTGTAAATTGCAACCAATGTTATAGAATCAGCATGCGACCAATACATGTACAAACATGTATAAAATTATACACCCAAGTATGTATAGCTTTGCTATTTTAACCTGAACCTGACCTTTATGCAATTATATATTACAAGGTTCTTGCTTTGAATATATCAATTTCCGCAAGCAAATCGTGCACTATCGGTATTTCATATTTGTGTTTGTATTACATTTCGATCGTCTTCGTGATACTCCCCGATTATGAAAACATACAATCGGTGTTATAAACGTAGACTGTTAAATTATGCTAATCAATAGGTCAGGCTCATGTCAATGTGGCCAAGCTATATAAACATTTTTGTAATATAGAATAATGCCTGTCAGACTATATTTCATTATACCGCTCGATCTGTATGAGTAGGCCGGACTTTTTGTCGGCAGACCATAGTGGTTTCGATCATACTAATATACTTATGTTTTCGTTTTCTTTACTTAGAACTGAGAACAACTGATCATAATGACACATCAGAACATAGCGACACACATACTACACCTGTTGATATTTCCATAAGTCAAGATGCAGCCTGGCCGAAACGTGGCAAAGGAATGAACAGTCTATCAGGTAAATGAAGCCTACAGTTTGTTCTACAGGAAGAACGAAATAAACCAATGGGAATATATGATGGATGTATCACGGTGATACAGTCGGTATGCTTGTAGTCACTTCAGAACCATATATTGCTCGTGGTCGAAATAAGATCCATCTCACGAGGGTTCATAAACGACACATAATGAGGTCGATAGCAGCTACATTTACCAATGTGTGTTTCTATTCTCACAGCATATACACCAGATCACTGTATGCCTTATCGGGTTACTATAAAATTCAACGTTAATCATTTATTGTTACTGAAAGCATATGTAAAATATTAACACTGTACTCCTGATTGACGTACTATATAATTTGGTATGACATTATACCGCACTTTTCATTGGGTATATTTAACGATCGATTAAAGATATTAGCAGCAGCGATATTTCATTACTGTTGTGACTATGTTGAATTATAAATGATTATATGTACAGTCCGTTCAAAGTGAATAGATAACAGTTGTAAACATTAGCTTGGCAGTGAGGTAAACTATGTTTATCTAATTTATACGTATATCTCAGTTAACGCTTTTTTTCGAAAGTGATAATTCCCTCATTAGTATTATTTATTAAATCGACACTACGATTGCATTACATAAACAGTAATCATATTCAGCTCACGTAGCTTTATTTGAAATTTCAGGATGGGCAAATATCATAGGAACACAAACAAAAAAGTGTTTGAATTTTGGCACGCGGAACAAAACATGTAAGGCGTGTTCCACCAGTAATAAGCTTGGGAAGAGCGTTCCAGTTCATGATTGTAGGCGGAACTGGGGAAAGTCTGCAAAGGCCATGGAACCTAGTATCCAGGTAGAATTACATATGAAAGCTATAGACGAGGGTGTCCGCTATGCAAACGTCATAGGTGACGAAGATTCCTCTTCAATAAAACATATTAGAGATCAAGTCAACAGCGATATTGAAAAGTTTTCCGACATTCACCATATCAAGCGATCGATTTCCAGGAAGTTAAGAGATCTACATAAATCAAACAAACAATTGACAGAAAAGGTCCAGAATGACTTTATCAGGAATTTTACATATGCTGTTCATCAGAATAATTCAACAACAGAAGAAGACATGAAGAAAGCATTACGGTCTATTTCAAAACACATGTTTGGTGATCATACCATATGCGGTCCGTGGTGTAGATACGAAGCGGAAAAAGAAAATTACAAACATTCTAACTTGCCTTATGGAAAGGATCTCTCAGATATGAACTTGAAAGTTGCCTTAGAAGAAATGTTGTCACCGTTTATTAGAAACCCTAAGACGTTGATGACTTCGGGCACAACTCAACCAAACGAATGTTTGAACAGTGTGGCATGGTCGAAAGCGCCAAAAATTCGAAATTATGGTTCTAGTGAATCATTTGATTTCCGATGCGCAGCTGCGGTGTTGCAATATAACGAGGGAGTTTCTTACGTCAGTACAGTGGTACAAGATATGGACATGTCTCCTAGAAAGGAAACTGTTGAATTTCTCACCAGAACTGATAAAAAACGGAAATACCAAAAACAATACAAGTCTGACCATAAACAAAAACTACGAAGAATTGAACTGAAGAAAGAAAGAAAAACGATCGATACCATAAGTGATATAAAACTAGGGATTGCATACGAAAAGGACTGCTTGCTAAACGAGAATGTAGATGATTTAGACACTGCTGCCATACCAGACGCCCCTGTCGTATTCGAGAAACCTACAGTAGAGTCGATGAATAATATTACATTGGTATTTATTGATTTAGAGACTGACAGACTGGGTTATAACGCTGAAATGGTACAACTCGCGGCTTGTTGTGAGGGCGGTTCATTCAACCGGTTCATCGTGCCAACACGGGACATTTTAAAAACAGCAACAGAAAAGACAGGTCTTGTCGTTTCTGCAATAAACGGAGAACGCCACTTACTACGAAATGGTGCCATGTTGGACACAGTCCCGTTACGTAACGCTCTTTCGGACTTCCTAGACTGGCTGAGAGCGATTTCGGGACAGATATGTCTGGTTGCACATAACGGTAACCGATTTGACTTTCCTATTTTATCTCGTCATTTAAATGTAACTAACATGATGACCACTGCAAAAGAAGGCATATATTGTGTTATTATTGATTCACTCCCGGTAACACGTAAGCATGTTAAGGACTGTCCATCATACAGTCTAACTGCACTATATCAACACATATTTACATGCCCGTTCGATGCACACAATGCTACTGAAGACGCTATGGCATTGATGAAAATTGTCACGTCTCTCCCTCGCAAACACTTTTATGCGGAGGCAGAACTATTTTCATCATGCTCAAGTAGAAGTTTAACGAGAATGGCAGTCCGCAACAGCGTCGCACACCTTCGTATGCAGTTATCACATAACGGGAAAAGTGCAATAACAGAAAGAATAGCGGAAAAAATCGTGGCAAGTTGTATAACGTTCGATAATCTAAAACTAGCCCATAAACGAGACAGTGTGAATGGACTTGGATATATATTGGCAGAAAAGGTGAACGGAAAGCCAAGGGTTACTAACAGGCGAATCATAATTGACAGTTTGAAAGAATTTTTCAACGATAAAATATAAAAATAGAGCTATCAACAGATATTAGAATAATTCAAACAATAGAAAACCACCAAGCCACAATCAAGGGTGAAGGTCTACTTTTTATTCAAAAACCGATAAGTATCAAGCTAGTGTGCACTCAAAATGAGATAATAAGGTATTACTGTTATGGGAATATACTACTGCTAAACTGTAGCATATTATGTTTGATCTATATGTTAA
Source organism: Spisula subtruncata (assembly GCA_963678985.1). Lineage (NCBI taxonomy): Eukaryota > Metazoa > Mollusca > Bivalvia > Venerida > Mactridae > Spisula > Spisula subtruncata. Next base: position 32,094,179 of record OY787667.1, read on the forward strand.
TTTGAAACTTGTTTATATATACACTTTTATGTCCGACGTCCAGAAACGAAAATGACGCAATGATAACGTCGCCATTGGTATAGGTTGACGTCTTGTGAAAAATGTTTCCTGAGATGAATTTTCCTAATTTTTGTATATTTTGTAGGTAAGATATATTAGTTTAACATATAAAAAAAACTATCATTTTTTGACGGGCAGATATTTTTTAAATTGCAGCAAGGTTCGTAAATTTTGCACGACAAAAAATTTAAACGGCGCCATTTTAAGGATTTCATTGACGTGTTTTCAAATGAATGTGTTACAGTTGTGTATGCACGGATGCGCATTCATCACACGAATCGAATGCCGTAAGTTTGACATAGATGGTGTTATTATAACGATTTTCACAGCCGTATTACTATGTAAAGGGTTGATCGCGCCGTAACGTAAAAACGCGCGTTACATGGCAACTTCACGACGTCATAGCAACGTCAATATAAAAAATACGGAAGTGTATAGTTCAGATTTAAATCGGAAATAACTTCAATTTTACTATGATACCAAATTTGTATATTAATTCTTTTGGATTTTAATCCACTGGTTCCACCTTAACCTGTTTGTAATGGAATAACGAATAAGTGTTGCTATCTGCCTATCGACTTAATGAAAATTGGTTTACCAATTATGTTATCTCCAGAAAATAAATACTTAAAATGTTATCTAAAAACACAAATTACATATATGGGTGACCGTGATATCAGTAAATTTGAAATGATAAAATGAGGTGTTGTATGATTAGTACAAATGTAGATGATTGTTATTATTGTAGATTCAGACCTGACAGAATGCCTTAGTGCTGGTGAGACAGCTAACTCTACCCCTGGTGCAACAACCATGCCAGGCCAGGTGGTCCTTCCTCGATCGGTACCTAACCATTTATTGCTGGTGTCTATATTGGAGCAGTTATGTCATATGTATGGTAGAAATACAAAACAAGGAAGGGATATCTTTCAATGTAGGTGTTTTTGAGACTTTTAAACATGTGTTTCTCTTTTGATATTTAGTGTCGAGTTGTAAATAGTAAACATTAGATTGTATGCATTTAGTCTTATGGTGCAGTTGTCAGGCCTTGACAATAACGTTGGTCTGCTGTTTTTTTATGGTGGACCATTATCATGTTGCATAGTATCGTCCGATAGACCACTTAATATATTGAAAAGGTATAGTCTCATTTAGTCTGAGAGACTTGAACATTGTAGTAAATTACTAATATCAGTTTTTGAAAGTAATATATTCATTTATATCACCTATAGATAACAGTAATTAATACAAATCTGAGGATTCAATGCAAAAAGTGTGGTATTACCATTGTTATATATTGGTATCTACCATTGTTCTGCACTGAGCCTTCAAACTGTATAAAACATTTAGTGCTCATATACAGTCTCTTTGACTGCAGCCTGTTGATGAAATGAAACACGTTAAACTTTCTCCTGTTTGTTTACCTGGCTCTGCGCTCATTAAACTTTTTCCAAGGTTCAGTCACAGGCTGAAATAGTATTGTGAGTGTTTGGTCAGTTTTGTACAGTATAAGGAAGTTGAATTAGTGCTGAAAAAAAATACTTTGAAATCATTTAATTTCTATGGGACCAAATTTTGCGGTTTTGGTAAAAAATACTATTTGGATGGGACATTAATCAACGGAATTTTCATTTCAGGTAAAATTCAACGGTCAAAATAATTGTTTGATGGGATTTGATTTCATGGTACAAGGTGAACCACGAAATCCACAAAATTTAATCCTCCACAAAAATGAATGATTTTACAGTATTATTAATTGATGAATGATCTGATTACAGCAATTACGGAACAATTAGCCAAGCTGAACGTGGTGTCACCATTGCTGATGTTAGATGAGATGAGCAGTCTGAGAGAACAGTATCGACATCGTGTACACCGTATGCTCCTTGTTGCAGTACACAAAACTAACCAGGTACGATATTAAGACTCTTGAAACTGCATTATGACTCCTGAAATTGGCAGAAGTGTCAATTTTGACTCTTGAAAATTTAAGCTGAAGAGTCAAATTTTCTATACTTATAATACAATTGTTTAGTATGCAATATTTTGTTGACTCTTGAAAATTGAGAGTCAAGAGTTATTTTGACTCTTCACTTTTGGAAGCTAGTGAAAGTTCTGTGATAATGGAACATTTAATAGTAACATACAGATTTATATATCCTGAAAGCGCCATGATTTCAGACCAAAATACAAGTTAGTTGATGAAAATATCTTGAGAAATGGCAAAGTTATGATTAATTGAATTTCTTAACAAAAAACTGTTTAAGTTATGGGAACAATGTATTTGAAGGCCTCTTGTTTGTAAAAAATGGTTGGCCGCATATGATTTGTCTGATTTTAAATTTGACACCCCTGCAGTGTTGGTTTGACAAGCTGTGGCAGTACTGTACCCTGTACTGCCAACTTTCCTCCACATGTGGATAATTTGTGGCTCCTTATAGAAGGGTAACCCACCTGAACTGATCTAAGATTATGCCGGCATATTATTTCAGGGTACGTTATCTCTGCCTGCACCACGTGGTTACAGTAATCCTAACCTACAATCTCTGGTCAGGTAAGTCAACACAACCTACATATATATCTACCTATATAAAATGTACTCATATTCTGTGACATAATTAATCATGTAAATGCAGTCGATCTGGCTTTTATTTCATGAAAATTTGACAGCAAAGTTGATTTTGCTCAACATAAAGTTGCTGGTTTCTTATCTGCAGTATCCGAGTGTGTCAATTTTCTCGATTTTTCTGACCAAAATACAAGTTATTAGATGAAAATACGTCAAGAAATTGCAAAGTTATAGTTAATTCAATCTTCTCTAAATCATTTTTTATACATATGGAACCAATGAGATTGGTGGTCTATTGTTTGGCAAAGCTTGTTTTAATTTGGTGTTGATGATTATTTATATTTGATTTTTAATTAAATTGTTATATAACTTATTTACCATAGTAATATGATTGTTTCAAACCAGACATATCCCACTAACAACCTACTGGTACTAAAATGCTAGTGTATAATAAAGTTCCATCTTCCATGTATCATATTACGCAGGGTGGTAATGTTTTGTATACATGTATGTTCAGTATGCCGATACAACCGTGCACGAGTTCCAGTGACATCATCAACCAGACGTCGAGATATCGTACAGAATTTGTGGAGAAAGAGAAAATTGGGAGGGGAGGATTTGGTGCTGTGTACAAGGTATGCATTTGGTGAGCTATAACAGTTGGAAACTTCATTAAATATAAGAGCTAGCATCTACAGGAAAACATGCCATTTTGAGAATTATATTGATCTTAAGTACTTCCCAGGTGTTCTACTGAGGCATAATGCCCAATCCTGAAAACAAGTTGCAAGTCTCTGGTACCGTTTGCACACACACCCAACACCTTAACAAGGCTGCAAACATTGTTTTAATGGTAACATTTATACTATGGAACTTCAAATGACCATAACTTTGAATTTTTCATCAAATAACTTTTATTTTTTGCACAAAAGGCATATCTTTCTAATGCAGCCAATCCAGATTTGTAGGACCCCTGACTTCCATAAAAGTAATCATGTTTTTGCAGTGACCAAAATAGTTAGTGTCTACGCCTGTTCGGCCCCAGATAACTTTTATACCAAGGGAGTGATCTCTGATCAACTGTGCTCTATGGGCAGGCAAGATATGACTGTAAATACTGATTGTCAAGTTCTTGTTTTTGTAGAGCCAGAATAAATTGGACGGCAAGATGTATGCAGTGAAGAAAGTGAGGTTTAAACATTCAAGACCTGAAGTCTGGTTCAGAGTAAGTTTTGTTGTAATCCTCTAGTTTATACTGATAACATGAGGAATATTCAATACATAATAATCTTACTGCGATATTTAAACAAAGATTTATTTCCTTCAAACTGATCTCCTGCATTTACTTATGAGCCAGTTTTCAGGAAAAGCAACTATTTTGACAAGAATGATAATTTTATGATTTTTCGAAGTTTTAAATAATTATGCGAATGAAACAAAATGCAAAAGAAATTGTGTTAATATCTCTGAGTTTTAAGGAAGTTACAGTTATTTTTAAGAGTTCATATTCAGAGTTTTTTGTTACGTCGACTAATGCTTTAATGTGTCTCTGCATGCCATTATAGGCACATCCTTGAAGGCGGAACCACCCTGCAAATGGCAATGCTTGTCTTGTACTTGTGGCACATTAATGGAGACAATTGTTAACTTGAAGAAAAATGTCACAGGGGTCAAAGTGGCTGTTAGTAAGGAAGTGGCAGAACTTCAACTTTTTTATTTCCCCAATTTTTTTTCAAAATTTCAGACTTGTGTGCTGGCAAATATAGATCTATGTGCAAACATCTTTTTAGCATGATTTGCAGCAATCTTTGTGGACTCCTCTATGTTGCATTCGTAACCTCATTGGCACTTTGCTCTGCATGGTCATCTGGCATTTCCTTAGAAGACATCTAATTGGATTATTTATTTCTATAAATTGTTTTATCCATAAAAATTATGAATAACTTGTATTTCAGGTTTTAAGAGAAGTGAAGGCACTAGCTAGTTTACAGCATACAAACATTGTAGGATATAATGCTGCATGGTTAGAGTATGGTGACTCATCGTCATCTCCTGCATCTAGCTCGGGGAAACATGGTACTGGTAAGTTGTTGTATGCAAACTATAATGTATATCTTTAGCTCTATAAGAAACATGCAAAATCATCTATGCCCCGCCCCCAACACATTTTTGATGAGGTAGTTCTTTCTCTGCTCATGTATCTTTCATAATAGTACTAATAAAGAATTTATTTAATGAGGCAACTTTCATCACTATTAATTTGACCCAAATTATCTTTTAGGTAAAAAATCAAGGCTGCATTTATGCCTGTTGTCAGGAATTTTAGGTTGTATGAGTTATAGCGCTTTGTTGGAGACATTCGCTTTTTTGTGTTAAAAACTTTTCTAGTTGACAACTGCTGACATGTCATATGTATTTCAGGAGATAATGGATTGGGTATATCCTCGTACCCCGGTGATGACCTCAGTGATATGTCAGATGATGATATTATATTTGAGGACCCGAGTGCACAAGGAGATCATGTATTAACCAGGTTCTCCATCACCCCAGGTCCTATAATCAAGGAAATCAACTCTAACTGTTCAAGCCTAGCATCTTCCCCTCAGACGAACACAATACCAGAACCAGTGAATGGATCTACACCACTGAAATCCTTCTCATTTGATCATAAAAGCAATAGTTTAGGAAAAGACTTTTCATACAGAACTACAGAAGAAAAACTGAATGAAATTTATTCCCAGAATTCCAATTTTCTTATAAGTAAGTCAACCAAACTTGACAACCAAATATTGGCCTCACTGCCAAAGGCTGTTGAAGAAAAGTTGATGTTCAAGAAACCTCAAGTGCAATTTACTTTAGATAATACATTGGATGATTCTGATCTGGATACTGATGGAAGCTTTGAAACTAAAAATACGGAAACTCGGTCCAAAGTGTTCCGGAGAAGTATAAGTTGTGATCCATTAGCGACTGGTGAATCACACCTGATTGTTGATGATAGTAGAAGTGTTCTTCCATTCTCAGAATCTGACTTTCCGCTACAGGCAAGTACATGTAGACTTCAATTTGTAGTAAAGCTTGGAGACTTTCACCTGATCTCGACCTTTATGCATGTATATATTACAAGGTTCTTGCTTTGAATATATATTTTAATATTTCAAATTTGTGAAAAATTATGCTAATTTAAAGGTCAAGATCGTGTCAAATTCTGCAAGCTATAGGGTATACCAAAAAAAAAAGGTTTTTAGACTGGTGATTATAGCGGGAGGCTGTCCATAATGTGGTTTCCGATTGATAACTTGAATTAGGAATGAGATATCTTGATAAAACTTTTTGTGTAGGTAGCTTATATGAAAGCTTTACTTTTAATGGAAAATAGGGCCGGTTGGGTTAAGGTCATCGAAAACCAGCTCTGCCAAATTATGCTAGGGGCTGCCATGAAAATCTGTTGGTTTTTTTGTGGAATTTCATGAACTGTCCTTTACTTGGAATTCGTAGAACAATATTTGCTGCAATAACAATCAATGGAATAATATGTGAAGCCATACATAATGGTTTAAAATCGTGAATATTCTTAGGGTATTAAATTGATAATCTCTAAAGCATGAAGTTAAGAGGGCTCAACGTTTGAACCAATTGTTAGGCTCCTACTCTTGACTTTAGGGTAGAAGTAGGGCTCTGAATAATTTTAATTGCAAGTATGTTGTAGCTTGATCCATTTCTTGTTTGACATTTTATGGTAAGCGTACTGCATGTAATTTTCATAATTTTCATACTGTCACACCTGTCTGTAAAGATCCTCTGTAGGAATTGTAAGAAGTAGTCTTTTAAAGCAAGTTAACACAGGTGGTCTTTCAATGGTTTAAAATCACTAAAAGTGGTCTGGAAGGAGATAATTGGGTGGTCGTTGTAGACAGGTGTTGTAATGGTTTGCAGATGTCTTGAACATAGGTGTGACTATATCTATGTGTAATTAACATCTTATATTTTTCTTTTTAAACAGACAAGTGTAACACTGTATATCCAGATGGAGTTGTGTCATCATACATTGAAGGAATGGATGCAGCACAGGAATGAACAATGTCTAAGTGAACAAGATCTCATCTCATATACTGGAAGAAACATGAATATATTCCGACAGATACTAAAGGCTGTGGATTATATCCATTCCCGTGGTGTCATTCACAGAGATTTAAAACCGAGGAATATTTTCCTACATGAGGAAGGTCTACATGTTAAAGTCGGTGATTTTGGTCTTGCCACAGAAGAGATTGTATCTAGTCCCCTACCCGACGACCCGGTGCCGTCGGTAGATTCATACAGGATTGTCCGTACTGGTAGCATGGTGTCGGACCACACGTCAGGGGTTGGTACCTCCACATACGCTGCACCAGAACAGTTAAAAGGCTCGGAGTATAATACTAAATGTGATATATACAGTCTTGGTATTATATTATTTGAACTGTTTCAAAACTATGGCACTGAAATGGAAAGAATGAAATGTTTGAATGATGTAAGGAGTGGCATCTTGCCAGATATGGTTCAACAGAACTGGCCAGTACAGACACGGTATATAGAACTAATGACAAATGATGTACCAGAGAATCGACCTTCAGCCAAAGACATGTTGTGCGGGGAACTATATGAATCCAAGGACCAAGTTATAGCCAATATGAGAAAAGAAATCGATCTGCTTAAACATAAACTTATAGAAAAGGATAAAGCCATAGCGGATAAAGATTGTACTATTGCTAAACTGTTAGCAGAACTGAATGATGTGAGCTTCCTGGCAGGGACAAGTGTGTGAAGTAACTACTCATAGTGTTCAAGTAAAAACAAAACACCAAACATTTTCCGTCACCTTGTGGTTTGTGCCCACAGTAGGTTGGTTTGTAAGACCATTACAGAAAATATGGCTCAAATGGCTTTGAAATTCACGGTTTTAAAGGAATTCCAATGAAACTTCTTACACACAATCAATTGCATTAGCATCAAATTTACATGCGTTTGACGCAATATTTGGCCCTTGGACCTCTTGTTTTATCATAAATTAATATTATCCAATGTGGCCAATTGATTGCTGATTTTGATTTGCTAAAACAATGTGTGAAATTAATGTTCAATTTTTGTTGTTGAGTTTATTAAGTATAAATGAAAATTTGTTGACAGCAAATGAAAATAATTGTACATTATAATATATACTATTATACTACCTGTATGTCATATTTTCAAAAATATATTTAAAAAAAGTGCTATCAGTAGGCAAGGGCTATCAAATTACATAATTTCTTTAAGAAAGTTTTTTAATAAAGTTGTTTTGCATTTGCAATAAACTTTACTTAGCCTAATTTTTTTTTTCACCATTTCAAAATTTTGGCTACTTATTGCCAAACTCGATATTGCAGGGAAATGATAACCTGGACCATGCAATCATATCTGACGACAGATCATCCATGTAACATGTGTTTTGGTAATCTCATGGTAGCTATGTTTTAAAATATGTCTTCCACATATGGCTGGTTTAGAATTAGAAGGTCGTAACTACTACTTGCAACCTTATAAGACATAGATACATATTTGAAATCTACATTACAAGGCGCTTCTTATGAGCTTATTTTCATGAAAATCAGAACTTGTCATGCTGACAAAAAATGAAGTTGTAAAAGCTTGTTTCACTATTAGTAAAAAGTAAATTTCAAACCGTTTTTACTTGTTTTCTTAAACTATCGACTTTGTACTTACGACTTTCTCTGTCCAAGCCAGTTTATATCGTATTTTATTGCCATTTATCTATAGGGTACTTATTGGCAATATGCAAAAAAATGCCTTAATTTCAAGGAGGATAGGGTTACATTTTTATTTTTATCTACTTCATAGTTAGACCACACATCATTTTTACACTTATTGTGTCATCTGTTGGAGACTTATTTTATTTATCATGCAGTTGACTCCATTTGTTTTTGCAATACTTTTTGACGCTGGGTGTAGGGAAATAAAAATAGTAATTACTCTCTTAAATGACTATAAAAGTGTTTAAAATTTCACATGCAGTTGTCTTAATGGGTATACAATATAATAAAAATGTTTAAAATGCAGTCCTCAACATTTAAAAAAAAAGTTTTTACACCCGGACATCGTTAAACATCAAATAACAAGCTTCACTTGGAACAGTCTAGCATGCCCACATTTAAACATGATTGAATTTCCTTGAATTCCAACAACTATTGTATTATTTATCTATTCTGGGCCGGTATTCACAAAGCATCAAAATTCTTAAGTTAAAAAGTTGAATTGACATACTTTGCACGAAACTAAGAATAGCTCATAAGTTCTTGTGATTATTGTAATGCTTTACAAGACACTTCAAACCATTGTACGAAAAAAGTAGGTAATCTTGATTTTCCTGTTCAGCTGATGCACTTAAGGAAATTGTAAGATTTTGAGAAAGTTGTAAGTTTTTCCTTAAGACTCTTTGTGAATACCCCCCCCCCCCAGATATTTACCAGTTATTTAGATTGTTGACATTTCTCATGTGACATTGAGATGAGAGCTGTGTGTTTACACTTATTGATTGGATAAAATATATAGTATAAGATTACCCTGTACGAGGATCATTCAATAAATTCGTGGACTGGACTCGTCATTTTAATACACATTGACACAGAGAATAACTAATTATATCACACTAAACTACAGTCTTTCTGGCACAAGTGCAGAAAATATTGCTTGAAACGACGCATTTTTAAAGAAAATATGGCTAAAACAAAACTATCACTTTACCACAACCACCACACAACGCAAATATAATATGACGTCAGCGACGTTATTGACGTTTTGCTATTTCTCAAATGCTTAACCCGAAATTGAATTATGCGATTCATATCGAATTAAACATAAATATTAAGTGGTATATTATTAAATAGATCTATCATAACATTTTATGTATTCAAAGTAAAAGTATTAAGCTAGACTTAATGGTTGTATGCTAAATTGAAATACCTAGGTCATATTGAGTGGCGTTTCATCAAAAATCCCTACGTTAGCAAATTTCGTTCGATCCCTGTATGATTTTAATACCATGCTGCTCTTCGGAAATTGATTTTACCACCAAAACACAGTGAAACTGAGTATTGTATGTTCTCCGCTTGCTCTCATTAGCAGCGTATGTGTTATTGTTGTGTATTTCCAAGACAAGTGCACAATATGATAGTTGCATGAATTTCCTAGCTTAAATTAATGGCATTTTGACGTAAATAAACACGTGTCAAATACTTCTTAATTCAAACTCAAACGTCCAAACAACTTAATAGTTTTGCCAAGTATTATGATAATATCCTGCAATAATCTGACAAACATATGAGAATGTAACTTAATTAATTCGGAATTTATGACTAGTTGGACTAGTGAAAAGGGTATGTTACGTCGGTCGGGGGTGGTAGCGCGTTACTATGGTAATACAACGGCTAATGACATGATACTGTGTGGCATAATCAAAGATAAATTTGTATCTACGGTAGGTAATAGATAAATGTTTATAATGATATAAGGAATTATAAGTACTATTTAAACATAAATATAATAAAATGAGAAAGGTTGTCTACAAATATATTGAATGACCCACGTATGCAAAGCATTATAAACATTGACTGTGTTTCCAAAACTCTAGATTGCTGTGTGTATTGTGTTTTGCTTTGTCATTGGGAGAAGCATGCTTGGGGCATTGTTGAGGGTATTTGCACTATCAGATGAACATATTATACATGTTGGTGCCATCTTGCCTGCACAGGAATCTAAACAGACATACATGTACCACAAAATGAGACATTTTTGCAAGGTTTAAATTTCACGACTCTGTTATTTTGAAATCATTTGCAAGGTCAAATGTTTGCAATTTTGTTTTACTATAATTGTTGTGTTAGTTCACCAGCATAAATTTTCCAGATAAATCTAATTGACAAATATAGCTAAAATCAATGCCTTGTAGAAATGTCTGATACATGCAGTTACTGTACTATTTATATCTTGTTGTTATTTGACAAATGCTCATATTTATTGATATTTTGATGAAACATGATTGAGATAAATAAAAATAAATGTTAATAAAGATACCAACTGTTCGTGTTTACTTGAGAAATTTGCAAAGAACTCCAAAATTTCAGTTCGTGAAATTATGTTTATCAAACCAATAAGTCTGGCTGTCAGAATGAAATCGCTGGCTTAGAAAGAGAAGGTGGTAATTACTACTTACGACCATATAAGATTGATACATTTTTTAAATCTGAATTAAATACAATACGCTTCTTATGAGCCTATTTTCATGAAAATCAGAACTTTTCATGTTGACCAAACTGAAGTTGAAAAATATTAAGGATTTATTTAGCAAAATGTGAAAGTTAGTATTCACGATAGTTAATTGGTTTACAGTAGCAAGTAGTGTTTCAAAGCCTGATTGGAAAAAACCCAAACACAAGGTTGTATTTATTACCATATTTGTATTACAAAATTCAAATAGTGTTGAGATCATTACAGATACAATTTGAGCAATGGTTAATACACATGTACTAGGTATAGCCCTCTGTATATCTCAGGTTAACATTAAATTCATCTTCTTCCGAGTATTGCCCGTACAGCTCCCAATAGGTCTATATCACAACACCACCTCCAGCAATATCAGGACAGGCAAAAAATGGTGACCTGACCATCTGGCACATACTGTACAATCAGTTAATTTCGATGGGATGAAATTTCGCGGTTTGGGATTTTGCATTTCAGGTACTAAATAAATACTAGTGTCAAAATTATTGTTCCATGGGATTAAATTTTATAGTAGAAGATGAATCACGAAATTCAATCCCCTACGAAAATGAATGATTTTACAGGAGCTCAAGAATTCATACATTTTGACAAGTCCAGCTTGTATTTTGATGTTATTTCACATGACCACAATGTCGGTCTGTCAAGTTACTAATCCTTCACAGATGTGTTACATTCAATAGAGATGATGTCACAATGATCACCTCAATAATGTTGTCACAATGTTCATCTACACCTCAATAATGATGTCACAACGATCACCTCAATAATGATGTCACATCGATCACCTCAATAATAATGTCACAACGATCACCTCAATAATGATGTCACATCGATCACCTCAATAATGATGTCACAACGATCACCTCAATAATGATGTCACAATGATCACCTCAATAATAATGTCACAACGGCCACCTCATTAATGATGTCACAATGATCACCTCAATAATGATGTCACAATGATCACCTCAATAATGATGTCACAATGATCACCTCAAAATTGATGTCACAATGATCACCTAAATAATGATGTCACAACGATCACCCCAATAATGATGTCACATCGATCACCTCAAAATTGATGTCACATCGATCACCTCAAAATTGAGGTCACAATGATCACCTAAATAATGATGTCACAATAATCACCTCAATAATGATGTCACAATGTTCATCTACACCTCAATAATGATGTCACAACGATCACCTCAATAATGATGTCACATTGATCACCTCAAAATTGATGTCACAATGATCACCTAAATAATGATGTCACAATGATCACCTCAATAATGATGTCACAATGATCACCTAAATAATGATGTCACAATGATCACCTCAATAATGATGTCACAATGTTCATCTACACCTCAATAATGATGTCACAATGATCACCTCAATAATGATGTCACAACGATCACCCCAATAATGATGTCACAAATATCACCTCAATAATGATGTCACAACGATCACCCCAATAATCATGTCACAACGATCACCTCAATAATGATGTCACAATGATCACCTCAATAATGATGTCACAATGATCACCTCAATAATGATGTCACAATGATCACCTCAATAATGATGTCACAATGATCACCTCAATAATGATGTCACAATGATCACCTCAATAATGATGTCACAATGATCACCTCAATAATGATGTCACAATGATCACCTCAATAATGATGTCACAATGATCACCTCAATAATGATGTCACAATGATCACCTCAATAATGATGTCACAACGATCACCTCAATAATGATGTCACAATGATCACCTCAATAATGATGCAACAACGATCACCTCAATAATGATGTCACAATGATCACCTCAATAATGATGTCACAATGATCACCTCAATAATGATGTCACAATGATCACCTCAATAATGATGTCACAATGACCACCTCATTAATGATGTCACAATGATCACCTCATTAATGATGTCACATCGATCACCTCAATAATGATGTCACATCGATCACCTCAATAATGATGCAACAACGATCACCTCAAAATTGAGGTCACAATGATCACCTCATTAATGATGTCACATCGATCACCTCAATAATGATGTCACAATGACCACCCCAATAATGATGTCACAATGATCACCTCATTAATGATGTCACAATCATCACCTCATAACAATCACCTCATTAATGATGTCACAATGTTTATCTGTACCTCAATAATGATGTCACAATTATCACCTCATTAATGCTGCCAAAATTTTCACTTCACCTCAAAATTGATGTTGCAATGTTCATTTCACTTTCTTAGATTCATCATAACTGTCTGTTACCATGGCTCCACTACTTCCTGTAATGTACAGAATAAACAACACATACAGTATTATGAAGCTAGAAGGGTAATTAACAATAGAGCATATTGAGGGCTCGATGCAAAACTGGTAATTACATCAATTTATAGATGCATGTACCATAGGTTTCCACTGAGCTCTCAAAATATCTCACATAACTCATCCATCTGAATTGTTAAAATTCCTGACAATTTACAATACTAGATTAAGTGTAAAGTATAAATGTAAAGTTTCGTGTTGAAATCCGACCAATGGGTAAGGAGAACAAGCTTGGAGCAACTTTGTGACATTCACACAGACATCTACACAATCAATATGTCTCTTCAACACACCTCACCCACTCTATGTGGGAGACATAATTATAAGGAGATCATAAATCACCCACAGGTAACTGTATCGTTGAAAATGCAAAAAAAAATGAAAGAAAAATATAAATTTTCGAAAATATATATATATTTTTTTTCTGTTTTCAACGATACAGGTAAGTGTGAAATCACCACATAAAATTCAAGGCCTTATCACACTCCTAATATTGCTATATTGTGATACAGCAGTCAAAGATAGAATATTAAACTGTTACCTTGATGTATTAGCAGTAAGCCGGCCAGAATAAAACATGAACCAATCCACCAGAGAATAGATAAACTTTCACCAAATACTGTCAGGCCCACTATTGCCTGGAATTATAAAGGTTTTTTTCTCAACTTCATCAGGGAATTATTTAGGGTTGCCTTTTCTAGCTGGATTGAGCACATTATTTCATAGCAGGTGGACAGTGGAAATTATTCTGTAACTATGTGAGTTTTTGACACAAAAACAACGTCTCACATACAAGGCCGTAACTCTAGTAAAAATCATCTGACCTACAAGTTAAAACTATACATTGTATTCACAACTAAGTTGGGCACCAATTATGAAAGTGAAGTTTCATGAAATCTATCCAAGGGTTAAGGAGACCTACAGCAGAAAATATTATGACATGGAGACAGGCAATGCAGAGCACAAAATCAATACTGTAAAATTATTAAATTTCGTTGGGATGAAATTTTGTGGTTTTGGTAAAAAAGACAATTTCGTTGGCACTTGAATTCGTGGATTTTGCATAAATTTCAGGTAACAAAACAAGGGTCAAAATCAATGTTCGTTGGGACTTTAAATGATTTTACAGTATGTCTCCCCCTACTATAATATAATGAAACAATGTTGGAGAAATATATTCAAGGTTTTTGTGTACATACAGATATCAGGAAGTTCGCCCCAGTATTAGTGATGGTAGCTTCAACAGTGGATGGACAATACTGTAGTGACTTTGTATAGAATGTCCACATCAATGCATTGAACAGAAATATTCCTACAATACACAGACACCGTACCATGTAAGATAGCTGAAAAGAGAATCACAAATAAGAAGAAAATTAGCATGACCCATGATACATTATCATCTTTTCTGATGTATTGATCATTGCTGTTTTTTAAAAAAATAAATACAGTTGCGCTGCTGTATTGCTTCAGGTCAAAAGGGTATTATACAAACACATGTACTGTAAAATCATTTAATTTCGTTGGAACAAAATTTTAATTTCGTGGTTTTGGTAAAAAAGACAATTTCGTTGGGACTTGAATTCGTGGATTTTGCATCCCAGGTAATAAAATTAGTGTCAAATTAATGTTCGTTGGGACTAAAGTTTGTGGTTGAGGTGAACCACGAATTCCATGAAATTTAATCCCCCACGAAAATTAATGATTTTACCGTATGTGTTTAGTTAGAGTATGGAACATAAAGTTTAAATTCTTAAGTACTCCAATACTATCAAAGGTTGTATTACTTTTGTAGAAACTTTTTGGTGTGAAAAAATACACAGTGATGTTATTTCTAAGAAACTTACACAATACCCACTTTCTCAAAATGTAACGCCTTCTGAAGTATGGTTATTGTAACTCTGAAACAAATCAGTGAAGAACTTGTTCTAAAAAATGACCACAATCATCAACTTGTTTGTATTTGACCTGCGTGTATAAAGAAATCTGAAGTAAAACTAAAAGCCAGTGTAAACACTCACTGTATCACAGAATGCATCAACTCCCGTACCAAACTGTAAACATAAGTCATGTACAACATCAGCTGTGACAGCTAACTTTGCTGATATTGCTGCTAGTGCTGCCATTGTCCCTGCTATCACTGCTAGACATAATCCCCAGTTGTGATCTGTCAACATTTTGTGTCGAGTGACAAACTGCAAGCGGAAAACAAAATGTATACGTGTTCAATTCTTTAGTATGATGAAATCTTGTAGAAAACAACTTCAAAGTCTCTAATACTGGTAACAAAGAGCCACTAATTATGTCACTAAAGTAGAAGCTTTCAGTATGTAACTTATTATTAAGAAGTACATGTAGAGCCAGCAGTGAAGTAACTGGAAGTACCTTGGCCATACAGTCACTATACATTACTCCTCACATCACTTTGATTCACTGCACCATTCCAGCAAATTATAACCAATCTGGCAACTATGCAAGAATGACATAACTCCAATATAGACCTTCAAGTATGTCATAACCCAAATATGGCAACGATGAAAGAGTGACATAAACTCAATCTGTCAACCAAGGAATAATGACATAACATCAATCTGGCAACCATGGAAGAGTGACATAACCTCAATCTGTCAACCATGGAATGATGACATAACCTCAATCTGGCAACCATGGAAGAGTGACATAACTCCAATCTGGACCTTCAAGAATGTCATAACCCAAATATGGCAACGATGAAAAAACGTCATAACCTCAATCTGTCAACGATGGAATAATGACATAACATCAATCTGGTAACCATGGAAGAGTGACATAACATCAATCTGGCAACCATGGAAGAGTGACATAACATCAATCAGACAATTATGAAAAAATGATATATAATTCCAATTTGGACCTTTAAGAATGTCATAACCCAAATATGGAAACGATGAAAGAATGACATAACCTCAATCTGGCAACCATGGAAGAGTGACATAATCTCAATTTGTCAACCATGGAAGAATGGCATAATCCCAATCTGGCAACCATGGAAGAGTGACATAATCTCAATATGGCAACCATGGAAGAGTGACATAATCTCAATCTGGCAACCATGGAAGAATGGCATACCTCAATCTGGCAACCATGGAAGAATGACATACCCCAACCTGGCAACCATGGAAGAATGACATAATCTCAATCTGGCAACCATGGAAGAATGGCATACCCCAATCTGGCAATCATGGAAGAATGACATACTCCAATCTGGCAACCATGGAAGAATGACATAATCTCAATCTGGCAACCATGGAAGAAAAGACAACAGTCAACACAATATTGTCCGAATTATTTTTGTCCGAATACTACTCAATATTCAGTGCTTTTTTACTGATTTTACTCTTAGTAATTAATGGCAATTAACTTACCCTTAACTGATTAATCGTAATTGACTACTAGAAAATAATGACCAACCAATAATGAATAAAATCACCAATTATTCACCCGAAAAAAGCGTTTACATTGATTTGTCTTGCTATCCGTTTCTGTCCGTACAAATAAACTTTATCCACATTTTCAAGATGGCAGCCCCCATGGACTAGAAATTGTAAACAATTGTTATTTTGGCTTTAACCACAGGGTACTATATATACTGATATAAGGCTATATTGAACCAAAAAAAATTATGTGTCAATCCCCTGTGGATATAACTGTTAAGTATGAACATTTTGGTTACCATAAATTGATATACGATAATGTTACATTTTAGGGATGTCACCGATAGAGTAAATTTACGTATCTTTGTCTAGTGAGGATTTCATTAACAGGCCTAAGAAAGTGTTATATTTACAGATTGTATCTGTAAATTTACACAATATCTGTAAAATCATAGATTTTGTATTCTGTAAATTTACAGATTATAAAAAATCAAAGTTACATATTTTAAGATAAAAGCACTTATTCGTGTTTATTTAAATTGGGGTGTTATGTATGAGACATATTACCATGTATTTCGACCAAAAATGTGCATTTTATTAATTTCAAAAATGAAAAATATGCGATATTTCAAAGTCAATATTTTGGAAAACGAAGCACATTTTCTGTCCTTAATAATGATATACTGTAAATACTCAGCCATAAGTCGGGCGAAAACAGTCCCAAAAAAAGTCAAAAAGTCACCCCGCGACTTATGGAAGAGTTTACTTCACTACTACCGATTTTGTCAGAAAATCATAACATTACTCCTGACTTTATCTGAAACTGACCGCATCTCCCTGTCTTTATCTGAAAATGACCACATTCCCATCAACTTTGTTTGAAAATTACTACACTCCTCCATATTCTGTCTGAAAATCACCACATTCCTCCCAACTTTAGCTGAAAATGACCACATTTCCTTCGACACTTGACACTGAGCACATGATTTCAGCTTTCCCAAAAATGGAAAACTATACATGCGACCTATGAAAGGGTTTAGACAAAAACCTTGATTTTTTATTCAAAAGTCCCCCTGCGACTTATGGCTGCATGCGACTTATGGCTGCGTATTTACGGTACTTTCAATATAAAACCAAATAAAACTGCGATTTTTTACTTAAGGTAATTTCATCAGCTGAAATTGAAGTCATGAGTGTGTTATTGTGTCGGAAAACAATTTGATTTTTCAAGTCTGTAATATGATTTTCAGCTGAAATCATTATGCTACATTGAAAAATTTACATCTACAATGAATATTTGTAAAAAGAAATAAAAATGCAGTTTCTAAAAAGTGTTTTATAACAAATTGAAAATTGCCAATTTTTGTGTCAAAATCCTGAAAAGGGTACTCACTCAAATTCAATATAAATCACATTTCTATGTTTTCCAATCCATTATCGAGGTGCTCGACTATAGAATTATTGCATATTAATCACATTTTATCCATAAAACACTAAATATTTAACCATGTAAAATTTATAAATCAGATTTGTATTACACATTTGAAGATGACCAGTGTGTAAAACATTTCTGTTCGTGGGATTATGTTGCTATCAAAACAACTCATGGTCAATTCTGAATTTAGACGGTCATCTACTGTTAAAATACACCCTACTTACACACTTAAAATAATCAGATATGTGTAAATGTTATTTTACAAATTTGGTAATAAAGTGACCAAACGTTTTGATTCGATGTGTGCATGTCATTAATTAAATTGATAAGTAGAATAGTCTATCACCTGGATAATAAATTGGAGAACACAACAATGTGTTTTATATTGATTTCGAGTGAGTACTTTTAACAGGATTTTGACACAAAAAATGACATATTTCAATTGTAGATAAAACACTTTTTTATCAAATATTTCTTTTTTTAAAAAATCAATTTCATAAACGTAAATGTATTATTTTAATTTAGTATAACAAGTTTTGTAATAAATGCTGTTGCAGACTTGCAAAATCTAATTCTTTTCTGACATGGTTAAACACTGATGGGTTTAATTTCAGCAGGGGGAGTTACCTTAAACATGTTTTCTTGAAATTTGAGCCCTCTATTCTGTAAATTTACAGATTGGATTTTCTGTAAATTTACAGATATTGTGTAAATTTACAGATATTGTGTAAATATAACACTTTCTTAGACCTGATTAATTGCCAAATTTTTATATCAAATTCAAAACATATATATAAAAATGTAGTTGCTTCAGGCTATGAGTGGAGCTCATATTTGCTTTCTTGGTGCCATAGGTCTGTAAATAAATGATGTGCCTGATACAGCATGTAAACTGTAGACAAATTTAATTTCAGCACATCATTTGATGGCCAAAGTCACTTTTGAAAAGGACGTTGCTTAGCAACAGTTTTAAAATTATTAATCAAGTAGCCAGTTGCCTTAAGTAAAACACTTTCAGAGCTACAGATAAGCTGCGTATTGGGGTAATTACCCAATTAATTTTCTTAAAAACCCAATAGATTTTGAGAGGAGGGAGTAAGAGAAAGCAATTAAAATCTGAAATACCCAAAAAGAAGAGGATGATTTAGTGACAAACAGTACATAAAAGATCATTTACCCTATGAATTTGACTAAATACCCAAATAAAATTTGTGAAAACCCAATCAAAATTGAAACTTGGGGGTAAAATACCCAATGGACCAATACCTTATCTGTAGCTCTGCACTTTGTAACCCAACACTCCAATAGACCCTGGTAAATAACTTTGTGTTTTGTTGCATCTTTTATATTTATTAGGGGCCCATAAGTATAGGTATCCAGGTAGGAACTTATTTTATGTTTGGAGATTTGTTTTCTTAAATTCTTATCTCGACCAAGTTGTTTTGCAAATGAAAATTATTATGCTTATTTTATTCAGAAGATATGATGTGAATTAGACATACAATGGCGGGAAGACATCGGGAACATTTGTCTGGTTACCTGGAAAAACATAAAACTGGAAAAGTGCGTGTAACCAACACTGCTGTTAGAGCAACACGAAATGAGTCCAAAGAAAGTTTGGCTGAAACCAGGTTTGTTCATTACAATCAGACCCTTTGACCCCCAGATATTTTCTGAAAACTTTACACTATTTTCGATATAGATAATACTGTCCTGACATTATTCTCAAGTTTAACATTTCTTCAATTACTTTCAGTCTTTGGATTTTATGGCTCTGACATGGTAGATTCAGCTTAAGCCATTACGTCTTGTAAGATTCAGTTTCTAGTCTTGAAACCCCTGTATTTTGTTTAATCTTTATTCTTCTCAAACGATTTTGCATCTTATAAGTTATGCATTCTTTAGCTCAAAGTCAAGAGATTTAAAGTATTGGTTTCATCTGTTTGAATGTCTATATTTTGTTAGCTCAACTGCAAGAGATGTACCTGTGTTTTTCACATCTAAAGCCAGAACTCGAGCCTCGTATATGATGGCCAGAAAACAACATGTGGTGAGGATATCTGGTAATGCATTGATTAACAGGTATGTTTGTTGTATACTTTGCAATCCTTTTAGGAGGATTATCATGCCACTTCATACTTCTGTCTCGTTTGTCCATCCTACAAGCAAGCTTCATTCATATATATAGTCCAATAAGATACCAAGGAAACTAAATGGAAGCCTCACTCTCAGTTGCCTTGAGAAAATGAACAGATTTTACGCTTGGTCGTTTTTAAGTATTGAAGGGGGTGGGAGCAAAAACAAATGTATTCTAAAATCAGTTAATTATATGTAAATTTTTAAACACATATTTGATATATTCATTTTGAATATCTTAATTATGTACTGTAAACTGGATGTTTGCTGATATTTAAACATTTATACTATTTAATATTGTTATTTCAGTTTACCAGACGAGTTATTGTTGAACATATTCAGCTACTTAGATGCTGGTAGTTTGTTAATGGCTGCAAGAGTCTGTCAGAGATGGCTTCCTATAGCTAAGGACAAGTAAGTTCATTGTATGGTAGTCTTTTATAATTATTTTGTCTGTTGTCCCTCCATTCACAATTTCTTTCAAACACACTAGAGGTCACAGTTATGGCCAAAACATCATGAAACTTTCTCAGGTGAACAATATCTGTTTATTTCTACATGATAAAATCATGTCCATTTGTAATTGTCATTTTCTAACATTTTGATCTTACAGGGAATTATGGGATAAAATTTATGCCGAATACTTCGTCTCATCCACTGCAGCCACAGGATCCCGTCTTGGAAGGGGTGATGAACAAAGTCGTAAAAATACGTACATTAAAAGGTTTGAACATATTCTTGAATGTGTATTCTATCTGGACAGTGTTTATATAATGTACAAGACTTTTTACCAGTATACTGATTTATTAAATTAATTTGTTGAATCGCAACTGTTCAGATGTGTCTAATGAGGTGTTATTACAATAGAGTTGACATTACTGTTAGTTACCCACTGAATATTATCATACAAATAGCATTCAAAGATTTGGGGCCTGTTGTTGAGTGTGAAGCACTATGAATAGAGAGGTCCCCTGGTTCAAATCTGGGCTAGGGTACTTGGTCATTTCGGAAAATTAATGCTTTGTGGTAATTCCCACAAATCTGTAGAGATAAACTGGTTAATAACCAGTGGTATTCTTGCATGTAATGGCACGTTTAAGAAGCCAGGAGTCTATTCTGTAAGAGCTCCTGTCCCAAACCCAAAATTCCTAGTATCATACAATAAGAAGGGGGGGGGGGGGGATAACCACACTCTCACGTCTTTCTCAGATGAAGGTAAACTGATATAAACAACAAACAGCCACAGCATTTCTGTATAATTTTTATATTTTATAACATTGTATTATCTAATAAAAAAACTTGTCATAATACATGTATAACACATTTTTTGTTTCAGTATATCAAGTAATAGAAATAAGAAAGCGATGAAATTCCTGAAGAAGATCAGTCCATATACTGGCATGCCTCGAGATATAGATAAAGCTTTGAAGTGAGTTATAGATAGAGCTTTAAAGAAATGGCTGACAAAAGTAATAATTCAACTTCAATCTGATTCGTTCAATTTTAGCAGGACTGACATATGTGCATAATTAAAATAAGCCAATACATCCCAAACATATGTACACATCAATTAAATCCCTAGGTTGTAAGTCCCTTACTAGTGATCAACCGAAGGGGACAATAGGTTTTTAGTCTGTCCATCATTCCTCTTTCCGTCAGTCCATCTATAAAATCTTGATCCTGCCATAACTCGAACAGTTTAATTTCAAGCTAGGTTTATGGAACTTGGTATGTGGATAGTCGCCAATAAAGAAATAATGCATGTCTTATTTTTATTTTACAAACAAAAATTTTGGGTGCCATGATAACAGAAACATAGAAAACCAGGACAGGGACTTCATATATTGCTTGTAGTTCTTAATTGCTTGTTTTATTTCAGATCAACTGGAGTGTATTTTCAAATCACGTTCACTGATACAGACAAGAATGACCATGTGTTGAACAGTAATGATGTATTCTACCACCAGATGGCACTCTGCGTACGATGGTTTAGTTTTGAGATGCCGCCTATCAAACAGATCCGCGAGATCAAAGTACATGCTGTCAATCCTCTCTTCTTTAATCAGAAGGGAACTGCCATATGGAACAGGTAAACATATCATATGTCCTGATAAATCTCAAATTTCAAATATTGCTTTGTGTAGGTTGGATAAATTCCATGGGAGGATGTACTCAATAGTTGCATTATAAACAGAAAACATTAGTCTTAGATTATTACCGTAAAATTTAATATGTTTGAAACTTCATATTTATTGGAAATTCAGACTGATTTGGACAAAAACTCAGTTTGTGGTGAGATTCTACATGAGATGTTTAGGGAGATCGGGGCCTGTACACTCTCCTGACATCATAACAGATAATTACCGCCCTTGTTTTACATGGTCAGCCATTTTTGAAGACAAACATATATAAAGTCCAATTAAGCCCATAACGTCTATTATCAAAGAGTAATACTTTGGTAATCTATAAGCAGAATGATACATTTTGAGCACTTAAGTTGAATTACAAAGATAGTAAAACCAGAAGATTGAAGAAAACAAAAAACAGCCTCTTCTAGTTGGTTTGGTGACAAGATAACGAAGTATTGACAATAAATGCATGATTTATAGTCTAAGGGAAGTAACTCTTGCATAAAATATTGTGTCTTCCTTACATTTTACTTGAATGCGATTTATGGCATACTATTTTGACTGATAAAGTTGATACTCAAATATCACACTTTTCAACTGAACTTGAATGCAATATAAGCCACTATTTCAGCTTGTTTTTATACTAATAAATTACTGACTTGACTGTTTAACTTTGTAAGATTGATTCATATTTCAGCCCCTACCAGAGGTCCCTGTTGTTGAATTATGATATTGATTGGAATAAATGGTTACGAACAAGTAAGCCTACTGGTACAGATGACATGATACAGTTATATTCACTACCAGATGGTCTGACTGTATCTACATGGCAGGTAAATATAACATTTCACAACATGCTGAATGATAGCCAGCCACTCCTTATAATGTAAACCAAGAAATTATTTGGCACAATTTAACTTTGTGAAGGTTGGAAGTGGTAAACATTCATGCAATCAACTAGCCACAAAAGGTTTTGATTCATTAATAAGGTTAGAGTTTTGAGATTTAAAAACGCGAAAATGTGTAGTTGCAAATGATCGGCTAAACACAAAAGTAATATTGGCCATATTCTCAAACCAAAATTCAGACTTGTACTTAAAAAAATATTTTCGATTTGTTCTCATGATATTGTAATTGTTGATTATTATATAAATTGGCATACGCATAACTTACATTTGTATATAACAGCAATTATACAGACAAAATTGCATTGGTTAAGATATTAGGGTAATTTGTCAAAAAAAAAGGCATGATTTCTAGTCTAAGGGAAGTAACTCTTGCAAAAAATTTTTTTTATCTTTTTACATTTTACTTGAATGTGATTTCCGGCATACTATTATGAATTCAACCCTTACCTATTATATTTATAGAGAGGTGGAGAAATGGCGTTTGTATCGGTTGGTTTACATTATAATCAGATTGTGAAGCGATGTTTGTACGGATCTGCTGAAGTGTAAGTACTATCTGTTTCTGTTATATTTGCCCAATATGCAAGACTTAGTGTTTTCTGTAATTTATAAATTGATGAATTAATTGATTATAATTATCCAGATTTAAGTTGAGAATACTTTTATGTAGAAATTTGGTCACTGTTACCATAGTTACCATGTCTAACTTTGTGTCACATGTACACAATGTCAGGTAAATGTATACATACAGTCCAGTTAGGATAAAAATCCAGTGACGCAGTGGAACTATTCACTAGTACAGTGTAAAAACAAGTATAAAAGCTTATCGAGGGCTCGGCGCAAAACTATGGTAACTACATCAATTTATAGAGGCACATACCATAGTTTTGCGCTGAGCCCTCGTTATACTAACAGTTCAATACCAAACTAAACTCTACCTGTTTAAGCAATGCATGGTTTTAATCTTTTAACTATGACGTCACTGTCAGATTACCCTAGCTGGACTATAAATGTGTCATATAATAAACACAGTACATTTTCTATTTCAGACCTTACGACCTTGGAACACACAAGGTTATTCCTGATGATATTGACTCTGCATACGGTATATACATGATGTTTATTAGTTTACTTCTTTCTGGGTTTTCTTTGTAAATTTACAAATAGTTCTGAAAAACACAACATTATGAGGACATTAATTGTTCACTTTCCCCATGAACTCCATTTGATGATAAAAACACGTTTTTGTAGACGTTTTAATCATAAAACCATGTTAAAGCTTTAACAAATACATAAAGTATTCTTACAAATTACATTATGATCAAAGGCTCTATGAGGACAACTACTGAACATGTTTTACCGTCTGTTAATTAGATAATAGTTTTTCTCGACATTAAAACACCACCCTATGCTACACAACGTTGAATAATATTTTAATGCGTTAGTCATGCAATAGGTATTTTGGTTTTTAAATTTAATAATGCGACGTTATGGGATTATATTTCTTCTAGATGAATAAGTCCAGATTCGTATAAATGTATTAGGTAGGTCAAGTCAAAAACATGCAATTTTAAGAGAGCTTTTTAATAAAAATTTTTTTGCAATTTACCAACTGGAGTTGAGTCCCTTTAAGTCTCTTATTCCTCTGTATGTGAGCCCTGGATAAAACATACCAATAAAATAATCATTATTATTTAGAATTATAATTTCGCCTTTTTCACTGCCTAGTTTTCCGTAATCATTGTATTTCAATGAACCCTCATGTGTAAATACTTGGTATCCAGCCTAGTTGTTCATATTATTAGGAAGTTTAGGTAGTATGAAGATTGTTGCTAGAGGTATGACACTTTGTGAATGACATACTTCGGGCCTTTTTTGACTGGGCTGTTTTGTTGAGCATTTATAGTTAACAAAAATTTGTCCAAATCTTACCGTAACAGTACTGTAATGTAAGGACGGGAATCATACTATGACCTTCCCCATGGAACAGCCTAATCGAAACGGCATATTGTTTGTATCAAAACTTCTAGTAAATACGGTACCATAAAATCATTAATGTATAAGGGAGATTTAATGTCATGGACGAATTTAAGCACGAAATTACATCCCCAAAGAATATTATTGATTCTATAGCATCTGACTTAGTGAATATTGTATCCTTGCAACTACGTCCCCACGAAATATTCCTTTTCACGAAAACCACAAAATTTTGTCCCATTGAAATTCAATGATTTTACAGTATTGATCATGAAATTGTTATGTGAATGTTCAGCATTCATTGAATGTTGTATGTTGTAGGACTACATGACTATCAGTGTACAGTGGAATTCCGAACATTAAGAAATACAATTTGGAGTCAACAGTTTCAAAGATTGCTGTGTAAAAAGGAAAACATTGGTTTGTACACTTTCATTCAACTTGCATAATTTTATACTGGTATAAACTCTTGGGTTCGATATACCAGAATGTGTTTATTTAACTTTTCCTCTTTTTATACCTGAGCTATAACTAAAATGTACACTGTACAATGAATCTATGTAATGTGCTCTTACTGAAGCAGGAATATGCCTGATGAGTAGCAATGAATTTCGGACAATAGAATAAGAACACATTACCCAGATGTATGAATTGGTACCTGAAAGGGTGAAAAGCTAATGTGCTCTCTTTTATGACTGCACTAAGCACCAGTTGTATCTACCAACTTTCAATGATAGGAGAGTAAATGGTCAGTACACAGGAAAAACTTTCGTGTATGTTAAACGTATGAAAAATATATGTTTTTGACATATGTTTCTCATCCGTTGTGAAAAAACTCATGAATACATACAGTGTTAGAAACACTTGTTAAACATGCCTGGAAGTTTTTCCTGTTATACCATAGGTTGAACAGACTAGTGTCTGAAAATATACTTGTTTTTCCCTTGTATCTACAGAGGCAGGATGCAGGAGGCGTATAGTGATTATCTTGTCCGTCAATTAGTTAAAAAATGTTAACTAAAACTTGCAAGTTGTTGAAACTCAAATATTTTTGAAAGTATGTCAAGGCACATTGCTTTCAAACTTGGCATACTTGATAACCATCATTAACACATAACCTTGTCAAAGCCATGTAACACTATCCAACATTTCAACAGAATTATGACACCTGGTTGACTTAGCTAGTTGCCATGGACATAAAGGCTTCTTCCGAGACATAATTTGATTGAAAGCAGTCTTATTTTTGGTATTGTCTTTAGGGGCAGGATATGCTACATTCCCCCTGATTGAAGAAGAATACACTCATGTATCATTTGATAAACATCTACAGTTTCCATGGAAAACTGATGCATTTAAAGGAATCCTAGAGGTATGTTTTAAAATTTACTCAGTATGTCATGGTTAATGTTTCGACATGTTAAATGTGTGAACTTTTACTGGCTACTTATTCTAATGTTCTGTAAAATCATCATTAATTTTCTAGGGGGATTAAATTTTGAGGATTTCTTGGTTCACCTTCAACCAAGAAATTAAATCCAATCAAACAATAATTTTGACCTTTGTATTTATTACATGAAATGCATAATCCACAAACTAATGTCCCATAGAAATGGTATGTTTTACCGAAATCACAAAATTTCGTCCCATCGAAATTAAATGATTTTCCAGTACTAGTATATGGTATTTGATGTTGTTTCAGAATGTTATATGTATTGATGTTACAGTTCTAGAAGAGAGAAATGAACCATTCTGGTGTGTCAGGTATATCTATTCCTCTTTTCGCCTCTGTAGCTAAGTGGTTAGCATGCTAGCTGCCTAATCTGGGTGGAGGCATACATACATATGCCTGCCATATTTAGCAGAAAACAGACTGGTAAATAAAGGCTATGCTTGGCATTTAAAAAAATATATATTCCTCTTCAATTGTTTATCTTGTACCTCATTCAGGCGACCTTACAACCAATTTAAGACATAACATACATGGTTAAAACATAATAAAAATCTGACAGGAAAGCAACACCCAACATCATTCAACAGCCAATGACAGGCCCCAAATCCTGAAGCATCTCAATTTGAGATAAATCACACCTCAAATATTGCTATGTGTAGTTTGGATAATTTCCATGGGATGATGCATTTTAAACAGAAAACATTATTCTTCCATTATTATAGTAAAATTTAATGAGTTCAAGATTTATCGGCAATTCAGACTCTGATTTGGTCAAAAACTCAGTTTGAGATCAGATTTCAACTTGAGAATACATTAATACATCACATATCACACTTTTTCAGACACATGCCAAACACAGCAAAACAGAAAAATTGGACAAAACAGTTATTTTGAATTTATGAAATGTTATATCGATTAACCATTTGTTCTCCTAAATCCCATTTAATGAAGGTTTCTGTGAATGATTGTTGTTATAAGATGGCGCTGTCTGTCAGAACCTGTTACAGCACCCTAAAATAGCCTAGTTCGTCATTTGAGAAATGCAAATCATGTTACCACAACCGTGGCTGAGTGGTTAGTGCGTCCCCTTTCAGAGCGGAAGGTTGAAGCTGGGTTAGAACTGTCTCGGCGGTTTGGTGAGTCACTAGTTAGTTAAAGAATGGTTATTGTAGGCTTATCTCTGCCAGGTGCCCATCAATACGATGAGGAATTTGGGGGATACTGTGTGCAAGAAAAATAGGGTCTCATAAGTCAAATTGGCTGGCCCTTTCAATAGGGGTGACACTATACTTTACTTTTTGTTTCCTTGTTGGTAATATAGTAGAATATGAGGCCTGAAACTGCCCTCAGACTGTAGTAGCTATCATTGACTTGCATCTGCTCTATATAAGCATGGGTGAAAGTTAGAAATTTTGAAAAACATGAAATTCTCAAAAATTGGCAATTTATATAGGGAAAATAAAGAAATTCAGACATCTTGATTCAATCAAAAACCTGAAGTTCAGGCATATGCTTTAAAACTTTCACCCATGTATATAAGTCCATCATTAATTTGCTGTGACCAAAGATCCTATCAAGGTTTATATGGAGGCTCAAGCAAAACTGTTCTAGAAATTAAAAGTTCTTACTGCTACTCACTGTACCAATGTGTAATGAAGTTTGTATGTTTTATAATTTATCATATCATTTGTTTCAGCTCATGTACAAGTATTGGTGAAAAAAGTTTCCAAAAAGGTATTACCAGTGCAATGCTCTTGTTTTAATTAAATGTATAACCTAGCATTATATTCCATCATTAAGTATCTGTTACTACTACAGACAAGAAAATTAAATGTTATCACTGCTTTTATGCTTATATGTAGTGCGTTTCAAAAGTTCCAGGAAAAGTGCTCTATAATATTTATCGTGTGGTCTAATTACTTCAAACTTTGCATTTAAATAAAACAATTCATGATACAAAGTGTACTATGAATTGAACGCATGTGGGTGTGTCGTGCAAAATGGCACTGCTGCTGAAGCTGATTAAAAACTTTACAGTAAAACTTCTTTTTGACAGGTATCGTTATTACGAGCACCAGGGTAATTTCGAGCAAATTTCAAAGTCCCGGGGAATTAGCTAAATAAATGTTGTATACTTATATCACACCGCTATGTCAAGCTTTCGGTTTATTTCGATCATTTAACTTGTCCCAATTAGTCCTCGAGATAACAAGGTTTTACTGTAGTTTTGAATAATTGTAAATCTTGAAAGTTCAATTATTCTAGAATAATATGTTTTGTCGTATTTGTACTCCTCTACTTTGGAATACCATCAACATGTGTTTGTTGCTTGACTCAACTAATTACTGTAAAAAATGATGGTAACTTTTATGTATTTCAGATTTTGATTTTGAGTTTGGCAATGATGGAGCGTTTATAATGTCATACATGGATGAACGTGGCAAGATTGAGGCACATATGAGGAAGGTTAACTAAGTATTTAAAAATATTCTGATTATGGAGTTTTGTGGTCTCTATCGATTAAGAATATGGCCTATAGTTATTGTCTATTGGTAATTTTAATCAAAGCTTTAGGTTTATAAATACTTTTACACTATCAAATCACTGTTTGCCAAATTCATTATGCCCCCTATCTTGGATGAGTGGGAATATTGCTTTGCTTAGGTCTGTCTGTCTGTCAATCTGTTGGTAGACCAAATAGTTACTGTTCAATAGCTATAGAACACTTTGCCCTAGGATCTTCAAACTTTACATGGAGGTTGGCCAGCAACAGTAGATGACAACCCTATTGATTTTGTGGTCAGTAGGTTGAAGGCCATAGTCACTGTGACCTTTACCATTTTCAACAATTAGGCTGCCATGGGGGCATGCATGTTTTACAGACTACTCTTGTTCAAGATTGATTTCGAAACAAGTTCATCAAATTGGATAAGTTGTACTTTTGATATCTCATGCTTAATGGTATCCATTAAAACATGGGTATTTGAGAAAAGTTTCCATATTTTTCTGAGCATCAAACAATGTAAATACTGCTCGTTGATTGATATGACATAGGAAAGCAAATCAAGTCTTCTTGCTCTCTAAGCAGACGCTCTACCAGGCGTACTACCATGAATTGGTGTATAATTTAGATCTTTCTATGGAGACTTTAAATAACTTACAGTTGCCATGTTGACAATATTAATTGTTTGGTATGTTTTAGGGAGACGACAAGAAGTTCATCATGACAAGACTTACGTTGAAGATCAGTTTGGATGCCATCAATGCATGGTTTGGTACAAGTTATAGTTAAATAGTACAATCATGGATAGAACTCAGAGCAGGTTGATGTGACATAAGGAATAGACACATAGTGTTGCCATGGAAATGCTTGCTGGTTTATAATAAACTAGTATGATATCATTGATCCGCTATTGATATCACTGCAGCTGCTATGTGTCAGATGTGCAGGGTGGCCACAGACTCTGGAAAACAGGGAAAACAGGGAAAATGTCCAAAATAAATTCCCTGCAGGGAAAAATCAGGGAATTTCAAAATTTGGCAAAAATCAGGGAATTATCAGGGAATTTTACAAAATTGGACAAAAT
Source organism: Spisula subtruncata (assembly GCA_963678985.1). Lineage (NCBI taxonomy): Eukaryota > Metazoa > Mollusca > Bivalvia > Venerida > Mactridae > Spisula > Spisula subtruncata. Next base: position 32,124,529 of record OY787667.1, read on the forward strand.
TTGAGAAATCAAATGGTCTTGTAATAGTTAATTTGCCGTTTGTTTCTGTAAAAAAGTCTGATATGTGAATTTTCTTGCTTGCTACGCTCGCAAAATAAGTTTAATCTATATAAACATCTTATCAGGTAGCTGCAAAAGAAATAGTGACATGAAGTTTGAGTTATATCCTATATTACCATTAGGTTTTATGTTAAATGATAAAACAGCCTTTAACAAACCATGGTCGCAAATGCCGCACAAATCATTGAAATTAACCTTTTGGTCAGGGAAAAATCAGGGAATTTCATTTTTCATTTTCTGTGGCCACCCTGGATGTGTCTCTGTAGCCCAGTTACCAGGTTAGCATGCCTGCTGCCTAATCTGGCGACCCATATGCCTGCCATATTTCTGTAGACAGCTGACTGGCAAATAAAGGATTTGCTTGGCATAATTTTTTTTTAATAATAATAGACAGGCTATGTTTTATTGTTGTAAATTCTGTATAGATAAATGCAGCATGGATGGGAATGTTTTTGAGAAGTACTGGAATCATTTTCAATCAATACTATCTGGCACATAACTGGTTATTTGTTTTAATAACCTAGGAATTTAGTGTTCAATTCGCCATCTTTTTGGAAAACTATATGATAAAATATTCTAAATTATTGTATGTACATTCCAAATTATTTAAAGATTTATTCCATTCCATTCCCGTGATTCTGTACACTTTCAATTACCAGTATGATGATTTTCACCAAATGTCTGCCATATATTTTCTTTTTTTTCTTTTTGCAATAAATATCAGGTTAGAGACTTTTAAGACGACAATTTGTTTATTAATGATTGCTATTTTAATGTTTCAAAACTATCATACTCTCAATTCAGGATGTTTCTGTGGTTTATATTTTATATTTTGCACTTATAAAGTTTGATGTACAGTACCTAGCAAAAAATAAGTATACAGAGGTTATTTTCCTATTTTCCCTTTTATTGTGTCCGTCTGACAAACAGATATGGAATAATATAACAAATCAGAATTGTGAATCAGTCAACGAGTGAATACTTTTATTTTTTGGTTGTTACTGTATGCTTCAGCAATGTATGCAATTGATAAGTATCTGACGGAGCTTCTTAAGTGCAACCACACTTGTAATGAAAATGAAAAAAAAACTGCTGAAATGTTCATCCATAATAATTCTCATTTCCAACAAACACAATTAAAATCTTTCCAAATAATTAAGAGGGAATTTTTCTATTGTGTTCATGATTCAACCATTATTCACCATTTATTAACAGTCGTACAGTATTTCTTATATAAAACATTCAATGTTGTATATAAAATTATTTCCACAAATGCTTGCGATTGACATATGCTTAGAGAATATTTATTTATTTATTTAATCTATATCTGATTCATTCATTTATCTTGTTTACCATTAGAAAACATTGGTTACTATAAGTAAGCATAAGATACTTGTTTAAAATGTATCTACCTGTCTCAGACATACTTTTTGTGATACTTTTTTTCATTCCGCCTCAGATTTTATTTACCGGCATGTGGAATATTTATTTTGTTCAAAGCCGTTATTTTGTTGTTGTTATTCTTCACAGATTTTTAAGTAATTCTGTATATACATGATTGTTGTAGTTTTATAAATAAACTTTTCTCAAAATAGCTTCATGTTGACTTCTGACGGGGGAAATAAAGATATATATATAATATACGAGGGACCATCAGTAATTTTGTGAACTAATTCCGCTGTTTCATAACGTTTTGAAATAGCTTATTAAAATGTTGTATGGTCAAAGATAATTTATTCTTCAACTAATTCAGCATGTAAAGTGATTGATGATGTCACAATTTATTATGTCATATCAATATATTAAAATCATGTCATTTGTGTTCCTTTTAAAAAATGAAATTGCCTAGTCATAATGATCAAGTTAATAAAGTTCTGTACATTACTCAGCAAATATGTCCCAACTCTTGTGTGGACGAAATCCCCAAGGCAGAATTTATATCACCAAATCAATCGACCACTTGAATTGTCCAATCGACCAGTATTTCCTGGTATTTCTGAATACTGAATGTGTATGAGTCATATAAGGTCGTATTTACAACCTTCTCATTCTAAGCCAGCGATCTTGGGCCATTATCATCAATATTTCTGTGAGCTGCTAGAGAGATTCATGTCAACATGGTTCAATAACGACAACAGAACATGATGGAGTTTAATAATATTGATATTTATTGTATCATAAAACATTTAAAGTCAAAACAAACATAAAGATCACAACATTTTAATGTGTAGTTATAATGCCTTGACATGTTCAACCATGAGCCTGTTGCCTTACTAAGGCGATACCGAGTGCATTTGGGTAGTGCTCAACTACATCTGTGCAACAACACACCAAATTTTTCGAACACTGCAGGGCAAACTCTTTCTTATGCAACAGACTGCTTCGGTAGGATTGGGCGGCGCTTTGTTATGCAACTGTAGCAAGATCATGTTTTATTCAGTTCACTAGGTAGCACTTCTTGGGTTATTAAACAGAAACCATTTGGTCTACCGAAAAACAGACTAGCCAACAAACATGTGCAAAGAAATATACCCCCTCATCAAAGATGGGGGGGGGGGGTTATTAACACAAATAAAGATATGTTGACCAGTGTTGCCTTCATGAAATAAACTGAAATTTGATGACAGCACTGATGCCACAATATAACATGCACCGGGTATGCATGTACAAGGAAATGTCATGTTTCATAAAAAAGTACACAGTATACAGCTAATCAGATAATTATTATCAAAATAAATGCAAAATACCTAGATAGGAGTCACATTATAGGATGATCATGATGTATAGTTTATATACCAATAAAATAATATAATAACAAGGGCACCATCAAACAGCAGGGCCCTATTCAATCAAAATTCTTAAGCTGAATCTGTAATTTTGAATTTATTACAATGTACTGTAAACCAAGAAATTATTTCGCACAATTTAATTTTGCAGAGTTTGTGCCTGGTAGAAATTTGGTAATTTTAAATAGCTGTGAAATGGTTGAAATTAAACATTAATATGGACATCATAGGACCCTTGATTGGAAAATAAAATTATTCTACTCTAGGAGTCTTAAAAACGCGAAAATTTGTACTTGCGATTATGCCAACAATCGTCAAATCACAAAAGTTAGTATTTGAAAAAAAAAATTGGTTTACAGTATATTTTTCAAAATTGCAGTCATTTGAAATAGATTCCTTCCAGAAACTGTGTATTGCTTGCCACATCATAATATGGTAGGTTAGTTTTGTATGAAACATAAAATAATGAATTTAATTTCAAGCGTTAAGAAACTTCTTAATATCCAAACAACAATGCATGAAATGCATCAGCATGGTAAACGATAGGAACCTACATACATGCATTATTTGTTAGACCACTAGGGCTGTAACGGTATACCGCAGATTTCAGTCCCACAAGGTTCACGATACAAGCCTTCTAAATTTCGGTACGGTTCGGTATAAGCTTTTTTATGAGCAAAATAATATTCAGACAACAAAAACACCTGACAGCCTTCTGATCATGTATAATTACCATGTATCAGTCATTTTAATTGTATCGAGTAACTTGAACTAACTTCATATTGTCTAAATTCACCTAAAATAGTTGATAGGCACATAATAATAGAAGCATAAAATTCACTTTCACTTAAAAATTGAAGTATTTAAGCTGCTTTTAGAGAGTATTGTATCATACCAAAATATACCGAACCGTTAGAAAAATAGACGGTACGTATCATATCGTGAGGTGACCGTACCGTTACAGCCCTATAGACCACAGGACCTTGCAATGAAATAAATAAGTATGCAAACAAATTCTCCCACACTCACACAGACGTAATATTATTCAGAACAAGAATTCAACAAGGTTTTCATAACAAAAGTAAACACGAACTATTCTGACATAAATATTTTCTCTATACCAACTTGATACCTAAAATCTTTTTAAAAGATATGTGGAAATCTGAAAGGAAGGCAGCACTCAACTGAACTAGCTGAACACAGAAAACAGTAACAACACAACTACACGGAGCATTGCCCACCCACAACCCAAAGAAATGATTAAAAGTCCATAAACTTAAAGTGTATATCGGAAGACATTTTTTAAAAAGTTTCAAAAACTGAAAAAAAATTATGCTTTCATATCCATTAGGTCATTTTTCGCTTCAGTTTTAACATAAACTCTCTCTGATTTATTGGACAAGCGAACTGTCCATCTTCATACGAAAGTGTTCTAGAACACCCTATGAAACTATAAGAATTGTCTATTTTTAGACAATTGAATCAAAGTACAAGGAACCCTTTGCAATAAAGGTAGTCTAGTATCATACTAAAAACGATGCAAGTAATTATTTTGACATTGAATGACTGTTAGAATATAGCTCTATACACTTTAAGACAGTTAAAGAGGTTAATAACAATATTATATATAATACAGCCTTGCTTCATTTATTGTCCAATATTGGCTTTTAAAACGAATTCCTTTGAATTTTGTTGTATCGTCGTTTCCATTGAATGACTACTTATTTATTTAATTACAAGATCCTGTGGATAGACAGAGAATCGGGGTGGTATTGCACATAACTGAACAGGTTTAATAAATGGAATGTTTAAGTAGACCTTACGTGAAGAACATTGATATTAGAACAGTGTGTGAAAAGTACATACAGGATAGTAAAACCTGGTTATGAAATTGTTCAAAATGATTCCTACTTGACCTGAAATTGTGCTGTAAAGGTTCATGTGTATAATATTGCTATTTTCTATACCTGATAGAACCAACACCACAATGCAGTCACCTGTGACAAAAAATATGTGGCAAATATCACAAACTCTTATAAAACATAACCGTGAGCACAGAATCTGGAGGCTGATATCAAGGAACCAAAGAGTTGTAACCGTTTGATTTTTTTAATTTTGCTGTATTCGAAGAACACTTCGATAAAAATCGTCATCTCAATCCTTATTTCATGATATCCAATTACTAAAATCACGTTGAGTTTGTTGCCAACCAGTTATTCAAGCTAGAATACATCACTGTCAGAATCACACTGTCCTTCAATAGGATTAGTATAATAACAAGTTAGAGATGTCTGTAAAACATGTATGCTCCCAAGGCAGCTCAATAGTCAGAAATGGTAAAAATTACAGTGACCATGACCTTTGAACTACCAATCTCAAAATCAAAAGGTGTCGTCAACTGTTGCTAGTCAATCTCCATATAAAGTTTGAAGATCCTAGGGCAAAGCATTCTTGAGTTATTAAACTGAAACTATTTGGTCTACTGACCAACCAACCAACAAACAAACCAACCAACATGTGCAAAGATGGGGGGAGACAATATAATTGATCACATCTAAACATTTGTAAATCCAGCTCTGTAACCATGGTGATGGCGTCTAGCTTCTCGATGTTGTACTTGAACTTTCTTGAAATGGTCTAACAGTTCATCAAAGTCTATATCACTGGTTTTATCCTGTTTCCTAGCATTATCACAGTTAGCATCCCTGAAACAATCAAACATATTTCATTACATCACATGACTTTCCTTGAATCCAGGTTAGTACAGCGAGTACATATAATCTTATATGTAACATGTGTAGCATAAAGTTTAAATATATGGGTCCGTTTTTCCAATAAATCAATGCATATTTTGCATTTTTAGTGTCATATGATATAAAGAATCTATCACTCATTGTCAATTGAAATATTTATAGTAAACTCGTTCAGGAAATATTATTAGGCAAGATTTCCAAAACCTGTTTAATATAAATTTATAACAATTGACAACTCGTGATAGATCCTCTATATACGAGTGGTTTCTTCTGCTTATTCAGGTTCAATGCCATTTCTCAATAAAAAAATCAGTTATATACAGTAGCTGAGACATCTGACCAGTTTTCCCAACAGAAATGGTACCAGACCGTGTATATAAAGTGTAGCAGGACGTCATCTTGTTTACCAGGTTTTTATGTTTAGCGCTTTTTTGCCACAATTTCAGTTGTATACTGCAGCTCATAACCAAACCAGTTTTCCTATGCTGTACAGTAACGGACGGTACTAATTACACGTCTTTATGGAACCAGCAACGTGTCCAGAAATGGTGGAAAATCTGCATAACAGGTATTGTCAATTTTTCATAAAAGGGTAACGATGGCCTGCTGCAGTCGTGAACCAAACATGCCTAGCCCACAAACCACTGAACTATAACTGTGACTCCCCGGGGTTACATAAGGGTTTAAATCTCAGGGATCATAATTATAGATACTTAGTCACACACTATTTCATAGCCAAAATACTTGTAATTTCAGGCATCCATTTTTAGGGTTGACATGGTGATCGAGTGGGCCACTCACTAGTTCCTGGTTCAATTCACAGCCAGAGTACTTGGTCATTTTCTTAAACACTTTTCAGTGTTTCCCATCTACCTGTTGGAACAGCACAAAAATACAAATTTGTTATACTTACTTGTCAGCCAAACCTGCCATTTGAAAATTAGGTATACAATTCAGTCGATTCCTTAATAATGTAAATGGTTCTGCTTGTGGTAATAACATAAGAAGTCCATATAAACTTTTGATCAAATCTTGACTATTGTTGGAGTCTAGAAGTTGCAGTCGCAAGTCTGAAAGTAAAATGAAAACAACCCAATGAACCATGAACCATCTTAGCTTTCAAACATTTTAATACAACATGACAATTGAATCTGAATTCAAAACATTTATTTAAAGATCTTGAAAATCAAACTCGAAAGAAATAACATACATGACTAGGTTTCTCTAACCTTTGGAACATAACTTAATGGGCGTGTTCAAAATGTCCGTTCTTTCTGTTCCGGAACAGAGAACACACTTACGAACAAACAGGAACAGTGTTCTGGACATGTTCTATCTGTTCCCAATGAACAGGTGGTGCAGGCAGAACAGGTCACCTGATTACAACAACAACAAGACAATCGGAAACTTCACGAAATGTGTTATTCTGATCACCTTGGCAATAGTATGTCAACGGAAAAAAACGGAAATGACCAAACTGATGGAAAATTTTCTTGTGTCATATTTCTTCCACCAATATAACGGCTGCAACTCACAATATCGACCACCTTGTAAGTTTTATTTTTATATTTTGTTTATTTAGTTGTTGTTACATCCTGTTCTGTTCCTGTTCCATTTTGTTTGTAAGTTGTTTGGAGTGGAACATTCGGAACACTGTTTGAAACAGTTTAATTTTGTTCGTAAGTTGCAGGAACAGGAACAGATGGAACACTGTTCCAAGTGTTCCAGAATAGACGCTACAAACATACCCAATGTAATAGATACGTAAGTTTATTCGCATTTGTCATTGAAGCTCAATACAGCACAATTCAGAAACAAACAAAAATAAGGAACAAGTTTTTAAGTCTACTTCCAGACATTTGTCTGCTCAGCCGACTGTGCATGTAAATGCACCAAGTTTTAAATATTTCAAATGATGGTCTTACCATGAAGGTTTTATAGTAACTACTTACATGCAAATATTGGTGATTCTATAAGCTGTATAAGTTTATCTATTTCATTGAGAAAGTCTACAGTGATCTCCAGATCTCCACTGTCATATACGTTAAGGCTACATAATGCAACTTTCAAATTAACAGAATTATTATATTAAGTCATGCACAAAATGTTTAAAAGTTAATTCAGGTCAAAAGCCATTTGTCATTGAGAATTTAACTTCAGTAAACATAATTTTTCTATAAGTTGAGTCCACTTAAACTGTACATTGTATATTTGATTCATTCATGAACTTACATGGTACATAGTGACTCAAGTTCTTTGATGAGAAACATGTTTAAAGTTTTAACAAGAGATGCTTGTAAAACATGTATGCCCCATGGCAGCCAAACAGTCGGAAATGGTAAAGGTCACAGTGACCTTTGACCTACTCAGTTGGGAGTCATCTATTGTTGCAATGCAATTCAACCTTCATGCAAAGTTTAGCGATCCTAGACCTATGACCGAGAGTTCTTGAGTTACTTAAACATGTCGGTCTCCCAACTGACGTGAGCAAAGCTATATACACCCTCATCCAAGCTTGGGTCATAATAAAAAAGTTACCAACTTTGTACACTCGACTAATGAAAGGGTCAATGCAAAATACTGGTTTTATGACTTATGGTTGCGGTCGACTGCACATATACGGTAGCCCACATCAAGAAGTGAAGAAATATTTTTCTGACAAAGGATACAATACAGGAAGTAGTCTGCAAGCGTGTGTATAATTCTGGGAGAGATAACACAAAGCTAACGTAGCTACCGGACTGTGGGACCAGGATTTATATAAACAACAAAATAGCTGACAACTCTCCTGAAATATGCAAACAGATAGTCAAAAAATAAAATAGTTTTGAATAAAAACATCCATTTTGCAAAGATAAACTCCTGAAAGTTTTCTCATTAAAAGGAAATTTTCTTTGTAAAATCATAGCCATATTCAGAACTATTTTACGCCACTCAGCATAAAACAGGTGTCCATTTCCTTAGCAAAGCTCCCATTTAGCGCTTTCTACGGAAGGTAATCCATGCCTCCTGTATTTAATTGAATTGGAGGTAACTAAATGAAGGCGATGGTAGCGCTTTGCTCAGGCAATGGACACCTGGATGCAAGCTTTTCTCTTTCTCAGTTCCTTGTGGTGTTGGATACCACTATGGGAATGTGGTGTCGAGAATGATTTAAATAAAAGTAAGAACAACCGGTTTAAAAATCAACCTAAAATAAACTAGAAATGTGTCCATGGGACTCGGTTGCCCACGGGGTAAACCGGTTTAGTAAAAGTAACAAAGAGCCATAACTCTGGTACAAAATGACCTAGATAAAAGTCCTTCTTCCATTACCGTCAACTACACATTATGGTTGTTAATCTGTGAACATTTGAAGAAATTCCGCCCAAAGGTTTGTGAGGAGTTAAACACACAAGATTTGCTTTAAGGATGTATAGAAAATTATCACTACCGTGACAAATACCTTAGAGTGAAGATCTTTTAACTGGTTGCGGAGTTCAAACAATTCAGACGATGTGAGTAATATTGTGTTGAGTGTTTGTACCATAGTACAGGAAAATTTCACGTCAACTTCCTGTACGAGAATCTCCGACAGACTGCGGAATATATCGTCAGATGTCAGCAGGAGACAAAGATGCCTGAAATACAATATTGAGTACAAACATTCTTAGTGCCATGGTTACCATATAACAGTGTATGGCATTGGTATCAGAATATAAAGCTGTCTTTTATGCACTAATAATTACAAGAAATGTTCGTAAAACATGTACTTATAGTCAAAATTGGTAGTTTTATAATAACACGGGCAAACAACTCAATAAATATAGGTCACAGGGTTATCAGCCTTGTCGGTATGGACTCCTCTTGTGATGGTGAATAACTAGGCTAAGTTTCAAGTGGATACCTTGGATAGCCTTTGAGAAAATGACCCTGACAATAAATGCGTCTATGATCCCGTCACAACAAAAGCTCAACTTTTTTTTGAAAAGTTAAGCTAACAAGTACATTAAATCATACATTACCTTATGATAAAAGCTCCCCTCCTCTCAAGAATCGCTCTGTCAGTTTTAAACAAATCTAATAATTGCACCATAAATTCCATAAAGTATTTGTTAGTAGCAGAAGAATCTGTTGTAGAGTTAGAATTAGCACTAGAATGTATAACATTCTTTCCTTCACTCACTAAAGAGTCAGTGTGATTAGAAGCATCTTGAGTAACCACGGTTAATGTCGGATATTTGTTAGATGAAATGTCTATTGCACTGAAGTTGATTGGATGAGATGTGATCCGAGCTAGTGTCTCTAACGCCAGCAACATAGCCTGCAATATCAAATAAATACAACTTCTTGTAAAACAAAACAATCATTAATTTGCTCCTATAGTAAGCCATCACCTAGCAAAGCAAAGCATGGAATCATTACACTTTGTTAATGCACATATCCAAATAAAGGTTGCACAAATAACCAAAGATGAAATACAAATGGTACCAGAAATTCCCATGCTAGACGCTCAGCATATAAGGGAACCTGGCTTCTCTCTTCTCTCGTACCCTCCTGTCGATGGATAACAGAGAGTGATTATTATAAGTTAGCAAAACTTGTTTCACAATAATATTGACCTTAAATAAATTAGTATAAAGTAAACAAATAACCAGTATCAATGGAACTACATCAAACAACACCAGTATAGAAACAGGGGTTCTACTAAGGCATAATGTGCAATCATACAAACGAGTAACAAGTCTGCTTCGGATGCTATCAGCACACATCCCCACACCTCAGCTATGTTTCAAACAATGTTTCATTCTTAAAATTCAGTTTATGGAACTTCAAATGATCATAACTTTGTCATTTGTGATTTTTTTCTTTTATTTTGTGCAGAAAAGATATAGCCACCTAATGAAGCAAATCCGGATTCCCGGTTATTCTGAGTTGTAGGACCTCTGCAGTATAATGAGGTGATATGAGGATATAAACACTGACTATGGAAAGATAAATTCCCACACTCATTTCATTTACATTGTGTCAAAACCTAAGTCTGTTAAAACATTCAGACAAACCCTGAGTTTAAGACATTGCTTGAGATCTGCCGTCCACTAGACCCCGATGCTTTGCGGAAACGATGCCGATTACAATCTACTCGTTTTGAGAACCCTTTGGGATCATTTATCAATAAAAATGGGCGGAGCTTTGTCATTGTGCTTGTTCTGGATCAGCATACAAATTGTTTTTGACTCAATGGTTATTGTTTTTTTAACGATTGGTATTTTTCTTACAAATATAAAAAGGTTAACTCAAGGTACAAAATTATGAAGACAACTCTCGAGATTCAACCCTTACTGGAACCCCGTCCAATGTCACATGACTTACCTCATCTGACTGGTCAATGTCCGCTAGAGTGTTCATCAGTACTGGAAACACTAAATCCATATGTCTGAATGTCTGAATAAAAGACATTATTGAAAATTTATCCCAATGAAGCATTGTAGATAATAAATTAATCAAAATAAATTATGAACTTTAAATAAATTATGAGCTGTTTGTTGAATTGTTCCTCATAAAGTCATAATTTAAACATGAAATCAAATGTTAAACATATAATTAGTAAAATTAATGAACATTATACTCTATAATGGACCCTGATAGGATCTTTAGGTGTCATCAAAATGTCTCCTGTATTTCAATCTCAAAATAAGGACAGTAGGAAAACATTTTCAGTCAACTAGTATTTGGTGATCAAAAACTTCAGCTTCAATACGATTTTCTTGCATTTAACGTCACAGCTGTGGGTTCATTTTATAGTGAAATTGTTTGCGATTGCAAGTTAATAAGGGCCTTTTTTTACCGGTACATGTGTCACAGTAAAATGATTAATGTCAGAATAACATCAAGCAAATGTAGGATTTGTTATTTGGTTAACTAATTCACAAATTGACTGAATAGTTACATAGATTTCCTAGTTATTACCATGAATGTATAATTTCTCGAGAGAAATCCGTTTAAATACAACCAGCCTTAAAATTCAGAAAATAATGTAAATCAAACATCGTGGTTGCCTTTAACAATTTGATAAAGTCAAAGTTAGTTACCTTGTTAGGAACTTTGATTAGAAGATGTTTGAACCATTTTAATGAAGCAATTCTTGTCTCAAATTCTTTATGTTTGACAAGTTCACACAACACGTTGATCACAGACTGAACATCTAATTGTAATGGTCTGAAATACACACATAATATTATATGTTTATTTGATTTCTCGTTTATTTCTAGGCACGTAGCCACACTGAGGCAGAAATACTTACCTCAGAGCAAATTTGAGGAACTACCATTAATAGCAACTTTTTTTTAAATGCCACTAAACTAAATAGACGTTAGAAGGAATTTGCCTAAGTGCTTTTTTGTCTCTGGATATAGCCCTGATTTCTCAGTTATAAATAGTGGCCGATTCAACTCACCAGTTTTCCTGAACTCTATTCTAACAGATTTTCGTGAACTGCATCTTAACCAGTAAATAATAAACTTATAATTAATTGCCCATCCACAAGAAATCAGCACATTTTTCAACATTATAGCATAAAAAGGGTGATTTTGCTCATACTTAAACGGGAAAAAAAGGTACGTTATTGAAAAGATTCTCGTGCACACTAGGGCTGTAACGGTATACTGCGGTATACGAAATACCGCGGACTTCAGTCCCACACGGTTCACGATACAAGACTTCTAAATTTCGGTCTGGTTCGGTATAAGCTTTTTTATGAGCAAAATCATATTCAGCAAACGAAAACACCTGACAGCCTTCTGATTATTTATAATTACCATGTATTACTCGTTTTAATTGTATTGAGATATGCTTCATATTGTCTAAATTCACTTAAGATAGTTGATAGACACATTATATTTGCTGTTATAGAAGCACCTAATTCATTATTACTTTAAAATTGAAATATTTAAGCAGCTGTTAGAGAACAATGTATCATACCGAAATATACCGAACCGTTAGAAAAATTGATGGTACGTATTATATCGTGAGGTGAGCGTACCGTTACACCCCTAGTGCACACGCGCGGTTGGAGTTCAGTTTTAAGTATGCTCATTTCAGAACCAGCCAATGAAAATAAATGATTTACAGCGTTATATGAACTGTAATTCACATTCTAATTGTAACTACTAATCAATTTTTTTATAATTGTAAACTAACTAACGTAAACAAACCCCCAATGTCACTGTTTTCTTTGTATTTGCCGATACCGGAAGTCGACGCTCATAACAAAATCTTGTATGTGACGTAACGTTTGCTAAGCGACGTCGTGTTTGATTTCCCGACGTGGCCCAAAATGTCCCGCCAAAATGTCATAATTTTGAAAAACATATTAATAAAGTGTTGATTTATGCTACAATAGCGTTTACGCAAGCCTTTTCGTGTTAATACATCTGCAGAGTCCCTCGGGAGTGTTGGTGCCCTCGCCCTAACGGGCTTGGGCATCAACCGTCCCTCGGGACTTTGCAGATGTAATAGCACGAAAAGGCATGCGTTAACCCAACATTGGTATGAAAATCAATACAATTTAAAATACAATTTTCAATTATCATTTATGCCGTTTCTTTTCTGTTTACAATTTGGCAAAAAACCAATTTCTGAAACAAAAGATCTTTATAAACTATGCCAAATGCTAACTAAGTAAACTAAGATAAATGATATAAATGAGAGAAAATAAGGGGATACCGACCAACGTCCTACGCTCCAAAATCTCCAGTCAAGAGTGGGGATATTATCCACCCAGAAAAATCAAGTATGGAAATTTTGTCCACTAATAATTCACAGTGGGGATTATGTCCACCTTGTCAAAAATTCACAGTGGGGATTATGTCCACCTTGTCAAAAATTCACAGTGGGAATTATGTCCACCTGGTCAAAAATTCACAGTGGGGATTATGTCCACCTTGTCAAAAATTAACAGTGGGATTATGTCCACCTTGTCAAAAATTCACTGTGGGATTATGTCCACCTTGTCAAAAATTCACAGTGGGATTATGTCCACCTTGTCAAAAATTAACAGTGGGATTATGTTTCCCTTGGCAAAAAGGAGCAGTGGAGATTATGTCCACCTTGTCAAAAATTCACAGTGGGATTATGTCCACCTTGTCAAAAATTCACTGTGGGATTATGTCCACCTTGTCAAAAAGGAGCAGTGGGATTATGTCCACCTTGTCAAAAATTAACAGTGGGATTATGTCCACCTTGTCAAAAATTCACAATGGGATTATGTCCACCTTGTCAAAAATTAACAGTGGGATTATGTCCACCTTGTCAAAAATTCACAGTGGGATTATGTCCACCTTGTCAAAAATTCACAGTGGGATTATGTCCACCTTGTCAAAAATTCACAGTGGGATTATGTCCACCTTGTCAAAAATTCACAGTGGGATTATGTCCACCTTGTCAAAAATTAACAGTGGGATTATGTCCACCTTGTCAAAAATTCACAGTGGGGATTATGTCCACCTTGTCAAAAATTAACAGTGGGATTATGTCCACCTTGTCAAAAATTAACAGTGGGATTATGTCCACCTTGTCAAAAATTAACAGTGGGGATTATGTCCACCTTGTCAAAAATTCACAGTGGGGATTATGTCCACCTTGTCAAAAATTCACAGTGGGATTATGTCCACCTTGTCAAAAATTAACAGTGGGGATTATGTCCACCTTGTCAAAAATTAACAGTGGGGATTATGTCCACCTTGTCAAAAATTAACAGTGGGGATTATGTCCACCTTGTCAAAAATTAACAGTGGGATTATGTCCACCTTGTCAAAAATTCACAGTGGGGATTATGTCCACCTTGTCAAAAATTCACAGTGGGGATTATGTCCACCTTGTCAAAAATTCACAGTGGGGATTATGTCCACCTTGTCAAAAATTCACAGTGGGGATTATGTCCACCTTGTCAAAAATTCACAGTGGGGATTATGTCCACCTTGGCAAAAAGGAGCAGTGGAGATTATGTCCGGTGGGAATTTTGTCCTACACACAAAGCTTTGTTGAAATGCAACCAATGCTCAGCAGCTTATAAGCTATAAATAGCACAAAGAAGAATATATATTAAGTTAGATCGAAAAGCACAGAGACAACTAAATAAACAGATTATAGGGTGCTAGTAGTAGAAACAGCTAGACAAAAAATTTGTTAGTAAAGTTATCTGGTTGATAATATACTATATCTACTACCGGGGTATATATTTTATTAAATATAGTTGTAAGTCCCACTGGTCAACAGTATTTCAGTCATGTGTTGGGGCCTGGGATTGAACCCAAGCCCTTATGCACTCGGAGCCGATACTCAACCACTAGGCCATCAATACAGACTGATGTTTGTTAGTAAGACTTTAGTCACCAATATAATAATAATATTACACTATTTCCTTTGTCTAATGCTGTAAAATCACATATTTTCATGGGTATTAAATTTTGTGGATTTTAATAAAAATGCATTTGTGGGGTCATAAATTTGTAGATAACAAAACGTGGCATGATAAACCCATGCTCCCTATTTTGGATGTGGATTTATCTTGGGCTTTAGATTTTGTGGTCTAGTTGATCAAAGAAATCAATGAAAATTCAATTCCCTAAAAAATAAAGGGTTTACAGTTCGTAATAGATGCTACAGTTCTATACATACAGTCAATGCTAACACAACATGCTAACACAACATGCTAACACAACATGCTAATACTACATGCTAACACAACATACTAACACTACATGCTAACACAACATGCTAATACAACATGCTAACGCCACATGCTAACACAACATGCTAACACTACATGCTAACACCACATGCTAACACCACATGCTAACACCACATGCTAACACAACTTGCTAACACCACATGCCCACAAAACATGCTTACACAACATGCTAACACCACATGCTAATAACTAACTACTATCTTACCCTAATGGCATGTCATTTGCTGTCATTGTATAAACTCTTTTCTGTCTGAAAGGTCAACAAACCAATAAAAACATAATAATTATTCAGAAGGAAAATATTCCCAAATTACCGGTATCCAATTTATTAAGTCACAATACATGCATTATGTATATTAATAAGTGATTTAAATAACGCGGCTAGTTTTGAAACATAACATACTGCTGTACTTTTCCCTTAACATATTTGTCCTTACTATCCATGTTACAAGGTTAATCCTTTGTTTCAGTTTAAAAACATATACTGTAAAATCATTAATTTTCCTGGGGGATTAAAGTTTGTTGATTTCGTGGTTCACTTCAACCACAAACTTTAATCCCAACGGACATTGATTTTGACCCTTGTTTAGTTACCTGAAATGCAAAATGCACGAATTCAAGTGCCAACGAAATTGTCTTTTATACCAAAACCAACGAAATTAAATGATTTTACAGTATTTTGAATAATATATAATACATTACCATACCACACATTAAAACATTTAAACCAATTAAAACAGTTAAACCATTTTATAAAAAAAATCTACATTTTTCTAAAAAAACTGGTGACATACAAACATCAAACATACATATTGAAAGTAGGGATTAGTATTAACATTTTAACTTCCTTGTGTGAGTATTAACTATTAGCATAGTACAATAGTATTAGGCATGACGTAAATAAAACTTCCTTAAGTTACCAATAATGCACTATAAGTATTGCAGCAAGTCAGTAAGTGCTACAGGTTACGAACCACTAAATGCCTCCGCGAACCAAAATAGGATACACTCAAATAGTCCCTAAATAAACTTGTGATTGTGTTTAAATGGTAGTATGCTTTGACAAGGTGAAACTGGAATCTTCTAATTGGGTTTACAGGCTTTGTATACATGTATGTGATGTATTGAAACTGTTTTATTTTACATATTTTGAGATTTTGGCCAAAATACCAAAGCGAAAGTAGGGTAGGGTAAAACCCGGATAAGGTCGGTCCGTGCGCCTGTAAAAATATGTTCACCGCGTTGGACGGACAAAATTTTTCTTATATGATACGTGACCCCCTGTTTTTTTTGTATTTTCTTAAAGCTGGTAGCCCCTTCTTTTCATTGATATATGTCTGCCACCTGGCCATAGACTTTAACATGTATCAACCTGGGACTGACTATTGTAACTTTACATTGAGCTAAAGAACAAATTTATTTAGTGGTTTGTGACCTACAGCAGTATTCTAAGTTCATGATGAAAGTAGATAGACTGTTACTTAACACAATTGACTTAACATGATAATTAACAAAATCTCTTAACACTGACTTTTCTCCATACTACTTTACCAATTGACATTAGGCCAGTTGTCAATCAATACCCTTTAAATCAATTTTAATGGTAAATTATAATCACATAATCCAATGGATTAACTTGAAAACCTTTACCAAGCAGCCTTCGACAAACAACCAGGAGGAGCGATCTCTGCTCTGGTGTAATTTCAATTGTAACTAAACAGGTTAATTTCCTAATTTGGCTGTGAAAAAATCATAATAAATACGAAATAATTGACTTACGTGTCTGTAGTATTATCAATGGGTGCACCAGTACTGGTGGAAGTTACCTCCCCTGTTTGAGATACAGTAATCTTGTTCTGTATTACCTCCCCTGATTGACTCTCCTTACTAGGAGTAGGAGTGTCGTCTGGATCTTTTATCAAATCCATTAAAAGTACATTCAAACTTTCTGCTGCTTCTTTAACACTAAAATATATCAAATATAGTGAATGAAAATGGTGTAATAAAACAAGACATTAATGCCCCTGTGGAAGCCTTGTCCATAAAAACTAGCTAAGTCAATCAACTTGAAAAGTTTTGTAACGAGCAGACAAACTAACAGACAGGTGAATCACTATATGCCTCCATATCAGTAGATGCTGGGGCATAAACAGTAAAAGTAACATGTTAAAGTCAAATTTTCTGACATTGTTTCATTTAATTATTTGAACATTTACCCACCCCACCCCCCATCATTGGGTCACAGGTTTGCTTTTACACTTGGCTCAAATAGCAGCCACAGCACATTGGCTTGTGAGAAATGCAGTAGACAGTCATTGAAACCAGAACCTCTTGATCCCAAAACAGGCTCCCTAACTCTGGGCAACACCGAACCACACCACAAGTGGTTGTATCAATAGTTAAGGCCATGACAGTTTACAAAATAAGTTAAATTATTGTGAGGAATTTGCCCTTTTAGAAGAGAAAATATAATAACTTTTTTACATAAATCTGTCAACCAAACACCTACACCATTGCAGAAAAGATTGAATGTGTTTTTTGTTTGATTAACCAAAATGTATAAAAAATAGTTATATACTAAACCATTATAAAATATTTACTTTTTTCTACTTTTAGTGTCTATGTCGTTGGATACAAGTCTTGGTAGAATAGCACGGAGTATTCCTGACACAAATGGTAACATAGATCTTCCAGCTAATGTGACAAACTCCTTCAACCATGTAATGGCTGTAAAACTGATCAAATCATCTGAAATACAACAACAGCATATATATAATATTAACAAGAGATATTTGTAATACACATATGCCCCATGCCAGTCCAATAGTTAAATATGGTAAAGGTCTCTGTGACCTTGAAGTTTGACCTACTGACCACAAAACCAATAGGCCATCTATTGTTGCTAACCAACCTCCATGTAAAATTTAAAGGTCCTAGGGCAAAGTGTAATTGAGTAATTGTATATAGTAACTATTTGGTCTACACACTGACATACATATCAACATGTACAAAGCATTAATACACTTGTTACTATATATAGTAACAAAAATGAGCCAATTTCTGGCTGATTATGAACATCACGTGATTGATTATCGCCTATCGGCCCGGTCCGCAATCTCATAATCGTAATTGGCCCGTTGAACAGACGCACGTTACGTTATCCAGGTTAACATGACGTCACGTTGGAGTCATAATGACGTCACGTTGGGGCTGTTACGTTGAAATTGCTTCGACAAGTTTATGAATGTACAAGATTTTCATCATAAATGACTGTAGATATCCATGAAGTTCACTAAACGTGAGTTGTTGTTACTCCCATTGGGTTTTTAAATTGAACAATTGTATTAAAGACTTTAATACACTTCAGAGCCTGGCCGGAAGTTGATAATCGGCCCGGCATGAATAATCACCCTCGGGCTAAAGCCCTCGCGGTGATTATTAATTTTCCGGGCCGATTATCGCCTTCCGGCCCGGCTGTGTCGTGTTTTAACCTCTTAATATTCCACCTCATCAAATAGGGGGTGGGGGCATAATTACATCAGCAACAGAACTTTATTTCATCCCAAACATATAGTACAACATTGGTAAAGTATAAATATATATAATAAAATGAACTATGTATGTATGTGTTTCTCTTTGATTAGGTTCCAGTACTGCTGGTGTATGTCCCCTTGCCAGCCCAATAGTCATTAATGTTAAAGGTCATGGTGACCTTGACCTTTGACCACAAAATCCATAACCTTGATCTTTGACCTCAAAATCAAACGAATCATCTACCAGGAAGCCAGGGTACATACCTTGAAGATTTTCACTGTGTATTACGAGTATGTTGGCCATCTGAGCATAGTTCAAATATCCTTGGGATTTCTTTATACCACTCAAAAACTCACGTAGAGCAGACTGACACCTGGAAACATATATTTTGTGTTGAGAAATTTCAGATGCACAGTTACTCCTATATTTGTTGATAAATTTCTGGTTTTCCAAATTTCCAAGTTCACCTACCTTTGCACCAAGGTACATTTGATTCATTTTATAATCTTCTGTCCCATATGTTTAACCACTAGAATTAATACATTCCTTGTTTATGCATCTAAATCTCGTTTAAATCACATTTAAGTACATCTTGTGGCACATATATTGCTTTATCACTCCTATTTTGGATTTAACGACACATGTGTCTTGGCTGGTATGTTTTTATCATTGATGCAATAAAGGTTGCTGACCTATGATATAAGAATATTTGCAAGAAACATGTTGAAAACAAAGGAGTAATGCCATCTTTACTTAATGAAAAGGGAGATTATTATTCCAATTCATTTTATTCTATGCACTGCTGGTCGTCTAGCAGATGGATTTTGACAAAGAGAGTTCATTATTAACCATTAGGGCATGATAAATATATATACCTATGAACAGACTCATACTATGTTGTAAAAAAGCGTGTCTTGTGAAAACAGCTGGTAACTTATTTTGCACAATATACATTGTATATTGATCTTAAAACTAAGTGTAGCTGTATGCTGTCCTATACAATCATATATGTGAGTATCAAGCTGACTCCGAAGGTATGAACTAACATAGAACAAAATCTTACATTTTTCTGATTTCTTGGTTCGAATCACCGAGTATTTCAAACAATCCATCGAGGAATTCAGGTAACAAGACTAACATGTTGATATCGGGTACTGCGTCTAGTGTTATAATCTGTAATAGAATGTAGTATACAACTTACCAAGTAAACCTATCATCATTTCTGTAATGAAGCATGCTTGTAGTTTTATCTTCATGTCTTTCTTCATATTTCTGTAACCACATATCATTCTCTTTTGTTTATTCTATTTACTCTTTTATTATAATGTATTATATGAGTGAACTAGGACACTTTTCATGGACCTGTGTGCCATTCTAGCACAAACAAACTAACATACATACATACCCAGGAGACAAGGAATTGTCTGGCGAATGGATTCTTGTTGTATATACGTTCACGTAACAGTGGGATGAATGATACAAGATCAAACGATGAACTCTCTGTAACAATATCCTGAAAATACAAATTTTTAAGTCAAAATCTCCCCAGTGGAGAGTGGTGGCCTAGAGGTAGGAAGCGTGCTTCGGGACAGTAGTAAAAAAACATTGATTATTCTCTACTTTTTATAATGTTTGAGGAGAATTGCAGCAGAATACGGTAGAGAACTAAGACACTGATGATGCTCAGTTTGAAATGTTTCAAATGGTGATAAAAAGTTTCATGACCAGGCTAATATATGCAATACGATAACTGTTAATAACTGTAAATGCCTACACAAGTCAACCACCCAATATGCCAATCGTATAGCTGTCTGAAAACCGAGATCAACAATGTATACCTTAATGAGTCTGTCTAATAATTCAGTTCCACTTTTCACATTTTGGTCTGGATCAGAGGCTAACTGTAAAATAAAACATAAGTAATACTGTTTATTCGTAAAGCAGAGGTGTATTAATTAGCATAGAAGTCGTTACACAATAAAATGTACCTTGTGATTAAGTCTTTTGAATATTCAGAAATTTTATATATCTACATTTGAATCAATTAACCACTGAAATATACCTAACACATCCTCATATTTCAGTGGTCAGTCAAGTCCAAATATTAATGGTTTGGATGAAAATACATGCTGTTTGAACAAGAATGACCTAACACTACATACAATGAATTCAGTTTGATCATAACAATGTTATCATACAAATTCACAATAATATGAATGGAAGAGCTCAAAACATTGGTATTGGAAACGACATGTTTCTTTTATTCAAATTCTTCAGGTTCATAATTTAATACTCGTATATGGCCTGAAGGAGGCTCAAGGTAGAGCTGAAACATTGGTTAAATAAAATATACAACACCTACTCGTGTTCTATCCTATACTAAAAAGAAGAAAAACAAACATGTTGTTGAGTTGCTTGTTCCACAAATTAAATACTGTAAAATCATCTAATTTTAAGTTAAAAAAGTACCATTTTGATGGGACCTTAATTCATGGATTTTGCATTTCAGGTAATAAATATAAGGAACAAATTTAGTGTTCAATAGGATTTAATTTGATGGTTAAATGTGAACCATGAAATACACAAAATTTGATCCCCCACGAAAATTAATGATTTTACAGTACTTATTGTGTTCAGTTCTTCAGGTTAAGAAAACAACATAGGTCCCTCATACAAATTCAGAATTCTAATACAGAATTTACATACCTTACTCAATGCATCAAATATCTCATTGAAGAAAGGAAGCACAGATCCTCTTGTAACTTTAACAATGTTGTACAATGCTTCACAAGAGTAGTATCTAACTTGGCTATCAGCATCCCTCAGACATGCCAGTACAGGTTTCACCAGTTCATTCACATAACGACAAGAGTCCTTGCAAAAAAATATGGGAAATTAAAATGATAAATTTTTCAACCAATTGCAATCATAAGCAGGGGAGGCGAATGTTGATGAACTTTTCCGATTATCCTCGCCTCGGCGAGATAACGCGAGAGCGTCCGAGATCGAATCAGCGCCATTTTGTAATTTCGTAACGAAGCGGCCTGAAACATCGTTTTTACAAGTTAACACATATTTACTAATTATATTGTTTGTTTTGTTTGTAACAGAACATATTTGAGTAATTATTAAAGTTAATTAAAGTTAAACCTGCACGAATTAGTCATGGTTAACGCGTCAAAACCAAAATAAAGTGCATTTTAAATTTCTTGATAAATCGGCCCGCCGCGAACAGAATTAAATGGCGGCAATTAGAATTTGTCATAATGTTGCAGTGCAAACTGTGAAGTGCTGGGTGCAGTATTTAAATCAATCACCTGCTACATTTGTTCCTAATACATGTATCTTGGTCAGGGATGTGTTAATTTGTTTATTTTCGCTTGTTACTGTTCACAATTAATTGTAAAAAATAGAGTCGATGAAAATCGTTAATGGCGGCCGAGACCCTCAAAGTGAAGAGGTGATAAAATTTAAACGCATCTAGTGATGTTGAATGTGCATAATTTAGATTAATTACCCGCTGTATGTGTACTTAATAGATATATATTTGTAATGGATATGTTTTCTGTTCATTTTCTCAAGGTATCGTTCATTTTTAATGGTGAAATAAACAGTGTCCAAATTGACTCAAATAAGAGCATAATGACATCCAATAAGGACAAATTGGTGTCGAATATTCCTTGATATAGAAATCTAGCTTTCTCTGGGATCAACCTCCATAGAGCAACAACCTGCTTCAAGCAATATTATCTCATATATAGACGAGAGTGTACAAAAAACGAAAGTTTTCTCATGCAAAACAGGTATTGCTCTAGAAATGTTGCAATGTAACTTTACATATTGATGGTTTACAATCCAAAATGAATGAACCAGCACTTGGCAATAAAATGGTTTTTATTCATAAACAAACTTACACACACTATCACCATGAGAAAGAACTGCAGAGGATAGCAGTTTCATATATTTGAGTAGTCACGTGACCCCCTGGGTTTCAAATACAGATATTATACACACCTTCCTATTTTCGATAATTATTTTATTTCATAAACCCTGTATCTACATAATACACTTGCACACAACCAGTTAGTTATGTAACATTATTGTGTTTGTAATTCACAATATTGCATCTTTTCATCTCATGTGCATTCAACATAGCAACCATAAATGCATGATCTATATCTGATCTAATCAGTTTTCATAGTGTTTAATTGGCACAGCATGTGTTTATTAATTAATATCAAACAAACATTACAATAAGCTACTGATCACAATCATAGCTACTGTATAAATGTGACAGATGGTGAGAGCATATACTGATTGGTTGTATATTGGTCCTTACTGGAACCCCACTGTGTAAACTGTTTTGGTTTAAACGCCTATCAAATTCAATTTAAGTACAATGTCAAGAATTAAGTTCATGTAAACTCTTAATTTTTATGAAGTATTACCAAATGTGTCCCTGTGGGGAAAAGAATACATATTTAAAAAAAGTTTATTAATTTCTTCAAACTATTAAATTTCATTTAATCATAGGAACATTTTTTTCAGAAATAAGATGCATCTGTTATTCACATCGAAACAACATCATATGATTAGGGGGACGGACATTACACATAAACTTTCTATTTTCTCAATAATTTTCCAATAATTAGGAGTTAAGTCTAAATATGAACTTATATCATTACTATTATTAATACATTACATAGTGTGTTTTATGAGAATAGTTTTCTATAAACTCTTAAAAATCTGACAGCGGACGGACATTACACTTTTTGACACAATTTCACTTTTTTGTAAAATTATAAATACGGTAATGATTTATGGAAATTCTGCTACATCACCATTGTGTTTATCTTATTACCTTTTGATAATGTACAACATATTGTTTTTCTAAAATGCTTTTGCATTTTTTAAAAAGAACGCGTGGAGTTATTATCGCATAATTAAAATTATGGACGATTAAATTGAAATTAAATTGTTAATTGCCTTAACAATTTGTACTGATCAATAGCTAATTATCATACAACACAGGGCTATCAATTAACGATTAACGTTCCAGAGGTACCAAACACAAGGCAGTACTTAACACCTTTGTCAAATACCCCGGCACCGCGGGCCTATTAATGAATTTATTAAGCGCGGATACAGCCCTGGTAATTTAATTGCTTAGATTAGAAGTAAACAAAAAAATGAAACAACAGACAGAGGCTAGGCAGAATTAAACATTATTTATGACGAGAATATCATCGGCCCCACGGGCAAACCACACAATGCACAATCGCAACTTTTCAGGAGAATCAAAAAAACAAATATCTTAGATCTATTTGCAAAAATATGTTGGAAAAGAAAAAACGTAACTAGATCTATATTTATTTCGGCCAAAATTTCGGAAAGGTTTCATATATATAGGCCTACAGGGTACTTCCTGTCACGGACACTTGATGCACTTTTTAATATATCTTATAATTAAACAAGAGCTGTCTCCATAGGACGACACATGCCCCCGTGCATGCTTTGATAGTAACGTAACGTTAAGATATCAGCACCGTCACAGATGTGTCATAATATATTGGGCAAATGTGATATTGACATATTTTTCTTTGTGTAAAGGGCCATAACTCTTAAGCGTGTAGGTCAATTTGAAATCTTGTTATCTAACATGACCTAGATCTTATGGCCGTACACCTTTTCATGTTTCAAAAGGTTTGACGAAGATCCGATGACAAATGCTTGAGTTATTGAGCGGAAACCAAAAAAAAACGCCATTTTCCTACGTGTCAAGGGCCGTAACTCTAAAGTGGCTACGTCAATTTGACTGGTTATCAAACCTGACCTAGATCTCATAGCCTTTCACATTTTCATGAGGTTTGGTGAAGATCCAATGGCAAATGCTTAAGTTATTGAGCGGAAACCAAAAAAAACCGCCATTTTCCTACGTGTCAAGGGCCGTAACTCTAAAGTGGCTACGTCAATTTGACTGGTTATCAAACCTGACCTAGATCTCATAGCCTTTCACATTTTCATGAGGTTTGGTGAAGATCCAATGACAAATGCTTAAGTTATTGAGCGGAAACCAAAAAAAACGCCATTTTTCTATGTGTCAAGGGCCGTAACTCTAAAACGGCTAGGTCAATTTGACTGGTTATCGAACTTGACCTAGATCTCATAGCCTTACACATTTTCATGAGGTTTGGTGAAGATCCGATGACAAATGCTTGAGTTATTGAGCGGAAACCAAAAAAAACGCCATTTTTCTATGTGTCAAGGGCCGTAACTCTAAAGTGGCTACGTCAATTTGACTGGTTATCAAACCTGACCTAGATCTCGTAGCCTTTCACATTTTCATGAGGTTTGGTGAAGATCCAATGACAAATGCTTGAGTTATTGAGCGGAAACCAAAAAAAACGCCATTTTTCTATGTATCAAGGGCCGTAACTCTGAAGCGGCTAGGTCAATTTGACTGTTTATCGAACTTGACCTAGATCTCATGGCCTTACACATTTTCATGAAGTTTGGTGAAGATCGGATAAACACTGCTTGAATTATTGAGCGGAAACGAATCCGGACGGACGGACGGACTGACGGACGGACGCCCCCACGTTCGCTACCTTAGGTGGTCATTCCATTGTTTAAGATCAAAGGAACGACCACTTAAAGGACAAAAGAATTAAGTGGTCACGGAATGAATTGAATAGATTTCTATTGTGTTAGGCCACACCTCCGACCACCTAAGGTAGCGAACGTGTGTGCGGACTGACGGACGGACGGACTGACGGACGGACGGTGCGATTTTAATATGCCCCCGAACCATCGGTTCCGGGGGCATAAAAATGACCTTACAAATTATCGGGGTTAAGATAATAATGAAAAAGAATCATTTCAATAATCTATTATTAATCACCGCGCAATAAATAAACGCACGTAATAAAACACGTAGATCTACACATTAAATTAGCGATCGCATAAAAAGCTGTATAATGCCGTGAAAATCCTTTTCGCTCTTTTTATCTTTCCGCTTATTAGTGATTACGCTCATTGAATTCCTTGCGCCCCGTTGAGCATACTCTTATCAGTTGATAAGCAGACGATATTTTCTACGGCGAGGATAATCTTATCTCGTCAGTGTACTGTATAGGGAGTCACCAATCCTTATATGTAATTCCTTGTCATAAGTCAGGGGCTCCAGTAGCTTCTGAATCTGTTCAAAGTATTATTTTTATTAAACTTTATTATTTCAATTATTTTTAAAGACAAAATACCCATGATTTTAAGAGAAAATGACCCTTCACACCAACATTTTTAGGGTCAAAATGTGGCATTTTTTTAACCCTTACTACTCAGTAATTTATTATTTTTTTCTTTATTGAAGCTGCTGTAAGTATAAGGTTTATTAATGACATGGTAATTTCTTCAATAAATAATTGTTAAGTCAATAAATCAACAAATTAAAATACAATGTATGATAAAAACTAAATATGATAAACAATCATATTTTAGGCTAAACAGGTTCTTACATTAAAAATATGGTACCCTAGTTAGATAAAATATTTATGTTTACCTTTCCAAGAGCAATTGCCGCTGCAGCAAGACCAATCAGTCCCCCCTTCCTTGCATTTGGGTTACTAGACAGAGCAAAGTTGTCACCAAGTATCTTCAGTACGGCTTTAATTTGTTGATCCTGCTGCTGGTTAGTGAACTCTTTCACCATTCTGAAATTAACAGTCAGTTTCACATGCATTTTTGTATACCACTCCACTTTGGTAAGTAATACTAATAAGCTTTAAATAAGAAATGAAGACTTCAATATGTATGCACATCATTAAATTCGTTTAAAGAAGTGTTAAAATTGAAGTGTAACAATCAAGTAAAGGATGACAGACAGATTTAAGTTGAGTGCCCAGTGTAAAATACAAAAACTTGAACTGAATTTGAGGCATATGGATCATAACAGAACAGAATATTGATTTTAGACCAAATTTGTTCTGGGCAACTGGTTGTGAGATCAACAATCATCATCAACCTCGATCACTGGTGTGGATGCAGGGCTACACAACATTGATGTAACATTGTCTAGTGGACTATACATAATTCAGATTTTACTTTAGGCCTTTCATTTTTATTTTTAATGAAATCTCCACATTTCCATCACATAAGTGCTTTTCATCATGATGCCACTTGGTTCATGCGATACCAATTTCATAATTTTAACAGCTACTCCATCATCTGCAGCATTGGTACATGTAAGCTGTTTGGTGTGTGAACCAGCACACTGAAGAAGGGGTAAACAGTTTCACAAGTACTACCCGACACAGATCAATGCAGATGGCTCGATGTTTACAGGTGAAATAAATCTAAAAACAAAAATGTAATAAATAATTCAGCCTACTTTTCAATTTCTAGAGCTCCAACTTTTCTCTTTTCATAGAGCTTGTCATTCAGAGCTCTGACACACACTGTTGTCATTGGTGCAAATTCTTTGTCAACCATGTTGACAATTGCCTGTAGATTATTCTTATGGAAAGACTGACTACAGGAAATAAAATTTACTGAATAAATTATCAATTATCCAAGTCGTCAGACTTCTGCCATTTTGTAATCATGTGACTTTTGAGGTTGGATATAAACCCCGTACACTGTCCACTCTCAGTAACAGATTTGAATTTTGTTTAATTTATGTCGTGACATTATCTTTCTGGGTATTTCATAAATGAAATATTTAAATCTTGCTGTTATTTTGATAAAACTATTAAAATCAATGGAGTAAAATAGTATGAAAATCATTCAAATCGAATCCGTACATCCTCTAGTTATTTTCACGATGTGTAAATATTACGGAAAAATGTAAATAAATTAATTTATGAGTTTGGACTAAATTTCTGGTTAATGCAAAGGTTATAAAGAAAGATGAACACACAGAGATAAACCCCTCAGTGTAGTTTAAGAACTGTGCATTTGTTTCACCTTGTAACGTGTATATTCTACGCGTACTTGTCACCTAAGTAAGTGTACTAGTAGTCGGATATATAGCCATTTTACATTCACATAATTTATTATCTATGCATACTTTTAGCCCTCTTTGGTACGTAACATGTATGCCATTTAAAGTGTCTTCACTGCTATAAATGTCAGATATTTATCACATTCAAGATATTTATTTTCTCATGAAACTTTCTTTGCAATCACCTATGTAAATTTATGCCAGATTTCTGATGGGATTTGAGGTTGACTGTCGTCTGCATTGTGGATTATTTGGATAGATCCAGTTTGGTGTTTGGCGTGCATTCAATTACCTGTACATAATCTCTGTGAGGTGGTGATGCAAAGATAGATTGGTAGATAGAGAGTCATGTTTAAATCTGAATCATAGAAATTTATATATACTGGTTGATAGTTTTAGGACCCAAACACAAGGCAGGTATGGTATATGAGAGTCTTTATCCACATTTGAACCTGGGTCACCAGATGAGACTTGTAATTGAGTTATCAATGTCATTGGAATTTGGATTAATTATTGTCTTCCAATGAGCCAGGGCTTTCATAGTCAAGAGCAATTTGTTTATAATCTATAGATAAGATGTCAGTAGTTTTCATCACTTGACCGTTGTTCTACCATATATGACCGCAATGTCATGTTTTGGTGGCGATTTTGGCTGCTGTTTATAGTCTTGCTGTTTAGTTACAGTGTACAAGTATTACTGACATTGTTGCTTTAAGGTTGTTTATGCCAATATTTACTTTTTTATACACAGAATACTTGACCATGGTGGTGGGGAACAATATTGTTGTACCTGTGGTGTTATGGGGGAAGAATGCACCGACACATTGTATATCTGCTATCTACATGACGCCGGACATGAAGAACATTGTCACAGCCTGTAATGATGCCCAGCTCTGTGTGTGGGACATGTCTCCTAATTGGGAGGTAAATTATTGTTAGTTATCATGTTGTGCTGAGTACCCAATACTTGTGGGTCTTATGGCATGACCAGGGGTCGAATTTAGCGATATTTTCTACTAGATAAGATTAGCTTGTGCCATTTGGGTTCACTAGCTAAAAGGAAAAGCTACTAGCTAAAAATAATAATAATTAAAATGTATTAACCAATTTAATTGAAAATTAACTGCTAAAAAGTGCTATGCCTTGATCACTATGTCTGAAGCATGAAACAGATAAACAAAAAATCGAGATATATCAAAAAGGAAACTGCAATTCACATACATGTTAAATCATTTAAAACATAAAGCTTCATCATTTATGTATCGATTTATGCTTGGTGCGAATGTCGGGTACGAAAATTGTAAGTCCGTTACGTCGATTTCCATCTGTGTCGCGGAAACATGTGACATTTCAATTTGTTGCTATTATTGCATGTTTTGATGCTCCTCTTAGTCGTAAATCGATTCATTGAATTTATTACTAAATGTAACAAACTTGTACTTGATGATTGTTGGTGTATTTTAGCGGATATCTGCGATCCGATAAAGCAAATGGCATAAATAAATCGCAAGGGTCGAATCGCAATATCTCGGTCATAGTATATTAAGTAAAAGTGCCGAGCCATTCCGAATGAGGATTTCCTGTTAACTCGTTTGACAGTTCAATGCAAGTTTCACCGATAGGTTAGCGACAGAAAACACGTTGTTTTGTTGAAATTTATATTTGACCCTAAGCAATTTGTTAAGAAGGACTTTTATTGGTGTTTGCTCCTTGTTTTCATACTCGCTAAAATATGCGAGTGACTTTAAATGTCACTCGCTATTCTGAAGTTCTACAAGCTATTAGCGAGTATGCGAGCTTAAATTCGAACCCTGATGACTAAGTGCAAAATTTTATTGGAACTGTAACAGTTGTTAATTCAAGGTTTGAGTTGTTTATACTTTGACCGGTCTAAAGGTCAATTTTACAGTTGTCAAAGGTGATCCCTTCTCTAAAATGGGATCTTACCCATACCTGTTTGAGGTGGGCATAGTTTTTTTTTTAAAGATTGTGAGTTGTACTTTTTACCACAGACCACATACAAAGTTCTCAAATGGTCCTAAACTGGCATTATTCATTCTTTTACAATCTGATATTATATTTAAATTCAACTTGTGTTATACATGTAGTTGCTAGTCCCACATATTCATTAAATTGTTGTGTATTCACTTGAATTTCCCTTGTCATGATGGTTGTGAATTATGTATGCTTGTCATTGTTTGTTTAGGTATATCCTCGACACATGTTGTTTGGACATACAGCAGCTATCTCATGTCTGGCTCCAGGATCTGCTCAGCAAGGAAACACATTGGTTGTCAGTGCCTCAGAAAATGGGTAAAATGATTTATTTCTTTGAATTTTATTAACCTTAATATTCATCACTCCATCATCATGATCAATGTTTGACATATTGTGAAACCTGTTGTTAATTATTATTTGTCTTAAACAGCTACTGGAGATGTAAAAGCAGCCATACTTTAATTACTGTAAAATCATTAATTTTTGTGGGATATCAAATTTTGCGCATTTCATGGTTCACCTTTTACCACGAAATCAAATGCTATCGAACAATCATTTTGACCCTGGCATTTATTACCTGAAATAAAAAATCCACTAATTAACGCTCCATCAAAATAGTCTCTTTACCGAAACCACAAAATTTAGTCCCATCAAAATTAAATGATTTTACAGTATAAATACATTCTGATATTTAAGATATATTTATGATGTGGTGTCTTGACCACTGTGTATACACGATAATTGATATGATCAAATAGCCTGTCTGGATTACACAGTGGATCATATAAAAAAATCTGTAGGTCAACTGACTATTGACATTACGCCAGTTGTCAATCAATACCCTTTAAATCAATTTTAACAGTAAATTATAATCACATGGTCCAATGGATTAACTTGAAAACCTTCGCCAAGCAACCTTCGACAAACAACCAGGAGGAGGGATCTCGGCTCTGGCATTATGTCAATTGTATATGATACAAAAATTGTTGAAAATTGGTACCGTACTAAACACAATAACAAAGTCTACATGAGTGGTTTATGATTGTTTTATAGAGAGATGTGTTTGTGGGATATAGACGATGGAAGATGTGTGGAGACTACCAAGATGACATATACACACAGTAATATGCAGGTATACTATAATGTTAACATATGTATAATATATAATACTGTAAAATCATTAATATTTATGGGGGATTTAATTTAATGGATTTTGTGGATTATTTCAACGACAAATTAAATTCCCGCAAATATAATGTGACATTTGACGTACGTTCACATTCAAAACTATCATTAATAACCTTGTAAATATAGTGTACACTGTTATGTTATGCTCCAGAAAAGGTTTTTAAAATGTTATATAGAGCCTAATATAGTTCGTCTTGTTAGCTAAATGTGGTCAGTAACACATAAATCTTGAAACTAAAATATCCCGCTCCATGTCGCATGAATGCTCATGTAGCATAGAGCTATCTTCCATTACATTAGCAACATCAGAGAAAACAATTCCTATTGTAATAAGATTTCTACAACATGCCTTAATAGTTATAATATGGAAGTCTTTGGCCAATCTGGCTGGGTCAACATTGATATTAAAGTAATATTAATACGTATCTTAACCAACATGCTCCACTCCACCAAGGTGTAAATTGATACCTGTGAGGGTAGTGTCTATTCCTGGGCGCCGCAGATAGGTGTTGGCTGCCACACATTCAGGAGAGAAAAATTCTCCTCAGGAAAGACTCGGATGCAGGTTTCATTCAGGTAGCCCAATGACCAAGGGTACCTAAAATGTCAGAGGGTGGTTGAACGGCTGAACAGCTATAAACAGCAGCTTTTTTAGCAGCCCTCGAAAATTTGTAAATTAACTTAAATTGTTTTGTAATGTTTCAGTCATACCATTTCCGTAACACAAAGGATGTAAGATTGGTATGTAATGGCTACTATCCTGAGATCCTGATATTGGATCCCTTCACATTTGAGGTGATCTATACATTGATGTCCAGAGTTACTCCAGATTGGATCAGTGCTTGCTGTGTCATCAGACCGGCTAAACGGGAAGGTATGTAGACTTACCGACAGGGTTTTCCCTAGGATTTTTCATATGCGGGTCCCAGGACCCTTAATGTTTATGCTTAGGGAGTCCCTGAGAAATTTTGGGGGGTCCCTTCACTATATGGTAATGCATTTCAAGCTCATTATTAGTGGGTATCAAATTTATAAATAAATAAAACAGCAAATTCAAATTGCTCAATGCACCACAAGACTTAGTGCAATGAATAGCAGAAAGAAAAATGTTCTAGCTGAAATAAAAATGTCTATTCAAGGGCTTCTATTGGGGGTCCCAAGGATGCACAGTAACGCATAAATGAGGGTCCCAAGCCACAAAGTTGCGTCAGGGACGCAGAAACGCAGAAAACCTGTATCAGGGAAATCCCTGACCGATATTGAAACTAATTGTTATCCCGTCCGAGGTGAAGGGGATATGGTAATGGTAGGGGTCATTCTGTCCATCCATCAGAGCATCTGTTTGCAACTCCTCCTACATTTCTTAAGGGGTGAAACATTCACAGAGTAACTACTATGAGGATTTTGTGATTCAACCATTTATGTCAGAGTTATGGCCCTTTGTTGATTATCCTCTCTTCGGTAGGGGATATGACTGTCTATGACTGCTTCTTGTATCACCTTGTTCCTAAGTATCAGAATTCATGGTACAGTAAATCAATTTACAGGAAAAAATGATTATCAAATTAGAATATTACATTGTAAAGAATGTCGAGTGAACAGAATTTTAAAAAATGGACCAAGTTTTTGATAAATTTCATTTTTGGAATTTTACTTTCATCTGTAGTTGTATCCAAGCAATATTTGAGTGCTGAATGCAGATTTTTTCATGACCACAAAGGTTTGTTTTTAATAAATATCCAGCATATTTCGGGGCAAATGTTGTCCTTAATTAGTCTGTGCACAGTGAAACATATGTGATAATGCACTTTCTTACTAAAATGAGAATTTTCACATTGTCATGTTCAGATCACTTCCCCTGGTTCCTTAATCGCATGAACTATTCTTAACTGAGACTTTTCAAAGAAAAAAGTGGAGCTACTGTTATTATGGGATTGTGTTTGTCAATGACTGAGTCTGCATTTGTTAAATTTATTGTCAGAGTTCTAAAATACTATCAAAGGTGTCCACTGGAAACTCAAGATAATTGTTCACAATTACAAAGAAAGTCCATATTAACAATGCTCATAACCCTGTGACCTATATTTATTGAGTTATCCATCCTTGTTACTCTTAGAATAAGGATACTTTCAAGAACGAGAAAGTTGAACGTCCAGCATGCATAGGCTGGCTGCCGTTCTCTTGTTAAGTTTACAGTAGTTTTACAATTTGTATGAGATGATGGTATACTTACAGATGATGTTGTTGTTGCTATATCTAATTCTGGTGCTGTCAAAGTCTGGGTTCTCAGCGGTAATGAAAATAAGGTATGTCTGATCGTTGTTGTTGTTAAACTGTAGTAAATTTTCTTTATCCACAATTTAGTTTCCGATTGATAACGTGAGTTTTGAATGCGATATCGTGATGAACATTTCTGTGTATGTAGCTTAATATGAAAACCTTGCTTGCGATTTAAAGTTGGGGTCAAGGTCACTGTTACCAAAAATAGAAAATCATCTGTGCTTGGCTGCCATGAAAATATGTTTTTTGTGGAATGCCCAAGCCAAGTGGTTAAGATGTCTACCTTGTAAGTAGTAGGTCGAAGGTTTGAATCATGGAGGAAGCCGGGTTAGAACTGATGCCATTGATTGGTAAGCCACAAGCTAGTTAATAATAATGGTTACTGTAGGCCCATCACTACCAGGCGCCCAGCAATACAAAAAGGGGTTAAGGAAGTACCAGTACAGTATGCATGAAAGATAAATGTCTCAATGAATCAATTTATAATTGACTGGCCCTTTCAGTAGGGTAGACACTGTTTTAAACAAACTTAACCTTTTAAAATGTCTATTTTACAACTATATTGTATTTTGTAATACTAATTGTACTGAATAAGCAATAATTACGGACTTATAGGCCAAGTGTGTGCAGGAGGATGAATCGAAGCAGATCCGATGTTTGAATGCCCAAACATTAACATGTTGTCCATATAACCAGAGGACTGTACTGATAGTATGCTCCAAATATTGGCAGGTGAGTCACTCACATCATCCTCACTGTACATGTATATATGAGATGAAGGATGCCACATTATGTACTTATCTAGAGATGAAAGTTGTTTTCTTGACGTTAATTTATTCTCAGAATTATGTCAAATTGACATTATGCCCGAGCAGAGATCACTCCACTTTGTATTGTATGTTGAAGGCATCATAGCTGGTCTATTGTACCATGTGATTATATATATCTATCTATTAATATTGCATCAACCCCTTGCAGGCATTATGTGCATAATTGACCTTTAATTGTGCTTTAAACTATTTTTGTTGACTCACGATCATATAAAAATTTAATGCTTAATATTGGCATCAAACGCTCAAAATTACCCATGCGTTACTGCCAGCACTAAGTCAGTGAAACCTTGCTGCATTTAGTCAGTAGAAACCCCTAAAAAAATGGCCCCAACCCAAAGCTTTCATCTCTTTATAAGTGATTCTTACACTAACAGATGACTTACTCACATTTTATGACTAATTTGTTTTACAAGTTTGATATTATGAATGATTAAAACAGGATTGTGTTGTCTTGCTACATTTTGTCTTTTTATGACTTTTCAAATAAATACATATTTTTGCATGTTAATCTTTTATCGCTTGTAGAAAATGCGCTCTAGTTCCTATGATTTTCAGTTTTCTACATATTGTCCCGCAACCTTTGCATGCTTTTATAGGGTGTTTAATTGTAAGTTCTTTGGAAGTTATTTTTCATTGATGTGTTATTTTCTCTGATTAATTACATGAAGTGACCATGAGCTGATGTCAGTTTATCCAAAAAAATGTCCAAATCTGAAACTGTCACTGTAATAAACATTCAAACGTTCAAATTGTTGCCATATTGGACGCCATTTTGGATTCTTAAGCATTGTGAAAGAGTAAGTTTGTACGAGATGGATTTTCTTAAAATTTGGTCATGAATTTCTTAGGCGAAGGTGTCTGATTTGAGCACAGATTTTTAGTACCTTTGAATCACTCTCAGTTTTTAGGCTTAACTGTATCAGAGCTCTAGTTTACTGTGGTCATAATCAATAACTCTATGAATCTATGGAGCTAATTCTGAGAATTATTCAATGTAAATATATTTTGGTCATTTCTACTATCCTAAGTAATTCAAGAACTAACATTGAACTTGTTAGCGACTAATAGCCTAGGTGTCCGTTGCCTAGGCAATGGGCAACAGGTGAATGGAATCACAAACAAGTTCCATTTAAAATATTGATCTGGTTAAATCTATTTCAATATACGCTTCACACGAAGATGATCAAGGGCTTAAGTAAAAATTAACATAATGATCACATACTTTGTTTTATACTCCAATTGCAATTTTATAACTACGTCATTCAAAATATTTATTTTCCCCGTCTTTCCTGAAGAGTTGTTTTACCCTGTGAAACTTGCTTTCCTTTATGAGTTTTTTTCTTATTAAAATTTTGTTCATGAGAAGTTTTAAATAAGTTAGTTACTGAAATCCTTCCCTTTCCACCCCTGTGTTATGCTTATGTTTACATACATTCATCCTCCAGCTAGTTATTTTTCACCCTTGCTTCCTATTTTTTATTCCCTAACTAGAAATCATTTAAGCATTTGGTTTAAGTGAATAAATCTCTGATTCAAAAGACCCACTTTATACATTTTATTCTTTCCTCCATAACATTAAAGGTCTATGTATTTCGACCTCCTACTGTGTTTTGGGAGGGTAATGAGAAACGGGTAAGATTTACTGTTGTTGCCATAGTAACCGTTGATGTTTTAAAATAGATAAATATGATTACATGATTTGAGTTTCTTTCAGTTTTCTAGATCTGTGTCATCTCACTACTCTAGGTGTATTGTTATGATGTCTTTGGGTAGTTTATATTGTGTTGTATATTGTCATGTGACCTTCAAACACTCACCAGGCTCGACCTTGTGTGCATATGTATGTACACAGGTGACTGTATTGTGACATATGCCCTTTTAGTTATGTCCCCCTTTGCGATGAAGAGGATATACCCCGGTTGCACATGCCAGTAGAGCTAATGGTGTCCTTTCAATAGCTCAAGAATGCTTTGCCCTAGAATCTTTAGACTTTACATGTAGGTTGGACACCTACAATAGATGACCCCTATTGATTTTGAGGTCAGTTGGTCCAAGGTCAAGGTCATTGTGACTTTTACCATATCTGGTTATTGAGCTACTATGGGGGCATACATGTTTTAAAAACATCTCTTTTAAATTATTTGTAAATATAAGTATAATACATATTACACAGTTGAAAAACTTGATGTGACCACCTATATGCATATGTACCGGTATTGAAAATTAATACTTTTGAGACATTTGGTTTAAATATCTTTTTATTTCTTAGCATGATCTTCACTTTGACAGATTGGTGTTGTCATTTAATTTACTGAAACATGCTTGTTTCAATTTATACTTTCAGTTAGGTTATAAAGGTTTATCATGGATTAATTTTATTTTGATACACATGTATTATGTTACGAATTTTACTGTCTGTTACTTTATGTACATTTACTTTTAAGGTAATAGAGTGTAATCTTTAGTAAAATAGTGCAATTTTCTTTTCAAATTTATTTTGTCAGATAAAATAGGCATTGCATTATGATCATATTACATTTGCACTTGAGGTTAGACACAAATAAATTTCAAAAAGCAAATTGATATTTATTTTTTGTTTAATTTCAAGGTTAAATGTAGTACAATATAATAGTTTTCTTACTTTATCAATCAAAGTTCCAATTCAAGAATAAAATGCTTTTGAAAAAACCTGCACAATCTCACTACAAGTTATACTCCATGCCCTTAAGGTCAAATGTGTCACTTTGGCTAGCAACATTAGATTATCTCCATTGATTTTGAGGTCAGAAGGTCAAATGTCAAGGTCAATGTGACATTTTCCATTTTTGACAATAAGGCTGCCATATGGCATACTTGTTTGACAAACATCTCTTGTTGAAACCAGATCATTTCTGGTAAAAAAACTAGGTCACAAGGTCAAGTCATAATAAACAGCCTGGGCCTGCATGTACTAATAGAAAATACAATGTGAAACTGTAACATTGACAATCTATGTTTAGCTATCAAATATTCATATATTAGGCTATGTAGCAGTATTTAGATAACTATAGGAACATATTTTTCACTATACTATGACATGTACTGTATAAATATTGTCTTTTAGAATTCTTGTCTTTGATTCTATAATAATAGTTGTTTAGGTCATTTAATTTGTGTCTGTACTTATGTTAGTTGCTTTGAGGCTTTTGATGAATGATTTACATCTTTATTTTGTTGGTTGTCATGAAAACTGTGATTTGTGTTGCTTCACCGTAGCAGCACCCTATGATATACAGATATTATTGTTGTTGCATAGAGGTTGTCGCTCTAGAGAGGTTGTTCTGTACACTGCTTCATGTAAATATGAACAGCGCCATCATCTAAATATTAGTCAGCTCAGTCAACAGAGTGCTCCATTTCTTATCTAGTAGCATTAAATGTTTGGATGTATTAATTTCAATGACTGTCTGATCTGTGTACAGCACAACCTCTACTTAGCGACTTCACAAATTTTGACTGTTGGGCTGATAAATAAACAAACAAAAGGATTGATAGGAACATGCACTGCTGCATTAAATTTGCCTTTCAATAAGTACAAGTTTACGAGTTAATTTAAAAATGACATGTTGGTCATAAGGCTCATGAGCTAGCTTACAAAAAAACCCACAAGAATTGATAGGAATAACTTCCATTGCGTAAAATTAAGTCTTTCATAGAGTACAAGTTAATTCACAAATGACATGTTGGCCATAAGGTTCATGAGGTTACAGAACATAATATGGCAAGAAATGAAAGACATTAATGAGTTAATTTGCCATCTCTAAAACCCTTCTATTCGTCACTGATAGGCATGCGCTGCTTACTACTTGGTTCTTGAGATACCACACCATATTCATGTTCAAATGAAGTGAAAACACTAATCATAAGCGGCCAAATTGGTAACCTAGCTGTTTGCTGCTTCATGCTAGCGACTAGCCTTGTGTAAACTGTTTGGCCAAAGCAGCGTAAACCCGTACCATTGAGAGTTAAACTTTGTATATCACTTAACAAATGTATGGTTATTTCAATTCAACAGGTTCCATTTCAATGACACCACTGATTTGTGCTAATTAATGTAGCTTGAATAGAACTGCCTATGTATAAACTTACATCCGCCATCTTGATTGGCTGATGAAGTCATCCATTAATCAGTTGATGCCAGACCCAAACTACTGTTAGATTTGGGCCGGGAACCAGACAACCTTTCATTTTGAATGTGTGCCTTCGTAGCTCAGTGGTAAGCTTGCTGGCTACCTAATCAGGTGTCCCGGGTTCAAATCCAGCTGGAGGCACTCATATGCCTGCCATATTTCAGCAGAATGCTGACTGGCAAATAAAGGCTATGCTTGGCATACTAATTGAAAAAATAAAATAAAACCTTATATGTGGAATACTCAGCTTTTATGCATGTTGTTTGTTACATGTATTCGAATGTTTATGTTTACAGATATATGATGCTGGTGATTTTACGTTACTGTGTTCAGAGGCCAACAGATGTGGGGAGAGATGGGCTGGCGGTGATTTCCTCAGTGTAGACCGTGTGGTTGTCTGGAGCAATGAGGGCAAGGGATATCTCTACAAGCTCCCAATAAAGTAAGTTCCTCTATCGTATGTACCTGTATACAGTACAACCTCTCCGGAGCAGCCCTCTGTAGAACAACAACCTCTCTATAACCATACATGAGATCATATTTACTACAGGTTAAACCTCTGTGTAGCAACAACCTCTCTATAACAACACCTTCAAAATTTACATTAGCTCATATTTACTATTAATTCAACCTTTGTAGAGCTACAACCTCTAAACAATAGTCGCCAATATTTGCAGATCCAACAGGGTGTTGCTTTACAGAGGTTGTACTGTATTTGCTACCTGCATTGTTTAGTGCACCAAGGTTTGATTTTAAGTGATGCAGTTATTTCCAGTGTTCACAAACTCAGTTATCTTGTTTGCATGTATATATTGTCTTTGTGTCTTTGGACACAATTCACTAATAGACTAACAATTGCTGTTTTAAAGTTTGCTTGAAGATATATATTTCTATTAATATATTTTTGCACAATTGTCATGCGAGCTTGTTTTAATGGGATGGAATAGTATGGGTCCCATATATAGTATTTGTTCTGAGACATACATGCATACATATTGATTTTGGGCTGAAAGCCTGTCTGGGGTGATGGACGGATGTCACAAAAGCTTGGCCCTGATGGTGCCTAAAAACCTGAAATAAAAAAATGGTTAACTCTAAGACTTGCAGAAATCATCCACTTTATTTACTGTATATTGACAATTATCTTTATTGATGTTAAGTATTAAATCAGTCTGATGGGTCAGTCTCCATTTGAGGCTTGTCAAAGTCAGTCTGAGATTTTCCAAGGTCATTAGTCTGATAGTGGGGTTGTCTACTTAAAAAAGGAACAAGTAAAGTGCTTTATAATAGGAAGACTGTGGAAGAGGTTGACTAATTTTAAAAAGTCTATAAAGCAAAAAAATGCACATATAAAGAGAATTATGGGCTTAGCCTAAATAATAGGAATTATGCAAAGGCTTTTTGTAGTCTAAAGTATTCAAATTGAATGTATAGTTTTCACAGTCTCTTTAGTTGATAGGTTATTATTACAGTCATGCTTTAGTATAATGTGTTTATGGTTTTAGACTTTTAGTTTGCTTCAAGCTCTAACTTAAAGATGTATGCTTTTATTCTGTTTATGTTATTAATAACAATAATTTATCAATAACAACACCAGGAACTAACACATTACTAGACCAAGTATATTCATATTTGTAAACAACATTAAACTAAGACTCGCCCGACTGTAACAGGTGAACGCTTTGAGTCTCATTTTTCATGTAGTCAGATAAAACTACAAAATACTAGTGTCCATTGCCTTAGTGGACACTATATAGCGCTTTCCATGGGAGGTAACCCTAATGCATTCTATATTGAATTGAACAGGAGGTAACTGAATAAAGGCCCTCGGTAGCGCTTTGCTTAGGTAACGGACATCAAGAAAAAAAATGTGTATATTTTGTTAACTTTAACACTGCATATATTAAAAGCTTACTCAGAGGACGAGCGCTACAAAGGTAATGTTGGTATATTCCAGACATGTAGTGGTTTTTTGCTATTATTGCTATTTTATCATGTGTGTATATTTCCACTATTACTGCAGTAAAACCTGCATCGTCAGAGCAAACATACCATGTGATATTTTGACTATGTAAAAGTCTGTAAACAAAAAGTTAAAAACAACTGTCAGTATTTTATTGTTTGACCATTTTTAACGAAATATATTCTACGTTCTAACTGAGAATAAGCATGCAACGTAATATTTTTGTGAAATTGAAATAGCAGTTGAGTCGGTTGCCATCAAAACATATTAAGTTGCATGTATAGTTCTCATTCTCAACTTGAGTGTCGAACATGTCTCATTAAAATTGGTCAAATGATAAGATACTTTCGGGCTTAGTCATATGGTATGTGCACCCTGATTGTTAAACTTCTGAATATTTACACCACTAGGCTAGAAATAATACTGTTCATACCGCTAGGTATATCCCAACTGTCCATGAAAATTCAAAGGGAAATTTAAAAGGAAGGGTGGGGATGTATATATAGGAACCCGCAAATTGATATACTAGATAATTGGCCTTCTTATTTCTATAAACTAGTGTAGATAGTTTATGGTGTGGTGAGAGGTGAGAAAGGGGGTGTTTGGCATGGAATGCCGTAAATGCCAAGTGAAGGGTTGTATAGTATACCAGATACTTCAGTCTCACAGTTTCTACATTCGTGATTTCAATACTTCTGTTTAACATTGCCTGAAATCATTTCTGAATTAATATCTGAAGCAGGTTTTACTGTGCACATCTGTGTACTTTTACCATAATATCATCGCTGACTTTTGTTGCCAAAACTTTGGTAATTGTTTCATTGCCTATTCTCAGTTCAGTCTGGTTTCTTTTGGGACTCTGATCCGAGCTCCAATTCTGCCAATTCTTACTCTCGTTATAAAAGCGGAATACCTGTTTCATTTAATTCATGTTTTCTCTTCTCCATTGCTGAAGCACTGACCAGAGGTACAAACCAAGGCTGAACTGAGTTCTTGCCCTGATCTCCCAAAGCATCTCAATCTGAGCAAGACCTCATCTCAAATATGACATGTTAATTTTCATGCAAGGCTTGGCTCTAAATTAGCATCACTAAACAAGTTAATTACAGTAAAATTTCAAGAACTGAAATTGCGGATGTATCTCTAATTGCGACTCAATTTGAGTTGAGATTTCTTCTTCAGATGCTTGGGGAGATCGGGGTCTGGCTTGCAACGGTTATCAAGGTTTTCTAAAAAAGTCGGCTTTTCTGTTTATGTATGTTGTACTGATAGTCTGTTGCCATTTTAAACTTGTCACCTTTCTTGTCTATCTGTATACATGTATACCACTGTCATGGCAACTGGGTGATCGAATATTAGGTCATTTAAGGCGCTGTCAAACATGTCAGATCTTATAAAAGGTAGTTTGAAGATCAGAGTACACTTACGGACTTTGAAAACGCACCACTTTTCAGGGGTCGATATTTCTTGTATGAACTATTTAGGATTATTTTATACCAATGGAATAATGTTCCTGGGTTAAAACGTTATCGGTAAAGTATATTTTAATCCATTTTTACTAACCGAATCGCTAGTAGTGACCACGTGGCCAAATCTCATTTTTTGCGCGTGAGTCTCGTGCGAATGAAAATATCCGAAATGTGTAAATGACGATGTGTAAACGATTCATTAGCATACCAAAAAAACAACACGTTTTAAGTTTTCCAAACCAAATATTACATTTAATATCAGTCTGAAACTGATTAATTTCTGGACATGTTACATACCGGAAGTAGCCACCACACGTTTTTTTCGCAATTACATTGTCATGATACAATAAATATGCGTCTCCAATAGCGTTTTATGCCATCTGACACCACCATTGATCTCCATATAGGGATTAAAGGCCTAAAAAGCCACCTAATTCGGATAAATTAATGCGCATGTTCCGCCATAAAACGACTTCCGGTCAACAACCGTGCCTGTCAAAAGAATACTTGGTGTCGATAGATATGCTAAATCATCAATTAAGAATATCAAACACGTTTTTTAATGAAATACGACATTTTCATTTAGTACCCTGCCAATTTGTGTTTCATCTAACATTGAACACGAGCTTCAACATGCAGTCACTTCCTTACTGTATCACTATTTCCGGATGACAGGGGTGTTAACCTTGGACAGTGTGAATATAACCATGGGCATAAATAGTGAATAACAATCACTTTTCTTGAAGAAAACAATATCTGCGTGATGGAATGTCCCAGATTTTGATCCCACCGAAAACATATGACATGTTCTATCAAACCTGAGTCCACGGATGAGTTCCATGACGTGATCTGCCCACAAGGTTGTCCGAAGCTTTGTTGATGAATAGAGGAACATTCCCCAGAAGCGGATTGAAATTGTATCGAGTACCCCCTGTTGTGAACGCCCAAAAAAAAACTTTACACGCACTCTCCCTCTACTGTGAATTTGGGTTTGAGACTTAAGTACGTGGATGTCACGTGACTTTGTAACATAGTTACATATGTCTTTTTGAAATTTTGCTAGATGTTAAAACATAACCGAGCTACCTATAGACAAAATTTTAATACAATTAAACAATGTTTACTATTAAATTTCGTGGTTTGAATAAGTGGTGCGTTTTCAAAGTCTGTAAGTGTAAGTTTGTAATGTCTTACGCATTTTTACCGAACAAAATTATTAAACTGCAATGGACACAAATGGTCTGACAGGCACATCCATATGCATACACCAACAATTATATACACAGCATACACATAGTGACATACCACCTGTAATGAGACCACATTTAGAAGAATTCCTATTTGCCAATATTCTCAAAAAAAGATATGAGGAAATGTGACAGGGAAGGCTGCACTCAACTTAGCCGGTCGAGCACAGAAAAAAGTAACAACACAACATAAAACGATTACACTGAGCAATACCCACACATAACCCAACAAACCAACAAAAAAACAAGCCCAAGTCCCCTCTGTAAAAGAGCAGGATGGCCTAGAAATACCATGAAAACAATGACCCCTAGTAACCAAATTAAATGCAGCTACGACCCGGCATGGTTTCCGAAGTCCCCGGTATGAAAGAGCAGGATCACTTAGTTTCACAATTACATGCCAAAACAGTGACCCAAGTGACCAATTGAGGCGTTACTGCGACTTGACCTAGTTACCAAACACCATGTACAAAACCCTGAAATCCAGTGATGAAACAAGTTGTCATTGGATGGTATGGGTTATGTGTGACACGTCCTTTAGATAGTTTCCATCAGTAATTTGTTTGCCTATACAGTCATATTGACAGCCAATGCTAAGGCTGCAGAGGCATGAATATCTCATTTTGTGTATCCCAAATGGTGTTG
Organism: Spisula subtruncata; assembly: GCA_963678985.1. Classification (NCBI taxonomy): domain Eukaryota; kingdom Metazoa; phylum Mollusca; class Bivalvia; order Venerida; family Mactridae; genus Spisula; species Spisula subtruncata. The sequence goes on from OY787667.1 coordinate 32,168,182, forward strand.
CTCTATAGAGGTTGTATTGTGCATAAAATTATGTATGAATGTATGAGCTTATATCTGTTATTGTCTCTTCTGTGTATGTTGTGTTGTCAGATTTTTTAATAAATTGTGTCATTATTATTGCAGTTATTAAAAAAATAAAATGGTTTTTGAAATCGCTTTCCTGTGTAAAAAATGAGAAGTGAAAGGCATTAAAGCAACTTTTTAAGCCAGCCTACTATTGAGCAAATTGATGTCATTTCAAATAAAAATCAATTGAATATTAATTGAATGTCAATTGAAACTTAACTAAATATTAATTGTATTCAAAGATAATTGTTGGGGGTTCTGCTGAGAACTTATAATTTGTAATTTATTGGGGGGTTTATAACCAAAATTGATGTTGGTTTGTTTGACTTGTTGTATATGCATGTTTATGTCAAAACATTTATCTTTATATTATAATTGTACAGAAATATAAAAGTTCACAAATTAGATTTGTGTTGATCCTGCTGTGTCACATCGTTGGATACCCACATTCGATGCATCTGCTCCACTACTTACATGTACTTCGCGGAGCGATGGCACCGACCGTGGGTATCTGATGATGACTGGGTCATAATGTTAAAGTCATGCACTTCATGATGAAGATAGAAGGGAATTTATATGATCATTGGATTTGATTTCATGTTTGACTGGGTTTAAGGAATTGAAATGACTATGATAGATTGATCTTCATTATCTGATGGACATTTCTGGTTGACATTTCTATACCAAATATGCTGTATGCTGTACAGGTTCTTATGTGTTGGGGGTAGAATTCTAGAATATTTTTTCTGAAATTTGGTAGATCAAAGGTTATCTTTCAAGTTGTACGAGTTGTGTAATAACCCTGGTGCTAACTATCAACTGTCAATATACTTCCTGCGGTTTGTCCTTTTATTTAAAATGGTCTGTTTTTGTTTTCATATAGCAAACTATCACTCTCAATTTATACTGATACATCTTCACATTTATATTGCTCAGTTCTCACATTCTATATCTTCATCAATTGTCTTTATCTGAGTAGTTTTATTTCAGACTAAATAAAGATGTAAGGTATAAATATTGACCTTATTGGCAACCATTTCGGCAGTCATCTTGTGGCAGCCATTTTGGCAGCCATTTTGTTGATGTTATATTACATTTTTTTTATACTTGCTTATTGATTGTATTGTGTTTTTATGGTGTTTGTTATTTAACTAATTGTCATCATGTACGAGGGGTGATCAATATATTCGAGGACTTTTCATCTAGCAATTTCATATTGGCAACAAGGCTCAAAGCCATTTAACATAATTCAGAGTAAGATGCCTCTGACCGAATGCACTAATAAAATAAAAAGTATTTGATTCATACAAGGGACGCGTTACGTTGGACGTCATTCCAAACATCACCGTCAAAGCCGCACATAGCTCCTTTCTGGACTGATACCCGGTGCCATGTATGAGACTGGTTTTCTTTTACTACTGAAATAAGTAGTTAATAGCCAGTTCTGGAATGTGAGGTGAAATAAAAATAGTATTAATGCGTTATTGGAAACAAACGCCAGTTACATTTGGTTGAGATCTGTGCGTCTTATTTCGCAGAATTTAACGGGAAGTGTCCCTAGCGCGATGTTATTTTTGCTGTTTATCCTTATTTTATCCACTCAACCGTTTGACAGAGACCCAACAATCACATAAACAACGGAATCATATGAAAATGGCCAATTGAGAGTGCACAAAATCCATTCACAAGTTTGTTAAGTCATTTTGGAGATATCGCGAGGATTTTACAATTTTTTACATTAATTTTCATAGCATGTTGTTTCTCAGAAATAACGCTACATCCGAGATGCTTGACAGTGCGTGCTTCACCATGGTCATAAAAAGTGACGTCGTCAAGTAAATAATGACGTTATCATAAAGTAAATTAAACAAATCGCCAGATAATGGATTGATCTACATCAGCTAGTAATTTCATTACTTTACTCTAGTTTCAATATTTCAAAATTGAGAATGAAAGTCTTCCATCCCATATTGATAACCACTAGAATTAATATGCTCCTTGTTAATGCATCTAAATTATTTTTAAATCACATTTTTAGTGCATACTGTGTCATGTTTAGCTTGATCACTTCTATTTTGGATTTAACTATCTTGGCAGGTATGCATTAACTATGTAGTGTAAGTAACTATACAATGGAGATTTGAATTCTATCAGCATAATTTAGCAGCTGATATCTTGGCTATATTAATTATGTAACCCTGGTTGTATGTTTTCATGAGTTGAGATTATGATGAAGATGCTCTATAGGACCAATTTTGTGTGATTTGCTCTTGAAAATTGATATATTCAACGCAAGAACCTGAATGTAATATATTATTGCATAAAGGACGCTTTACTAAATGTAGTGTTTGTCAACAGATAAAACTAACATTCCGCCATCAATGATTGGTCATTTGTGGTACATTTGAGTCATTGGTCCTAATTCCTTGGATTTACTTGGAAATTGGAATAAAAATCTTCGGGGTGATAATTATTAGGGCTGTAACGGTATACCGCGGTACACGAAACACCGCGGACTTCAGTCCCAAACGGTTTACAGTACAAGACTTCTAAATTTCGGTACGGTTCGGTATAAGCTTTTTTATGAGCAAAAAAATTTTCAGACAACGAAAATATCTGACAACCTAATGATTATGTACAATTACCATGTATCAGTCGTTTTAATTGTATTAAAAGATGCTTCATATTGTCAAAATTCATTTCAAATAGTTGATAGACACATCAAAATTGTTGTTATAGAAGCAACACATACATTGTCACTTAAAACATGAAGTATTTAAGCTGCTGTTAGTGAATATTGTATCATACCGAAATATACCAAACCGTTAGAAAAATTGACGGTACGTATCATACCGTGAGGTGAGCGTACCGTTACACCCCTAATAATTATTGGGTAATTTAATGTATACAATTAATAATTATTCAATTAAGACTGGTTTTTATCTTCTCATATTTTTTCATATTTCTTTAATTTTAGTCAAAGTAGCTCAGAAAAGTGAGTAGATGTAGCACGTCTATGTAACGCTGCTATCACATACCTTCATGCATATGTATGTACTTGTGTAGGTGTTTTATGGTAAGACCAACCACAGGTAACTGTATCGTGAAAAAAAAAATGAAAACAATTTTTTTTGAAAAATCTTATTTTTCTTTTTTATAGAAAAATATAAATTTCAAAAAGATTTTTTTTCCGTTTTCAAGGATACAGTTACCTGTGAGACCAGCATGATGCCAGTACAATTTGATACCATATTTGGTCATGTTTGATGTTTACCAAAAGATACCTATTCAATGTCATGACATTATGTTTTAAGATAGTTTTACCTTTGTGGAGAAGGCATATATACCTTTAACCCTATGTTTTCACAATGTTAATATTTGCTTCAGCTGTAAGATGTCTTTTACAAACTTGATCTTCTCCTCTGCAGTCCATGTGTTCCCATGCTGGTGCCTGGAGAAAGTGTTTCTTTGTTTCGAAATTTCTTCCAACTTATTTGTATCTTTGAAACTTTTACCTGATTTTGATGCGCTCAGAACTTTTGACCTAGCTGATATTTATATTATATTTTGCTTTAAACTTTAACCTGCTATATTGTTTGAACTGTAACCTGTTCAATGATGATAGTACAAAGATTTGGTTGAAGACAATCTGTATGCTAGCTGAATCTGCTTTCACTGTTATGTCTTACAATAATCTCAATGTCATATTTATTATGGAGAGAAGAAAGCTAAACTTACTCGTGGCTTGGTTTTTTATTATTGGCTACAGCTTGGTGAATTTGTAACAAACCTGACCTATTGATTAGCATAATTTAACAGTCAATACATTGCCTGTATTTATAATATTTATAATCTCGGTTGAATGTTTTCCTAGTCGGGGAGTATTATGAAGACGCTCGTGATGTAATACATACACAAATTAGAAATCCTGATATTGCACAATTTACTTGTGGAAATTATATTCTAAGCAAGAACCTTTTAATATATTCATGCATAAAGGTCAGGATCAGGTCAAATTCGTCAAGCTATCATTAGGTTTTAAAGAATGATGAAGAGTTCAAATTTGACCAATTCTTTAAATACTTAAAATTAAGTACCCTGGTGGTGAGTTTAGCTTTGATTCCTTGATATACATGCATACAATATATTGTTACTAAACACTGTTCACGTATGGAATAATTCAATTGCATCTATAGTCGGTATCAAGATTTTAGTGTTAATTACTAAATAGAAATTCAGGTGACTGTAGCATGCCATAAAAGTTAATTATCATAATTTATAGTGGCTAATATTATATTTCCTTTAAAGGGCCAAAGCACCATACAGTCACCTGTGTGTAGCATGGGTTTATAACTTAACTAACCAGTTACTTTCTTGTTTGATTCTGAATCCATTTTGCGATTAATTTTGCACAAAGGGATCACTTTTTGTCCTTTGTCTCTGTCGTCCGTTCATCTTCGTCGTCTGTCTATCGCCATCAGTCGTCAATCTGTCCACAATTTGCTTGCGTGGATATAAGAGGTAACAATTTTACCAAATCTTAATGCAACTTGGTCATAATGATCATGACAACAAAATCAAGGTCAAGTTTGACATTGGGTCATCACAGATCAAAGTCTAGGTCAATAGGTCAAATCATAGAAAAACCTTTTGCTGAAGGTCACAATTCTGACATAATTTTATGAAACATGGTTGCAATAGATAATCTGAACAAAATATAGGCCATGCTTTATATTAGGTCAATTGGGATAAATAACTTGGCCACTTGTTCAAGCAAAGAAAAAATGTCTGTTACTATGACAAGTGAGTGACAAAGGGCTCTTTGTGGCTTCTTGTTTTGCTGACAATGTTTTTTCCCAACAAAAATCAACTACAGGGACTGATATTAATCTAACCACTGACTACTGCTGTGACTTTAAATGTTGTGAACAAATTGTTTGAACACAATTTATGTATGTTAATCTATGATATTTAATGTATGACACTTGTCGTAATGTCAGACAGTATGCTTACTTCATGTCAAGGGTTCGTTGCAAAGCTATGGTAACTACATTGATTTATAGAGGCACATACCATAGTTTTGCACCAAGCCCTCGATGTTCAAATTTAGTGCATTATCTGTTCTATCAATTCCCAAGTCTTTTTGACTCTGATGGTTTGTGGAGCTTATAATAGTCTGGTTCCTGGCCTAAATATTACAGCAGTAGACTGTGAAAGTACTATAATATTGTGGTTAGGAACCAGACTACAACCTGCTCCAGGAAACAGTTCTGTCAAAAATGCCTAATGTTTGTCCCTTCTTTAAATTTCACTCTTCTGAAGTTTTCATTGTTTGCTTAGAATGTATCAAGTAAAATCTACATTTATCTATAATTATGCCCCCCCCCCCCCCGCCCACATCTTTGATGAGGGGCTATATTACTCTGCACATGTTGGTCGGTGTACCAAATGGTTTCCATTCAATTACTCATGAATGTTTTGCCCTAGGATCTGCAAACTTTACATGGATGGTAAGCAACAGTAGATGACCCCTATTGAGGTCAGTAGGGTCAAAAGTCAAGGTCACTATGACCTTTACCATTTCCCACTATTGGGCTTCCATTCGGACATACATGTTTTACAAACATTTCTTGTTATTAATACATTTACACTATGTTGGACAAAACATGCATGGATATTTACTTGCAGACCTCTGTTGTTTTATGCAGTACATGTTTGTATATCCATGTAATAACTATATATATTACTTGACTTTGCTAGAAAATATTTGGTTAGATTTTTATACATATATTATATTGCTATGTTTTACGCTTGTATACTTTGCTATTATGCCTCTGAATTCTGTTTAGTCAACTATATATATAGAGCGAGCTGGCATTATTTGTTGGTAAACTATTGTGAGAATTTTATCATTTCATTTTTATCTCAATTTAATTTTAAAGAATATTTTACCACAAGAGTTAAAATTGGACATTTACATTTTAAGGTCAAAGGATCATTTCATACATTAAACATATGGTAATACATTGTATGAGAATCATATTCTTCATCTTACTACTGTAAAATCATTTAATTTTGATGGGACAAAATTTTGTGATTTTTGTGAAAATACCATTTCAAGGGACATAAAAAATATAATATTTGAAAACTGTTATGTGTCGGATGATATCACTGACATTGTAATTGTGCATGAATATATTGATTTATTTCATGCTTACCGGTGGTTGACGGCGGAATAACGGTGGATTATTCCCCGATAATTTCACTGTTCATAATTTCACTGTTCATAATTTCACGGCAAACGGACTATTTTTTAAAATCAAATTTCCTCGCCGTCAAAAATAAAATAATAAGCATTTTCACTTGCTCTCTTAATCTTTAATAAATAACACAACATTATATATACATAAATGAAAAACAAATGGACGAAATTGAAGCCATTGCAGAAGAACTATTTGATTGCAACTCGACGCGTACATGGCGGGAAAACGACGTCACGCAAAACATTTGACGTATATAGTGGAGTATTTCCATCATTTAAGCTATTTGAAGCATGAAATAAATAGAATATTAGTATTTTACCGTGCATTATCGTTTGATAATTCACCTCGTGAGCAGCTGACTTATATTTTCACTCGTGGCTACGCCACTCGTGAAAATATTACATCAGCTGCTCACTCGGTGAATTATCAGCCGATCATACACGGAAAAATACAAATATCCTCTATATGTTTAATTCTATGAAAGTTAAAACAAAGAGGTAACAATAATTATATTCTTGATCAATTGTACCATTTTTATGCATGAATATTAATTTAACAGCAATGTATTATATTGCGCTTGTTTAGTATGGAGGTTGCTGATATTTTATAATAACATGATTCTTCAAGTTTTAATTAAACTGTATGTTGTTTCTTCAGTTATACAACATGCACAGTTATATTACATTCAAAAAGCCTAAACATTGGAAAACAAACTTTAAGAAAACTAAAAAATTTTATACATTTGTGTGTGTTGAGTCTCAATTCTTGTTCATTAAGTTTTTGAAAATAAGGATTTTATTTATTTTTCTGTAAATGGATATCATTCTGCTGTTATGTTTATGCTCCTGGCTGTTTACAAAATCATTTTGTTTTTCAAGAAACTAAAAACAGAGTATTATTTAATTATTTCGGGTACCAAGCCCTCAAATTATGCTTTTTGTATATTATGTGTAATTCATTGAGTGATGTTTATTGTATACTTGTAGTGCTAACTCTGACAGCGATGCATACCATCACAAGGCTCCGTCCTCACCACATGCATACTATGTCCTAGACTTCTACACTGAGAAGGTACAAACTTATAACAGCTGTATATTTACATGTGCATTTGTATAAATATATTTTAATTACCCTGGTAATAATATTTTTATGAAGATGAATCACCCAATAATTTAAGCCATGGACCACGGATTTGGGGCCATCTAGAAAAACACATTTACAAGCATAAACACATGCAAACATTCAAAGTCATCAATAGAATGGCAAACAATACAAAAAAGTAAACATTTTCATTGGTTGTAGTCAGTAGGATTGGCCAGTTTGATATTTGCAGGAAACTTAGTAGGCACACAAAACTACTTCAAAAATTTGAACATAATTCTATATAACTCTACAAAATTTCATACACATGGTCACCATCTTGTGGAAATGTGCAAGTCAGAAATACTTTCCATGTCTAATGTATTGCAGAGTTATTGCCCTTTAGTTTTGACTTTCTTTGAGTTTCTAAATTCACAAAGTGGAACTGTGGGATGTTATTAGTAATCAAATTAAGTGATAGCTTCAGTCAATTTTCATATTACCTCTATACTCAAAATTTAGATATCAAATACACTCAACCGCTTTAAAAACGCACCACTATTGAAAATAATCAAACTTTGTCAAAAGTCATTTTTTGCTAAAATTAATAGTTTACAGGGTTTGTTCAGTTCATAAGCTTGACCTAATTAACGAAAAATATTTTGTTTTCATTCGGAATACCCCGCCCAACGAAAGTTTTTTATTTTGCATGTTTTGCACGTGCAGCTCGATCGCGTCGACCTATGTTGTCAATATTGACTTTAAACTGTACGCTGTTGGTTTATACATTGAAAAAACAACAGAAACAGTATTTGCTAATGATAATTTTATGCTGCAAATATCTCAAATATTTGTTTGGATGATTCTGCCTTTGCTTCCAACTGAAAAGAGCATCGGTGCCTTAGTATGGCGCTTTAACTGCCTCCACACAACGATTGTGGGCTTAGAAAATCGATTCCTAGCGAATGACACAGTCCAAGACCGACATGGATGAAACAAGCTAAAGGTATTGAGCCCCAGCTAGGAGGAAACATGACACTGGTTGTGCCACTGCAATTGGTTGCGCATGGCTGCACACAGTGTCAAAAGAGTGTCGGGTGCCAATAAACAAGCCAAAAGTACATTATTGCATTTTCATAACTTTTCTTTTCATAATTGTCAATAAAAAGGAAAAGCATTTTGGTACACCTTTCAACGAGTGTTTTCCCCGTCTAGAGCCGAATGTCCCAACTTTTTGTCTTCAAGCTGCTTCATAGTGTTGATTTAAGGTGCCATATAAGCACCATGGGAAATATCCTGACCGTCTGATGCTCATAACCAATATTTCAAGTTTAAATAAACCTTGAATCAATCTTAGGTTCTCATAATACGCATATCTGGACCGCACTCAGTCGTATGGAAATGGCCAGACAGCCAAAGCCACGTAACATTTATAATTCAAGTTAAGCTTTGCTTGGATGGTGAGAAACATCACGTCGAACATAATTCTATCCTATTGCGTAATTAATGTTATTCTTTAGGAGCAGAAACCACGTACATGCATCAATGTAGCGGGCTACTATAATTGCTTTTGAAATTGTGACTTTCACTTTCATGGGTAACTGTGTAACCTATATCATAATTTATTTTAAACTCGTAACAATGGCATGAAAATCACACAATGAGTTGTGTGTAGATTGAAGATTATTAATTCGAAAATAAATAACCATAGATTGACGTTTTCATCACTAAAACCGATATTTCATATGTGGTGCATTTTTAAAGCGGTTGAGTGTAGTTAGATGACCTAGTTAGTTCAAGCTAAACCCATGACCTTAGGATATCATTTCTTAGTGTTAGTATGCTGAATTTTCCTCTATAGACATACACACAGCTAACTAGCCAGATAACACAAAATGTTCTTACAATTTATATGTTTCAGACATTGTCGTGTTCTCCGGCCGTGATTCTACATTCCTCTGTCAAGAATGATAGTCAGGTGACCAAGTTACTGGTACGTGGAGACTCGGAGGGTCAGGTGGTCGTGTGGAGGTTACCCGTAGTTACAGAACGTCAGATGACACTTGTTAGACAGGAAAGCTTTGATAGATTACCAGGTAACTAGTTACAACCTAGTGGTTTCATTTCTGGAAGTGACTTTGGAAAACCCTCATTTTCTTACATTTATTACAATTTTATTATATTTCAGTCATAGGTCCATTCTAATATCATCAGTTTATCTACTACTGTAAATTCATTTAATTTCGTTGGGACTAAATTCGTTGTTTTTGTAAAAAAGACAATTTCGTTGGGACTTGAATTCGTGGATTTTGCATTTCAGGTTATAAAACAAGGATTAAAATTAATGTTAGTTGGGATTAAAGTTTGTGCTTGAGGTGAACCACGAAATCCACGAAATTTGATCCCGCACGAAAATTCATGATTTTACAGCATATTAAATAATTATTATCATTTCGGACACGGGTACTGTTTTATCAAAACACTTACAAAAATCTTAATCTTACATACTAATTTTAGTTCGGAATTATTTGTTTAAACCTACTCATGGGGGAGGCTATGATTTACAGGAATGGATGACTGTATAATATCACTATGGAACAACTCTTTTCCATGATGGTTTGTTGGATCTGCCGTTAACATTTTAGTATAGCTTGGCTATTTTGATCCGAGTCTGACCTTTGTACAAGAATATATTTCAAGGTTCTTGCTTTGAATATATCATTTTCCGTAAGCAAATCATGCGATATCGGTATTTCAAATTTGTGTTTGTATTACACTTTGAGCGTTTGCGAGATACTCCCCGATTATGAAAACATACACTCGGTGTTGTAAACGTAGACAATATAATTATCGACTGTTAAATTATGCTAATCAAAAGGTCAGGCTCATGTCAAATTGGCCAAGCTATAACTGTAAAATCAGAAAGTTTAACAATGTCAAAGTTTCTCAAAAGTGTTTTTCTCAAGAACTACTTAATGGTTTGCCCCTTACTATTGGTGACTTGATAATAAATGAGTATGTTTCTCTGGTTCTATGATTTCAGTGTTACAACCTAAATGTTCGGCCACGTTGCAAGATATCTGGGATAGTCTTAATCAGACACCCAGCGGTATACTCGACGGATTTGTAAGTATTCATGTTTGCTTTAAGTATGTGTTTCCAACCATTATGTCTCTCTCATACTAAATAGATTATTCCTAGATTTCTTATGGCATGAATTACTTTAAGATGTCTTTGAAGACTGTAGCCAAACGTTTTACTTCTTATAAAACAAGAATATCATTTCAGGATGAAGTGTGACACAATCTGACACAGTATGACATTATTTGATGCCATATCATACTGTATGACACTAACTGACATACTTTTACTCATTTTGCACTACTTGGCACTGTCTGACACAGTATGGCACCATATCACACCATGTGACACTATCTGACATTATCTGACACTTTGTGACATCATCTAGAGGCTCACAGGGAAGACTGGGCTTGCCCAACTGTGTCGCCTTTTAAAATAATGTCGTTATTATTATTATTATTATCTGACATTCTGTGACATGTATATTTGATAGGAAGAAGCGGATGATGGAGCTATGAATACGTCGACTGTGTACATTCCATCACAGGGAAAGCTTGCATGTGGACGTAGTAACGGTTCAATAATCATACTACCTGCCACTTACTGTATCATGTTACAGTTACTGGATAATAAAATACTCAACCATGATAGTAAGTTCATACTTTTCTGTAGTGATTTCTGTAGTAAGTATGTTTGCTTTCATCAAAATTTACACTAGTTTTATGAATGATTATTAATCTGTCCAATATTCAGATAGTACCTTGCAACTTCTACACATGTGGAGAATATGACCAAAACTAATTCTACTAATGGACAAATTAAAAACTTTTCCACAGTCTACAGTTCTTGCAAAGTGTCTCAATCAGAGCTTAATGTCTAAAAGCTTAACGCTTTGTCCTAGGATTTTCAAACTATACTGAGAGGTTAGCAAGCAACAATACATGACCCCTATTGATTTTTAGGTCAGTAGGCCAAACATCAAGGTCACTGAGATCTTTACCATTTCTGTCAATAAGGCTGTCATGGGGCATACATGTTTTACAAACATCTCTTGTTGACAATGTATTACAGAGATTCAGTTACTGACACTAGAGGGACATGATGGTAAGGTGAACTGTTTACTCTATCCATTCAACGAGAGTACCAGATACGATCCCAAGCATTTACTGTCTGGTGGAGCGGACTTCTCTGTATGTCTATGGGATATCAGTGAAGGTGTCAAGTTACATACGTTCACAGTACATGGTGGAGAAATCTCTCAGCTCATGGTACCACCTAACAACTGTAATGTAAGTTGATGTTCATATCTCAAATTTCAGAAAGGTATTGAATAGTTATGCCCCCCCCCCATCTTTGATTAGGGGGTTTATTGCTTTGCACATGTTGGTCTGTCTCTGTCAGTCTGTCTGTGAATAGTTTCTATTCTATAACTCAAGAACACTTTCCCCTAGGATCTTCAAACTTTACATGGAGGTTTGTCAGCATCAATAGATGACCCCTATTTATTTTAAGGTCAGTAGGTCAAAGATCAAGGTCACTGTAAACTTTACCATTTCCAATTGGGGACATACATGTTTTATAAACATCTCTTGTTACATTGGGCTTATATAGCCAATGTCCCTCGTCCTGAAATTTGAAGGAGCATTACTAAATTGGAATTGAATTGAAGAGATCCTTCAATGAGTTGCAGATGACATAATATCTAAGCAGTCTAAAATCAGTTGATAAACTTCTTGACAATTTTGCCAAAAGTTAATTATGGGATAATTGATTAATCTTTGATTTGGGGGAAATATTCACAGCGGCTATTCGAAACTCATTTCTAGATATTTTAGCTTTCAATAAAGATGCTTTGTGAATTCCAATCCTTAAATATACTGGGTGAGTATTATCATTTTTTCTATGTTCTAATATTGCAGGTGCGTATCTTGACATCAATCTGTTCCGTGGCATCAGATCATTCTGTCTCATTGTTGAGTCTAAAAGAACGCAAGTGTATCTTACTGGCTTCCCGTCATTTGTTCCCCGTACAGAGTATAAGGTGGCGCCCTCTAGATGACTTTATGGTAGTCAGCTGTTCTGATGGTACCGTCTATGTATGGCAGATGGAGACAGGTAAGACAATTCAAGTATTTCATGGTTGAAAGCATTCATTTTAGGGGTCCTACAGTTTCTGATTAATGAGGAACCTAGATTTACTGCAATAGAATGTAATACTATGAACTTAATTAAGAACTCCATGTAACTTTGAACAAAAGAGCATTGTTTGAAACAAAGATTTATGTGTAGGGATGTGTGCTAATAGCACCTGAAACAAACTTGCATCTTATCTTCAGGGTAAAGCATTATGCCTTAGTTGTACCAATTTAATTTATCTCTCATGTAAATTAATTTTGTATTAGCCAGTACATGATTAGACATTGAATGAAGCAGAACAATATTCCTGTGCTAGCACCTTGATCGGTTAATGTTAGAACTGTTCACAAGTTTGTCTTTTTCTGAACTTCAGGACATTTAGATCGTGTTGTACATGGTCTCATAGCTGAAGAGATACTGAATAATTGTGATGAAAACGCTACTATGCCAGTGTTTGATCAAATGACCAATCCAAATCTGACCTTGGCACAAGCATTCCGACGACGTAACCTAGCAACATTCAAGAATCTAGCACAGCAGAAGTTACAAGCATTAAGTCAGAACCAGCAGACATCGGGTGCCAAGATTGACCTATCCCAGCCACAGGATTATCCCATGTATATAGAGGGTATTAAGACTAACACCCTGGATCCTGACGGTCATGTTGTCTTCTTTGACACAGAAGCTCTAATTGGTAGGTTAGAATATATACTGTAAAACCATTAATTTTTGTCAGGGATTAAATTTCGGGAATTTCCTGGTTCATCTTCTACAAATCTCATCGAACAATAATTTCAACCCTTGTATTTATTAACGTTCCATTGAAATAGTCTTTTTACCAAAACCACGAAATTTCGTCGCATCAAATTAAATGATTTTACAGCACCTATATGGAAATGTATACTGTACTACGTAGCTTAGAAAAATACATAGTTGTGCTTGGTTTGGATGCTGTATTGAAATATTGGTAGTGAGATTTTTCTGTGAATATCCTTGCACTTTGTGTAACACTAAATGGCTGGTTAACAAAACATTGTCATTCTGCAATCAAACATGTTTGAAAGACCACCTGCCAACAAAGACCACCTGCAAATAAAACCCACATGCAAACAAACACCACCTGCAAACATAGACCATTGTAATAAACTTGTCTGCAAAGACCACCAATTTTATCTCGTTCAGAGCATTTTAAATAATATAGAGCTTGTTAAGCAATGCATTACTGTAAAATCATTAATTTTCATGGGAGATTAAATTTCGTGGATTTCGTGGTTCACTTCAACCACAAACTTCAATCCCAACGAACATTGATTTTGACCCTTGTTGTGTTACCTGAAATGCAAAATCCACGAATTCAAGTGCCAACGAAATTGTCTTTTTTACCAAAACCACAAAATTTCGTCCCAACGAAATTAAATGATTTTACAGTATGCTGTTCCGATTGGTGGTCTTTACAGATTGGTTGGACTGTATGTTATATACTGCAGTATCGATTGTATTAGCACATCACTGAACAACAGCATGTTAAGAAATAAATCATAAAATGCATCACCCCTAGCCTTGGGGTGCTAATTTGGGGAATACGGTATTTCATACAGTCTGGCTATAGAAAAACTTGAGTTGAATTACTGCACCAATTGCTTTTTAAATATTAGCACTGCTATGAGCTATATATGCAATTACTACACAATCTTACACATTGTTATGGGATTCTTGTATTTTAGTTCAACTTTTAACTAATGAGTTTGCTACCATGTCACCTGGTGAGTTAGAGGCTAAAGGATTGTCGACATTGCTACCTGATAGAAGACGAGCCTCTAACGGTGGTACAGATTCACCCCCTACTATAGCAGGTTTGTATCTTCATCATTAACTTCCCGCTGGTACAGTCTGGAGAATTTGACCTGACCCTGACCCTAACATTTTGCTGGCTTAGAATGAGAAGGTCGTAAGTGCAAAATCAATACTTAAGAAAACAAGAAAAACTGTCCCAAAATTACTCTTTACTTGTGGTAAAAGAAGCTGTTTCAACTTCGGTTTGGTCAACATGAAAATTTCCCATTTTCATGAATATAGGCTCATAAGAAGCGCCTTGTGACGCTGATTTTAAATATGTATCAGTCTTATAAACTTCTCATTCAAAGCCAAATATTTATTCATGTATTGATTACAAGGTTCGGGCTTTGAATATATCAGTTTCTGTGAGCAAATTGTGTAATATCGGTTCATTACACATATTACACATCAAGTATCTTCGTGATATTCCCTGTTCTGGAAACATACAACAGGGATATAAATTAAGACAGAAATTAAATTGAGGGATCAGTGCAAAACTATGGTAACTTCATCAATTTATAAAGACTTGTACCATAGCTTTGCACTAAGCCCTGTAATATCAGCTGGTAAATTATGCTAATTAAAAGGTCAGGATCATGTCAAATTCTCCTAGCTATAATGATGTTACAGTGCAGACCACAGTTCCTCAAAAATAATTCTTTAAATGCCTCCAACAATTCATTGCAGTATTGCATAAACTTACACGTTAGTGCACTTACGACTGTATACTACTTATACTTACATGTATGTCTCCCACATATTGTGGACTGGGGCCTTATTCACCAATGTTGTCAGTCTAAAACATAGACTTAGACTTTACATCGTCAAATGTTCTAATCGCTCTCATTTTGTTATTAATGTACCGATTTTGATATAAATTGTTATACATGTTCAGTCGGTAACAACCAATAATACGATTAAGTTGCACATGCCATTGGTTAAACCTAATTTCAAAGAAATGCCAGTGATTATGAATAATGACCATTTTTAGCTCACCTGTCACAAAGTGACAGAGTGAGCTTTTGTGATCACTCTTCGTCCGTCGTCCGTCCGTCAACAATTGGGTTGTGTCCTCTCTAGCGGTCACAATTTTGGCCTAATCTTTATGAAACTTGGTCACAATGATCATCTTAACAAAATCTAGGTCAAGTTCGATATTGGGTCATCTTGGGTCAAAACCTAGGTCACTAGGTCAAATCAAAGGAAAACCTTGTGAACACATTAGAGGTCACAATTTGAGCCTAATCTTTATGAAACTTGATCACAATGATCATCTCTGTAAAATCTAGGTCAAGTTCGATATTGGGTCATCTGGGGTCAAAAACTAGGTCACTAGGCCAAATCATTGAAAAACCTTGTGAACACATTAGAGGTCACAATTTGTGACTTATCTTTATGAAAATTGATCACAGTGATCATCTCTATAAAATCTAGGTCAAGTTCGATATTGGGTCATCTGGGGTCAAAAACTAGGTCACTAGGTCAAATCAAAGGAAAACCTTGTGAACACACTAGAGGTCACAATTTGAGACTAATCTTTATGAAACTTGATCACAATGATCATCTCTGAAAAAAAATCTAGGTCAAGTTCGAGATTGGGTCATCTGGGGTCAAAAACTAGGTCACTAGGCCAAATCATTGAAAAACCTTGTGAACACATTAGAGGTCACAATTTGTGACTTATCTTTATGAAAATTGATCACAATGATCATCTCTATAAAATCTAGGTCAAGTTCGATATTGGGTCATCTGGGGTCAAAAACTAGGTCACAAGGCCAAATCATTGAAAAAGCTTGTGAACACACTAAAGGTCACAATTTGAGACTAATCTTTATGAAAATTGATCACAATGATCATCTCTATAAAATCTACGTCAAGTTCGATATTGGGTCATCCGGGGTCAAAAACTAGGTCACAAGCCTTTGAAGGCCAAATCATTGAAAGAGCTTGTGAACACACTAGAGGTCACAATTTGAGCCTAATCTTTATGAAACTTGATCACAATGATCATCACTATAAAATTTTGGTCAACTTCGATATTGGATCATCCGGAGTCAAAACTAGGTCACGAGGCCAAATCATTGAAAAAGCTTGTGAACACACTAGAGGTCACAATTTTGACCTTATCTTTATGAAACTTGATCACAATGATCATCATTATAAAATTTAGGTCAAGTTCGATATTGGGTCATCTGGGGTCAAAAACTAGGTCACGAGGCCAAATCATTGAAAAATCTTGTGAACACACTAGAGGTCACAATTTTGACTCTATCTTTATGAAACTTGGTCACAATGTTTATCTCTATAAAATCTAGGTGAAGTTAGATACTGTGTCATTTGGGCCAAAATCTAGGTCACTAGGCCAAACAGGTGAGCGACCCAGGGCCCTTTGGACCCTCTTGTAAGTCTGAGTTTTAGACTTATAACGTTGGTGAATAAGGCCCCTGGAGACAATGATTTTGTGCTGGATGTCCGGTTGTATGTCTGGATAGTTGTCACAATATTTGTACCAGGGCCCATATTTACAAAGCATCTTAAGTGAAAACTTTAATATTTTGACTTAAGTTAAAAGATTGAGCTGCCCATATTTCACAAGAAAAGAAAAAAAGCCAATTATTTCTATATGATTATCGTAGCTCTTTAGATAATGCTTCTAAACAATGTATATAATTTTTAATATCAGTTTTCCTGTTTAGCTGATACAGTTAAGAAAAAATTTAGGTTTTAAGAAAGTTCTGAGTTTTCACTTAAGATGCTTCATAAATATTGGCCCAGGTTGTTTTCAGATTCAATGAAGCTTCACATAACTACTTGGTACTAAGTATTGTTGCCCATATTGTCAGGAATTTTAGATAAGATTATTTTTGCCAGTGTTATTGCCCTTTGTCTTTGTATAAAAAACCCTTCTAGTGTAAAATACTTTGATAAATGATTCTTAGCACTGCTAGCATCTTGTTACTTCACTTGGCACTGCTAATCACTTATAAACAGTTCAGGGAACAGTGTTTTGTCAAAGCACTGACACTAACTCAGAACTTATCTGATAATGTTAGCAAGTCAATAATATTTGTATGACTCAGGTACACCTATTGACGCGGAAAATAAACTTTATCACCACCTCAAAAAAAAAATATTTAAAAAAAAATGTTTGCTTCCTTGCTATTGCGCTTTACTCTATGTTTTTCCTCACTTTCTACTGTAATGTGTATGTTGTTTGTTTTTTCAGGAAATCTTAAAAGGCGTATGTTAATCATTCCCGATTAATGAATTCCCCATTTCCTGCGAGGAGTTTATGTTTTCAGTGGTTTCCCCCTTACCCTGGGACAAATTCATTCCCCCTTACCCTGGGACAAATTCATTCCCCCTTACCCTGGGACAAATTCATTCCCCCTTACCCTGGGACAAATTCATTCCCCCTTACCCTGGGACAAATACATTCCCCTTACCCTGGGACAAATTCATTCCCCCTTACCCTGGGACAAATTCATTCCCCCTTACCCTGGGACAAATTCATTCCCCCTTACCCTGGGACAAATTCATTCCCCCTTACCCTGGGACAAATTCATTCCCCTTACCCTGGGACAAATTCATTCCCCCTTACCCTGGGACAAATTCACCCCCCTTACCCTGGGACAAATTCATTCCCCCTTACCCTGGGACAAATTCATTCCCCCTTACCCTGGGACAAATTCATTCCCCTTACCCTGGGACAAATTCATTCCCCCTTACCCTGGGACAAATTCACCCCCCTTACCCTGGGACAAATTCATTCCCCCTTACCCTGGGACAAATTCATTCCCCTTACCCTGGGACAAATTCATTCCCCTTACCCTGGGACAAATTCATTCCCCCTTACCCTGGGACAAATTCAAACCTTGGAATTGTTAAATATTGGGTGTTCCTTCATTGTTTTTGCTATGTACTTATTATTAAAGTCATTATCAATTTCAATTATTTGGATGTAATTAAGTGGAGAGAGAAGTAAAACTAACATTTGCAAAAAATCTTAAGTTTGAGCAAAATTTGGAAAATGTTTTTTTTTACTTATATGCATTTTGTTTATGTCTGAATGTGATAAATTTAAAGTCTGCTTGAAGTCTGAGGTCCTTGGCCGATCTGGCAGGGAGAAAATGAACATGCACTTATGACTATCTATGCCAAACAGCAACAAACGCCAAAAAACAAGCATAAATTTAATGAAAAAGTTTGGTTAGCAATATCCTGAGTGTTAGGTTCGCCTGAATAGTTCATCAGCACCCATGTTGTTTTACTTCAGGGGTCATACAGTGCCAGATTAATCTGTAAATTTGGATTTTCTGCAAAGAAAGAACAAACTTTTCTATGGAAATTTAAAGATATATTTGATGAAAATTATATGGAAATTTCTTAGGCAGAATTTAAGCAAAAGAACAATGTATGAACAAAGCTTTGGTGTCGGGTTATGTGTATAGGGTCCCCATAACTGATATAGACTTGCATCTCATTTTCAGGATTCAGCTTTATGACACGGTAGAACCCCTGTAGTCACGTGTGTACCTATATTTCCAGGTATACTTGCTAAGGTGAAGGACACGGCTGATACTGTTGGTCAGAAGATAGAAGCCAGCGTTAGTGCACATGGATTTCAGCCAATCAACCCCAATCAGCCAAGCCCGTGTCCATCCAGGAAACAGTCCCGCGCTGGTTCCCCACTGGGTTCACCTAATCTTGGTCAGAGGAAGAAGAGGCCGGACCCACTGACATTCCGTACAAACAACCTGACCATGGAGATAGCTCAGTTATTTATGTCCATGTTACATGCCTGGGGTCTGGATCCGGATCTTGATAAACTGTGTTTGAATAAACTCGGCTTATTACGACCCAAGTCTCCGATATCATTTGGTCTGATATCCCGTGAAGGACACATGTCACTGATGTTACCTGGATGGCATAAAGGAGTGTTAAACAAGACTGATCCTACCGTTGCCATGGTAACCACAGATTCTAGAACAACACTGAAGCAACAAACAAGACAAGTACAAGATCCAGGACCTGGTCCTTTTCCTGTAAGAAATGTTTTTATCTTAAGGATGTAGTGGAAGGGGTACTAAATAAACCCCTTCCTATATGTGAGTCTAATAAAACGCTCTCAATTTCAAGATGTGCAGCTGCTTATACATACGGTTGTTTAGTCATCTCATGTATTGGCTAATCTTTTTTGTTTTGGATTGCATTGATTTTGATTCAATATTTTATTAGCAGCAGATCTGTCATTTATTTATTAATAGGTGAAGTTAAGTGTTGCCTGTAATTGTAAAAAATTTATTGTGTCTCCCACAAATTGAGTCGGAAAACATTTCAGGAATTCCAGTAATTTTATCTGTCTAGTATGTATGTTGCAGATTGACAGTGGCTTGGCAGGTCAAGTATCTGACCCCTCACAGCAGACATCCCGGGACATCAAGGCAGATATAGAATGGGAAATCAACATGTTTTCAAAGAAAGCACGCTGGCAGATATCTAGTGCTGTAACCACACAACATTTACTCAGTGTGATATCCGTGGCTAATACATTAATGAGTATGAACCATGCAACGTTCAAATCTCCCCGACCTGTACAACGACAGAGAAGGTAATTATGCTTCACAACCAATTGTTGTACCCCTTCACTTATTTAAGTGAAAGGCATAAAGCGCTAGTGCTGTCTGTCTGTATGTACAGACCTCTGTATGTAACGCAAATCTTTTGTGTTGATCGCCTCACAAACTGCTGGGCAGAATTTCTTCAAACTTTCACAGAATAACAACCTTAATGTATAGTTGACAGTAGATGATGGAAATTTTGCTGCGTTGATTTTTACCAGAGTTACTGCCCTTGGTGACTTTTACTATGTCCCATGGGCACATTTCTAGTTCCCTCACTTTTAATGTACTAGGTCAATTAAAAAAACTAAAAACAATTACCGGTATATTTGATGTTATAAATGTTTTCATTTTTGCTGTCAACGATTTTATACATATTTTGCATATATTACAGTCGGCGATCGTTTCAAGGTGTACATGGTATCTTGGTGAGTGAAGGTGACAACAGTTCTATAGGCAGCGATGATGAGAATACCGATGCTGCTATCATGCAACAAGCACAGTTTAAACAAGGCTGGAGTCTTCTAGCTGCACATCATTGTGTATTGTTACCAGAGTTAGTAGACTCAGGTCAGTACTTCTCCCCACTACTGGAGATGTTGGCACGGCGATGGCAGGATAGATGTTTAGAGGTAAGTCTGCTGATTGTCAAACATACAAAAAGCCTTCCTTTCAACCAAATGTACAAGAGGTCTCAGACGTTTGTAAGTAATATAATTTTAGGTTCATTTCCCAGTATCTGTCAGTCATACACAATTTGTACCTTTGGTACTGGTTAGGATGCATTCTAGGAAAACTGGTTATGCAAATGTTTCACCCCATATTACAGAAACTTTGTTAATATATTTAGTTACTAGCTGGGCATCCATAGGCTGCAATAGATTTTAGAAGTCCATGTTGACATATTCAGAACAAAGTAATTACTGTATTTAATTTCAACTTGTGTTATAATTTAGATACGCGAGGCAGCTCAAGCACTGCTGCTGGCTGAGCTACGTAGGATCGGACCTGAAGGACGTAAGACTGTGGTGGATGTATGGTCACCACATTTACCTACATATGTTGATCCACATCTGAGTATATTGAGTACAGAGGGGGCGGGGTCACACATGGAGGACGAGGATGAGGAGGACACGGATCAATATCTCGGAGGTACGTCAGTCAATATAAACTGTAAAATCATTAATTTTCGCGGGGGATTAAATTTCGTGGATTTCGTGGTTCAATTCTTCTACTACGAAATGTAATCCCATCGAACAATAATTTTGTCCCTTGTATTTATCGACTGAAATCCAAAATCGATGAATTAATCGAAATCGTCTTTTTTACCGAACCTATCAAAATTAAATGATTTTACAGTAAAATCATTGATATTCTTGGAGGATTTAATTTTGTGGATTTGGTGTATGACCTTAATCAATAAATTAAATCCTTCCTGAATCTTAATGTTTCTTTTGTATCTGACTAATGTATCCTTGAAATTACCTCCCCACGAAATGGTCTTTTTAAAAAAAAAAATGAAAAATTTGTCCCATTCAAATTAAATGATTTAAATGCCATGGTCGTTGTCCAATTGTTTGCATACTAAATTTGCAACCTGGTGATTTATGTCTTATTCCCCGTTCTGCAAACTTTGACAACAATGTCTATTTTGCTCCACATGTGGAGAAGTTGCTTGTCATAAGGTAGTACTAGTTAAGAAACAGTCCAGGAAAAATGGTTTACTGAAACAGCTGCTTTAAATAATCATTGTTGATGAACAGCTTT
The DNA here is from genome assembly GCA_963678985.1 of Spisula subtruncata. NCBI lineage: Eukaryota > Metazoa > Mollusca > Bivalvia > Venerida > Mactridae > Spisula > Spisula subtruncata. The sequence continues at coordinate 32,190,032 of OY787667.1, forward strand.
AAACCTGTACAAGACATTGCTTAACATATAAGTATACTTTATATCCAGTTATTAAACACACCTAAATCACATGGATACTATCCAGCTCCAATGCTCTTGGCTTCATAATTGTTTCTTAGGCATCAAAGTCAACTTTTATGTAAACCATTTTAGGTGATTCACCTATCCACAAACCGTCAAGGTCGTTTGAAAGCCGACGTAAACAAGCTACAGCTATTGTTATGTTAGCTGTATTGGGGGCGGAGTTTGGACATGAAGTTTTACCTACAAAACATGGAAAAGAAGAAGGAAAGAAGGCAAAGAAAGGACTGGAAGGATTTACTCTGTCCAACTATTCACTGGCTCACCATACAAGTAGGCTGATATTCAAATTATTTTTCATGGATGTGAACAGCTGTCAAGTTAATATTTATGTATCTTCCTCATTGGTTTTGTGAGAGTCAAGGCTTCCTTTGGGATACAATTATACAAATCTATTAAATAGTATGTAAAATAAACAAAATTTTGTTTAAAATATTGTTATGAACTTTTTATGTCTTGGCATCTAATGATTTGGGAACATTATAGTGATTGTTTTGTCCGTTTGATGGTTTGTTCCTCTGTTGGTTCTTTCATCTGTAAGTTTGTTGAAACACAAATATTTAAGTCCATCAAATACATGCTTTATAAGTGGTGTGTTTATTATAAGTCTGTTGAATGTATGCACACATAGCAACACAGAGGCACTTGTTGCTGGAAGATAAATTGAGAGTTTATGAAAATAAACTGGAGGAAAGACTGCCCAGGCACTGATCTTCAACCGAGTCTCAATCTGAACGTTCATGTGTCTTTATGTTAATTTCCATGAAAGGCTGGACTCAATATTAGCGTCACTTAACAAAAATGTTATTCTGAGTTTATTACAGTAAGATTTCAAGAGCTGTAACTTTAGATTTAGCTCTAATTTTGGAGCTAATTTTTGCAAAATCTCCATTTGAGTTGAGATTTCTACTTGAGATCATCCAGGAGACCAGGGCCTTGCAGACAGGCATGCCACTTGACTGATACAATATATTATAGAACACATTTGCCTTGGTATGCTTTTATTGTCACTGGATACGACCTTGAACTGTCAGTAATTATTTCAGGTAAAGCATTAACATTCCTGCTACAACAGCCACCGTCAAAGAAGCTTCCCGCACATACCCCTATCAGACGGGCAGCCATTGATCTGATTGGTCGAGGTTTTCCTGTATGGGAACCCTATCTAGATGTGTCAGCTGTATTACTTGGATTGCTGGAGTTATGTATCGGTTCTGAGAGATTGGTCCCCAGGTATGTGTGAAACATCAGGGACAATATTTACTGTAAAATCATTAAATATTTGTGGGGGGTTTAATTTCATGGACAATCTCAACCACTAAATAAAATTCCTACAATTAGTAATGATTTATTTTGAATATGACTTGAAATTACATCCCCACGAAATGGACATTTTCACCCAAAACAAGAAATGTTGTCCCATTGAAATTTAATTGATTTTACAGTATAAAGCATCTTAGTGGAAAACTGAGAACTTTCTTAAACTTTCCATAAGACATTATTTAGTGTATCAGCTAAATGATACATTCCAGATAAGTAAGTGCTTACATAGATTTTATGCCTATGTAGAGATATACAAACTTCACTAAGGAAAAGTGGGATATTCTTCAATTTGCAGAAAGTTTTTTTGCATGTCCTGATTTCAACAAAACTTGAAGTTTATTTTTGCTAAAGTAAAAGATCCATACTACTTTACTACAAATTATTTTGCCTTGATGTTTGTCTGGTTTGTTTCATGTTGTTGCTTGACTGTAAGTGTCATACTTTGTTGCTTGACTGTAAGTGTCATACTTTGTTGCTTGACTGTAAGTGCCATACTTTGTTGCTTGACTGTAAGTGCCATACTTTGTTGCTTGACTGTAAGTGCCATACTTTGTTGCTTGACTGTAAGTGCCATACTTTGTTGCTTGACTGTAAGTGCCATACTTTGTTGCTTGACTGTAAGTGCCATACTTTGTTGCTTGACTGTAAGTGTCATACTTTGTTGCTTGACTGTAAGTGCCATACTTTGTTGCTTGACTGTAAATGCCATACTTTGTTGCTTGACTGTAAGTGCCATACTTTGTTGCTTGACTGTAAATGCCATACTTTGTTGCTTGACTGTAAGTGCCATACTTTGTAGTATCCACTGAGATAAACCATGCATTACTGTTCTTATATTACAGTGTAACATTTGGATTACCATTGAGTCCTGCAGCTGATGCATGTAGAACATCACGTCATGCTCTGTCTCTCATAGCAACAGCTAGACCAGCAACGTTCATCATCACCATGGCAAGGGAGGTCACTAGGTAAGTGTCTGTTTATGCTAATTATGCTCCCATCTTTGATGAGGGGGTATGTTGCTTTACTCATGAATGTCAGCGGTAGGTCGGTAAACGAAATGGTTTCCGTTCACTAACTCGAGAACGCTTTGCCTTAGGGTCTTCAAACTTTACATTGAGTTTGGTCAGCAACTGTAGATGAGCCATATTGTCTTGATTTTGAGATCAGTAGGTCAATGGCCAACGTGACGATTTTGGGCTATTGGTCTGTATACAAGCTGTTTCAACGTCAGTTTAGTCAACATGAAAAGTTTAGATTATTATGAAAATAGGCTCTTAAGGAGCGCTTCATGATGCTGATGCTATGAAACAGTCTAATGAGGTATAATGTAGCACTTACGACCTTCTCATTCTAAGCCAGTGAATGGCTGGTTGGAACTCCTCTGAGAAAAAACTCTGGATCAGTACATGTATAATGCAATATTTAATTTTTTCAGACATGATGCTATGGTTTATCATTTCAGACAAAATGCTATGCTTCAGCATTTCAGACATAATGCTATGTTTTATTATTTCAGACATAATGCTATGTTTTATTATTTCAGACATAATGCTAGGTTTTATCATTTCAGACATAATGCTATATTTAATTATTTCAGACATAATGCTATGTTTTACCGTTCCAGACATAATGCTATGTTTTACCGTTCCAGACATAATGCTATATTTTATCATTTCAGACATAATGCTATGTTTTATCATTTCTGACATAATGCTATGTTTTATTATTTCAGACATAATGCTATATTTTATCATTTCTAACATAATGCTATGTTTTATTATTTCAGACATAATGCTATGTTTTATCATTTCAGACATAATGCTATGTTTTACCGTTCCAGACATAATATTATGTTTTGTTATTTCAGACATAATGCTATGTTTTACTGTTCCAGACATAATGTTATGTTTTATTATTTCAGACATAATGCTATGTTTTATCATTTCAGACTTAATGCTATGTTTTACCGTTCCAGACATAATATTATGTTTTGTTATTTCAGACATAATGCTATGTTTTACTGTTCCAGACATAATGTTATGTTTTATTATTTCAGACATGACGCTATGTTTTATTATTTCAGACATAATGCTATGACACAGAATACACAACACCAACATCATTCCAATACACATAACTCTGTATTAGTGAAATCTAAACCTGAAATCCTGAGAGTAGTTGAGTTACTGGTAGATAAGATGCCCGCAGATATAGCTGACCAGGTTATCGAGGTAAACACACTAGTTATAATATTTGAAACAGAGTTAATACATCTACATTTTTCTGAGATAATTATTTATCATACAGTTGTACTGTAAAATCATTAATTTCCATGGGGGATTAAATTATCGAGGATTTCGTGGTTCACATTCAACCACAAAATCAAATCCCATCAAACAATAATGTTGACCCTTGTATTTATTATTTGAAATGCAAAATCCATGAATTAACATCCCATTGATATGGTCCATTTTACCAAAACCACGAAATTTCGTCCCATTGAAATTAAATGATTTTACAGTATCACATGGTTAATACTGTGATGTAGTTTCACATACAGTCACCGTGGCCTAGTGGTTAGGGCGTCCGCCTCCGGAGCGGAAGGTAGAAGGTTCGAATCCTGGCGGAAGCTGGGTTAGAACAGATGCGACCGGTTGGTGAGCCGCCAGCTAGTTAAAGAATGGTTACCGTAGGCCCATCTCTGCCAGGCGCCCGGCAATATGAGAAGGGATTCGGGAGGTTCTGTGCGCACGAAAAATAGATGTCTCATAAGTCAAATTGGCTGGCCCTTTCAATAGGGGTGACACTATAATAAACAAACACTTTACCTTTACCTTTTACAGTCAACTCTCGTTGAATCGTTTATATCAAACTTTCTGTTGTGTCACAGACAAATTTTTTTTTGAAGTCCTGATTTTCCCCTTCTTTGTCTATATGAAATATGGCCACCTATCTCGAAGTTTGTCTCAAAGTGTTTCATTATCTCGAACTATTTTCATTTATTTGTACCTTAACTCTATTATTTAACTCTTACTGGCATACTTACTGTTCAAATCCTGGTCGCGACTTGTCATACGCTGCCATGAAAATGGGACAACAATGTTGATTTTCTTCCTCATATTGAGAAATTGCTGATTCCTTCTTCTGAAGAGTAAGTTTAACTTAGTATTTGGTAGGATACGGTCCAAGAAAACTGGATATGTGAATCCGAACTTAAACATACCTAATAAATTGTTTTGCCTTAATTGATGAACTTATTTAGCTATTCCACAGGCAGATTTCTTGGATTTTCTAAAGACAACGTGGATATTTCAGGCGTATTTATCCCATTCAGTAATAACTCTAGTTGTAATGTTTGAATGCACTGTATCACTATATGTTACAGGCCATGGAGATTATTATACACTGTTTAGATGCTTCACAACTCAAGTCTAAAGGTTTACAAGAATTATTTCCAGCCATCTGCAGGTATACATTGTTCTATATATTAAATATAAGCTGACAATATTGTGGCTACCTGATTTATTGATGTATATAGATTAAAATATGATTGTTTTTGCCACTCATCTGATTTTTTAAAAGAAAAAAAACCAATTTATTACAATTATCTGGTTGACATTAGTGTAGATCAACAACTTTTCTTGTTATCTATCAATGTTTTTGCTATGATAATTGTAACATGTATACATGTACACCACCACTTTCCTCACTCTGTAAAACAGGACGCATAACTCTGTCCTGCTTTTTGCATGATTTTTGGACTAAGAAAATGTCTTGTTAGCACCTGCTAGACAGCGCTATTTTCATGAAACCCTATTATATGATGTATGAAACTATAGCTATATTCAAGTCCATTTGAGAGGACACTTTACCTATGCAGCCAGTATTATAAAGGTCCGAATTGGCCATGTTTATATTATAAAGCCACATTCTTTAGTATGTACTAATTTATGGTATGCATTGTCGATTATGAAACATGCTTTTCCAACAGTTTTTACTTATATTAATATATTAATCACTTTTGACACCTCATTCCTGATGTTATCAATAGTCATAAATGGGTGAGAGATTATTTAAGCCATCACATTTGATGGTTTCCTTGACTGGTTGATATTTACAGGTTCAGTATGGTAACATGTTGTACACAGACAAAGAGGATCTGGGTCGGAGCGAAGAATGGTACTCTCGGATTTTACGATTTAAAACAGAATTCCAAGTGTCAGATAATTCATGCACACGATGGACCAGTAGTAGCAGTATCTGTGTCACCAGATGGGAAGTTCCTTACCACATTCTCACATATTGATCAAAAACTCAAGTTTTGGCAGGTAAATCACTGGACTCCTGTCTTACTGTATTATGTTCAGTCTTATATGTTACATTATTATTATTAAATTTGATCTACTCAGTGCTGACGCAAAGGAATAATTCACTAGTATTGAATACCTGGTCCTTCAAATAACATGTTCCATATACTGTAAAATCATAAGATATTAGTGGGGAATATAATTTTGTGGATGACCTGAGCCACGAAATAATATCTCCCACGAATATTAGTGAATCTAAAGTGGGTCATATCCCTGTAATTATGAATCTAAAGTGGATTCTATCCCTGAAATTACGTCAGTATACTGTAATCCTAGAAACTATTTCGCTTCATTTAAGTTTGGGGAGTTTGGGATTGTAAGGTTCAGCGAAAGTAAATAGCCGCGAACATGTCTGGGACAAGAAAAAAGTTTGTACCGCGAAAGTTTCTAGGTTTACAGTATTCCACATGGTTATTTATCTTGAATTTAGTATAAATTTACCGTGAGGTCTCATTATAAGAACAACTCATATACTGACATAATTTTGTTGGCACAATTGTTTTAAAACACTCTTTGTGTCAATTCATCATACTTAAGTATTTGTAATAATAGTTTGCCTGGGATGAAGCAGCATTGTTTTATTGTGACCTGACTATAATGTGTTATTGTACATATTTCAGACTGCCTCCTCGTCGCTGTTTGGTATAGGATCGCAGCATACAAAGTGTGTACGTCAGATAGCCACACAACCTATAACAGTTACACCACATACTAACCTACTCAAACTGGTGCGCCTTGTCTGGACCGATGTTAGAGTTCTAGTCTTACTCACCGTCGATGGTACCGAGTATAAATACTATGTTTAATGTCTTCATCTGTCTCGTGTGGATTCGTGCGGATCTACAAACTTGTGCAGATCTGTGAGGATTTGTGCAGATGTACTTACTTGTGCGGATCTACTATCTACTGAGGATTTACTTGCACTTGTGTGGATCTACCATCTTGTGCAGAATTATTTTCTTGCGTGGATCAATGCGGATCTAAGATCTTGCATGGATTAGTGCGGATTTAATTTTTGTGTGGATCTGGTGCAGATCTAATATCTTGCGCTGATCAGTACGGATTAACTTCCTCATGTGGTTGCCTATCATTCCATACCAAGGACTCGGTACAAAACTATGGTAACTACATCAATATATAGAGGCATATACCATTGTTTTGCACTGAGCCCTCGACATACATTTAAATGTATTAAAAAATAAACGGAACAATAACTATGGTGTTTAACAAAACTTTTTTAGTATAGTATAGTTGATATATGTATTTGTCACAAAACCATATTTTACTGTGAGCATGTGTGTACTAAGGCATTGTAAGAATGGCAGAGATAACATGTTTGTGGTCATTCAGTTTGTCATGTTTCCACTAGGATCAATCTATGCTTTATACTGGCACAGAATCTGTCAATGTTCACATGTGATAGTGTTGAATTGTTAAATTAATTTGTCACTTTGGCCCAAGAAGGTTATATCTCACTCTTTACTATATAGAGATACAACCTTGTTGCAGCAAAGAGATAATTGTTGTTAATACATGTTTCCATGTTGTTGTTGTTACAATTTTAAGATTTTATTGGGGGATTCACTAATGTATATCTATATGCTTGCTTAACTTACTGGTTAAATTAGACATGAATAGGTTGTACCTAGTATAATGATTATTGTAACAGTGTTTACACTTTTCAAATTTCATGCCTAGTAGTAAAAGTAGGGTATGTTTTACAATTTCATGGAAGGGGTCCTAACCCTAAATTTGGTGCACAAATATAAGTTAAACATGTTATTATGGGAACTGATTGTGTTGGGGAAGACTTCATTTGAGAGAATCATATGATTTGAAGAGTTTCTGGAGAAAGACACTGTATAATGGACCCCCATAATACTAAAGGGAAACAGTCTTACAAGTGTATAGCTTGGCTAATTTGACACCAGCCTGACCTTTTGATTAGCATAATTTAACAGTCGATATATTGTCTACGTTTATAACACTGAGTGTATGTTTTCTTAATCGCAGAGTATCACGAAGACGCTCGAGATGTAATGCAAACACAAATTTGAAATACCGATATTGCACTATTTGCTTGCGGAAATCGATATATTCAAAGCTAGAACCTTGTAATATATTCTTGCATAAAGGTCAGGTTCAGGTCAAAGTAGCCTAGCTATAACAACATAAAACATTCATGTAGAAATTGAATTTGTATGGAAAAGCACATCATGTGTATAATGGCAGCCATTTGTTTAATTATTTTACTCAAATATGTCATGTCGCATAGTAAATATACCAAATTTTATATGAATTACACAAGAAAATCCCGTATGTTTCTTAATCAGATTGTTGTACTGAAGTCTACAGTAGTCCTAATGTGTAATTATACATATTATGTCAACTTATGTTGAACATTCCACACTTGTTGTTTGATCATATTTGTAAAGTACTTTACAAATGTTTCATGTATCAGGTATATAGTCAGATGTCAGTTATTTAGACAAAAGATGAAAAGGTAGGACACATTACATCTGATTGTCATAGTGGCCCTTAAAAATATCCGCCTACACAAAACAAAACTTGCACTAACTCACTTTCTTCATAATTAACCAATCTAGTCAACTATTCTTTCATCAACCATGACAACACATTGCTAACAACTGTTATACATTGTGATATCATTTTATGAAAGTGTATTGGTTGAGTGATTCAATTGTCATAATTTAAAAAAACTGATGACTGTTTGCTATTGTGAAGGCATAAGTGGTGTATATAATTATTTTATAAATTTGTACCCTAGATTTATATCTTATGTCAGTGATAATTATATTTATAGCATCTGTTATTTATTGAGAACATGTAGTTGCTAGATACCTTATGTTTCCTCATTGTTATTTTGTTACATCATATCTTGGTCTTGCAAGAAGATGCATCGTTTGTTAGACTATATGATGCACCTCAAGTTTTGCTAGAAGATGCACCTTACGGTCTTGCTAGAATGGCACATTGAGTCTTCCTAGAAGATGAACATTGGCTCTTGCTAGAAGATGCATCTTGACTCTTGCTAGAAGATGCACCTTGGCTCTCGCTAGAAGATGCACATTGGCTCTCGCTAGAAGATGCATCTTGACTCTTGCTAGAAGATGCACCTTGGCTCTCGCTAGAAGATGCACATTGGCTCTTGCTAGAAGATTCTCCTTGGCTCTTGCTAGAAGATTCTCCTTGGCTCTTGCTAGAAGATTCTCCTTGACTCTTGCTAGAAGATGCACATTGGCTCTTGCTAGAAGATTCTCCTTGGCTCTTGCTAGAAGATTCTCCTTGGCTCTTGCTAGAAGATGCACATTGGCTCTTGCTGGAAGATTCTCCTTGGCTCTTGCTAGAAGATGCACCTTGGCTCTTTTGACTCTTGCTAGAAGATGCACCTTGGCTCTTGCTAGAAGATGCACATTGGCTCTTGCTAGAAGATGGACCTTACTGTTACTAGAAGTTCAAAGAAGGTGCACCACGTATCTTACAAGAAAGTGCACTTCTGATCTTATTAGAAGTTGCTCCTTGAATATTGCTTGAATATGTTCCTTTGATCTTTCTAAAAGGTGTTCCTCTGGTTTGCCAGAAGTTTCTTCATGTGTAATAGCATGAACAAAGTGTTCATCTATATAAATGATATGTTTATGGTTTATTTTATTCTGATTGTTTATTTATATGGACCATTGAATGGTGATGTATAGATCGCCAACGATAACTCTAGCTTGTGTATATAAACAAACAATCTGTTTTATCAACACACAACGGTCAACTGGATACTTGTTTTCAGTGAAGATTGAAAGGATGTATGAATTAAAAGTAATTACACTCAAGATAGAACAAATATGGTCTTCAGAAATGCATATAATTTCCATTTTCATTTATAAACAAAGGCTAGAGTTATCATCGGCGGACTATAGTTTATATTATTCTGAATGTATGTGATAACATAAACATTATGTGCAATAAATCATGAAAACTTCACCTTTAGTTTGCTTTGTTGTTTGTTTATTTCAAAGATTTTGCTTCATTGATAGCTCATCTGAATGTTTACCAGTAATGTACAGAGAAGTTAACATGTTGTATGAAGACAATGTCCTGTTGTTTGAAGATGATGTCCTGTTGCTTGAAGTTGATGTCCTGTTGAATGACAAAGATGATGTCCTGCTGTATAATGAAGATGATGTCCTGTTGTTTAACGAATATCATGTCCTGTTGTATAACGAATCTTATGTCCTGTTGTATAACGAAGATGATGTCCTGTTGTATGATGATTCAACCAGGGTGTATGAAGGCAATGACCTGTTGTAAGAAGACGACTTCCTTTGCATCATGTGGATGTTTAATATCTTCACAATATTGTTTTAAAGCAACATTATTCCCCCTAAACTCTTTCCCAATGGTCCAATGAAAACAATGACCAATGGCCAAAAAAATCCAATTTTACAAGAGTTGCTTCTCTTAGACTGACTGTTGAAACGTTGTACACTTAAACAAATTTCTAATTGGCCACCCTAAAAAATATTATATCATCTGATAAATTATATCAGTAAATCTTAGGCTGTGTTATTTGTTCATTCCACGCACTTACTTATCTATTTCTGGAAAGAAATGGCGTATTCATATACAAAATCATCCATGCGTAACGTTTGGTGCGAAATTGCTTTTTTGCACGTTGGCCTCGTACACAGCTTAGAATAGTATCGTAATTGGTATAAATTGGTTCCCTGTAGATCGACTTTTCTTTAAACACTATAATTTGTGAAAATGAGCCATGTGGAACGCGCTCATGACGTCAGATGCAAGCATACATTGAACGAATTTCTGATTGGCCACGTGTTTTTATAAAATAGTTTAAAAAAAAATGTTTTAGATGAATATAAATAATCGAAACCCGGATACTGTCCAATTGTATTGATAGAAAATATGTTTCTGGCAGTAATTCGAGCTAAACCCCACGTTATTATAAATATCGCTTTTTATAAAAAAACGTTTTGACGTACATGTCTGGATTTTGGTGCTGGTACTCGTCATTCTAACGGCATCAGCGTTCCCCGTATTACTTATTCTCGCCAGTATTAATACCTTTCATCAAGTAAATCGACAGAGAATACATTTTGGCTGATTTCAAAAATCAAACAAGTCAGGCACGTGAACAACGTGCACGTAAGCCATTTGGCACTAGCTGTTCCGCATGGATGATTTCATACATGCATGCGTAATTTATTTCTTGAAATCGATAGATAAGTGCATGGAATGAAAATAACCACAATTTTAGAAATATTGACTGAATATATCCATGATATCGCATAATATTATATTTCATTGGGTGGCCAATTCGAAATTCGCTTAAGTGTAGAAATAAAATAACTGTCAACGGAGTTGGTTAGGGCTCGTATTCATAAAGCTCCTAAGGGGGAAATATTCCTTAGGTTGATAATTTACCTAAGGTTTTATAGGAACTCCCTTAGTTTTATATGCTTTCACCTTAGAAATCTGAAACCTTCTTAATGATGTACTTTCAGATTGCTAAGGTGTAATCATATAAAACTAAGGGAATTCCTACAAAATCTTAGGTAAATTATCAACCTAAGGAATATTTTCCCCTTAGGAGCTTTATGAATACGGGCCCTTTTCAATTCAGTATTTCCTTAGACTACGCGTTATATGCATTTATTGACATTTTGTTAACAATTCATTTTTTTGTCCAAAAAAACCTAGTGATGCTGCATTTTGTTTTCTCCGACTGCATGGTGTTGTTTATCAGCTTTGTGTCTCAAATACTCATTTCTTCGAGAAGGCTAGCAAGTTATTATAACGTAATGATGATTATAGAACAGGAATTTACAGACAGACGTTCTAGTGCATACAGATTTATTTACAACTGCAACTCTCTAACTTCCCAACTTCTCTCTCTCAAAACTTAAACCCATCTCCATGAACTTAACTCCTGACAACTCCTTTATAAAGATACTGACGGAAAGAACTCCAGACAACATAGGTGCATATTTCAACTCATGCCCGGAACATTATAAAGTTTGACCCATATTACCACATTAAACTTGTCGAAAATATGAAAGTTATATCGTAAGCCTGTCAGTATTTTACCCCACATTTTGAACGTAGCTGTCAAATTTATTGATAGCTACGTTACATTATTGCTTTTTTTAAAAAGCCGTTTGGGGCATATTAATTGGTTTGAATCATGTTAGACAGGCATGAATATTATTTTCTTGTCCCGTATCAACGTTGAACGTGTTTAATATTCTAACGGCCAGTCAGTTATCATGTTTCTACTGTTATGCATTAATGCATTTTATAAGTGGTTGTATTGGCATAAGAACTTCAAATATGGGTACTCAAATACCATCGAAGACGATACTCAATACATTATATCGATGGCTTAGAATTAGTAGGTCGTAAGTGCCACTTACGACCTTTTAAGATTCATAGATATTTAGAATAAGCATCACAAGGCGCTTCTTATGAGCCCATTTTCACACAAATCTGAACTTGTCATGTTGACCAAAATGAAGTTGTAAAAGTTTGTTTTATTATAAGTAAAGAGTAAATATCAGACAGTTTTTCCGTGTTTTCTCAAAATATCGATTTGGTAGTTACGACCTTCTAATTCTAAGCCATCGATATGTTAGCTTTTATAGAGTTTAATTTAGCCAACAGTGGTTCCTAAACAATCATTTTACATGCTGCATTACTCAAAGACGCGTCAGACTATTAGAAAGATCCCTGACACTTGAAGTTGTTCTACATGTGAGACAAATTTGTCGTATCGATATCGTAATACCATAATCAAATGTACAAACTTCGGTCACATAATCAATATGAAAGACATACACTCTCTTTTAAGCAAATAAACCTTCTTTTTGTACCATGAGGGAGTACGATCGATTCATGTGGACATATTTTTAGCAGAGGTAGTGTTTGTACTTACTAATTCATATTATGTTAGTCTAAAACGTTCATATATACACTCACAATGTTCGGCGCTGACATGTGTACGAGTATTAAATGAATAGCTATCAAATACAATGTATACCATAAGGCTGGCAATAAGAGATGGTTGTTACCCAAAATGCCCGTCTCAACTGCCTCAAATTTCGTTCAGACTACATTAATTAAAAAGGTGTTTGACTGCCTCGAATTAGAAACAAGCCAGCTCAACAAATTGATAACTGAATAGCAACAATATCATTATATATTGGCACCTTTGACCTGTCTAATAAATACATATAGCCCAAAATTGACCACCACAATATAACATTTAGCTGGCTTAGAATTGGAAGAATATTTTGAAAAAAAACTGCGTGACAACAACTCTTTACTTATGGTAAAACAAGCTTTTTCAACTTCAGTCTGGGCAACATGAAAATAGGCTCTTAAGACGCGACTTATGCAATATGTATCAGTCTTATTCTGAGCCAACGATTTACCGTCTATATAGCTTGGCCAATTTGACACGAGCCTGACCTTTTGATTAGCATAATTTAACAGTCGATACTATATTGCCTACGTTTACAATACCGATTGTATGTTTTCATAATCGGGGAGTATCACGATGACGCTCGAGATGTAATACAAACACAAATTGAAACACCGATATCGCACGATTTGCTTGCGGAAATTGATATATGCAAAGCACGAACTTTGTAATTATGTTCTTGCATAAAGGTCAGGCTCACGTCAAAATAGCCAAGCTATACCAACATTGTCAAAATATATACCACACTATGCATACCACACCAACGATCAATACCGTACAGTGAAAATGTACGATAAACTTGACCCTGATATATTTATATTTATACAGAACAAATACCCAAGCTTAGTTCTCTGTCAAACGTTTGTCAGGTTGGTCAGTACGTTTATAACTGAAAACGAAATAACAATGGCTGGTGATTTGGATAAAGTTGAGAAGTTGTTTTGTGGAAAATGGCAACATAAAGAAGACGTGAAACTTGAGGAAGCTTTAAAAATTATGAGTAAGTCACGTGCACATAATCTGCTATTTTCTTCCACGGTTTCTGTAGTCTTTCCTTTATATGGGCGATTACCATACAATGTACTTTTCATTTTTGGCAAGCTCGTCTATAGTAAATAGTGTTCCATGTTCACAACAAATTAGTGGTAAATTATTGGAAAAAATCGTAGATTGACAAAAAGCTTTAACATCATTCCGTCGAGCAATTGAGGAAATGTACTCGTACCTTTTAAATAGATCAGATTTGATTTTATGTCTACTCGCCCTGGAAGTTTAATTTCGGATTCAAACTATTGATTTTGCAATTGTTAACATATCACAAATTAAACCGCGTCGTATTTATAAGCGAAGTTCTTAAATCCTGGGACTTAATACAATCCAGTTGATGGATTCCTGTCCTGTAGAAGGAAGTAGAAGAAGAAATCACCAGACCGTCGTCCGAACTGTTTTGGTTCGAATTTTGGATTGGAAAGTTTATGTTCTTCAATGATTCAGGCTATTCTGGTTGGTAATTAAGACAGACTCTGCTATAAAATGTCTCAACAAAAATATATGAGAAAATCGGACAGGAAATGAGGCACTCAACTTATCCAGCCAAGCACAGAAAACATGAAAAACGTCACATAACGCAAATACACGACACAACGCAAATTTCAAAAAGCTGAATGACCTAATGTTTAAGAAATATATGCTAAAGCATGTTCCATAAATGTAAAATATCAAATAAGATCACAGTGATTTTTTCTTGAAAAAATTGACTGCCAGTGCCTTTAAATTTGGGGAAATTTAGCACAAAGAATCGCAAAATTGGGAATTATTAAAAAGAGTATTAATTTATTCAAATTTGACTTTTTACTTATTATACTCAACTGATGTAGCAAACATCTTGGTCAGTTTGAAAATCTACTGTTTTGACTTAAAAACAGCTTTACCAATAACTTACTTTTATAACGACGGGAGCCATGGGGGAAAGTATACTTTCTTTTTGGAAAAATGGAGGTTATTTTCCAAGGGGAAAGTGCCTTTAAAAGGCTGTAAAACTAGCCAAGACAAAATCACTGGATCCCTGGTCCCAATGTGTTTTACGATGCTTCGTTTCGTTTATAGGTTATAAAGATGATGTGATCAAGTTTATTGCTGGATCTAAGCCGACTGTGACACTATCACGTTCTGGCGACACGTTCACAATGGTATACGAACTAGCACCAGGTGCTGGTCAAACACATGCGTTCAAACTTGGTGAATATTTTGAGGCTAAGGATGACAAGATGGACCCACCGATGTATCACAATAAGGTCGTATGACTAATGACTTCTGCACATATACCATATGGATAACAAGTTTGACTCCCATTTTAGTAAACTATAATGTTGGTAAAAAAGGAGTTTCTTTCTCTTGAAAAATACCGTATTATAATATAAGGTCGAAATTTGATATTGAGAAAAGAAAGAGTGGTCTTCAGTAATAGTAAGTTAAGTTACCAATTTTCGAGGGTTGTTTTCAGCTGTTCAGTCACTCAAGCACGGCCCTTTGACATTTTAACTTCCCCTGGTCATTTGGTAACCTACTGGAACCTACGTTCGAGTATCGCTGTGGAGACTATTTCTCTCGGCGTGGCAGCCAACATCAATCTGCGGCGCCCAGGAATAGTCACTGTGCTCACAGATATTAATTTACACCTTGGTGGAGTGGAAGATGTGGGTTATTCTTGCTCAGAGAAATTACCCAATGATCCAGACGAGGGTTGAACCCGGCACCTCTCGACCCCAAAGCGCACGCCTTACTTATAGGCCACAACATGTCCGGTTTATCATTTTGTTTTAAAGAAAATAAAAAGGTCTGAGAGAGTAGAATGAAAACATAAGACTGTAACCACGTGTTTGTATTGTGTTGTAGGATATCTGCACATTGGAGAACGGTGATACTCTCAAGTTTATATCAACATCCCTTCTGACGGGAGAAAGGAAAATCGACGTCGAAACTAATTTTAAAGTTGTCGATGGAAACTTACACAATGTAAGAGACAATTTCACTTTCCTTGTTAACCCCTAACAGGGATACTTTATTTACATTAGAGTAGATTAATTGCCCTGCCCCTAACAAACTTAACAACGGAGATATAAAATATCCTATGCAACTATCATTTAAATTTATTAAGCATTTTTATTATGAACTTTTTATGTCATGTTGAAGTCAACATCCACGGAACAAACAGCTTGTGACGAGTGTTTTCACATGGCTCTGACGGAGTACAGTTTCTGTCGGTGCTAAAACAATTTTGGACAACCCACACTCTTCATAATTCATTCAGTATATAACATTTATCAATATAGAAGTTGACCTGGCTTGAAATATCAGTGTCAAGGAACACAATATACAATAATCTTTATCCATGTAGAATAGTTATATTTGTACGAGTCGGTCGATGGGTGACAAACACGATCATTGACCCCAGTATTAAATGCTCGTCTGTTTATACAATGTTTATTGATCGCACATTCATGAATGTTAATATAAGTTAAGGTAACATGCCAGTAGACAATATTTTATACTTAATATAACAGGGTAGACAAATACTTCTTAAGGTAGCAGGGTATACAAATACTTCTTAAGGTAGCAGGGTAGACAAATATTCCTTACGGTAGCGTGGTATTCTCTACGCTAGGTTGGTGAATTTTTGTCAAATGCGTTGTTTTCTTCAAACTGAATTTTGGTTGAATCAAAGAGCACTGAACCAGTAGTTATATTTACACAGCCCGAAAGTTAATCGAAAGGACAAGGTTTACTAAGCTCCAAAAATGACCCAAACATAATTAAATATCAATTAGTGTATGCTTGAAATTATTGTTATCTTATATCATTCATAATTTCAGTTGATGAACAAACTTGGAGACACTAGTGTCATTGGAAACCGAATTATGGTTAAAGTTCAGTAAAGTTAATGAAGAAAGCGCATATCTATGGAAACGGCACACTCTACGGAAGAGACTGGGCAGGCATAACAACTGGACAACATGCGCTTGTTGCACGCAGAAATGGATTCACGCTGTGTTGGAACATTGTATATACATGTACATTTTATAAGTTTATATATGTTAAAATTATTATTCATAAAACAAATGATCAGGGTAAATATTTATAGATATAGTAATATAACTGAGATATAACAAGTTATATGTACATATTTAATTGGTAAAAATGGTATTAATTAAAAGTTTAAAACTAACACGTACGTCGTATATCCACTTTAGTGGAGTTTGTGATCATTGCGGTCCTCGGTACACACACATGGTTACATGTGCAATTTGTAAAACAATTAAAATGACAACAATAATGTTTTGAATTGTTTTCAAATATATTAATATTGACGTCGCGCACGATGTTCCGTCTTTTTACGTTTTTAGGGTATGCGCACTGGAAGAAAATTGGTAAAGAGCTTAATTTTTATCGGATTTCTTTCAAATTTTAACTAGGAGTAGTTTTTAAAATGTACTTTTGGGCCATAATTTCAAAATAGATGAACACCTTCCTGAAAATTTATAATAGGCATTTTTCTTGAGATTTTTTGTTGAAAAACGTCGTGTAACTGCGTCACATTTGTCTTGATGCAGTGTGCGATATTTCACCTTAAAGAAGTCGATTTATGGTCAAGTTTTACGGTAAGATTCCAGATGTGTTCGCAAATGAATAACGAACAAGATGGCATATTACATTTGAACGTGAGACGTCAAACATAGCTGTTGGTAATTGTTAAATAGTTTGTAAAATTCTGTAACTTTGCCATTTTTTGCGTAAAATATATAAAACTTCTATATAAAAATTCCTCCAGTTATTTTCATTTTCCCTGCAAAATATTGATATTTTGTACACTTTAAGAGAAATAATATGACATCAAACTAGTAGAGAAAATATGGATGAGAAAACGCAATTTCAGAAAATACAACAATTTTATAAAAATACAAAAACATGTCACAAATTATTTTGACGCGACAGTAAAATCCGAAAAAATATTTCATACACAAATATTTCTTTATGATCGTCACTTTTCTTTTTTCCTGTATCCACATGTTATAGTTATGACCATCATGCAAAGTGTACACTAATTAAAAAATAACTGAACTATAATTTTTATGATTTTATAAGCATTCTTCGTTTGCCACCCGGCATGTCACAAAATAGAAAATGGCGTATTTTTCGTAGTTAGCCTCCCAGTAGCTTATATTATGTCATTAATATTGGATGCTGCAACATAATTTCATAAAAAAGAAAGGTACTGTTTCATTGATTGTTATACCTTTATCAAATTGTCAAAATTTCAAATAGCTAGGGTACTTAATTTTGTCCGTGAGAGGTTATATTCGGATGTAAGTCGTTTTGTAAACTTTTTCTAAAATGTTAAAATTCGAACTATGACTCTAATTATTCATTATTATTGAACTACGGTGTTAGTAGATTTTAATAAATACTGAAACAAAATTATGATATTCATATTCCGTTTTTATGACAGATTTATCATGTAAAATTTCATAAGTTTCCCAGCATAAATGCTAAAATAATACAATATTTTACATCGGCATTATAGCTTGTAAACTTTTATAAATTTACGCTCTAAACATGACGTCGGATATAACTAACGTCCGCATGTTCTGACACACAGATACATAAGTTTAATACACATCACAATGAAAACACACGTGTATGATATACATATATTTTATTCATAATTTATGTTAAAATTTCAAGTCCTTCAAATTCAGTCTGAGTCTTGTCATATTCGGTTCAGGTGACTTCTCTCAACTCATAAACCGCAGTGCTTTACCATGAAAGAGTCGGTATAATGTCTTTAAAAATTTCATTATATCCATTTTATTAATCGTCTGCAAAGTATTATGCAGCGAGTTCCACTTTAAAAATCCAACAGAAGCAAAAATAGTATGTTGTTTATAGCAAAATCTGTCCGCGGCAATGAGTCTAAGGAACTGGCTGAATCAACATGTTTTTCAGTTGCTTCTAAATGTGACAGTATGGTTGGCAGTTTTTCGCTCATTTCTTTTGGAAGAACGTCCATTGATTTTGCATCAAAAAGCGCTGTGTTTTATTTCGTTTGCACATTTTCGTTTTTGTATTTTGAAGGTGTATATTTAAGCTTTGCAGTTCCAGGATAAACTGAATTTACATAAGTCAGTGTAGTCCACATAGGATCAATTGCGTATAAAGGTAGAACATCGTTACAGATGCTACCATTTATTTGAGGACGTTGGCGTCCATGCTCATTTGTTGCACGTATGAAATGATCACCATTACCGAGTATATGGACTTTGTTTTTGGTGTTCAAGAATGATCAGGTGACCAAACATGGTTCTGGTTTTCTGCTGATCTGCGTCGTTTTGCTTGATGGAGCCATAAGTTTGATTTCCGTTTACGCTTCAGAGAGCTGAAAAAGAAATGAAAAATCCTACACAGTTAAACGAATTCATTAAGTTTAGTAATAATGACAAAAATTTATATAAGATTATTATTTGATTTTTTTGCATACAAAACGGAGGTAGGGAATGTCATATTTGTATATGGGTGTACATTAAGGCAAAACTATTGTTCGCATACGTCTGCTTCTACTAAAACGCGCATGATTTAGTTATAAATATGTAGATGCTATTATTTTATCCCGTCATGGAAATGGACACACATTGTGTAAACGTGCATAATTTGGTTATTGTATTTAGCACAGCAACTTACTTTATATATGATTTGTGTTTGTTTATATTGACTAATGCGATAATGTAGGGCTTTAACTACTAATAATTTTCGATTCTTCTATAAATGCATCATCACGCTCAGGGTGTGTGTCACAGCCTTTGCAACTGGGAATATAGTTGTCTGACCACGGGAACCAGACTGTTCTTTCAGCGCTAATTAGCGCTTCGATTATTGTGAGCACAGAGAGGGTGCCGGTGCCAGTAAGCTGCAACGCACAGAGAGGGTGCCGGTGCCAGAACAGAGAGGGTGCCGGTGCCACAACTAAACCGAAAGTAGGCTGTTTATAACGTACTTTGATGACAATAACCACATAAAAAGTATTAAAAAGGCCATAATGGTTCAAGGACTTTCCATCTTAGTGTGAGATATTTCCTATATTGATGAAAAATCGCATTTAACTGTTCAAACAGAACTCCGTGTTCATTCTTACAAGTACCCTAGGTCAACATTCCATCTTAGTCTGAACTTGTGGCAACTGATATTACTAATGGAACAACATGAGGATAGTGTTTAAGCATTGGGTTGTTCCGTGGGCTATCGCTTTTTAACCAAAAATCTGTATTTTTGGCAAAAACAATGATTTTCTTACCTCTCGTGTCGACTTTTGTCCCCAGAAAGCATTGTTTTGCACAGAGAAAGTCCGGTGCCAGCACAGAGAGGGTGCCGATACAGCGTTTTGCACAGAGAGGGTGCCGATACGGGTATACACCGTGATATGGGTCATAAGTAATACAAATGTAGTTACAATCTTCTCATTCTATGAGCTAGCGAATGTCATGCAACATGTTATTGATAACTAGTTTGTTTTAATAAATCAATATTGCTTATATTTTTAATTAATGTGTTCGTATTTGCCCCCCCCCCTGATAAGATTTCATTCACAAAACATAGGTAATGTTATGACTCATAATTATTGTCGATTCAAAGATGTCTGTCAAAACCGCCAAAATGTTCCATTTCTGAATAGCTACTTGCAGCAAGTATAACCACTATGCTATAGGACCATTAGATTTTTAATCATTTATATGTATTATTGATGGTATAAATTAATCCTGACACACCTGTAATAATCAACCGGGGCGAACGTTTGTTTACGCAGTTGTGACCAACTATATTAATTTGATGAATGAAGTAATAATTTGGTACTATGCCCCTCGTGCTATTATTTGTAACAATGGAAGGGAATGATTTATTAATGGGATGATAAATGAATGTGATACAGTAATTAATAGTTGCATTCGATCTGTCAATAATAAGTGGTCATGGTTAATATACCAGGGATCAAACGCGTTACTCCCCAAGCTACAAGAGTTAGGCTATCAACAACTCCCAACTACAAGAGGCTATAAAAAAAGTCATGGTCCTGATCGAAGTGTATACAAAAGATGCCTGTTACAATGACAATTTTTTTCGAAAACCATTCCATTGGAGATATATATCACAATCAAATACCAGTGAACGATTTTTAAAACATTTAATTGAAGATAATCCTTTGCCCATCTCCGTCATTCAATTGGAGATAATAATTTGCAGATCCATTGGATTTCAATGGATAGTACAAATTTTATTAATTGCAACCAAGTACTGTTTACATGTGGACGCTGGTTCCTATATATATAACCAGTCCACACATAGGCCTGTCAATATGCAGCCTACCAATATGACGCCACTAGATATGAAAACAATTCCAGATGATACATACAATTTATTGTGATCTATGTGCAACCAGCTGATGACGTTGAAAGAACAATGACATTTATTGTGTGTATGTGTGCAAGTGTATATATATTGCACTAGTTATTGTTTTATTCTATTATTAAACCTATAAACTATAGTATGGAGCTATTAGTAAAAGCACTTACAAAAATTTGTTGAGTACTTTAAAATTAAAGAAATTCTTATTAAGGTGCATTTCCTGTAAAATTATCGAATAGAAATATAATTAGGATATAATAAATTATACTTTTAAATACAAAATAGAACCTATGTATTAGTATTGAAATCTAAAAATGTAAGAATTCATGTGCAATGTGTGTCTTGTGAAAATTTGTTTTAAATGAAGAGGTTCTGAATCATGTAATTATGTCAGTTATGTCCCCGTCTTTTGGGACACCTTGTAACTTATATTATTATATATTCAAAATAGCAGACTCAACGGAGCCATGACTCGCGGAATTGGGGCCTGATACAGCACACATCTGACATAAAGTCTCAATTTCATGCTCTTGCTAGTTTTATTCATCTTGTACTGTTTTAAAAGGAATCCATTTCTCTGACTTTGATATCTAATTATCTAGTCGCCACAGCTGCCATGGTACGCTGGCATAATTTTATTGTGCATGTGTGTCTCTTGGCTCATTGAACCTTGTCCGGTTAGGATGAAACATGGATCTGCATGTCAATCAATCTGCTTCATAGAAGCCTTGTGCTACAAGTCTCATGTAGGCTTATTTGGCCCGACCTTAAACAATTACCAGGGTGGACAAATCATTAGATTTCTTGGCTAACTTCCTAGGGTAGTGTTCATTCCCTGTTTGAGTGTTAAATATGCCTAGTAAAACCAAATTTACTTCACAGTTGTTTAAACTTTTTGTTGGCATACTTTTACTTGTCAGCTTGACCAAAAGGTCACATCGTATACATGTCCATCATGGTTATAAGCGACGGCCCTGAACATTAAGGGAGAGAACTCAATATAAGCAATATAAAAGTATCTTCCCTGGAAATCAAATAATGTTTTCACAATCACATGGCTTAGTTGATTTCAACAACTTGTAATTTGTTGACTACATAAATTTATTCATAGAAAAATTTAAATCAACGAAACCATGAGCCTGTGTTAACAGTAACAACACAAGAATACAAGACATGAGTATGTACATAACTTTATTCTAAAAACATTTCATCTTCAAAGTAATAATGTAACATCAAAACACCAACATATCATAACAATCATTATCAGCAAAGCAACAATTGGAGCAACAACATCATAAAGAAATGTATCTATAATCACAGAAATGCTTTACGTAATTCTCGTTCAAATTATTAATCACTGTAATAAATCAGGCCAGGGTAAAAACCAGATATAAAATCTCATTTCTGAGAAAAAACTCTGGAAAACTGCACCCGAGTTATTACATTTAGACATTTTGCTACTGTTAATATATTTTCTGTTAAAATGATCTCGAGCTTTAACCCTGCACAATTGACATTATCTAATATATATAACCCTATACACTAGTTAGTATGTGCACACTAATAAATATATAAACACTGTAAATGGAAAAGAATCAACAAAGTAATAGTTTGCATTTATGTCATTATGAGATGATGTAAAAATAAAATGAAGCATTCATACTGAGGGTATGAAAAGTGAAAGTGTCTGAACAAGTCAATTTTGGAGATATGGACCAGCGACAGCCCAGAGTGATCAGTTTGTGACTGAGATATCATGCAATACAAGATATTTAAAGTTAAATGATAATGGTTGTAAACATAATCACATCCATCAGATAAACTGTTTATTTAGGTTTAACTGGTTTAACAGAGTTAACTGTACATCCTGCTTATCTTTCAAATGGGAAAGTTTACTCATTAGTGTTAATACTGAATTCACTATAAAAAGAGGAATGAAAATAAAAACGTCAACAAAGTACAAAACAAATGAAGAAATAAATATTTTAAAAGCTAACATTTTGTCATGTTACCATGGTAACATG
This sequence comes from Spisula subtruncata, assembly GCA_963678985.1. Lineage (NCBI taxonomy): Eukaryota > Metazoa > Mollusca > Bivalvia > Venerida > Mactridae > Spisula > Spisula subtruncata. Next base: position 32,213,293 of record OY787667.1, read on the forward strand.
ACGTGCATGGACATATGTAGTTTAGTATTTAAACAAAATTGCATGTATAGTAAAATACATAATATTATATTAAGCAAGTTGCATAGCAATATGCATGTATGTGGAACAATATTAAAGAAACGACTTAGCAATATATGTGGAAAAGTTTTTAAGCGATATCTTAGCAATATATTAAGAGCAGCATGGAAGTATTGACTTAGCAATATATGTGGAACATTATTAAAGAAATGACCTATGAATGTATGTGGAACAGTGTTAAAAATGTCTAAGCAAAATATATGGAACAGTATTAAAGAAATGACTAAGCAATATATGTGGAACAGTATTAAAGAAATGACCTATCAATGTATGTGGAACAGTATTAAAGAAATGACCTAGCAATGTATGGGGAACAATATTAAAGAAATGACAAAGCAATATACGTGGGGCACAGTATTAAAAAAATGACCTATCAATGTATGTGGAACAATATTAAAGAAATGACCTATCAATGTATGTGGAACAGTATTAAAGAAATGACCTATCAATGTATGTGGAACAGTATTAAAGAAATGACCTATCAATGTATGTGGAACAGTATTAAAGAAATGACCTATCAATGTATGGGGAACAATATTAAAGAAATGACTAAGCAATATACGTGGGGCAGTGTTATAGAAATGACATAGCAATCTATGTGGAACAATATTAAAGTCATAATACTGTTATACTAGATCAAAAAAATTCAGTCAAGTAGTCTTTTAAACAACAAAAATGTTTAGAAAATTAACAATTACTATTGTACAAATGTTTATTAGAGGAAATCACCCATCTAATGATAAGTTATCCTTAAACGAAAGTACCAAATAAACTACAGTAATAATAAACTAGCCACCCAGGTTTCCAGGGCTCAACTAAGTTCCATGACAGACAGCAAGGCACAACTCTCACTATCTTTGATGGGATTATATAAAGCATTGTTAATATTTGTGTAATATTAACAATATATAATTATTAATGGATGCACAGACTTAGATGACCTCACACCAAATAGTTCCATGCAAGACAGCGCACACCCCTGTAAGAGTCACTATCGTGGATGAATCTATTATTAGCGGAAATCACCCAAGCCTTTACGCATACCCCAACATATAAAAATGATTGAAAGCTAATGTAAATTAATTTATGACCCGGGTCAAAAAAGATTCTATTGTTTTGCAACTAAGTTCAATAGGAATAGAACTGTTATATGCAATTGTTTTATTTAGTTATAACTGGAAGAAGAATACTATTTCAATTATTAGAAACCATTGATTATTGAGCTTTACAAAACAATGATGGTCACATTGAACAGTAATAACAGCCTAAATAAATGACTTAAAAAAATACATAGCAACACACAGTACACAATATTAACGCAATTCAATACACATATACACATTCCAGATAATGTTGCACAAATACTTAAGAAAACTTAAATACATTATACATTAATCTGGTTGAAATAATAAATGGATAAATCAGCTAACAGTGTTAAGTTGGAAACAAAAATAGCCACTCTTCAAAATGCTCATATTTTCATTGTTTAATAGTTGTTGGTACTTTATTACATTAGGATGTGTGTAGTAGTATATATCTAAAAATAATTTACGTTAGTTATGGAAATGACTACATACTAGCGGATAGTGAAAATTGTCGCCTATATCACTTCTACAAAAAATTACATATTCGATCGTGACAGGGGGTGTCATCCCACAATCCGGTTTCGATGGGGGATTTATGGTTAAAGAAATCAAGTATTTTTCGAACTCTGTATTATTTTTTAAATGTTTTGTATGCTTTACCTTTGTTTGACTGTTCAAGTTTAACAAATGTAAATTCTTGATTTTTACATTGTTTTGATTAATAAAGAGGTCAGAGTGACCGGTTGAATCTCAGATATTTCGGATATAAGATATCCATTTGCTTGGTTTGTTACCATAAATAAGATGTTTGTATATCATATGTAGGAGAATTTATCTTCATTGCCACTGATAATATTTAACCAATATTTAATCATTCTTGTTTGAAAGGTAATTGTTAGCGGGTTACAACTACCAAGTTCTGCACAGAGAATGTATGCTGGAGTACTTTTTCTAGAACGACATAACAATATATTAACTTAAAACAATACATATGATAAAAAACCCAAACATTCACAACATTGCATCGACAACAATCCTAAAAACAACACTCCTAACAACAACATACCATTTAACAACAATATGAGATCATATTTCAACATCATATCAACTTAAAAAATAAGAGGTTCTTTTAAACACAATAAGTCTTCTTGATACCAACTACAAATTACAATTTTAACACCCAGTAAATCATGTTAAAACAATATACCATCAATAACAACAACATAACATCGAAATAACAGTAATATATCAACAACAAAACTCTAAACAGAACGTAACACATATCATACCAACAGCGACAATATCTCATCATTTACACCTCTAAAATATATCATCTGAAATCACACACTCATCTATTCTTGCAGACTTAATGTCTAGCACAATATTTCGACTGTTCAGGATACTGTATCAAACTCACATACTTGTCTATTTGTGCAGAGAAAATGTCTTAGCACAATAAATTTTGTATTTGAACTGTTCATGATACTTTCCAGTCTGTTCAAAGTTAATTGATAACAGTTGTAAACATCAAATCATCTGTCTGGTTAAATGTTTATCTCGGTTTAACTGGGTCAACCCAAGTTACTGGTAGGCCCTGTTATTATATCGTAAGGGATAGTTCCCTCGTTAGAATTACTTATTGAATCCATAGTAGACACTATCTGATTAGAATTGTTCCTATGTCGATGTAGACAGTATTCATCTGTAGGATACCTGTTGGGTAAAAACAAGAACAATCAAATATTTAACAACAAGCACAGTCACACGATCGATCTCCCATAAACGAAAATTTTAATGGTTAAGACAACTACCTTTGGAGTTGGAAGTCAACGGTTTGAATGAGGGCATGGCCAGTTTTTGTACTTATCTCTCTTTGATAAACATTTCATATCGACTATCCAAGAACAGTAGTCAACAAAGCGTTATAACCTCTGTGATTAAATAGAATACATGATTACTAATCTGGTGAAGAACTACACATTCCAGAAAGTATGCCGACAGTAGCTCAACATTTTGAACAAACTATAATAGACTTAATTTTTTTATCAGCAGCCAAGTAGTTGAGTTAGCAAAGAGTTAACCTCATGGGTTATGCAGTTACTTATTGGGAACTAATTTCTGCATTTGATAAAGATAGAGAAGCCAAATTTACATTTACATATATTGTAGACAGTGAATTTGTACCAAAAATATGAATTAAGACACTTACTTTCATTTAGAGAATGCATTGCTGAATTTACAATGCTTGATAAGTTTCAAGTCCCACATCCGGATAAGTCATCCCAAGAATTAAGGCACCATAATTTTCAGTTGGAAAAATCTGTAAAAAAAAATAAAAATAAAGAGTTTGGCCAGTATTCCATGTCTTTAAGCCTGCTCCCTGACAGTGGATGGTATTACATTCCACATGCAGGACACAGGTAAATGACATGAAATACTGGCCAACCGGTCAGATGCACAAAACACATTAAAAAATACTAAAAATAAACTTAAAAAAACAACAACCAAACTCATGCATGCCCGCAAGCACACACGCACACCAACAAGTGCATGTGCATGCCAGCCTTGCTCACATACAGCTTCACACACACCAACAACCATGCACACACCAACAAGCTTATGTGCAGCCTACATCACACTTCCAAGTTCTAGGGGTTGTACGCACAAGAACAAGGAAATAGACATATGCATGCCAATAAACACACACATGCAAACAACTACGCACACACACCAACAACCACGCATATGCCAGCAAGCTCAAATGCAGCCTACATCACACATCCTAGTCCTTGGGGTTGTACGCATAAGAACAAGGACATGGACATATGCATGCAAATAAACACACAGACATGCAAACATTCACGCACACACGCCAACAACCACGCACACGCCACATCTCAAATGCAGCCAACATCATGCAATACTTTGAGGACCTCACACCCAATAGTTCCATGCAAGACAATGCACACCCCTGTAAGAGTCACTATCGTGGATGAACCTATTATGAGCGGAAATCACCCAAGCCTCAAATACTCAACTATGTATACGCCAACAAGCTCATGTGCAGCCTACATCACACATCCTAGTCCTAGGGGTTGTACGCACCAGAACAAGGACATGGACATATGCATGCCAATAAATACACCCATGCAAACAATCATGCACACACGCCAACAACCAAGCATATGCCAACAAGCTCATGTGCAGCCTACATCACACATCCTTGTTCTAGGGGTTGTAGGCACAAGAACAAGGACATGGACATATGCATGCCAATAAATACACCCATGCAAACAATCATGCACACACGCCAACAACCAAGCATATGCCAACAAGCTCATGTGCAGCCTACATCACACATCCTAGTCCTAGGGGTTGTAGGCACAAGACCAACAAGGACATGAACATATGCATGCAAATAAACACACACACATGCAAGCATTCACGAACACACGCCAACAACCATGCACACACGCAGACATCATACAATACTTTGAGGACCTCACACCCAATAGTTCCATGCAAGACAATGCACACCCCTGTAAGAGTCACTATCGTGGATGAACCTATTATTAGCGGAAATCACCCAAGCCTCAAATACTCAACTACGTTTACACCAACAAGCTCATTTGCAGCCTACATCACACATCCTAGTCCTAGGGGTTGTACGCACCAGAACAAGGACATTGACATATGCATGCCAATAAATACACCCATGCCAACAATCACACACACACGCCAACAACCACGCATACGCCAACAAGCTTATGTGCAGCCTACATCACACATCCTAGTCCTTGGGGTTGTACGCACAAGAACAAGGACATGGACATATGCATGCAAATAAACACACACACATGCAAGCATTCACGCACACACGCCAACAACCATGCACACACGCAGACATCATACAATACTTTGGGGACCTCACACCCAATAGTTCCATGCAAGACAATGCACACCCCTGTAAGAGTCACTATCGTGGATGAACCTATTATGAGCGGAAATCACCCAAGCCTCAAATACTCAACTACGTATACGCCAACAAGCTCATGTGCAGCCTACATCACACATCCTAGTCCTAGGGGTTGTACGCACCAGAACAAGGACATGGACATATGCATGCCAATAAATACACCCATGCAAACAATCACGCACACACGCCAACAACCATGCGTACACCAACAAGCTCATGTGCAGCCTACATCACACATCCTAGTTCTAGGGGTTGTACGCACAAGAACAAGGACACGGACATATGCATGCCAATAAATACACCCATGCAAACAATCACACACACACACGCCAACAACCACGCATACGCCAACAAGCTTATGTGCAGCCTACATCACACATCCTAGTCCTTGGGGTTGTACGCACGCCAACAAGGACATGGACATTTGCATGCAAATAAACACACACACATGCAAGCATTCACGCACACACGCCAACAACCATGCACACACGCAGACATCATACAATACTTAGAGGACCTCACACCCAATAGTTCCATGCAAGACAATGCACACCCCTGTAAGAGTCACTATCGTGGATGAACCTATTATTAGCGGAAATCACCCAAGCCTCAAATACTCAACTATGTATACGCCAACAAGCTCATGTGCAGCCTCCATCACACATCCTAGTCCTAGGGGTTGTATGCACAAGAACAAGGACATGGACATATGCATGCAAATAAACACACACACATGCAAACATTCATGCACACACGCCAACAACCACGCACACGCCAACATCTCAAATGCAGCCGACATCATACAATACTTTGAGGACCTCACACCCAATAGTTCCATGCAAGACAATGCACACCCCTGTAAGAGTCACTATCGTGAATGAATCTATTATTAGCGGAAATCACCCATCTAACAGTAGGTTGCTTTAGGGTAACAAAGTCGACTAACACTCATATGCCTGCCAAATTCGCCAATCTAAAGTAAACAAACAGTAAAAATAAAATTGACCTAAAATATACTGACCCTTTTTTCCTGAACCTGGCAGATATTCAGCAACAATGGTATGTTCCAATCCAAAGAAGTACTTGTCTTTCAGCGACATCGGAACATTCCAAACCAATGTAGGTACTCATCTTACAGCGACTGTGGTACGTTCCACACCAATGTAGGTACTCATCTTTCAGCAACAATGGTACATTCCGAACCAATGTAGGTACTCGTCTTAAAACGACAGTGGTACGTTCCAATCAAATGCAGGTACTTGTCTTCCAGCATAAACAATATCTTTCAAACACTTGAATTTTAAGCATAGATCATCCCCATCCACCAATCATGAGCTTTAGTAGCACTTAGTCCTAACAGCCACTTCAAATAACTCACAACAGGAAGTAAACCTCCTTCAGTTTTTTCTTAAGTTTCATTGTCCAATTAACCTAACTTGAAGTACTAGGTACTGGGCCCAAAAAAACAAAGGAAGCAAAGTGTGCCTCGGGGCACAAAAAAATTTAGAAAATTGTATCAGTGACTATGCGACTCTTTTAACATTTTACAGGGGTGTGTATGCATAGTATAATACCAAAAACTGATTTTACTTTGCCAAACATTTCTCGAAGTAAAATAAAAAAAATGCTTTTCCCTGTACTTTTGCCTCAGACATGGGACCAACAGACAGTAAACATGTAATTAACCGAACCAAATGCAAGCTACATGATCGGATTCCGGAAAATTCACATCTGCTCTCAATTATGTCCTGAAAATATAAATAAACAAAAACTCTAGAAAATAGAAGAATCAAGCAATACAACCATGACCAATGTACATGTATTTATATTAATTATTTGAACATCTACAGTAAATGTCTTATGACTGATTAAATTCTAACTAGAACCATCACTGTCGTGATCAGGGCCCTGTCGTTATCATTGTCAATAGGTATTGCAAGTTTCATTTGAATATCTTGAAAAGTTTTTGAATTATGGCCAATGTTAAAGTTTTGAAGTCGAAAAAGGGACACAAGCCAAACTTTATTTAAGCTAGAGTTGTTGCCCTTGTTACACATGTGCGTATTGTCACTGTCAATATGCATAGCAAGTTTCATTTGAATATCTGTAATGGTTTTGAAGTAATGTAGAAAAAAGATGAAAAATGAGGAAAATTGAAATTTTACAAATGGCCATAAGTCTTACAATATTGTAGCTGGAGTAACATAACTTGGCATACATTAGTGTATTGTTGCTGTGACCTTATGTTTAAAGTTTGAAGTCGATACCTTTAACGGTTTGCAAGTTATTAAGAAAAAACATGAAAAATGTGGACAGACGGACGGTTTTGAAGTCGAAAAAGGGGCACAATCCAAAATTTATTAAAGCTAGAGTTGTTGCCCTTTGCTACACATGTGTGTTTTGTCACCGTCAATATGTATAGCAAGTTTCATTTGAATATCTGTAACGGTTTTGAAGTAATGTAGAAAAAAAGATGAAAAATGAGGAAAATTGAAATTTTACAAAGGGCCATAATTCTTACAATATTGTAGCTGGAGTAACATAACTTGGCATACAATAGTGTATTGTTGCTGTGACCTTATGTTTAAAGTTTGAAGTTGATACCTCTATCGGTTTGCAAGTTATTAAGAAAAAACATGAAAAATGTGGACGGACAGACGGACAGACAGACGGACAGACGGACAGGGTGATTACTATAGGGCACCTGCAAAAATTTTGCAGGGCCCTAATTAAATCAGCATCACATGAAGAACATCAGCTTTTTTAAGTTGATATATCATATAGCAATAAGATAATTTAATTTAGACAGTAGTCAGTAGGCAATTGCTACAAATTAAATTTTTTATTTAGAACTGGTCATCACTGGTCATCAACAAATTATCTCAATGAATATAGCATAGTATGTCTTTAGAGCTTATATATAGAGCCGATAATGCAGAGCAATAGCTCTCAGTATAAACACAGTTATGCCACAAGTGTCTAACAGTAAAAACATTAGGGCACTGCCTTAAAGATGCAGACAGACATCTGGTATTTGTCACATAATCATGCATACAATACCAACAAATCAATCATCATTGGTTTAAGTGCCAACACATCCAAACTAACTTGCTGCAGACGATTATCCATCTCAATATAACATTATACTTTCCTTTGTGTGTATAATAAAACTTACTTTGAAAGTGTTCCAAAGGTGCAGCTCAAGCTTCTGAAAACCCTCAACATCTTGGACACTGGAATGTGCAACTTTACTTCCTGCAAATCAAGGATATTTTGTATGATTAATTGATTGAACAAAAATGAAAAAAACAATCTTGGTGTTATTATAAAACTAAACTGCTACAGCAACTGACACTGAAACAGTCAATACAGACCTTCATTTTATATCAATACCACTACATTTGTATTTTATAATGTTTGTATGATTGGTTACATCTGGAAGCTGCATGCCGGTAGTTGTTGCACAGGCTTAATGAATAAACTATCAAATGTTCAGGTAAATTTCATACCAACATGATGTGACAACATTTGGCATCATCTGAATATCAAGATGGAAATCAAGATGGCAAAAACTCTCTGAAATTTGTTAAGGAAAAGGGAAAAATCAGGACTACATACTAGAACCTTTGAAAAACTTGATAAAAATGTTACTCCCTATACAATCCGTTCGAAGTCAAATGATGGGTTAGGTAGTCATGTTCTGTCAAGCATGTGTTATTGTTATATGATTGCACAAAATGAATGAAACAAAAGACTATCAATAAAATATTCAGTCTTGAAGAAAACAGGTTATAACGAAATTGTGTTTAAGATGTAGTAATCATTTGATGATCATGTCATTTGAAAAGCTTAAAATCAAATACATACTATATATTACAAAATGGAATTGAAAAAAGCTAATTAATACAGAATGCAATGTGAAGTCGACATTAGAACTACTACCAAGGTGTTCAGAACAAAATTCTGATAGCAAGTATGTGTAAGCGAAGATGTATAAATAGGAAGAGGGTAATTTGAAGTTTTCTTTTAAAATGAATACTGTAGGGCTTTGAATTGAACAATGCTAAGTTCTTTTTGAAGTTCTGACTTTCGTGGGTTGGAAAAAATATCCTACATATTAATTCATTTTTCAATAGAATAACCATGTCATATGTTTTCGTCTTATTATGTTATAACCTTCAGAAAAGATAAATTTGTTGTAAGCATTTTCTCATTATCTATTGATCATCCCTCATATTAATGGGAGGCAGGGGTAAGGAAAACATTGCTAGTTTTACAATAAGTACTGGTCATTGGTCAAGGCAAAACAACTGAAGTGGAGCATATTCCTTAACTAGATCATTCCATTAAACCTAATATGTCAACTGCATAGATTAGTTTTACAAAAAGTACAGGTACTTACCAGTATGTGAACAGTGTTATTCATTGAAATTGCCATATTCTGACCATAGCGCGACATCAGTCATTACTATAAACTGTCCAAGACATCTAAAATACAAGAAATTTAAACTGCTGTGATCACATGATTCTAAAATGTGACTAAACAAGATTTCATACTGGTAAATTCCAAGTGTAATTGATCAAGCAAGGCAAAACATGCAAAGTGAAACATATATACTCCTTAACTAGATCATTCCATCAAACTTAACATGCCAACTGCATAGATTAGGTCCTGTACGTTTTATGATAAAACTCATTATCATGTTTTCAGGAAACTAACTATAGACATACTTTTTATTGGACAATACACCAAAAGAAAAAATAAATCATTAATTCAGACAATTGTTTCAAGCCGCTATGTTTTGCTTCTTTCCTTCGCAATCACCGTTTTAATTAGTTTTACAAGAAGTACAGGTACTTACCAGTATGTGAACAGTGCTGTGCAGTGGACTTGCCATATTCTGACCATAGCGTGACTTCGGTCATTACTGTAAACTGTCCAAGACATCTAAAATACAAGAAATTTGAACTACTGTAATCTCATGATTCTAAAATGTGACTAAACAAGATTCCACCATGGAAAATTTCAAGTGTAATTGGTCAAGCAAGGCAAAACAACTAAAGTGGAGCATACTCCTTAACTAGATCATTCCTTCAAACATAACATGTCAACTGCATAGATTAGTTTTACAAGAAGTACAGGTACTTACCAGTATGTGAACAGTGTTATTCAATGGACTTGCCATATTCTGACCATAGCGTGACTTCGGTCATTACAGTAAACTGTCCCAAGACATCTAAAATACAAGAAATTTAAACTGCTGTAATCTCGTGATTCTAAAATGTGACTAAACAAGATTCCACAGTGGAAAATTTCAAGGGTAATTGGTCAAGCAAGGCAAAGCATGCAATGTGAAAAGTACTCCTTAACTAGATCATTCCCTCAAACCTAACATGCCAACTGCACGGATTAGGTCCTGTTCGATTTATGATAAAACTCATTATCATGTTTTCAGGAAATTAACTATAGACATTCTTTTTATTGGACAATACACCAAAAGAAAAAAATATTGTATCATTAATTCAGACGATAGTTTCCCGCCACCATGGTTCAACCCGCTATGTTTCGTTTCTTTCCTTTGCAATCACCGTTTTAATTAGTTTTACAAGAAGTACAGGTACTTACCAGTATGTGAACAGTGCTGTGCAGTGGACTTGCCATATTCTGACCATAGCGTGACTTCGGTCATTACTGTAAACTGTCCAAGACATCTAAAATACAAGAAATTTGAACTACTGTAATCTCATGATTCTAAAATGTGACTAAACAAGATTCCACAGTGGAAAAATTTAAGTGCAATTGGTCAAGCAAGACAAAAAACTAAGGTGGAGCATACTCCTTAACTAGATGATTCAATCGAACCTAACATGTCAACTGCATCGATTAGTTTTACAAGAAGTACAAGTACTTACCATTATGTGAACAGTGCTATTCAATGGTCTTGCCATATTCTGACTGTAGGGTGACTTCGGTCATTACTGTAAACTGTCCAAGACATCTAAAATACAAGAAATTTGAACTGCTGTAATCTCATTATCAACAAGATATCACACTGGTAAATTCAAGTGTAATTGATCAAGCTAGGCAAAACATGCAAAGTGGAGCATACTCCTTAACTAGATCATTCCATCAAACCTAACATGACAACTGCACAGACTAGGTCCTGTTCGTTTTGTGATAAAACTCATTATCATGTTTTCAGGAATCTAACTATAGACATACTTTTTATTGGACAATGCACCCAAAAGAGAAAAATATTGTATGATTAATTCAGACGGTTGTTTCAAGCCGCTATGTTTCGCTTCTTTCCTTTGCTATCACCATTTTAATTAGTTTTACAGGAAGTACAGGTACTTACCAGTATGTGAACAGTGTTATTCAATGGACTTGCCATATTCTGACCATAGCTTGAGTTCGGTCATTACTGTAAACTGTCCAAGACATCTAAAATACAAGAAATTTAAACTGCTGTAATCTTGTGATTCAAAAATTTGACTAAACAAGATTCCACCATGGTAAATTTCAAGTGTAATTGGTCAAGCAAGGCAAAGCATGCAATGTGAAAAGTACTCCTTAACTAGATCATTCCCTCAAACCTATCATGCCAACTACACGGATTAGGTCATGTTCAATTTATGATAAAACTAATTATCATGTTTTCAGGAATCTAACTATAGACAAACTTTTTATTGGACAATACACCAAAAGAAAAAAATATTATAACATAAATTCAGACGATTGTTTCAAGCCACCATGTTTCAAGCCGCTATGTTTCGCTTCTTTCCTTTGCAATCACCGTCTTAATTAGTCTTACAAGAAGTACAGGTACTTACCAGTATGTGAACAGTGTTATTCAATGGACTTGCCATATTCTGACCATAGCGTGACTTCGGTCTTTACTGTAAACTGTCCCAAGACATCTAAAATACATGAAATTTGACCAGCTGTAAGCTCGTGATTCTAAAATGTGACTAACAAGATTCCACAGTGGAAAATTTCAAGTGTAATTGGTCAAGCAAGGCAAAGCATGCAATGTGAAAAGTACTCCTTAACTAGATCATTCCCTCAGACCTATCATGCCAACTGCACGGATTAGGTCCTGTTCGATTTATGATAAAACTCATTATAATGTTTTCAGGAAACTTACTATAGACATTCTTTTTATTGGACAATACACCAAAAGAAAAAAATATTGTATCATTAATTCAGACGATTGTTTCAAGCCACCATGTTTCAAGCCGCTATGTTTCGCTTCTTTCCTTTGCAATCACCGTTTAAATTAGTTTTACAAGAAGTACAGGTACTTACCAGTATGTCAACAGGTTTATTCAATGGACTTGCCATATTCTGACCATAGCGTGACTTCGGTCATTACTGTAAACTGTCCAAGACATCTAAAATACAAGAAATTTGAACTGCTGTAATCTCATAATCAAAAGATTCCACCGTGGAAAATTTCAAGTGAAATTGGGCAAACAAGGCACAACAACTAAAGTGGAGCATACTCCTTAACTAGATCATCAAACCTTACATGTCAACTGGTAGATTAGTTTTACAAGAAGTACAGGTACTCACCATTTTGTGAACAGTGTTATTCAATGAACTTGCCATATTCTGACCATAGCGTGACTTCGGTCATTACTGTAAACTGTCCAAGACATCTAAAATACAAGATATTTGAACTGTTGTAATCACATAATCAACAAGATTCCACACTGGTAAATTCCAAGTGTAATTGATCAACCAAGGCAAAACAACAAAGTGGAGTAAACTCCATAACTAGATCATTCCATCAAACCTAACATGCCAACTGCACAGACTAGGTCCTGTTCGTTTTGTGATAAAACTCATTATCATGTTTTCAGGAATCTAACTATAGACATACTTTTTATTGGACAATACACCCAAAAGAAAAAAATATTATATGATTAATTCAGACGGTTGTTTCAAGCCGCTATGTTTCGCTTCTTTCCTTCGCAATCACCGTTTTAATTAGTTTTACAAGAAGTACAGGTACTTACCAGTATGTGAACAGTGTTATTCAATGGACTTGCCATATTCTGACCATAACGTGACTTTCAGTCATTACAGTAAACTGTCCAAGAAATCTAAAATACAAGACATTTGAACTGTTGTAATCACATAATCAACAAGATTCCACACTGGTAAATTGCAAGTGTAATTGATCAACCAAGACAAAACATTTAAAGTGGAGCACACTCCTTAATTAGATCATTCCATCAAACCTAACATGCCAACTGCATAGATAAGGTCCTGTTCGCTTTATGATAAAACTCAATGTCATGTTTTCAGGAAAATAACTAAAGACAACCTATTTATTAGACCATACACCAAAAGAAAAAAATATTATATCATTAATTCAGACGACTGTTTCAAGCCAATATGTTTCGTTTCTTTCCTTTGCAATCATCGTTTTAATTAGTTTTACAAGAAGTACAGGTACTTACCAGTATGTAATAACAAATAGATACAAAAAAGAATTGAATGACATTACATTGTATCAAAAAACAATTTAAAATCCAAGGTTGAGACACAATGATGAAAGAACAAAGAAGACAAAATACAAAATATCAAATGTAGATAAAAGTATGTGTATGGTGTACCAATTTTTTATGAACACAGTGTTTGTTTACAGAGAATTGAACCACTATTATAATTATGACTGTGCTACAGTAATTATCCATGAAAATAACCTGCAATGGTGGAATAACCAAAGATACAGAATAATAAATATTCACCTCATTGCAACAAGACTGTTATGAAAATAATGGCAGGCGGTGCTGGGAGGAACCTCAGGGAAAGCATGTATTGCATCATCTATTAACTCCACCAATTCAATAGCCAAGGGTAGTTGGTTGGTACCAAGATCAAACTGTTCATCACACTGAACAAGGCTTACATCCGACACCTGAAATATATAAATATAAGATTTAAATATCAGCTGCATTTAACCCTTTACCCAATGATGATGCAAAAAGACTCATAGTAAAACTTCAAACTATTATAAGGAGAGAGTGAACAGGTTAAATACTTCAGATACAATTATGTCAGCTGGTAATTAATGAGCAATTGAATTGCCACTAGATGATATAAAATCATGCAAAATGTCTGTAAAACAACAATTGTTTTGCATATGGTAAATCCACTCTAATTTAAAAATAATGACCAAATTTCACAAAAAAGCACAGATCAGTTATCGAGATATGAACATTTACATGAGACATGCTAACAAACAGACATGAGACATGCTACATCACTGCAAGCCAAACGTCAATGACGTCAAAATGATGTTACTAGCTGACATTTACTAATACATAAAAATGTCATCCCTGGTGATGTCTAACGCCCTTTAGAAATGTACTTTCATTATGACCAGCAACAGGTATTCTAAGAAATTTGTCTAGAAAAAGATTTTTTGGACAATGTCCAATAGACACACATACAAATGTTATACTAGCAATTACGCATAGATGAGTGTACCACTGTAGCAATACTCTTGACGCAGGATTTAGCAAGTATATAAGTTGGCTAATTTGACATGAGCTTAACCCTTTGATTAGCATAATTTAACAGTTGATATAATGCCTACGTTTACAACACCGAATGTATGTTTTCATTACCGAGGAGTATCACAAAGACGCTCGAGATGTAATACAAACACAAATCTGAAATGCCGATATTGCACAATTTGCTTGCGGAAATTGATATATTCAAATCAAGAACCTTGTAATTTATTCTTGCATAAAGGTCAGGCTCAGGTCAAAATAGCCAAGCTATACCTCAAGTTAAGGTTTTCATATATTAAGTAAGCTTACCTCATACAAAGTGGTGAGAGTTTTTATGAGATCATCCATATATGTAGGTTGGGTCAACATACTGTGGATCATCTTGGCTACCAATATACCATTATCCCGACCATCTAACACACACAAATACATCAGTGTGGGAATGTCAACAGTGAAGTTCTCATACAAGGCAACTTCAAACACACTAGGTGTCATTTGACTATCCTGAAATGTTAAATACATCATTATATACCACATTCAACAAAAAGACCATTGGTTATGTTTGGCAGATAGATTAATGATTTGTAAAGAAAGGCAAAGTCAATATACCCACAACCTTTCAGGAATGTTTTAAGCAACAACCATATAACAATTATTTTATAACACAAGATATTATAATCATATGCAAGTAAACTGTCCAAATCATGTCTTATACCCGACTATACATTTTATAGAGAGCAAATATGGTAGCCTGTGACTGTAAATTTGACATAATTATCTATTTGTATTACTGTAAAATCATTAATTTTTGTGGGGATTAAATTTTGCATTGAACAATAATTAATAAAATTATTCGTCCAAAAGTCCAGATGTTCCAAGTTTACAAAAGATTGGACAAATCTAAAACATATATTCACTGAAGTGACTGAACAAAGGATAAGTAGCAAACAGCGTCTTGATGAGTTTGACTGAATCTTCAGTAAACACACACAAAGGGAATTCCCTACCAAGTATCTTAAAAGTGATCAAAGATCAGTGTATACCTGCATGTTGCAAGGATGCTGTGATATTAGTAAAATTGAGCCTACTTCAAACGAAGCCACCCTCATATATTAAGTAAGCTTACCTCAGATAAAGTGGCGACAGTTTTTACCAGATCATCCATATATGTAGGTTGAGTCCACATACTGTCGATCATCTTGGCTACCAATGTACCACTACCCTGAACGTCTAACACACACATATACATCAGTGTGGGAATGTCAACAGTGAATTTCTCATACAAGACAACTCCATACACACTAGGTGTGATATGACTATCCTGAAATGTAAAGTATATTATTATATAATAGAGATTTAACGACAAGACCAACAGTTCTGTAGGGTTGAACATGTTCTTATCTAGGTGGTAGCCCACTGAACTAGAGAGACTGTTCAAAGAAGTCCTCCAGTTTATCATGCTTATATTAAAAAAGCAATAAAACAGTACATCTGGCAAAAAATAAGACGCTCACCAGTCATATGCAACTTTCATAATGTACAAATGCACATCATTTATCAGTAAGACAGTTATATTTGATACAAGGTAACAGGACATACAGTCACACAAACTTGTCTTGTCAAACTTTTGATTTTTAATGTATTCTCAATGTCAGACAAAAGCTATACAGTCTACTGTAAAATCATTTAATTTCATCGGGACAAAATTTCGTGGTTTTGGTAAAAAAGACAATTTTGTTGGGACTTGAATTTGTGGATTTTGCATTCCATGTCATAAAACTGGGGTCAAAATTAATGTTCGTTGTGATTTAAGTTCGTGGTTGAGGTGAACCACGATATTCACGAAATTTAATCCCACACGAAAATTAATGATGCTAACGATATATTGTTGTAAATGTTATCCGACTTGAAATGAACGTTGCATGGTATTGTAAAGTAGTTTCTATGTACAGTTTCAATATATTAGGATAATCAACAATAACACAAATTTTCTATTAATTGAATTATTACTACTGAATGTTTTAATTGTTGCTGTATAAATTCCTTATTTTCAATCTCAATTTCCAGAGATAGCTGAAGATATTTGAATTATGCAAATACCCTGGGGGCTTATTCATCAACATTAATTTATAAGTCTCAAACTCAGACTTAAAATTGACAGCATTTAAAATCACTGTCATTTCTTTGCAATTAGAATTAACCGTATGAAATTTTGTCTGATTATTTTATGTTACCCGCTAAACATGTATACCCATTTATATCACAATCGTTACATTTATAACAACATGAGAGCGAATAGAACATTTGGCAATTTTAGACTTACAACATCGGTGAATAAGGCCCCTGTACTAGTAATTGCAGGTAAAAGGATCATGTTATTAGCTCAGCACAATATATTTTATTTATTTAATCAGAATATTATTTAAGGGTTACTTTACCTCAGAATCCTTGTAAGGAGACATACATATACAGGACATAAACACCAGTCTGTGTTCCTCCTGTTGATCTCTGGCTACGATTGGAAATCCCTGGAGCATATGACTAGATCTAGAAGTATGATGGAAGTACAAGTCAAAAACTGGGGTATCAACAGCCTGTAACGAATAAAAGGTTAATCATAAAATACAGAGACCTATATAAGAATAGTTCTTGAAAACAACCTGTGACTAATACTTCCTAAATTGTCAAAAAGTTGCGAATGCCCAGATCAACTACCAAGCACAAGGATTCTGACTGAGGCTTAATTCCATCCTGAAAAGGATTGTTTCCGGAGCCAAGAAAGATTTTGTCCGCCAAACCCGGTAAACATATCTTCACAGTCGCGCGGTCTGGCCAAATCTTTGTTTTACCCTACCCTACTTTCACTTTGGTATTTTGGCCAAAATCTCAAAATATGTAAGACAAAATATGTACATGTATACAAATTTAAGCCAGTAAACCCAACAAGATGACTCCAGTTTCACCTTGTCAAAGCATACAAACAATTAAACACAGTCACAAGTTTAAATAGGGACTATTTGAGTGTATCCGATTTCGGTCCGCTGAGGCATTTATAGTGGTTTGTAACGTCAACCCTGTGATATTAGCTGCAAGTAATTTAGCTAAGATTCGGATGACATTTTGGGAATGTTTTAGAATAGCAGCCAAGTATCCTCTTGCAGTGATTCATTTTGGAGCGCATCACGAGTCCCTGACTCACAAAATCTGCTGGGGACTCATTAAATTTTGAAAATACTTTATTTTTACATAGTGGGACTCATTGATTTTCTAGGTTCGATGGAAAGGGACTCATAGTTTTCAAAACCAAAATGAAACACTGCTCTTGTGACAACACTGATACCCAATCACTGTGTCGCAATACAAAAAGTTCTTAAATATAAATAAGCAAATATTAAGGGTCATAGTAGAATCAAAGATACTATCCATGGCAGTAAATAAGTTTTTTTACCTGACACACCAACTTGTCATGTGGAAGCCGCAACTCGTAAACTGGCAAGTCTACTGTTAAGTCATCTTCTACTATCAGCTCATGTCTTTCCATCGATGCCTCAGATTGACCAGCATCAGTCAGCCATGCTTGAAGAAGTCGAACCTGTAAGGAAACAAGAAAATAATTCTGGTGTACATACATATGGCGGAAAATAATAAGGGGAAACAACTCGGTTGGTGCTAATTACCAAACACCATTTTAATGCCGTCTTGTCCGGATAGGACACGAACAATGCTCAGTATGACGAAACATCTTTAAAATGCGTCAATGCATTTTGCTACACCGAAAATAAATGAAATGTATTTTTCATTTAAATCATTAAAAATAAATTGTTTGTTTCATATGTATTGTTGTTGCAAAAAGCTCTAGCTAAAGCCCAACATATTAACAAAAATGAAATGAAGAAATCCAACATGGAAGACAGCACTCCAACAGGCCCGGATCCACCGGGGGGGCACAGGGGGCCCGTGCCCCCCCAGTCGGCCTCGGAGTGACCATTTTAAATCACTTAAATGTTAAAATCCTTAAAATATTAGCAATCGATATGGCTATGGATCGATAATTTGTGACAATAACCCTGTATATTACATATTCCGGAAGCGAGGGCAATAAAATGTGC
This sequence comes from Spisula subtruncata, assembly GCA_963678985.1. NCBI lineage: Eukaryota > Metazoa > Mollusca > Bivalvia > Venerida > Mactridae > Spisula > Spisula subtruncata. Next base: position 32,232,069 of record OY787667.1, read on the forward strand.
CCCCTGTTGTGTAATCCCAGGTCCATGTGCCCCCTATTGTGTTATCTCCAGCCAGATGTATGTTTTACAGCGTCTGAATGATGCGGATCAAGGTGTCTGTGCCCCTTGATCAATGTCACTACAGCGCTTGAATTAACATATTAAAAATTTTGACATGAATTTGAAGAAAGTAAATTTATGATATGTTTATTTGTTATAACTGATTATTTAACACTACAATTTTGATAAAATCAAGCCTGTCTGGTTTTCAAAGAAAAACGTTAAAAAAAGGATTTTTGTTCAAAATTGAAAAAAAATCTTCACAAGGGGCACATTTAAATGGTAACTCAAACAATAAATAACAACTCAAAAGTAAAAATCCCGGCCCATCCCCGGGGTGGGGGTGGATGCATCGGACTGGTGCATAATTATATCACTACTGGTCTTCAAAGTGAGTATTATTTACGGGTAGTCTGGAAGATTTCTTCTAAGAATATTGTGTAATTCATATTAGTTTTTGATGTTGTAGCAGTTCAAATTTATACGTTTACTTTTGATTTTAAAAGTGCAGGAAATCGCATGATTTTAATTCAAAAAGTGAAAAATTCGTCGCCGGGAGGGGACACCCCTCCCGCACCCACCCCAACTTAGTCTTCCAAAAATGTCTTGTGCCCCCCCAGTCCGAAATTTCTGGATCCGGGCCTGCTCCAATGCCCACTCACAACCCAAGTCTAGGTTACAGACTTTAGTATATTGAACAGATTAAAATCGGAATAGAAGTAGCGTCTACAAAATGAACAAATAAATGATAAATTCAAGATAACTATGTATGAACAATTAACATCCTGACAAGAACAACTTGCAACTGAGATGAAATCAACTTTATATACACTAAATATACATAAATAGGTCGGTCAGTTGCATGGTTTACAAATGTAGTCTCAAAATCAAAACACTTTACCGCCTGATGTGAATACGTGGATATTCTTGAAAGTCCCGATTTTACATCAAATTGAACATCTAACCTGAAATCACAGCAATATTGAATAAATATATTATACTTACATCAACGACCACCAGCAGTATATGCACCAAGCACAACAAAACCCAAAAGGCGACGTGGAAAATCATGATTGTAAATGTATTGCAAGCACAAATGTTACAGCGATATATAAGCTCTTATTCCGTTCAAGACGAGAATTAGAATGACAGATATCAAGTAAATGTTCGCAGTGCGCTGGGCAATATTATACAGTCACGTGATCATTTGTATTGTGCTTTCGACAAATAAGGGCATTTTTTTCTTCAACACAGAGTCGCTGATGTCATGATATTCACGAGATTATTGTATAATGATACGTTCTCACCAAGACAACACGTGACATTGAACACACCGAAACAGGTGAAGCAATTTGAATAGCCTATTGTGTGACTGTGTTTACACATACCTACAGTATATTTAGATTCTTGGTGAGAATCTCAAAGGTGGGAATAGTTGATATCCGGAACTCTGTGCAAGGTGGTTTTCCCCTTAATTTACATGTAGGTACAAACAAAGCTGGCCTAGTTAGACTGGTTTTGTATTCATATGCAAATACAACTGACCCCCACTCTATTGTCCAGATATGAATATTCAAGCGTGACAAGGATTATAACGGTAAAACTTTATTTGTACCTACAGATTAGTGGAGATCCGGAGTAGGTCTATTTTGATATCACACAGAAAGGCATACACATGAAATAATAAAGTGTTCATAAATATTTTATTATAATTATGATAATTGACCACGTATTGTTTCTTTAACCAGTCCCAGCTCTAGCCAACATTTGTGTCCAATCCATATTTGTAAGCATCAGTATTCAGGCACGGGGCCAGGTACTACACGAGAACACCCGTGTCCTTATGTTCACCAGGAGGATAATTTGTAAAAGCCTAAAATATAACCTGTACTTTTTATTTTTAAAGTGAACATAAATGGTGACACTGTGGTCGAGCGGACAACCCGCTTGGCTACTGATCGAGAGGTCCCTGGTTCGATCCTCGGCCGGTGATTTCTGAAACGGTTTCAGTGTTTCCCACCAAACTAGAGATGAACTGGTTGGCAACCCAGAGGTTGTCTCGCGTCTATCGGTGCTTTACATCGGGCACGTTAAAGAACCAAGGAGTCTGTTCGGAAAGAGCTAGGGCATCGCGCCCGGATTCCTTTATCACACATTCCACTGTCTCTTCTACTTGCTGTCCCTTCAGCAAAAACACAGGACCCCGTCGGAAATAAGTGCTTCCACTTTTATGGGTTATCCTTGACCGAAAGGTTTTAAAAAATAGTTACAAATAACATTAACTGCCGGTACATATGAGAGGAGAGGTCCCGGGTTTAAACCCTGTCTGGACCACTGGTTAATTTCTCTGATACAGAATAACCATCATGATCCACTCCACCAAGGTGTAAATCGGTATCTGTGAGGCGAGTGTCTATTCCTGGGCGCCATAGATCGATGTTGGCTGCCACACCCACAGGAGAGAAATATTCCTATCACCAGGAGATTCGAACCGAGTTCGGTATTTGACTTCTTATCGAGTTGAATATTGAACCTTCTGCTGGTAGAAGATTCAAACCTAGTTCGGTATTCGACTTTTATCAAGTTGAATAGTTGAATATCGAACCCGCTGCTGGCAGAAGATTCGAACCTAGTTCGGTATTCGTCACATTATCAAGTTGACTATCGAACCCGCTGCTGGCAGAAGAATCGAACCCAGTTCGGTATTCGACTTCTTATCGAGCTGAATATCGAACCGGCTGCTGGAAATAGATTTGAACCTAATTCATTCTCTTATCAAGTTGAATATCGAAATCCGCTGATGGCAGCAGATTGGACAGTCACAGTGACACTACATGTGTAGTTCGACATTAGCGAAAGGCTGTCGAAGAACGAACTCACTGCTAGTTCGTTATCGGTGTGCAGCTAGAATTGAATATCGAACTACAAACTTCGAACCCGCTGCCAACTTCTCTGAGCTTTATTGTACTGTAATGCATAGTGTGTACACAGATGTGTTCATAATTATGTTTGGATTACTTCCCTTTGACTGTTAATGTTTGTATGTGCTTATTGAACCTCTTTGGCTTGTTTTTAAAAGTGATGTTTGCACTTTTTTTATAATACTACATGTATGTATATGCATCACAAAAAAAATGAATTCTAGAAAAATTGACAAACCCGCATATACGCCTGTGCATCGTTAAGGTGAAATTTGATCAGCGCTTGCCAATTGTTATGAATAGTGGTCAAACGCGGACAGTTCAGGTGCATAGCTACCTATACGCGAGTACGTGACTGAATCCACATGATTCGGTCAAAACAAAACAAAATACTAGCAAAGTTCTTTCATAGTTCATTTTAATTAGTCCCAGATCATTTGTTTGGACGAAACTATACGCTGCTTGAACGAGAATGGCCATACTGTAGAGGTTGCTGTAGTCTAACGTCTACAAACTCGTCCCTGTACAGCCGCGTAAATGACTTCGTTGTGTTTATTACAAAGCATTGCAGAATCAATCCGGGTCCTAAGGATACTACATTACTGAATAAACTTTCACAGAAGCAAACAACCGACTTCAAACATCACGAAACTGTTGCCAAACATGTACTGTGCATTCTCCCACCGTTCAATCTGATACATGGCATACAGAGGGTACTATCTGTGCGCGCTTCGGGATAGGAAGTGACGGATTCAACCCGTTTGTTTCAACGGAATGTTTCATTCACTGTCCGGTGGGTTGTTATCTTGTACATGTTTAGGTAAAGATAGTGACATAATGGATACTATCACAACAATACGATGACTCTCCATCATATTTATGTCATGCATTATTATCAGTTAACAATACAACCACTTTCTGATACCAGTCATGTTTCTGTATGGTGTTTAGCGATAAAACGACAGGTGCCCAAGCCTATACATTACTCAAAAGACCAATCGAAGAGTGCAAGAATTAACATACTTTATATAGTAATTAATAAACGGAGATTAAATTTCGTTGTCGATCTCGCAGGCGAAGAATGGACAAGGTTCATGGACGGCTTTAAGACCTTGTGTGTTTTGTTTAAAAGGTAAAAATGCGTCATCTGCAGACAAATAAACTTCCAGTTAATATTAGAAAAAACGTTCATTTCTGGTCCTTTTCTTTCGCAAGTCGTAATGTAAAGTAATTCCCAAATTAAGTATGTATTGTTAAAACAATTTAATGTACTAGTATATCTTCGCCCTTCGATCACATTTAGGAGCAGTAGAAATTCCTATATTATGTAAACCCATGAAGATAAGTAGTAACGAAAATGAACGGGTTTACAGCGTAGAACAAGCCGATTTACAACAATAAGGTTAGGTCTACTCGTGTGATGTATTTACTTTAACTTCAAATAATTCAAGGAATATTATATTAATTATAGTATTGAAATGTGTTTATATGTACCGCAAACTTAATTATTATGAAAATTCTTAAACGATTTTCCTAGCGTAGCGAGAATTTGGTAGATTTTTAATCAGATTGCAATAATTCTCATCGATTTCGTGGTAATGACCAACTGATATTCGTATATTTATAAAATGTTTTGGAATACTAGTATAACTAGAACAATGATCAAAGTACTGAAAGTACTGACAGGCTGGCGAACTGCTAAGGAACAATTGCTTTTCAAGTAATATAACATCAATTGGTTTTCTAAGTCGAAAGAGAGGTAAGTGCTGGACTCAACAAAAAAATAAAAAAATAAAATTTTGGACCCGCCGTGATTCGATCGCAGGACCATATCAGAAAATTACTAAGCGACTTGCTCATCCACTCGACCACGATCTCGTTGGAGAATGTTGACCTAAATAATTTAACATAATAAAATCATTGATGCGCGCACTATATCGCGTTCGTAACGCGTAGTAATAATTATCAACGCCTTTAAACACCTTTTCTTTTAATTTCATACAATTTCCTTCCATTTCAAGAAGAAACTAATATATTACAATCGAACAGAATAAATGAAACAAGGAAAGTTGAATGTTCTTATCTTGCAAAACTGATTAACGAGGAGGAACTATTTGCATTGAGTGTATATAGATTCTGTGTTGTCAGTTTCGGGAGTAAATTCATCTTAGTGGATATCATTTTTTAGGATTGTAATAGATCTAAATGGTATGTCTGAGACAAAAAGTCCCAGACCAATTGTGTGAGAGTGACAGAGAATCGGGCCTCTATCGCTAAAAAAAACCCGCACATGACTCAAATTGTTGAAGTTTGTGCGTTGAAACACTGCCAATAACTTTGATGTTATTCATGTTTGAACTGCATGTACAATAGTTATTACATAGCAGGAAATTGCACCTATTCAATATGCCAGTTTATTTTTTTCTACCACGGGAGCCCTCCCAAAACGCCGCAGGTTAAGCCCCCTCCCCTGAAGACAGATTTTTAAAAAATCAGTTCGCAGATATTTAAGTCTGTTCGCACAAGGCAGACTGACTAAGAAAAGGGTAGATAGATAGATATTAAGTTTTCCACAACAAAAGGAGTACAACCCTATATTTAGGTCCACAACCATATAAAAATTATGATCTACATTAAATATGTGACCAATTTCTAACTTCTTGAGTTTTATACATTTAAACATTTTCAATGAATTGGTTGTTTTTAACGTTCAAGTATTGTATGTTCATTTGTCAAGCATAATGGTGATTATATAGCAGGAAATTGCACCAATTCAGTGGGCCTTTTAAAAAAATCGTCCGCGGGAGGGGACACCCCTCCCTGAACCCTCCCCAGGTCGAGCCCCCCCCCTCTGAAAAATCTCTGCATACGCCCCTGTAGTCTGGCGCGAAATCGCCAGCCTAATAAAGATGAAAAAGTTCCAATTTTGCTTATACTTTTTTTTAAAATTATGAATAAGTTTGTCGCTGCATACTTAGCAGAACCATGGAGGTATATGTAATTCCTTGGCAGAACGTAAGTTACAGACATGCGCATTCTAGGGTGGATAACTACGTCGGTACTGTTGGTGATGTCCGCTAAAGGATGAGCGCAAGTTGCTTAGTCGGTTGCAAGTTAGCAGACGGCATTTCTAGCGAATATAATTATAGCATTTCTAACCAACATACGGCATTTCTAGCCAACATACGATATTTCTAACCAACATACGGCATTTCTAGCCAACATACGATATTTCTAACCAACATACGGCATTTCTAGCCAACATACGATATTTCTAACCAACATACGGCATTTCTAGCCAACATACGATATTTCTAACCAACATTCGGCATTTCTAGGCAACATATGGCATTTCTAACCAACATACGGCATTCCTAGCCAACATATGGCATTTCTAGCCAACATATGGCATTTCTAGCCAACATACGGCATTTATAGCCAACATATGGCATTCCTAGCCAACATACGATATTTCTAACCAACATACAGCATTTCTAGGTCACATACGGCATTCCTAAATAGCAGACATTTGAAGCCCAGTAAACAGACAAACAAAGATGGTTGGTACAATAAGCACATGTTCCAGTGGTCGACTGTGGCGAACAATTCTGTTTTTAAAATTAATGTAGTTATTTCCCTTAAGATACATTGTTAGTGTGCCTCAATGGTGTATGTTATACGGGAACATTCATACCACTGATATATGAAGGTGTTTGTATCACAGGTAACAGTATCGTTGAAAAGGAAATTTAAAAAGAATAAATTGAAAAAAATAATTCTCGAAATTTAGGTATATAATACACCTAAATTTCGAGAAAAAATTTTTTTTCAATTTTTTTTTTCAATTTCCTTTTCAACGATACTGTTACCTGTGGTTTGTATGGGAACAAGACACAGCACTGATGTATTGGGATCCATACATTGGTTTAAAGATGAAGAAAACAATACAAATACACACATGGTATGCCTTCCTGACTAGCAGGAATTTTATTATACACAATAGACAAACAGTTTGTCATCAATATAACTTGAACACATCTAGGAAGTTCTATATAAACACCTTGTAATTGTAACAATCAAGGTTGTTGAATTGTATCAGGAATGTAAAAAGCTAGTGGAGCTAGCAACAATTAATCCTAAAGAATATGAGCGCACTATCGTTTACCATAGTATGCAGGCACATTGCAAAAACACGAACAGCTATCCAGTATCATTCTCGTGAAATGCGGTTACGTTTTGGAGAGGATGCCATTCAAAGCTGCTTACTATATACAAAATATAGGGTACAATTGAAGTTTTTTATTACACATTATAATGTAAAAGAATCAATGCATTACACTTAATACCAAAGTTGTGAGTCTAAAAATTGGAACTAAACAATTTGCAATACCTTCCCTTTTAAAGCAAAGGGTTTGAGAAAAATTCTGTCAATGGTTACAGAAATGATGCTTAAGGAAAATGTTATTGCAAGGCAGAAACCATTCCAGCCGACTATGAGCACTGGCCATAGTGCTCTAGTAAGAAAAATGTGAACTTCCAATTGACTATTTTGACAAATAAAAAATGTCTTACTCCAAAAAAGGTCATTATCCAAATACTCTTAACGGTACAAAATCAAATCTAATCAACACGCTACCTGAACAAGGTTGCTGATTGACTTGTTACAAAGATAAGCTCACGGCAACATAGTGAATGTTTTTCACACTTAAATAAAGGCTACTCAGCACGCATAAATTATTTCAAAGCTTGAAGTTTGCCCAACAATAATGAAATATCTGTGCAAAATTATTTATATCAATATTGATAACTAATTGATGGATAGGATTTTATTTTTACTAGTTTGAATTAATAGATGACAGATAAACAATACAGATTCAACAAAAACTCACCTTCAATGCCCTTGTCAATTTGTGAGAGGAGACCAAATTATTATGTATGATCAGTTAGTTGATTAATTTGGAAGTCTGCTGTCACTAAACCTAGAGTTACTTCACTTACGCATGGATAATAAAATAAACATCAATTGAAATGTATATTGAAACAAGAATATAATCTTGAAATTGCTGGCTTAGAATGAGAAGGCTGTAATATAAAATCAATATTTTGAAAAACACGAAAACAAACTGTCAGAAAATTACTCTTTACTTATGGTAAAACAAGCTGGTTCAACTTCAGTTTGGTCAACATGACAAATTACGATCTTCCTGAAAATAGGTTCATAAGAAGCGCCTTGTTTAGCTGATTTTAAATATATATCAGTTTTATAAGGTTGTATGTAGTACTTACAAACTTCTCATTCTAAGCCAGCGAAATGTTCTAAAGATTTCATAAATTTATATGTTACGTCCATCTATTCAAAGAAATCATTTCCATCCAAAATTGCACAGCAGATAAGTACATATGACACAAAAGCCAAAACTTAACGTTATCCTTACTCAACAAACATAGCCACAGTACAGGCGCATAGCTACCCTGATGCCACGGTGAAAAAAAATGAGAAATTATGAATATACAATTGAACACATTGCCAAGCTAAAATAAGCGCTTTCAAAAATGCCCTGAAATTATTTGCCTCAGTGTTTTTTTCTGGTTTTGTCACGATACAGCCATGTAGTTTACTCACGGCCTTATGTCCCAAAGGGAATGTAGAGGATAGGTAGGTAGGTATCTTTACTGGAAACATTGTCAGCTTTCATGGATATTGTTTGACTACCATAGCGTATGTGAGCAGATCTGCGTTTTACTAAACCACAAGGCTTTGGTGAGTGTCGTATAGCTTTTGTTGACAAGATTAACAAGAGGGCCCAAAGGGAGGGCCCTAGGTCGCTCACCTATTGCACATTGGTCTAGGTATAAATACAACTTACATTCTGACCATATTTCATTAAGATTGGATCAAAATGGCGACCTCTGGAGTGTATACAAGGTTTTTCTAAGATTTGACCAAGTGACCTAGTTTTTAACCCAACATGACCCAGTTTCAAACTCTACCTAGATTTAATGGAGAACAACATTCTGGCCAAGTTTCTTAAAGACTGAATCAAAACGGTGTCCTTTGGAGTGTTATTTTCTTTCAAAATAATGATTTATGCAGCATAGCTTTCAACCAAAAATATTGAGATTATAAATGTAATGTCTTGATGATTTTAGTTTTATCATAATGTTTTGTGCTTGGATTGGCTAACATCATTTCACAGCTAACTAATAAATATAGCACTCAAGTGCCGTGCTAAACAATATTTCTTGCACAGGTTTACCATACTTAGGGATCATAGGTTATGTGACAGAAACACGACTCTCAGGACAGCTGATGTAGATGATACAGTACCACACACACACTTGTTGGAAATCCTTGACATGACAAAAATCGTGAAATGTCTTTCTCCAGGAAACAATATCCAGAAATTGATCAGCTTATATATAACATGTTTTCATTATAAACTGTGTACCGGTAAGTATTTTCTAGCACCTTGGTAATTGATCAGCTAGTATATAACATGACCATGTTTTCATTATAAACTGTGTAAGTATTTGCTAGCACCTTGGGAAAAATGCTGCTACTTATAATAAACAAGATAAAATATATTGCAATTATCTTTTTAACCACTCAAAAAATTAATTGTTCTTAATAATAATAGCAGTGTACAAATTGTGATACATTGTGGGTTGTATATAAATTGCGATGCTCTAGATGATAAATTGGGTTTCGTTGTATTTTTGAGTGTACCAAAATATTAATAATACAGGGGTATGGCACCAAATAGGTTATTTACAATGAGGAAAAATAAATTTTATCAAATTTTGATAAATGAACGCAATGGAAGTAGCAGTAACGTTATTCTTAACTAATGTGGAAATGATCCATACATTGATCAATGTTTTAAAATACTGACTTGTGTTATACTTGAAGTAAGGGAATAAAATGTTCAAATACAGATGAAAAATACTTACGTGCCATTTTACGATAAAAAATAATTACACTCATTAACCTTGCACAATAAGCAATGCAAGTTGAAAAACAACATCTGCTCTAAAAGAAAATGTAACGCAGCAACAAAATTCTAACATCCAATAATGTGTCACGGCAACAACTTATCTAAAAGTTAGTAGATTCTAAATGTATTTGCAAAAACAATCAGGGATTTGAATTTTCTACAATAGAAATCATTGATGTAGATTATATACTTGAAAATCAGAACAAGTCTTATGATGTATGATTGACTTAAAAGGGCTTATCTCAGACGATAAAAATCTTAATTTGTTCGACCTTTCCTAGTCTGACAGTGCAATGTATAATCAAATAAATTCAGAGTTCCGTTGTGTGTTTGCAGTGGATAGAACATATTTATTATGAAAACAAGCTTAATGATTTAAAGTCTTAGCAAATAACAATAATGAAGTCACTAAACAAGAGTGCTGATATGCAGAGCATATGGGTTGAATTTTAAAACTTTGCTGAGATGTCAGATTCATTCTTCATTTAATTCGAGGAGCATAATCCACTTCTACAAGATATGCTAATAAATATTTCTACCAAATTTTGTTGAGAATCGAGCCCAGATCTCCCAAATCATCTCAATTAGAGCTAAATCTCATCTCAAATATTGCCGTGGGACGTTTGAATAATTTTCATGGGAGGATAGACTCAAAATTTCCATCAAAAAGAGCAAACAATATTCTTATTTTATTACAGTATATACTAAAGAGTTCAAACTTCAGATTGATCTTAAATTCAAACTTTGATTTGGGAAAATCTCAGTTTGAGAGGAGATTTCTGCTCAAAATGCTTTGGGAGATCAGGGGATAAGGCTCAAGGTAAAGATGGGTTCTACTTTAGCATAATGCCCAATCATGAAGAGGAGTGGCGAGTCTGTTGCGAGTGTAATTAGCATACATCCCCACACCAAAACTCAGTTTAAACATCATTCTGTTGCTGAAATACCACTTTCAAATGGCCATTACTTTGACAATTTTTCAAATATTTTCACCAAATAACTTGCATTTTCTAAATCAGGATTTCCGGAATTTAAGAACCCCTGTAAAAGAGCTGACAATATTTTCTTTCATTGTCCATAATACGACTGGTGGGTGTGTAAAAAAATAGTGTGTCCTATTCATGTAGATTCATGGCTTTCTAGAATTTAGAGCTGGAATTTTCATTTATTTCCTGCATCCACATCAATTATTTGCTAGATTTGCAAAACTTTGATTTTCTAAAACTTAACTCACAATATCCTGATTAACGAGGCAATGACAATAGACGGGTGATCTATTTCAAATGAGATCAATTTTTATGAGCATTTAAGAATAATCTAAAGATGCATTAACTTCTTACATTCAAGTCGAACAAATAATACTGTTGATCAATTTAACGATAAATTTATAGGCTCAACAATATCCATATTCAATTTCAAATAGCATATGTCTCTTTTATAAAAATATTTAAGGATCTGTATTGTATGACGCCATTTCTGTTACATACCATTTTAACACGAAATCTCAAAACTAAAAACATTACAAATTTTCCATACAAGAAATATTTGTTTGGTTGTTAAAAAAATACAAAATACAACAATTTGCCTGAGACTCAGTTTATTATACAAGTTACACATACAAGATTCCACGTAGTCAATGACGACAATAATACAAAAATGACAATATGAATCAGAAAGTAAAACTCAACAAGGGAAACTACCGTATTCATAGAGAATGAAGTTTGAAGAGAAACTATTACAAAAGAGCAAAATAAACCATATAATAATGAGTAGCATTGTTACCATAGCAACGTAGCATGATTGAAAATGCTAAGAATTATATCAAGTTTACACTAGTACAAGCACATAAAATCATCCCATTCTAAACACTGTACAAATTTTTATCCATAATTTCTAACACAGGTCTCAATTCACTAGACACTTGTACAAAGGTTATAACATAATAGTTTATGACAATTGAACCAAGACAAGAAATGTACAGCACGCAATATTATCCAAATGAAAATCAATGGTTACATGTGATATGAATGACGTATGAACTGATGAAGACTGCACCACATTTATACACCTAACATATCAAATACATAGAACCTTAACAATATTCATATATCGACCTATTATATACATATAGTCAGTCACAATAAGGGAGACTATATTCAACATCTCTCATAGGGTTATTCAATTATGGTATACAATCAAGTTCTGAATTTTTATACTTTAATAAATTACATCTGCAAAGGTGTTATACATACAATGTTTAATGTTCTTAGTTGGAGACATACAAATGTCAGTGCCTTTCTCTATGAACAAATGTCTTGTGCATATTTTGGTACTTCTACGAAAGAAACTGACTGGAAAGAAATGGTATCTCTTAGAGCTGACATGAATTAATAAAAATTATCTTCTTTCATGTTTTACTGCTACATTTCTGAGCCTCATCTGAAGCATCTCAAGTACAAAATCTCAGCTCAAATTGAGATTGGTCTCAAATCAGAGTGACATCTGTTCATGCTTTAATAATAAGTTTCTGCTTTGTAAAGTAAATTTTGGTGTTTTAACTTCCCACGGAAATTATCTCAAGACAGCTATGGCAATATGAGATGAGATTTAGCTCCGATTGAGATGAGATTTAGCTCTGATTGAGATGAGATTTAGCTCTGATTAAGATGCTTAGGAGAATGGGGTCTGGTACCTGTCATATATCTTTGCAACATCTTCAAGTAATGTCAACACAATCTTTCCCAAAATCTTTGAAATCAAATGAAAAACTTAATATAGAAAAGAAATACAATTTCAAAGTAGCTATACAAAGTTCATGAATACTTAAACTAAAAACTTCACATATTTTACAGACATATACAATTAGTAAGCTGAAAATATTAACAAAATTAACAAAATAAAGCATTTAAATATATGAATGTTTAAATATGCTTATTCTAACAAATGACTGTAAAATCATATATTTTTTATGCAAATTTTGTTTTTCTGAAATAGTTTGGGAGATTAAATGTTTGCGATTTTTTAGATTTCACAAGGAACTGCTTTAATATTTTTGCTATGTCAAAGTTGAATGTAATTTTTTATGAGCTAGCTTTTCTAATGTAATGAAAATTACTCCATCACAAAAAGTCCTGATTTTACAGTTCACACTCCAGGTACACACTATACATCAATATGAACACTATTTGACTAAAGGACAAGAAGAATGGTCACAAACATACATAATTTGGTACATAATTCACAGTACTGACAGTCACACAAACACAGGACTTCGAAATATTGAACATAGTTTAACGATGATCATTCCAAGCTTACATTTTCAACAATTACAGTATTTGCGAACTTACTAAACGGATGATGAAATTATGGAAACACAGTCAATATTTAACAGATTTCAAGAACAGAACATATATTTATGCAAATTACAATCTATATGGTAACAGAAATATGGTGTATCATTACGTGTTGAAGTCGTAATTGAGAAATATTTCAAAGATCCGACAATAACCAACACGCCCAGTGTACAACCCAGGGCTCGACACTAACACTGGTCCCTGGTCCGAGGCTAGTGAAAATAAAGAAAGACCAGTGAAAGTCTTGAAGGACCAGTAGCTGTTTAATGTATAAATTTTACGTTTCTTTGCTGGGGGACCAGTGACTAAAAATAGTTAGTGTCAAGCCCTGTATTTTTACACAAGTGATAAGTGGGATATGGTCAAACCCTTGTACACTGATAAGTGAAGGGTTCATGCAATGAATCGTACATAATGGCATGCATAAGTATGTCTATCAATCATTGCACACAAACAACTTGTTGGGGATGTATAGCCAGCTAAGATAGTGTAACATTCACAATTTCTCATTAAAATAGCATATCACCAAAGGACATGGGGTAACAAATGCAAGGCTCAATGGATATTTGTCAAATGGAATTGTGGTATATAAACACACAATGCAATTAACAGGGTGAACAATATCTATACGGAATGGTTACTGTAACGCATTACAAACTTTGTGCAATTTTTACCTTATCATATTTTCACATACATGTATCAGTATTACAACAAATTCTTCCTACTTAAAGTCATTGTAAAGGCATCCACAGCACATGAAGTAATTTCAACGATCCTGACAACTTGACAAGGCATGGGAGTCATTTCTAGGGTTGTCCACCATCAGTTTTGTAGTTATTCCAGTTTTCAGGTTGGAAAGAAAAAATGCACTTTGACAGTTTTCTCACATTTCACACATTCATACTGATCACTGTCACTGTACATTTATTTAATTCATTCCTCAACATGACTGATACCTTCTGATAACATTATAATGTTTTTATTTCAAATGTTGTCAGTCAAATATATATAACAAAGTGTTTCACTATGCTGTGCACGAAGAATGTCCTGGCTTAGAACTTAGAACTTATGTTGATACATAAGGTTAAAGTCGCAGGCATTATTTCCATAGTGACAAGTCACGAAGGATCAGTTAGCGATGAAGAGTGTAAACCAGTCCCATGTTCACAATATGTAATCCAGTTCACTGATCCAGTCCAGTTTTCACATTATGTGAACCAGTCCAATGCTCACACTATATGAACCAGCCCAGCATTCACAATATTCTCTCATCATTCCTTATCTTTCTCACCATTTACTTCAACATCAACCTTCTTACCATCAGAGTCAAACTGCTGAAACATAAGAACCGATAAAAATAGCACCTACAAAGGCTTTTGACATAAATAATTTGACATAATTAGAAAATTGAGCGTCTCTCATAAAGTTCCTGACAGTGTATACACGTATGCTTCAGGGTGGACATATCAACACAAATTTTGGCTAAGAATGCAAAGAAATTATGTAAAAACACAGTTTAAAACAATCTGAAGTGCTCTATTTTATATTCTTTGACATATTTTAACAAGACTTCCTTGACAGTAAAGCCAAGATTAAGTACTATCCACGCAACTGGAGATTTTTCTACAAATAATAACAGTTTTTCCCAAAACTGACTCAACTGCCTGTATCAGAGGCAAGCAGACAATTTTTTTACAAAAAAAATTTCGGACAGAATTCCAGGTTTCTCAGATGACATTGTATTATTGCAAATCTCATGTACCTTGAATATTTCAATACTATGCTCTTCCTGGCAATGATGGCAAAGGTCCCACGCCGTCTTAAACATCACATCACATACAGCACATAATAACGTTCTTTCTGGTTCTGATTTAATAGCTATGGAAACAAGACAAGAAACAACTATAACATCAACAATTCAACATAAATACTACTATTACTATAAGTTAAGTTAAGGGCTCTTTTCAGCTGTTAGGCCGCTCAAGCACCCTTTGACATTTCAACTTTCCTGGTCATTGGGCTACATTGAAAACCTACACTCGTGTCTCCCTGGGGAGACTATTTCTCTCCTGTGGTGTGGCAGCCAACATCGATCTGCGCCGCCCAGGAATAGACACTGCCCTCAAAGGTACTATTTTACACCAAGGTGGAGTGGAGTTGTGGGTCTTGCTCACAGAAATTAACCAGTGGTCCAGAGGGGGATCGAACCCGGGACCTCTCGATCCCGAAGCGCACGCCCTACCTCTAGGCCACCGCTCCCCATAGAGTGAACTGGCACTGTTCAATTCGGTTTGTTATCTTAATTATTAAATTAATAACAACAAGTAATTAGGAATTGCAAGCAATATAGAACTCCCCCACCTGGTTTTCAGGTTGTCAATGTTTCTGTTGCCATGGTAACCACATTTTTTGTCGGAATCCGAAAAAATAGACATCCATGATCTCCTTATTTGTCCCTATCCACATACCAAGTTTCATAAACCTAGCTTTAAAACTGTTTTTTGAGTTATGACTGGATGCAGATTTTCTTTACAGACTGACTGACCGATGGCATACCCATAGTCCCCATGTGGTTGAAAACTGGTAGGGTACAGATATCATCTCCGCTATGACCAGGATTCGAACATTAATAGAAAAGTTTACCTTTTTCTGATTCTTGTATAGCTAATTGATGGCATTTACACTGTATCTTCAATTCACATTTAGCTTTTTTATGTTGAACAAATGTAGCCAAGCTGCTGTGTAGTGATTTACAATTTCCACAAATCAAGATATCATTGCCAGCTAAAACAAAAGACAAACCATGTTAGTACTACAACCAGACAAATATGAGTGATACAGTAAAATCATTAATTTTCGTGGGGGGTAAAATTTCATGGCTTGCCTCAACCACAAATTTTAATCACATCTAACGTTAATTTTAATTTTATCATCTGAAATGCAAAATCCGTGAATTTTTACGTCCCATTGAAATGGTCTTGTCAACCAAAACCACGAAATTTCGTCCCATCGAAATTAAATGATTTTACAGTACAGATAATGTGCCCTAGGAACACTGAGCGCAAATCAGCCATGAAATCATAAGAATTGTGTAACTTCTATATTTCCACTTAAAAATGTAGACCAAAACATGGCACTGCCTTTTAAAAAGGTTTAAATCTAAAACTATAGAAAGTATATGCATGAATATGTTACAAGACAACCAAACGCTAACAAGAATTGCTCGTAAATCATGTATGCCCACATGACAGCCTAATTATTGAAATGGTAAAGTTCACAGTGACCTTCGACCTAAAAACTTGTAGGGGTCATCTACTGTTGCAGGTCAACCTCCATGTAAAGTTTGAAGATCCTAGGGCAAAGCGTTCTTGTGTTATTAAACAGAAACCATTTTGTTCTACCGACAGACTGACCGACCAATATTATGCAAAGCAATAAAAATTATGCACAGCAATAAACCCCCTCATCAAAAATGGGGGTCATCATAAAACATACTTGATATTGTGGTCTTTTTTAGTGCTTTTCCTGTTGGTCTTGATAATGTGATAGATGTGCTGGAGGCTTCGATGGTCGCATCCTTCAAGTGGGAACCTAGAGAAACCAGATTACGTCCACCGGGTCCTGTAGCTGCGTTAGTATCATGTTCTATTTTTATTTTTTTCTGGACCGGAGTGTCTTTATTATTGGCATTATTCCTGTACAAATATAAATAGGATACACATGTATATATAACATGAAGTGAATGGATGTCTGTATTGTTAGTGACAATAAACACGGTATGAATCGTGTTACACTGCTTCTCAGTTCCGTCAATCGTGCTGTTTTCATATGGCTCTGACGGAACTCGAAACTGATGTAACACTCGGACGGAACTCAAATGTCATGTATCCTGAGTTCCGTCAGAGCGTTACGTCGGTTTTCAGTTCCATCAGAGCCATATGAAAACAGAATGATTCTCTGACGGAACTGAAAAGCAGTGTAACACGATTCACACCGTGATAAATCAATTATTATTCCAAGACATCCAGAAACTGACATTGACAGACAAGTCTTGGTAAAATTAAGACCAGAATCAGTTAGAATTCCAGGTAACCTTTTACATTTTTGTCAGCTTATTTCCGTTTTGGTCAGATATTTTTTCATACGTGATATTTCTCAGAATTTGAAATCATGTCTTTATATACAAGTTTTGAGCAGATTTTTTCTGTATGACATTTTTTAGCCATAGTCAGTCTGTGTGGTGCTGTTTTGGTCAGATGTATGACATTTCTTTACTTACAATTACATTAAGTTGGAAAATAATCTAAAAATGATTAAAAAATCTGACAGAATAATTATGTAAAACAATTACATTATAAGTTTTTAACACACATATTGACACCAGACTTACATAGGTGTGGGCCCTCTCTTGTTTCCCTTTTTGGGTTCTGAGGCAATGTTTATATCTGTAATATAGATAGAATTGTACACAATTGTAATTAAATTGGTATTCATGACAAAAGTAAATACAAATACTTCACAATTGTAAAACCTAAAATATATGAGATGACTGAAAGAATCCAGACAGAATTTCAGTATTTTATGTAACAACATATTGATTTATTATCAGAGCTACAATAAAATTCATCATCAATTCAATGCATTTCTTGTCAGATGCCATATTACAATTTACAAATATACAGCTATTACAGGACTTCAAGAACATGGTGGGAGGCACTAAGTTCAAAGAATCCAGACAAAGAATTTCAGAATTTTATTTTTCTGCAATTTGATTTATTCTCAGAGCTACAATGAAATTCATCATCAATTCATTGGATCCTTTGTTGATGCCATATAACATATATACAGAAAGCTGTAACTAAAGGACTTTCAAGTACAAGCGGGTGGGTGGAAGGTATTGGGTTCTATGAATGTTGACTGAATTTTTAATTTCAGAATTTTATGTAACAGCATACAGATTTTTTCTCAGAGCTACAATGAATTCATCATCAATTAGATTTTTATTACTTATTGTAATGTAATGCAGGATTTTAAACAGAAGGGAGTTGGGTGAAAGGTGCTTGTTTCAAAGAGTCCTGACTGAATTTTCATTTCAGAATTTTATGTAACAGAATTATAATGATTATACTCAGAGCTACAATGAATTCATCATCAATTAGATTCTTAACATGTTATTATCTATTTAGAAATGTGTCATTCATATAATGCAGGATTTTAAAAAGAAGGGAGTTTGGTAAAATATCTTCAGTTCAATGAATCCTGACTTGACAATTTCAGAATTTTATGTATCAGCATACTGATTTATTCTCAGAGCTACAATGAATTCATCATAAATTGGATTCATTTTAATGTCTTTTTACAAATGCATTAATAGATACAACACAGGATTGTTAGAAGAAGATAGTAGCATGAAAGGTGCTCAGTTCAATGAATCCTGACTAAACAATTTCAGAAGTTTATTTATCACATAACCTGCGGTCTGGGAGGGCATTAAAGCCGTGCCGGAAATATCGTAATGCACTCCAAGCCCATTCATTAAACATTTAAATGCTAAATTTTGAATGAAACCTATGTAGTGTACATCAGCGTTTTAACCTTTAACGAGCGTTCTCTAAGGTTATATGATAAATAGAATTTTATATTCGTGCCAATTACATACAAGTTTTATTAAACTCGTTGACTAAAACAATATGACACTCAGCAAAGCCTTGTGTCATATGGTTATATCCACTCGTTTAATAAACCTCGTATGTAATTTGAGCACTCATGCAAAATCCTCTATGTAACAGCATACTGATAAGTGATTATACTAAGAGCTACAATGAATTCATCTTAAATTGGATTCACTTTTAATGTTTTTTTTTTTTTACAAACAAACAAATTGCAAAACAGTAAAACTTAAAAGTAAAACTGAATGGATGGGGGGGGGGGGGGGGGGGCTCAGTTCAAGAAATCCAGAAAGATTTTTCATTTTAGAATTTTATGTAACAGCATACTGATTTATTCTCAGAGCTACAATGCAATGGATTGTTTTTTGATGCTATATTACATATGTACAGCTACTGCAGGACTTTCAGTAGGAGGAGTGGGGTAAAAGGTACTAGGTTCAATGAATCCTTGCTGAATTTTCATTTCAGAATTTTATTTAACAGCATACTGATTTATTCTCAGAGCTACAATGAATTCATCATAAATGTCCCTTTTCAAATGAACCAATTGTTATATTAAATGCAGGATTTTTGTAGGTAAGATGGATGAAAGGTACTTTGTTCAATAAAGCCTGATCAAATTTTCATTTCAGAATTTTATGTTACAGCATACTGATTTATACTCAGAGCTACAATGAATTCATCATAAATAGGATTTTTATCATATCATTTTAGAAATGCGTTATCTATATAATGCAGGATTTTAAGAATAAGGGAGTTGGGTAAAATATCTTCAGTTTAAAGAATCCTGATTAACAAAATTTCAGAATTTTATGTAACAGCATACAGATTATACTCAGAGCTACAATGAATTCATCATAAATAGGATTCCTTTTAAAGCTTTTAAAGTCATATTACAAAAGAATAAATTGTAGGATAGTAAAGGACTTAAAAGTACAAGTGGTTGGGGCGGGAGACCCAGTTTAATGAATCCTGAAAGAATTATCATTTCAGAATTTTATGTAACAGCATACTGATTTATTCTCAGAGCTACAATGAATTCATCATTAATTGCATTTTGAAGTCTTTTTACAAAGGTATTTAAATTCATTATTATTAATATAATGCAGGATTTTTAGAAGAAGGGAGTTGGTGAAAGGTGCTCAGTTCAAAGAATCCTGACTAACAATTTCAGAATTTTATGTAACAGCATACTGATTTATACTCAGAGCTACAATGAATTCATCATAAATAGGATTTTTACCATGTCTTTTTAGAAATGTGTTATTCATATAATGCAGGAGTTTAAAAAAGGGAGTTGGGTAAAATATCTTCAGTTTAAAGAATCCTGATTAACAATTTCAGAATTTTATGTAACAGCATACAGATTTATTCTCAGAGCTACAATGAATTCATCATAAATTGGATTCGTAGAATGAAATTCAAACACAAAAAAATATTTTATTTATATGAATATGTGAGTGACTTACCCAGAGTTTGTCCAGCATATGTTTTACCATCCTCTGACATTGCTGCTCTCTTTGCTTCTTCATGTGTACCATACTGTACAAATGCATAACCTTTATGCATTGATATACCTGTTACCATACCATATCTAGAACAATGAAAACATTTTATGCAGCGTTTCAACTGGGTAAAAAATACTACAAAATATTATTACCACCACTACTTCGAGGAAATGTGCACCCAAAGTGTAAACTCAAATTTAATATGACATGCCACAACTGGGAATCAAAGTGAAACTGGATCGCAGGGTTTCAAACCCAGTGCACCTACGACTGGGCTACGGCCACAGTAGACTCAGATTCCAATAATAGGGTTCTATTTACTAAAAATCAACAAAATCAAAAAAGTTTCTTAATGCCAAGCATAGCTTTAATATGCCAGTCCGCTTTCAGCTGAATATGGCAGGCATATGTGTGCCTCCACCTAGATTTTAACCCTAGTCACCGGATTAGGCTCAAAGCGTGCTAACCACTGATCTACAAAGGCCACATTTTGTCCGATGTATTTCAAGAAGAAGTTTTAAAGTTCAAACAGATATGTTAACTAAGAACATAATAGAAGCTTGATCCAGTATTAAAACATGGACTGTCACTGGTCGAGGAACAATAGTACAGAACAACTAGCCTAACACCACATTGGTTGTTTCAACATATTATTTTACAAACCTTCTAAATATAGCTTCTACATCTTCTTTCTTCATTGCAATAGTGTTTAAATTTCCTACAAATATTCTACAATGTGCTCCACGTGGATCGTTGGTGACATTAGAAGCTGGGGGGCCACCCCCTAAATTGGGTCCCATGTTAGGACCATTGGGCCCCATGTTAGGACCATTGGGTCCCATGTTAGGACCATTGGGTCCCATGTTGGGACCATTGGGTCCCATGTTGGGACCATTGAGTCCCATGTTGGGCCCAGGTCCGGGTCCTGGAGGTCCCTGGGGTCGTAGAGGACCTGAAACATAATGTATTATACTATACTATAACAGCACCCATTGAATACTATGTTTAAGTAATGATTCTGTAAACAACTGAGATATCAATCCAATCTATATTTTGTTTGTCTCAGTGATTATTTTTAAGAATTTAAGTATAATTATGACTGAACTTAAATGACATAAGGAAGAACACTGGTACTACTTCGACAAGTTTACAAGTATGTGACTTTTTGTTACATTTAAAATAGCACTCCATCCTTTTATAAAAGTATAAATTATAGACTGATAAAGACATCTTAAAACTATTCTTGGTTTGATTCTTTGAACATAACTTTTGAATCAATTAAATTATTAATGAATGATCACAAAATATTAAAATGATACTTACGGTTACCCATCGGTCCCATGCCATGAGGTGGTCCAGCATGTGAATGGGGTCCTGGACCTGGTGGTCTCATGCCTGGACCTGGTGGTCTCATACCTGGCCCTGGTGGCCCTCCTGGACCAGGTGGACGATTTGGACCTGGGTGGCCATGGGGCCCTCCTGGACGTGGCATTGGTCGAGGACCTCTCATGTTCTGAAATGAGCATTAGGATCAATAAGAATATATAATAACATTCATGTAACGAAAATAATAGTACACATACGCTGAACAATTATGAATTATTTATAACTAGCATTCCTACGTGTGCTGCATTCGATAAATGCTTATAAATACCACCGGAGGCAGTATCCATAATAACTAGCCAAGTCTATGATAGTATCAGTGGCCATGAAAGGCAAGATTCTGTCAAAATATTGGATAGTGTTGAAAACATTAGGGTGTTCAGTATTCTACCACGTTAAGGGGTTCTATCGAGGCCTATGCCCAATCCTTAAAACATTAAAGAAGTTGCAAGTCGACTAAGGGTCATAACCACACACCCATGTACCTAACTAGGTTTCAAACATTGTTAAAAGTCTTTAACTTTATACAGAAAAGATAATTCTTTCAAATGCATTCAATCCCCGGAATTGTAGAACCCATGAATGTTAAAAAATGACAGCGATCCAGTTTACTGTAGTGTTTTAGTAGCGCTACACAACAGGAACACTTTTCCCAATAAAGTTATAGTATATGGTCACTCAGCAGCAATGGGATTCAAACCCACAGCTCTCCAACGCGACTTATGGTAAATGCACTAGTCATTTGAAACCCCAGCACGGTGATAGCAGTGCAGTTGAAGGTTTTTACCTTTCCACCGCAAAATAGTGGGGACTATCCGACATGTAGCCGTAAATAATATTTCGCAGGTTTAGTCCTGTGATTTATGTCAAACGAAAGTCACAACATTATACCACTGGCACAGATGTTGTGTCACATTAGCATTAGCTTGTGTTCATTGTTTTGATGCTATTTTGTAAAGGGGCCGCATATTTGTCCAAGAGTGTCGCGATCATGATCAGGGACTGGTATTCTTGTTCAACCCGCTTTGAAAGCATGAACCTAAGTTTATATCAATTCGCAATTCATAATGGAGCAAAAATAACGCCCTATTATTACCATCATCATTAACCCGAACGTTCAGGCTGTATCACAAAATGCCGACAAAAATCTGGCACGGGAGACCTTTTCCCGGTCTTTTAGTTGGCCGCTCACACACTTATTACAGGCATAAACACGGGATGCAGAATGCGACAGGTGGGCACCACTGTGTAAAAACCAAAGCAAGTGTATATCCTCGGCTTCAATCTAAATTAACACCAATATTTTGATATAAATCGCATGCACATGTGTATTTAAAGTAGTTGATTTTAGTACCACACTAGATGGCGCACTTACAACTTCCGGTTATTGTGGTTTTCTAAGTAATACGAATCAGAAATCTGCTAAAAAACGAAAATAATATTTTTTTTGCGATACACTGTAAAAACGATGCTATTTCATCGATAACACGATAATATATTGCATTAATTTCAGGTATTGACGAAATAAATTAGATATTATGATTATTCATACGTTAATAAATTTATTTCTAACCTTTAAATAACCCTCTGGGACCATTTAGAGGTTTTGGCTAGTTCTGACGTCAGTGACGTTTTCACGGTTTTGACGTTTTTCTGTGACAGTAGATTTTCTATTACTGTATAAATAAAAAGTTTTTGCTTTTTTATATTTTTTTCCTTCTTAAGAAAAATATCAACTTTTTGTTTTGTTTTCCCTTTTCTTCTTCTTCTTCTTCTTCTTCTTCCTTTTACAGGACAGGAATCCATCAACTCGATTGTACTAAGTCCCCGGTGGGGTAGCTAGATATATGTACATCTAAAAACGTTCCAGTATTTACAAATAAAACTATAGATATCTACAGACCCTTATCAATGATACAACCATGAAGTTTAAAATAACTGTTAGTGCAGTCCGATAGAATTTGTTATAAAAAGGCATTTTTGATATACAAATTACTAAATAATAATTGCCCACACTACTTTAATTCGAAATTCATATTTTCTCAAAACTACCAGCGCTCAGATCGTCAACTTAGATCTTCTGAAAACTGTGAACTCAGAGTTGCTAAACCACAACTAGAATTTTACTGCAAGTCCTTAAATTATTCAGGGCCTGTAATTTGGAATGCCATCCCAAAACAAGTCCGCACTTCCAACACACTTCAACAGTTCAAAAGGTCCTGTTTGCAGTGGTTTTACACAGGACTCACAACATGATATAATATTTAGATATTACACACTACAAAATTACATCCATACACTACATTGTTATTTTGGATACCATTATCATAATGCTGAACATTGCGTTTGTATTGGGATTGTTTCTTGATTATATATTGACTAGTTCTGTTATATTTTATCTTCTGTTCATGTGCATTACGTATTTCTGTAAATTGCTGTGTATATATTTCATGTTGATGTGGACCATATTGAAAATTGTTCTCAAACCAAATATGTAATCCACTATAAATAAAGTCGTTATTATTATTATTATTATTATTATTATTATTATAGCACTGAAGGTAGATTCTAATTGCAAATTAACAGAAACTATATGAGTGATTTTCAGAAACGTAACCATAAACTGAATTACTGAAAAAAGTCCTTCGAAATATGATGAGGCATAAGCACTGCGGTATAACGTACACCGGATATTGCTCGTAAAGTGAGTAATATTATCAATTTTAAGGACATGAAATGGAGACCAGGGTGAGTTTAGAGACGAAATTTTCCAAATTACTGACTTCTTATGCATATCCCAATTGAGTTTTAACTTCTTCGGGCATTTTGGTAACTTTATAGCACACTATCTTATATCAGATATTCACAGAAAGGTTAAAATGAACCAGCATTATGCCGTTACTCACTCGCAAATATTGACAGCAGGACTTTACAAGCTTCTGGAACGGCTGTAATACCAAATTGTAGATATTTTGAACTGGCCATTTTGTTTATATTGAACTCCAAAATGTTGTGACAAAATTTCATAAATATTGTTCGAAAAACGACTAAGATACACCCCAAAACAGATATGTGTGCGTGTACGGAGTATTGCTGTTTGGTGTACGGAGTATTGCACATAAGCTCAACGTTAGTATACGGAGAGTATGGCATAATAAAATGAGTAAAAAAGTATGTAAATGGGCAGTTTTATCGTATTATTACGTCTGCTCACAAATATGGTCATGCTTTATAGGTTATACGATACAATAAGAATATTCTTAAATGATTATGTTAAAATATTTCAACCGTCAGGCAGATGAATGAGATTAACAATATAGAATGCTGAATTTTATGCATTAAGTGTTCTTGTGAGTAATACAAATGTGATATTTAGCTTGGATATATGC
This sequence comes from Spisula subtruncata, assembly GCA_963678985.1. NCBI lineage: Eukaryota > Metazoa > Mollusca > Bivalvia > Venerida > Mactridae > Spisula > Spisula subtruncata. Next base: position 32,257,326 of record OY787667.1, read on the forward strand.
AATTCTTTGAGAGTCATATTTATGGTCAAATGGCAAATAAGGGCATTCATATCCATATATACAAAATGTACACACCAAGGTTTATTTTATAATCTCTCAACTATTTCAGATACTGTAATGGGGTTCCTTTGCTATGATTTACGTTCAACGTTGCTAATTCAAAGTATTGGACATTGTAGTAGTTTTGTGTTTGTCAAATGCAATTGCTCAGCAATGACTCTTTACTGTATGTGAAATACACGGTTACTAATAGAAGTTTCCGTTAAAATTCAGGGAGGACTTGGAGCTAGGATTATCTTGTTACATTAATTGCTTCATGCAGTCTATACAATCCAATCTAATAGGTACATATATATATACATAATATAAGTTATTTTTTTATAAAATAACGCTGTTTATACCTTGTATTTATTCGATTTGAGTGACAAATAGTCACTGCAAGTAAAAGCAATACTCTGTACACCAAACAGCAATACTCCGTACACCAGAGAGCAACTATATAGCAATACTATGTACACTAACACCTGCATTTATTCTCGCAATGCATCGTCATTTTCGATTAGTTTCGGATACTACATTTGCAATATAATCTTTGTAACAAAAATGACAATTCGCTCGATTCAAGTTGAGTATTTTAACGAAAAATATAAACAAAAACATCTTATTTCGACAGATCGAGCTTACTTTCTGCGTGAGTAACGATACGAGTTTGGTCTTTTAATCACCCTTTAAAGAAATTCCTGGCAATTTACCGGTTGCACAGACTAGGAAAATTTATGGAGAAGATATATTTGTATAAAATGTACATGAAAACACTCAGAAAAACTAACAATCATCTCTGAACTTACCCTTTTCAACACTAGAATGTCGCGAAAATTGATAATATTACTCATCTTGCTAGCAATATCCGGTGTACGTTATACCGCAGTGATAAGGCAAAATCCAAGATATTGGACGCCATGAAAGCAAATATCTAAAATACAGTATTTTAGGTATTTGATGAAAGTAAAACCACATAAAGAATTGCTCAAATATATAATACAGAGTTGAAATATGATATTTCAGACTTTTTTGGTAATTTGACATTGAAATGACCTTGACCTCAATATGGTGCTAATATTAGTTGTCAAATTTATGCACACTTTGTAATGCATATAAATATTATTATTTTCCTTTTTGAAACTACCTGTCCTCATATGAACAATGCGGTTCTTTTGGTAGGCCTAGTTCGGCAATATTTACGGCGACCATCTTGGACGTCATCTGGGATTTTACCCAAACGCATCATCAAGTTTGGTTGGAATTTTTGTTCTGAAGTTCCTAAATTTAAAAGATTCATACATCACATTGGTGCATAAATACTTTCTGTTGCAATTAGTTCTAGGTTAGACCTACGTGTATTTTCTTACCCTTTGTCCCTGACCAGCAAATTGATAGTTTAGCGACGGAGGTTCAGTATCACGCAAGCATGTCTGCGTAAAAATGCGACTGATAGTTGTGAGTTAATTTCGCGTAAAATGGTAACGGTGGTAGAATGTACATGTATAATCCCCAAAAAGTTCACAAACCAATGGCAGCCAAATAGTCAGAAATGGTTAAGGTCACAATGACCTTGAACTTTGACCTACTGACCTCAAAATCAAAAGGGCCATCTATTGATGCAAGGACAAATCGTTCTTCGACTTGAGTCATTGAATGGAAACCATTACGTTTGGTCTACCAACAGGCAGGCGGACAGGCAACAAGTTATTGGTAAGGTATTCATTTTTTTCTAGATGTTTAGAGTAAGTACCATTTTATAATTGTTTTTACTAAAGGTGAAATTAAAAGTCCTGGTAACTACTGATTAACACTAATAAAGTTTTTACTCCGATTAAGTTCCATAGTGTACGATGAACAAAGTATAGAAGACAAAGTGTGTTTTAGTTGAATAACAAGCTGGGTTTAGAAAACAATATATGGTACCACGGACCACATTTATTCATTGAATAATTTATTGTTCTATATACGTAATTGCTTCCAATTTGGATGCTAAATGTGTTGTGGTTATTCATAGTATGTAAAATATGGCTAAATCTCTTGCGAAAGTTAATAGCAGTATTCCTGAATTGTTAGCTAAGTCATATGTTGGTGTCCGTCATTGCTTTTTTCATTGTTTTTGAACGGTTTCCTATCTTCTGAAGAAGAAGAAGATTTGAATGTTTCCAGTTACATGCATGTATTTCCCTGTAGCATTCGTCTTCTACAGAAGGTTTGTTTGTGGTACATGTATGAGCAATTGATGTATCCGCCTTGATACTAGTCAATTGGTAGCAAACGTCTACGTATTTGGATAACCCCTGGTAGGCCTATTTGTCGAAACAATGTGCCGAAAATCTCATTGATTTAGTAAAATGTATGAAAGACAAAATATAATGTAGGAGTCGCTTCCTTACTATAAATCAAATCTTTAATGTTTACAATTCGTCATTTTGTCAACAGACCTTGTGAACTTCAAACTCATGACTAGGCGTTCGAGATCTTGGCTGTAGTTTGTTTTCTTCCTTCTTATGGTCTTTCACACAGCTCTGCTTTAAAACGAATCTCCAAATGCTCCATTCTGTATATAGGTTAATAAAATTTATTGCGTTTTGCAAACATCCGCTTTAATTTATTAGCCCATCACCTTCCGTTCCTGAGGTTGACACTCTCTTGGCAGAAAACCACCGGATTAACACATGTGTTCTAATCTTCATTTTAGTACAGTCGATGGTTGCTTGCAGAACAGTTACGCAAGTACAGTCTTGTTGACAACTATTGAGATAGCGATAAACTCATAAGAAACTTGTAGATGGAAATGGCTATTCGTAAATATTTTATATGAATATAACACGCACAACAATAAAACAGTAACAAAAGAAACAATCTTAAGAGATCAAAACTAAATTAACGTTACTTCCTACTCAGTTAATATTTCATGTTATTAGTAGTCAATATTCAGTATGGGCCTAACTAAGGGGACCAGGTGTAAGCAAGTGTACTCTTCTGTAGTGCAGATGCTATATATATACTTGGGATGCTCGTTTGATCCTCAAAAGCAGTAACTGTTCATATCAGTTGATAAGCATCTACTAGTATATAGGGTTGTTTACAAATCGCTGGCTTAGAATGAGAAGGTAGCTTACGACATTATAAGACAATTGCATATTTGGAATCTACACCATAATGCACTTCTTATATGCCTATTTGCATGAAAATCGGAACTTGTCATGTTGACGTACCAAACTGAAGTTGAAAGAGCTTGTTTTAGCATAAGTAGAGAGTGATTGTCAGATAGTTTTTCTTGTGCTTTTTTTCAAAATACTGATTTTGTAGTTACGACCTTCTCATTCCAAGCCAGCGAAATGTCTTAAATTATTTAAACTTAAAATAAATGGGAATAGTCTCATGCTGTTAAAAGTAAAATTGTTTCAAACTGCATTCATTGTTGCGAATTACAGTTTTACCGTGTCTTTCATATAAAACCTAACACATACATAGCTGCGAAAAAGGTTATGTTAAAAAAAAACTGATGTGGTTTTCGCGTGAAAATATTAAATGTATTTTGAAGATACATGATCACTTCATTTAATACATCATTCAAAAATATCAAATAGAACCCTTCAAGTGCATTAGTTTATGTCAATGATGCCAAATATATTGACTCTAATAGTTTTTCATGCAATATGTCATGAATTGTCTATTTTCCAGTGGTGATACTCGTGGCTATTATAGTCATTGGTTGTAAGCACAAAGCGTATGCTTTACACTTTATTGTTTTGCTTCATATTCAATGAAAAGTTACAAAAAATAAAATACTCATTGCGCATCACATAGTATGTCTTTCCTGTAACATGCACGTCCCTAATGTAACACCATCTGTTAAGTTTACTATATGTTGCTTTACCAGTGACTTTGATGAACAAAGGCTATATTTTATACCAATAGATCTTAACAGACACAACACAAAAGTTTCTATAACGAACTGGTTAGAATTAAAGAGATCACGATAACTTCATTACGATTAAAATGCATATTTTCAAAAACGTTTCTCCAAAATGCCATATGTTTTTAACTGTTTCGTGTTTATTAAATACAAATGCACTTTTATGTTATATAAGTCGAGTTCTTTTCAAATAACAAGAACATTGCTACCTTTGTATATAAGTGTTAGATATATATTGCATGATACAAATGCGTTACAGGAAGGACATTTCAACAAACCAAGTCAAACAAATTACAGCATCCTTATAAAATATGAATTATTTGATGTGGAATTTGTGTGCCATAGAATAGGTTATACGTCAATACATCATTTAAGCAAGAAAAATATTAAATATAATACTTTTTTTAAAGGAAAAATCTTCGAGCTCAAATGTTGCAAAAATAAATATTGACTCATACATAAGTATGTGGTAGAAGTATTCAGGCATGTACAAAATGTATACTAAATGGACAAAAGTTTTGTCCGGTATGGATTTCCATAATATCTTTTAAACGCGTAAACTCGTTAATGTACCATCAGAACTGGTTAAGACTTTAAAAATCAGCTTACATCGAATGCATATGAATGTCCATTTTCCATCGATACCAAATATATGAGTATGTGATGTAAAACAAAAAAGATATTGTACTTTTTGCAGACCGGACAAGACTTTTGTCCATAAGTAGACCGGACTTTTGTCCATAAGTATATGTTTTATGCGTATAGCAACATGAACGGATTCAGCAAACTTGTCAGGGTCATGTATATTTGTACACCGTCATGTTCTTGACATGCCATGTTTCGTTTTATTTGTTATTGCATGTTATTGCATGTTTACAAAATGTATATTCTATTCCCGCTTGGAAGATGGGTATGAAAGAATCAATCTTGAGATCAACGGAGTAACGGTTTACATGTTCGTTACTATGTGAAGTATCATTAAAACGTTTTTAACTTGTTTACTTTTTCTTAAATACAATGCATATATCAAACTTTATGTTTCTGTTTCTGGTTGGATTTGTTAGACAAAAATGCAAATGTGCCTATATAACCTAGTGTATAACAACATAAACTGAGTACAGATTCAACAAACAGTATAAATAGGAATGCTATATATGAGTAAGACTCCATCATGTAGCCTATAAACTTGGGATTAGCAGCAAGTCCACACCCTACAGAGATCATGATCATAGCAGACACACAGCCCGTGACGTCACATACATGTTCCTCAGTCCAAGAGATCACAGCAGGCATAATGAGCACCATGAAGAAACCCGACATTGGCATGAATATCCATACCAGTGCATGAATCTTATACAAGCTGGCTAACAACGCAGCAAGGAATGTGAATACCCATGCTATATGAGCTATAAATAACACTTTGTTGGTACGAAGTATCCGGACCAGTATAATACCACCTAGTCCACCTAGGCAACTAGTTACCCAGTATAGAGACAACAAAGTCACTGAGGATCCATTGTCCCACTCGAGGTAATCTATACAAAACGTCACCAAGAAATCACCAAGACTGTCTTCACATGCGCTGTAGAAGAAGCTTACACCGAACACACACACCAACACGAACCATTTACGCTTCCCAGATGTTTTTGTAGCAGTCTTAGTATCCACCATTTTGTCCTGTAGGGATCTATCGTCCATGGTACCCGAATCACTGTCATGTCCGACTCCCCCTTCAGTTGTATGTGCACATGTGCGCCTTTGATCGTAACCTCCCGCTAGAGCCATTAGAAAGTAGGGAATTGCTGACACAACAAGAAGACAACAGGTTACAATTAATGCGTAGTGTATACGACTTTCAGAGTATTCAACAGGACTGTCATCGTGCATATTTTGAGTTAAATTCACAGAGTATGTTTGGTTCGATTCTGTAGATATTGGATGAGAGTGAGCATGCGCACTGTCGTTTGTGCTCTGGTTCACACCGGCGCTGTGTGTTACCCCATGGTGCGGGGACATGAAAGGTTTTGTACCAAATGGAACTACTATTCCACCCAGGGTGTAGGACAGATATAATGCTTGCATGTATGGACCTCCATTCTTTCCCCAGATTGACGGGACAATGGTATTCGCACCTGAAAGAGAGAGTGAGAATCTTGAGTATACAAGACGATCGCACGTGGTTTCTGAGGCTTTCTTTGCGAAGTTTCTCCCCCATTCAAATCCAGATATGTAGGCTGGTTAACCATTATACAAATGCATAACAAAATGTTGACAAACTTAAGAGGTACATCGTATATATCCCACGTTATTGATAACGTTGATGCACATGTATTTAGTATGCCACCTGATTGTCATATATTTGAATCTTCTAACATGCTGATGCGTGGCATATTTTTAGCAAACCATAAATCTACAGCATCAAACAGTATACTACCAAGAATGTGAACGTCAATGTCAGAAGTATGTTTGAACAAAACAACATGTACATTGTATAAACAAGAAGAGATGGATTTACAACAGAGAAAACTACCGTACACATTCTAACAGCGTCCTCTTTGCGATTGAGTAGTCCAATTGTCAGATCACGAAAAACCACATTTAACAAACTTGCACTGGGGAACAAGAAGTTTGAATATACAATCTCATGTGATTGTATTCACTCTTGAATCACTATGGAATGTATGAAGTGACACATTGTCACAACATGCTACATACTATCCGACCAACGATTTTTGACAGTTACGTCATTTCGTAAACAATCTATAAATAAGCAGGGTATATCCCCAAAAAGATCGGGGATCATATTATATAGAAGTATGTCTATACCAATTCATAAATTTCAAGCAATGCATGGTTCTGTGGATGTATTTGTTGACCCTCACTCAGGCGATCTAAGTTCAAAGCTTGTGACAGCCATTAAACTATAACATTTTTTTTCTTGTATTATAACGAAAATTGTATACCATTGGATGATTTGCTAAGATATTCATTTTGAAAATAAAGTTTTTGCCCTATTCTTGTTAAATTTAACCCGTGGAATTCGTGTAATTGAAAACTCGTTCATGATAGCTGTTGGTTTCTCTTAGTTCTTCAAAGACTCGACCCCTACTATAATTTAAAACTTGTTCTGCGCTGATAAATTAAGTCATTTTAAGTTGAGTGCAATGACCAAGGTGTTTTTTACTTAAGCAGCATTCAAGTACACTTGTATGCGACTGCAAAAAAAAAACAAATAAAAAATCAGCATAAAAAGTTCTGCTGAAAGGGTTCGAACTTGACACGTTTTAGATAGGAATCTACTAATACTGCACCGTTATCCTCTCGGCCACGATTTCATGCAGATTAAAGATAAAGAATTATACTGATTATCCCCATTTTTGCAGACGATATACAAAGTAAACATTTGATTGTAAATACAACATGACGTCACTGTCAGGTATCCCTGGTCGGACTGTAGTTTAGTATTATATACCAATAATAAACTGTACGTTAACACTACATGTATAAACGAACCGATTTCCGGTATTTGCAAAAAGGAATACACGCTTATGGCAAGCCAAATGTCCAATAATTTCGTAAACCCATGTTCACGGGTGTAAAACTAGGTTTTACGGTCGATAAACTAGGTTTTACGAACGTAAAACCAGGTTTTACGAATGTTAACCTATATTTTCGAGCGAAAACATAGGATAACGTCGTAAACCATAGTTCACGCTCGTAAACATAGGTTCACGTTCGTAAACATAGGTTCACGTTCGTAAACCTATGTTTACGGTCGAAAACATGGGTTGTATTTCGTAAACTATGGTTTACGAGCGTGAACCAGGGTTTACCAGCGTTAACATAGGTTAATGGTCGTAAACATAGGATAACGGTCGAAATTCATAGTTCAATCGAGAAACCTAGTTTATCGAACGTAAACCCATGTTCACGAGCGTGAACTATGGTTTACGACTGTCATCCTATGTTTTTGCTCGAAAATACAGGTTAACATTCGTAAAACCTGGTTTTACGTTCGTAAAACCTAGTTTATCGACCGACCGTGCAAGCCAAATGTCCAATAATTTCGTAAACCCATGTTCACGGGCGTAAAACTAGGTTTTACGGTCGATAAACTAGGTTTTACGAACGTAAAACCAGGTTTTACGAATGTTAACCCATATTTTCGAGCGAAAACATAGGATAACGTCGTAAACCATAGTTCACGCTCGTAAACATAGGTTCACGTTCGTAAACATAGGTTCACGTTCGTAAACCTATGTTTACGGTCGAAAACATGGGTTGTATTTCGTAAACTATGGTTTACGAGCGTGAACCAGGGTTTACCAGCGTAAACATAGGTTAATGGTCGTATACATAGGATAACGGTCGAAATTCATAGTTCAATCGAGAAACCTAGTTTATCGAACGTAAACCCATGTTCACGAGCGTGAACTATGGTTTACGACTGTTATCCTATGTTTTCGCTCGAAAATACAGGTTAACATTCGTAAAACCTGGTTTTACGTTCGTAAAACCTAGTTTATCGACCGTAAAACCTAGTTTTACGACCGTGAACATGGGTTTACGTAATTATTGGACATTTGGCTTGCCATACACGCTGAATTATATTTGTATATATGCGTATATAATACCCCAATAAGTCATACAGTGATTTGGTTTATACGCTGTGGTTGAGCAAATATATCCATACCTGTGTCTGTGCCTCCACAGAAAACACCCGTCAGTACACGTAGTACCAACATCACCGGAAATGTTCCACTGTATGGTAAACATGCGCTGCAGACTGCTGCACCTAATGCACATACACACATGATAACCAGTCTGTTACATCGGTCATACAGGAAACCACAGAACAGGGAACCAGTCAGAAATCCAAGAGACCACGTGGTGAACAGCCATGATGCCGTATCTAAATCTATGACTACAAGTGCCTGAAGGTCTGGTAAAGCCGTGCCTATCTGGAGAACCACCCATCCCTGAAATACAATACAGTGTAATCTGAGATAAGCGAAATTTTTCGGACCAATATCATTATGATTTGTTCGAATTTCACAACAGTTCGATATTGTCAGTCAGCTCTGTTTTATATGAAATGTGCCGTATTTTGGTTTGATTGGGTGTTGTACAGCGTTTTCATTCGTGAAACATCGACCACTTGATTTTCGTTTTCTCAGGAAAACATTGCGGTGCATAAAAGCCATGTTATCAGAATGAACGTTATGGTTCCAAGTTCTTTTGAATTTGTATTGTTCTCGTCACCAAACTTACACCTCGGGAAATCTCACTCTTATATGCTTGCAAAGATCTAAACATACTGTTCCATTTATATTGTTGATGACTGCAAACCAATTAATTAGTGTTTATACATAATTATATCATTTGAAACACAAAATGGACTTAATTTTATTGATAAGCATTCAATATACAATGTACGTATATTGTAAGTTGTGTTAAAAGAAACGACAACTGCTACGTTTAATATATTTGGCCATTAGCTAATCTACGTACAATGATACGACATGTTGATGGTCGCTGTGCCAAGAAAAAAGTTTATACCATTCACTGTCTGAGTGTTATTCCATGTACACGATGCATGATAAACATCTATGTAGTGCATTTATGTTATTTATAACAGGAGCATTCAGTTAGGTGTTACTTTAATATTTTCAATTACCCATTGTTTCAAATTGAAACGAACACGCAAGTTGACGTATACAGGTTAGCACATGTTATCAGTACAAAGAAGTGCACCTAAAGCATTGCATGTACACATATTTAAATAACAGATTCGATGTTCCTCCTTACATGGAGAAGTTACTGATTCCTTGTCGAAGGGTAATGGTCAATATTGGTAAGGACACATTTATTAAACCTTAACACGGTTACCTACATAATTACCGGTTACCTATAGGTATAATAAACAAAATTTAATAATTAAATTATAATGCACGACACAGTTATAAAGTCGGAGTCTTACTTAATACAAAGGGTAGAATGCATGTTCGATCATTTGTAGAGAAAGAACAGTCTATCGCCATCGACTTTTACTACAGCAGACGAACATGTATGCAACAACTCTTCACCTCGTTGCCCAAGTTAAGTACGTATTATAAATCATTCAGAATGGAAGGAACCGTTCAAATGAAATATAATGGTTCAATGGCGATAGTAAATTTACCACTCGGTCACAATTTTATAATACGCCATACTAGAAATACACAATGTACATGTATTAAGTTATTAACAATACATATTGATCAAATATATACAAACTTGCAATGTATAACTAGTAAATATAAATATTTTCATACTAACCAATGTAACATACGACCAAAACGCCGACAGCGACAAAATAAACTTTCTACGATAAACTTCATTGTGCTTCAGGTTGTGAGTTAGCTTCGTAATCCCACCAGCACTGTTTGCACCTTTATCATTCCTGACATGCTCCGTGTCTTTTAAACCACCTTCATTTTTGGTTAGAAGTTCACCAGTGGTATCGTCTGCTGTATCGATCAACGTTGCTGCATCTTCAGCTATTCCATCATGATTATCACGCACTGTCATAGTTATTACACGTAATGTCTCGTGAACACATTCATCTTTATCGCGTGTAATAAACCATCGTCTGATGCTGAAACACTGTTATACACTACAACCAAAGTATGTAAACATAACATGCGTGCTGATAACCACGTGTATGCATGTATGAATAGGAAGTATTGATTCGTTTTACTTTGTACGCGATCTTTGTATACTGTATACTCGTCGTTGATAGGTTGTACATAGATTAGTTTTCGTACTGCTGTTGGCAGACGATATTGCCACTTCACTGAACTCAACGCAGCAGTTACGTCCCCTTACGTCTTTGCGCCTTATAACTTTAAAGAATAGAACCCAAATGCAATATGGTGGTTGCATTCGCATAAATATTGGGCAACAGTTTGTCACCCAATTGTGAGGAGGCAAACCACCAACTCACAGCCAGGCTTCCTCTTTAGCAAGTTGTATAAAGAAAGCTATTTATTTAATCATCTATCTTACGGATTAGAATCTCTTCAGTGTAAAGATGACATCAGTGTGTCTACCCAAAAGGATAACCTTTAACTGTACAGCGCCAGAAGGACGGCCATTCATTGGCAACCCAAACAACAACACACAAACAAAATATTTCACAAATTTACATGCCTCTCTGCAAGACACAGAACAGCCTATTGCTGGACAAACAAAGTTGCAAAATGAAGCTTTTTAAGAATACTAGTAGAGTTATTAACTTATTACTGTAGTGCGTCCAGTATGCGTCTATGCGCTTTCCGTTTGTGCCATCTTGATAAAGCAGCACGATTTTAATTTGGCCATAAATTGCTACCACGTGTAGTGATGCTGAATAATTTGCAATAATTTGATCATGTCATGTGTACCGTTATACTCGCACATCATGTTACAAAAGGTTGTCAGCACTCATTTCATGTACTTATAACCATAACTGTGCGCTAGATATATGGCCAACTATAATATTATGTTGTTGTTCAAATGTACATTGAACGGTTTTGATGTGGACGTATCAGTATTTATCTGAAAAAAAGGAAATAACATATCAACGGAATTAATAAATCACTTATTCTGCTAGTATTTTCATTAATGATAGCTTGATTACACTTATTTATTCCCTGTAGCAGTCACACACAAGGCTGATACATACACAATGCATATATTTCAAGGGCGTTTTCACTAAGAACTGAAGGCAAATTGCCTATAACGAGATATATTAGGTTGTAAATTATACTTTTCGTCTGAATTATTGGGGGGGGGGGGGCAAAAGATATGTTGGCCCCCCCCCCTGTCCAGACATTGGGGGGCCTGGCCCCCCCTGGCCCCCCCTGCTCCTACGCCCATGTATTTATTATAAAGGTGTTCTATTCGGCAAGATGCGTAAATGAACCTTTTATATAAATACAATGAAAGGTATAGTTACTGTTAACCAAACCATCTCATGCCTAGTATTACTTCGATCACCATCCGTGCTAGTTTTATAAGCAACATAAATAGAAGCGTGAACGGGTAATGAACTTGGCAAAATATATTTAATTTATTTTATCACATTTCGAAAACTGCCAATTATTGATAAAGCGAAACTAATAATTGTTTTGTGAACTTTTGGCATTTATGTGATTAGCGTATCAGTTTTCTGTATCAGCTTCCAGAAATGGTAAAGTTACAGTTATGTTGAATGTTATGTATGTGATCATGTCCTTCAAGGGTACAACGTGGACATATTGACTTATCATTTGTTGAATATTTATTTTAGCCCGTTGATATTTGAAGATATATGTGTTCTACCCACGATGGCGATTGACAATTCGAGTTCACATGTTTCGGGAAACGATTACTTGGATTTGAATGGCTGTCTTCCGGATTTTTACACAGAATGTTTAATAGCCTTGTGGATCTGGAGAATCGTTCCATTCACCCTTGTTTTCATTGGTACATGTGGAAATATAATAAGTATCATTGTACTACAAATGTATCAAGATTAAGAAAATATTCGACAAGCATGTTTTTGATAACGTTGGCCATAGCGGAAATTGTATTTCTGTGGGTTGCGGCAATCCCTAATTCAATTCATGCGATTTCTTCCACCATTGTTGATGATTTTGGCGAAATAACATGTCGTCTGAGGAAATGGATCAGTCATACGACGGGAGCCTTTTCTGTGTGGACACTTGTTCTCCTAAATATCGAAAGGCTTTTGTTCATTAAAGCACCCGTATTTTCCAGAACGAAAATAACTCCTAGAAATTCTCTTATCACCGCTGGGATCACATTGTTCGTATTGGCTATACTAAACGGCCATTTGGTTGTTGGTATGACTATTCAAGATATCTCAACTAATAGAACATCTGAGAAAAGTAAATCATGTGCGTATGTATCAGAAGAGTACAGACAGTTCTCAGAAAGAATTTGGAGCGTGATGGTGTTCGTATTGTACCAATGTCTGCCCACATGTATCATCTTTATAGGAAACTTCAATCTTGCTTTTGCGTTGGTCACGTGGCGTAAAAAACGTCTGGCAACAATCCATCCTTCAAACCAGCAGAAAGTCACGTTTGACAAGAAGAGGAAATCATCTACAGTTCTTCTTTTCGTCCTTTGCACATTTTTTCTGGTTACAACAATGCCATATTTTATTTATCTACTAAGTAAAGGAAATGCTGCTAACGTTGGCAGATCGTTGGCTCGATGGCAGCTTCCACGCGCTGTTGTATCTGTTCTACTTTCCAGCAACGCTTCTTTTAACTTCGTTTTCTACTTTGCAACAGGAACGTTATTCCAACAACAATGGAAGAAGTTGGTAAATAAAACGAAACAATGGTTTAGAAACATTGCTTGCACTACATGAGTTGTTACTATGACGTCTTGTATTGGTTTGTGAGATTTGTATACAATGCAGTCACTACTGACTGATTCGTGACGTAAGTGTCTATGGTTATGTCATCGTTGGCATTTGGCCTTAAGATAAATATAATAGAGCACTATTCCTGGAACTTTTGAAACGCCCTACGTATATTTAAATATTATGCTGTTGTTCAATTATACATTTTTTATGCGGACGTATCAGAATCTATCTGGAAAAAAGGAATAACATATCAATGGAATTAATTAATCACTTATTCTGCTAGTAATTTCATAAATAATATCTTTATTACACTTATTTCCTGTAGCAGTCACACACAAGGCTGATACATACACAATGTACGTGTTCATTATAAAGGTGATATATCCTGCAAGGTTTGTAAATAACCTTTTATATAAATACAATGAAATGTATAGCTACTGTTAACCAAACCATCTCATGCCTTGTATTACTTTCATCACCACCCGTGCTAGTTTTATTTGCAACATAAATAGATGTGTGAACGGGTAATGAACTTGGTAAAATATATTAAATTTATTTTATCACATTTCGACCACTGTCAATTATTGATAAAGCGAAATTAATTGTTTTGTGAACATTTGGCATTTATGTGATTAGCGATCAGTTTTCAGCAATTTCCAGGAATAGTAGAGTTACAGTACTGCTGAATGATAGTTATGTAAACATGTCCTTTAAGGGTACAACGTGGACATATTGACTTATCATTTGTTGAATATTAAGTTATTTTAGCCCGTTGATATTTGAAGATATATGTGCTATACCCACAATGGCGATTGACAATTCGAGTTCACATGTTTCGGGAAACAATTTCTTGGATTTGAATGGATGTGTTCCGGAATTTTACACAGAATGTTTAATAGCTTTGTGGATTTGGAGAAGCGTTCCCTTCACCCTTGTTTTCATTGGTACATGTGGAAACATTATTAGTATCATCATACTTTCAAGATTAAGAAAATATTCGACAAGCATGTTTTTGATAACGTTAGCCATAGCGGAAATTGTATTTCTGTGGGTTGCGGCAATCCCTAATTCAATTCATGCGATTTCTTCCACCATTGTTGATGATTTTGGAGAAATAACATGTCGTCTGAGGAAATGGATTAGTCATACGACGGGTGCCTTTTCTGTGTGGACACTTGTTCTCTTAAATATCGAAAGGCTTTTGTTTATTAAAGCACCCGTATTTTCAAGAACGAAAATAACTCCTAGAAATTCTCTTATCATCGCTGGGATAACATTGTTCGTATTGGCTATACTAAACGGTCATTTGGTTGTTGGTGTGACTATTCAAGATATCTCAACTAATAGAACATCTGAGAAAAGTAAATCATGTGCGTATGTATCAGAAGAGTACAGACAGTTCTCAGAAAGAATTTGGAGCGTGATGGTGTTCGTATTGTACCAATGTCTGCCCACATGTATCATCTTTATAGGAAACATCAATCTTGCTTTTGCGTTGGTCACGTGGCGTAAAAAACGTCTGGCAACAATCCATCCGTCAAACCAGCAGAAAGTCACGTTTGACAAGAAGAGGAAATCATCTACCGTTCTTCTGTTCGTCCTTTGCACATTTTTTCTGGTCACAACAATGCCATATTTTATTTATCTACTAGTGAAAGGAAATGCTGCTAATGTTGGCAGATCATTGGCTCGATGGCAGCTTGCACGCGCTGTTGTATCTGTTCTACTTTCCAGCAACGCTTCTTTTAACTTCTTTTTCTACGTTGCAACAGGAACGTTATTCCAACAAGAATGGAAGAAGTTGGTAAATAAAACGAAACAATGGTTTAGAAACATTGCTTGCACTACATGAGTTGTTACTATGACGTCTTGTATTGGTTTGTGAGAGTTGTATACTATGAGGTCACAGCTGACTGATTCGTGACGTAAGTCTCTATGGTTATGTCATCGTTAGCATGGGAACCTACTCATAATTTTATTTTAGCAACATTTTCTTTGATAATTTTCGTTGTTTCGTGCTATATTTTCTACACTAAAAGTCTTGTGTCCAAAAGGCCATAGTTTTGTGTGATGGTATTTGTTTTTCTCTGTGTCAATGTGTATTGAAATGATGAACGCAGTCGACGAATTTATTGAATGATCTTCGTATGTATGTTATATAATACTGTTAATTGTCTCATGTTCAGGTAATAAAGAGTCTGTTCGTTTCAAAATATGGTTGCATTCGTCCATAATAATATCAAATCACAACTATCACAGCAGTCAGTCGATATCTTGTATCGGCGCCTGCCCAGTGACCGGTCCAGGTCCATCGCGCCTCCTATCCAATTAGACCAAAGTACGCAGTTGATGGGATTGCATTAGTGAACCAGGTATAATGAAGTGAATATTTTAAACTTTAAACAAGCAAATTTACACAGACATTTTGAAACGCACTTTTCTTCGGAACTTAAATTTGAGCAGGAATCTTGCTAGGTCATGGTACATGTGGGATGATTGCAATAAGCTAGGAACTCGAAAATACTATTTTTGACGACTAGCTATGATCTGTGACTAGACATTTTTGGCGGCGCGTCCATAGATCTGACCACGAGAAGTGACTTGGAATTCCACAGAGGATACGTTGTAGCTACCCTGAGAGTTCCAATCATTAATTGTTCTTGGCAAGAATGTGAAGGGAAGGTATTGCCACTGGAAGCATATGTTGCCTTTCCATGTATAGAAATCACTGTGTTGTAAGGTAAGTAGATGTTGGGATAATGAAAAGCATCACGTGTCTAGGAGCATTTGAAGTCTGTGTTGCATCTATGACTTTCAATAGTTTCAACTGGTGGTCCTGGAGAATTTTCGTGACACACCAGGGCCCGAAATTACAACCATTACTTACACTCAGCACTCAAATATTGAAAATAATATATAATGAGCTATTATTAGTCCCCTACCCGGTGAAACCGAATGGGACTTACGGTTTGCGCTCCGTCAGTCTGTCAGTCAGTCAGTTCGTCCGTCAGTCCGTCACAAAAGTTTGTCCGGAGCATAACTTCAAAACTAAGCAAGCTATGACTTTGAAATTTTACATTTGTATAGATATCAATTAGGAGAAGTGCAGTGCACAAGAACGATAACTACGCCTTTCTTAATTTTTGAGTTATTCCCCTTTGTTAATTTTCATACTTAAATTTGTTCGGAGCCTAACTCCATTTTCAAAGAAGACATGATTTTGAAACTTTACATGTGGATAGATATCAATGAGGAAAAGTGCAGTGCACAAAAACCATACCTCTCCCTTGCTTAATTTTTTGGTTACCAACTGTGTTTATTTTTATACCTAAATTTTGTTCAGAGCCTAACTCCATTACCAAAAGAGATATTATTTTGAAACTTTACATGTGGATAGATATTAATTAGGAGAAGTGCAGTGCACAAAAACCATTACTCTCCCTTGCTTAATTTTTTAGACCCCCCCCCTTGTTTATTTTTACACCTAAATTTGGTCTGGAGCCTAACTCCTACACTAAATCAGATATGACATTGAAACTTTACATGTAGATAGATATAAATGAAGAGAAGTGAAGTGCACAAGAACCATAACTCTCCCTTACTAAATGTTTGAGTTATTCCCCAATTATTTAAAAATGAAGCAAAAACAAAAGCAATGCAGTCGCGTTTCCATTATTTTAGATTGATAAAATGAAAGCCTTAAAAAATGCGCCTCGGATTTGGATAACTATGAAGTCCAAAACATCACTGACGACATTGGTTCGTACGTTCTAGTGTGTTTGAAGAGCAATAAAATTTTCTTCTATATTCGGGAGCAATTCAAAATAAAACTATTCAGGGGGCCAATCGTTAAAAGCTCGACGGCATTAATTAACTTTAACCCTCCCCCCCCCTCCACAAATCCCCCAAAAATGGGCACACCAAGTGACGCACTCACTATACAAAGCCTAAAACAAACAAAAATACTCCGAGGGTAAACACCTTGGAACAGTCTGGTGAGAACTGTAGGAGGCTTAAACTAGTTTAACCGCTCCAACCTCACACTACCCAGTTACAATTGGCTACCGGTAGGGGACTGGCTTCTTAAGTTCCATCCGAAAAAATGTAAGACTATGATAATTAGAAAATCAGAAGTGAATGAATTTGGTTATAAACAGTTTTACTCAAGAAAGACCATAAGCCGATGGATAAGTCAACAGAAGAAAAGGATGTGGGTGTCACTGTGGTTATTGATGAAAATCTAATATTCAAAAATCATATGACGCAAAAACTAAATAAGGCCAACTCAATGCTTGGGACTATACGTAGATCCTTCAAATATCTGGATGAAAAAACTTTCAAGTTGCTTTTCACAAGCTCGGTACGACCACAATAGTTGAGTATGCTAATCCTGTTTGGAGTCCTTACCGAATAAAACATGTTGCTATGGTTGAAAATCTACAACGTAGAGCGACAAAAATGCTACCTGGAATGGACCAACTAAGTTACCCTGAGAGACTTGAAAAGCTGAAATTACCATCATTGACATATAGACGCTGCCCAGCAGGCACAGCAACGTTTATACAACGTTGAAAAAACGTTGCAGGGCAACGTTGAAATAAGGTTGTATAAGCGTTTCATTTGCAACCACTATGTTGCAACGAAACTTCAACGTTAATACAACCTAAATGCAACGTTGCATTAACGTTGAAATAAGGTTGCATCATCGTTGAAATAATGTTGCATCAACGTTGAAATAAGGTTGTATGAACGTTGAAATAAGGTTGGATTAACATTGAAATAAGGTTGCATTAACGTTGAAATAAGGTTGCATCAACGTTGAAATAAGGTTGCATCAACGTTGAAATAAGGTTGCATCAACGTTGAAATAAGGTTGCATTAACGTTGAAATAAGGTTGCATCAACGTTGAAATAAGGTTGCATAAACTTGTCCGCCAGAATTTCTGTACTTGAAAAGCGGACAAAAAGTGATGGCATAGTGGTAACGAGTCTGCTTCGAGTGTGTAAGGAGGTCCTGGGTTCGATCCCATATGTGTGGCCGTGTCATAGTACTCATACCAAAGATGCAATTTAAAATGATACCAGAAAATCTGTATCTGAAAAGTGATCACAAAATCTCGATGGCCTAGTGGTAGAGTGTCTGCTTCGAGTGTGTGAGGTTCTTGGTTCGATCCTATGTGTGGCCGTGTCATACCAAAGATGAACTTTAAATGGTACCAGAAATTCCCTATAAAAGGGAAACTTGCATCTCTTCTCTCAGTATGTATACCTTTTTGGTGATGGATAACATCAGCAATGAGGTGTCGAAAGTGATTAATATAAGTTAGAAAAACTGGTTTCCCAATCGACCTTAAATAAATAAGTAAAAACGGAAAGCTTAATATGTACCAAACTTCCTGGTCAAATGAACAAGTCAGCATGTTTTAGAATACATCTGAGGTTCATCACTACCAACTTTACATAAATATTCGAATTCAAACAAATATCAATTATTATTTTATTTGTTGTCTATGTAAGTTAACAAGCAATTGACATTATCAGCCCAAGTCTGTCGCCTCCTACCTAGCCCGTCTCTCCTCGGCAGCCTATTTCGCCTTCTTTAGTTCCTGTCTTCTTCTTCTTGATCCCCCATTTACTTAGTACTAAGATGACACTGATCAACAGCTTCTGAAAATACATTGATCAATAAAACATTATGAAATAGTGTGCCCAGGATAACAAAAAGGTGGGAAAATTTGGTATGACCCACATCAGTTGATTTACCTGTGTTCACAATTTATCGATGTTATTTAAGTATGAAATTGAAGTGGGTGACAGCTGTTTCTAAAATCTACGGTACTTCCCTGGCCCTGAGAACTAAATATTGTTCCCGGGGTAGTGGTTCAGACAAAGAATCTGCCACATTTCCCGTCAGTGCAGGGTAAGCTGGAAGGTAATAACATGACCGTTTCCCCGTCTATTGACCTCCATCCCTGGGGTAGGGGGCTGTAGTTGCAACTGACTGGTGCGTAAATTCAAGGACATTTCAATTTCTCAAGGCATGATGGTTTGTGGCGCGGTATCAGAAATGCTATTTTTATGAGTTTAGCACCCTAAATGACTTAGATTACCAGTATATTTTTGAAAGGTAGTATATTTTCTGTCTATGATGTAAATAAATTAGACCTAAAATGAAAGATATAATTCTGAAAATCATAGAACAAAGTGATTATCTGACAGTTTTTCTTGTTTTCTCAAAATATTGATTTTGTAGTTACGACCTTCTCATTCTAAGCCAGCGATATGCTTCAATGGACCATAAAAATATGATAAAAATTATGACATAATGAAGCACATATATAAAGTAATAAAATCAATATACATGTATAGTTTTACTTACATTTCTGTCGATTCTAACACTGAGGTTGTTTCATAGAACTGTATATAAAATCACTTGTTCTTAGTAACAGCTGTATCCTAGTCGGGACCTCTGCTGGTATTTAGATAATTACCACCATAAAACTCCTGTCCGTATAGCAACACTCGCTGTACAAGCAGAGTCTTGGTCTTGTACAAAGTAACCACAACTTTCAAAAAGGCAAATTCTATAGTAACTGTTATTTATAATCTGGCCTTTCTGATCTTTAGTTGAACATAAGGTATAGCACTTGGTTAATAGTTTTGCTGGCTTCACCATTAAAGGAGGATGTTATATGTCACTAAGATCTGCAAAAATCAATTTAATCTCTTTGGCAAATTTATGGTGATGTTAAGTCCATGTATTAAGTGCACAATTTATCAATCTCCTGTTGAGCTATTTACTTTTATCTGATAAGAATCCAGTATGGTGATATAATCCTTTATAATCCTTGTTTTGAAGCTAAGAAGAAACTTTCTGACGAATGCCAACGTTTATTCAACGTTTTATCAACGTTGAAGAAGAAACCATTCATTTTTTTGTTGATATAAGGTTGTACTCGCGTTGAAAATGGTTGCAACGATTGTCAACGTTTATTCAACGTTTAATCCACGTGGATTAAACGTTGTGTGCCTGCTGGGTGTAGAGGAGACATCATAGAAGTGTATAAGATCTTGGGTGAAAAGTATGATCCTGAGGTATGCGACTTATTCCATCTTTATGAGACTGATAGAACGAGAGGGAACAGCAAAAAATCTTCAAGAATAGAGCACAATTTGAAATCCGACAGAATTCCTTCAAATACAGAGTTGCTGATATCTGGAATGCCTTACCACAAAAAGTTATAGACTGTAAAACAATCATTTCATTCGAAAGAAATTTGGACAAATTCTTGGCTAGCCAAGACACTATATATAATTATAAAACCAAAATTAAAACCGGTATAGCACCAACAAACAACACAACAGTTGAAAACGTAAAGCTGAATCAAGAGGTCCTGTTGTTGAGTATTTGTGAGTATTTGTGAGTATTCAACATAACCAAAGACGTCTTTGACATAACTTCAACTTCTCGATCTCAGAAAATGTCGCTTTGAACCTCAAAAGAAGGAATTTCAATATTTTCAAAGAAAAAATTAACACAGACCATCCTCTCTATCGGTAACATAAACATGTAGGCACTAAAAGGCGTAACAATATTTTATTTCGCTGGTTGTATCGAGATTTAAGTGTACGATTTAATACGGAAATTGTACGGTTTACGTGGTATTATTCTAAACTTAAAAATCAGAGTTATCGGAAATCGTTTTTACCTGCCTGATGAAATTGGAAATTACGGGAATTACTTTAATGAATTTTAGACATGGATGGCGTTGAAGCATTTCTGTCCAGGATCGGGCTGTCCGAATATGTTGAAATTTTTAAAGCGAAGGGATTTGACTGTGAAGACGACATACCGAATCTACAAGGCGATGATTTGGACAACATGTACATTGAAAATGTGAATGACAGAGCCAAGATATTACAAGCAGGTAAATAATTAAATAATTGATTTTATATATGTTAATATGTGTTTGCAGGTATGTGACATTAGCTGATGATACTATGACAGGGCTGCGTGGTGTGTCACAGGACTGTCATTAAGACTGTGGCTTGACATCCACAAATAGTCATTCTCATGAATCTGTGTATAGTCAAGTCCCTATAAACTATACTCTGATACAAGACCCCTTATATCGTTCGCAAATAAAAAATAGCTCTATTTCGTCACAAGCGTGATTCCCGCTATTGTCCAATCAAAATGCGCGTTACGACAGCCGCGGGAATATTTTTATAAACAAACACAATTGCAGGAGCGTCGCGAGTTACCGGACAATGGGGCGGCGGGGTGGGTTAAGGGAGGGGTGTCCCCTTCCTTTGAATGAGAAAATTTTTATAAGACCAAATCGCAAATGGTGCTACTTCCGATACCTTTATTGTATTTTCCTCTGGGTAAGTTTTTTTTATTGTTATACAGGATGTTTGTCATTATTCAACTCACTATGGCAGAAAGTGTTCATTTATATTTGCCGATGTTGCAGTATTTTGCGGTTGCTATTGGTTTGAGAAATAATGTAAGCTTAATTATATAAATGCACATGAGTTGCGTGTAAAGTGTGGAAACTTCAAAGTTTAACTAGCGTTACCATCAAATGCGTCTGAAACCCGTTTTCCTACATAGAACAAGCGATTATTCGCATACGTTAGTCATTGCCTTGTAATCGCGTTTATTGCGTCGGATACCGGTTGGCCTCTGTTGGAAAAATTCGTGCACAAAACCAACCTAAACCATCAGCGTCTTGAAAGACGTTTGCCAGCCGAACCCTTAAGCAAACTCAGAACAACTTAATCCTGCTTTTAGGAACGTTTTCAAACGGCACCAATCTACGTAACGTTATTTCAAACGTTGACAAAGTTTTTGCATGTTAAAAAAATAACGAATTCAAACGTTTTCAGCGTAACCTTTTCTTGCGGAATCTGTACGTTTCCCTTAACGACAGTAAACGTTGGACCAACATCGTGGAGCGAAGTTTAACCCATCTTTAATATAATCAGTTACTACAACAGTCTTGAGGAGTATACCGTTGATGTATTAATATCCAGGACTAAATTATTTAAAACGCATTTTATTTTGAGGTGATCGAAATATGAGTACTTTTTTCTTTATCAATTCAGTATTTTTTAAAATAAACCGTGCCCTTTAGATACAAAGGATATACAGCTGACTTTTGACCACATGCATGTACAGTACTGTAATTAACAATTGGCAGGGTCAGTTAGTTATTCAGCTAACAAGTGTCAAGTGTCAATTTGATAATATATGACATATTTTCACACTTCAAGACTTGACTTATATAACTTTAACAAGGTGTTGTCAATCGCCGTTTTTTGACTCCCCAATGCGTAGCTGTTAACTGAAATATTCATCTAGAAAATTATTTTTGTAACATATTTTCAAAAAATCTTGCCTTTGCTCGCCGAAATATTGGGGCGGCGATCGCCGCTCCAGCCGCCCCACTCGCGACGCCTCTGAATTGTGAACATGGATTATTTAATTAGCGAACGGTGATTGAAATTAAATGCTGAGTTGTTTGTTGAAGCATATCAAATCGAATTCGGCGTATAAAAAGTATGAAGAATATGAGAATAACCTGATATCGGTTCTCAAATGGAGTAGTAGATCTACCGGTGATTTGAAAAATATTTATCGGAAATAAAATTTAAAAAAAACGGCGAGTCGAGTGGAGTGCTGACGTTAAAGGCAAATTCTGTTTTTGTATGACGAACTACCGCTAGTTTCAATCCAAATAACCAGTTATGTTGTGCAATGATAGTAAAATCTTCTTTTGATCATCAATGCAAAATATCACAATATTTTTTTTTCGTACGTCGATTTAATGGTCGGAAATAAAATTCAAACACTGTCGGTTTATATTCTGTATGTAACGTCGATTTTGACTGGAGGATTGACGAGGAATCTATGGAAAACACCCGTGACAGAATTTAATCAATTGCCTTATAAGGAAATTAACGAAATGGATTTGATTGGTTGAGATGTTCGTTCACCACGCTGGGATTGGTTAGTTTTATACCACAGTGTATTACGGAGGAAAAACATGCTGGTTGAACGAGAATGCAAATAGTACTAGGAGACAGCAATTTAGTCTAGACTTGCCTAGTGGCAACTGCATGATAAGCTCAGTATTGACTGGTGATTGACTAACCTGTAACTACAAGCACCTAGCTTGTTCTAAAGCTCGGTTATAAGACCTGATGCCTGTAATATATATACAGACTTGTAATATTAACATGTAACAGTTGATGTTTTTAATGTATTAGTTGTAAATACCATGAAAGTACAAACTCTGCATAGAAACATCTTTGGAACCTGCAATTCTTGGCTGTGGTTCAGAGCTTGTTTCTCTTAAGAGGTTGAATCAATAGTAAATATCAGTTATTCATTGGAGATTTCAAAGGTGTTGTTTTAGAGAGGTTTTTTCTCTACAGAGGGCTGCTCTGGAGAAGTTGGAATGCATCTTCTAACCTACAATTAGCGTCACCATTGATTGATTTATCTGCAGGAAGCTGATCTTGAATTTATTATTTTCATTTATTGATTGATATTCTAGCTGGGTAGTTAAATATAGCTGATGAATATTTCAAATATTGAATTCCAATTCATTATGGAAATGCAAACAATAAACAATTATTGATTTCTTGCTAAACTTGTTGTCATAGAAATATTGATTTAAAATTCATTGATCTGTGTGAGTTTATATTGTGTCGTAGTTCAGAGTATGAATAATTATACATAATTTGCCCTAGAGTTAGGCTAGACATCCCTGATTGGCATATTCTGCTACTTCCTTCACTTTAAATATCACTAATTGAAGTATTTTCAATAAACTCTACACTCAAAAAAATTCAGCAATAATGTTAAAATATTTTATATCATCCAAACACCTGGTTGTATATTACATCACTATGTGAACTAGTAGACTGAAAAGAAATTACCATATGTATTAGGGCTGTAACGGTATACCGTGGTACACGAAAGACCGCGGATTTCAGTCCCACACGGTTCACGGTACAAGAGTTGCAAATTTCGGTACGATTCGGTATAAGCTTTTTCATGAGCAAAATAATATTCAGAGAACGAAAATGTCTGAAAGTCCTCTGCTTATGTATAATTACCACGCATCATTCGTTTTAATTGTATTAAGATATGCCTCATTTTGTCGAAAATCATTTAAAATAGTTGATAGCTACATAATAATTGCTGTTATAGAATCAACAAATTCATTGTCACTTAAAAATGGTAGTATTTAAACTGCTGTTAGAAAATATTGTATCAAACCGAAATATACCGAACCGTTAGAAATATTGACGGTACATATCATATCGTGAGGTGAGTGTACCGTTACAGCCCTAATATGTATATATATACAGTAGACCCTCTAATGAGCCACACTCTTTGGGAACTGCAAATATTGGCTCTTGTACAGAGGTTAAAGTTATTAGTAAATATCTACTTATGACAATTTTGAAAGTATTGTTTTAGAGAGGTTGTTGCTCTACCCAGGGTCGCTCTGGAGAGGTTATACTGTATTTCCATTATATTTTAATGTCAGAAAAAAAACAGTAAAAGATAATTAACATTAACATAAACCCTGCTATATTCTTGATATAACAAAAAGATTCTAATTTTCAAAGGAGACTAATTTTGCTGATATTAAGTTGAAACATTGTTAATTGGAGTTGGTATTGTTTCTTAAAATACTTGATATACTAGTTTAATAGAAATATTTAGAAACTGCAGTTTGAAAGCAAATTCTGACTAACAATGACAGCTGTCAATGCAGCATGCCTTTAATACATGTCTAAAAAGTGTTTGCATATAATGTTTTCCAATACAAAATGAAAACCTTACAAATGAGGCTTACATATAAATGCTGATGTGGTAAAGGCTAATAAAAGCCTTACATATATTTGACACAGTAGTAGCCTAGTACAATTCCTTACAAAGTTTCGAGTTAACCAAAGGAGTATGTGTTACAATGCATGCTGAAATTCCAACATTGAAAGTTTTTATTGCAAAGAATGTCCAGTACTTCATATTGATTTATTAGCCTGGTTTTCAATTAAATTTGTTGGCTATTGTACCAGTTGAATGGTTAATCAATGCTACTCAGTTTAACTGAATCCGATACATTAATTATGTTGTTTCAATTATGCTACTGAGTACACAGTGAGTGGCTTACAGTACTATCCGGTATGTTTTCCAATCTAGGATGGTGGTTGACAACACTGTATCCATAATTGTTAATCAATTCATTGATTTAATCAATTCATTGATTTTTTGGAATACATTTATTCAGATTTTTTGTGCTTTAATATATTATGATTTTCAGTAAATTTGTTTTAGTGCAGCCAAATCCCTTCTCATACATCAGTGGTTAGTCAATTTCCTTTATAAACATTATAAATGATTCAGGTAAAGAATATCGTCCGGTGTACAAGATTAACCATGTATCGTTTATTTAATATGTCAAAATTGCTTAATAGTTCAGGGCTGTATCCAGAAGACAAAAAGCAGCAAGGCAAATCTTTTCTTGTGTCTCTTTGCACGAGTTTAGGTACAGTATTCTTCACAAACTAGTGTGATCATTTGTTATTTTGTGGTATAACTTGACCAGATTTAGTAGGCACTCCGGACATATTCCGTGCATATTTCGGACAAAGTCGGTGCAAAATATTTCCGATAAGTACCGTACGCTTACGGAAAATAATACACGCTTCCAAAGTTTAATCAGTGCCTACTAAATCTGGTCAAGCTATAATATGATGTTTTGTTGCTATTTCAGCGTTGCATTATCAGCCTAGTACGGAGTATGTGTTATATGAATGGTTACGCAGTAAAGGATTAGAACACTATTTTGTCAGCTTTGTTCAGAGTGAGCTTATAGACCTGGTAGATGTTGGTCACTTAAATCTACCTGATGAACAGCTCTATGATGAACTAGAAATAACACTTCCTGGACACAAGAGGCGATTAGAACGAGCAGGTGTGAATTTATCTCATTTTAATTTTATCACTTTATGATTATCCCACCCTAAATCCCTGATTGAACTTTCGTTTGGTTTGCTTTTAAAAAGTCAATAGTTTTGTAGTCTGCAATAAATTATTGCCTTTGTTGTGTGGTGATATATAGAGGATCTATCACGAGTTGTCATTTGATCTTGACTTATATTAAATGAGTTTGGGAAATTTTATTAAGCGAGCCTTTGGCGAGCTTAATGTTTCCAAAACGAGTTTAATATACGTTGATATCAATTGACAACAAGTATTAGATTCTATATATATCACAGGACTCATAGCATGAAAAAAAACTGCATCGTTCTGCTGAAAAAAAAACGACACCGCTATATAAAAGACGCTTACCGCAAAGTCTTTTTCAGGACGAAATGACGTCATTTAAACGTAATACTTCACTCGTTATGTATAAAGTTATACATACTGGTAATACTAACCCTGATAAAAGGAAATTCATGTGATATATACCAGGGGCCGTATTCACAAAGAATCTATTCTAAAAATCTCAAAGTTTCCTTAAGTGTATAGGCTAAACAGGAAAATCAAGATTATCAATTAATTACCTTTCTTGGAAGCATTATGTAAGGAGCTACAATAATTGCATAAACAATGTGGGTTGTTATTTGTTTCTTGAGAGATATGTACAGCTCAATATTTTAACTTAAGTTAAAATATTTAAGTTTTCACTTAACATGCTTTGTGAATACCACCCCTGATTCTAACTTCGACATAATTATATGAATTCTACGAGGTTCTAAGGCAAAAAATGATCAATTTCCGCATTCAAAACACTTGTATCAGTCCTGTCAATTCATGTTTAAAAGTAGTGTATAGTATACCTAGTTACATTTGAAAAACAAAGCCAAATTAGTTATGAACAAGAATTCATTTGTCAATCTATGTTAATGAGTTAATGAGAATAGAAACTGTACAATTCTCTGATGGAACTGTAAAGCTGTGTTATTGGATTTAGATACTGTACATATACATGGTTGTATATATAATATATAAGTATATATATATACTGTATATATAAGGGTGATAATAAATTAAGCATTCAATAAGTTTATTTTGTGGCTGTGACATGGTTATGTTGAAGTACTTTTCTTGCTCAATCATATGTTATATTCTATCCTTCAGTTCATAGTCTGAGGAAAAAACAGAAAAGCCAGCTGCCATCATTTGTGACATCAGGACAGCTACCATCGTTTGTGGCTTCGGGTCAATGTTTACAATCAACTAAACATAACGCTGTACCACCATCAACTACATCAGAATCTGAGCTACCTGTAGCGTATGGTCGCTGGGGAAAACCTCGATGTCTAGCGGATGCCAAGTATGACTTCCTGATGCTTGATGCTACTGTGATATCAACCAACAATTCTAGTGATCGTGTTCATATAGGTATGTCTGTGTTGTCTGACTACAATAAATTGGACTCTGGGCATATGCTTGTTCAAGTTTGATGTGTTTTGTTTTAACACTAATCCAGTTACCATTATACTTGTATCGGACCAAAAAAATGTTGAAAAAATTGATACTCAAAAATAAAAATATCATAATGGTTATGAGCGGTGCCATTTTCTTGCAGTTCTTGGAACAATTTGCACACTGTTTCTGTTAACTGTTACCTTCTGTGAGGGTTTTATTTTATTTTTTTTGACCTGATTTCAGAGTTTATGGTAGATTCTGGTAGTGATGTTGTTACTCTCCGACAGGAAGTCTTAGATACAATGGACTTGGAACTGATTGGGCCAATCAACAGTAAGGGTGTGCACGGGTCAAAGGTCAAAAACCTATACAAGGCTTATATACTGGTTGGTAATCAGTATGTAGAAATTGAGGTGAGGCGTTTGGTGAGAGTTGTAGCTACCACAGTTGTCTCCCTTCAGTGATTTATATTCCCTAGGGGCATTATTCAACAACATTTTAATACTGAAACTAAAGGCTTTGACGAAAAATGACAATATTTATAATCGCTGCCATTTCTTTGCAATTAGATTTAACCTCATGAAAATTTTATCTGATTATTTGTTGTTACCCAATGCACAGGTATACCCCTTTATATCAAAATCGGTGCATTTATAACAACATTAAAGCGAATAGAATATTTGGCAATATAAAGTGTAAGTCTGGGTTTTAGACTTACAACATTGGTGAATAAGGCCCCTGTTCATTAGTGTTGTGAAGACTTGTGTTTTAAGCCTCAGTCTAGAGGTATATATGTGCTGGATTTGTAACGTGGCAATCCTGGTTATGTAGTGAGAGAAGAAGCTACTCAAATAGTCTCACTTCCCGTTTATAAACATAATTGTGGAATTATTTTAATAATGCATTATATTAGAGAATTTGGTAGGCAAGTGATTTCCAAGCTGGTGTAAAATTAGTTTTTCAGCATGTAAAATTGTCCCCTTGCAGTATTTTGTTGCAAGCAGGTGATAGAATCGTTTAGACTTTAGTTACCTTGTTTGACACCTGTAACTATTGTTTTGGACAAGTTATTTCCACATCAATTGTAAATTATGGAGGAATCCTAGTATTTTTACTCTCGCTGAATTGGACAGTTAAAATTGTTTTGCCAATCTTTATATACACCTGTATTATGTGAATAACCTTTGCTGGCAAGGCGGACAGGGACTGTTTTATCCTATGTATATTCTTACTGACCTTAAAACCTGAATATTCAAATACTTTCATGTATTTACAGGTTATGGGAGAATCATACGACTCTATAGGAAGTCGAGTTATGAGACATTTCCGTCACTACATCAACGGTTCACATCATATATGGCTGAAAGGCGACTTCATTGACCCTACAATGCCATTCATAGAGAAACCATTTATGTCTGAAAAACTGAATTCTGCTAAAGCGGAAAGTTTGAAAGTTACTGATGAGATTGAATCAGCAGACAAAGTGACCAACAGTGTGGATACATTAGATGACAATAATACGGCAGAAAATGAACTGACTGATTCACTTGTTCAAAAAGATTCCTTACCCCACCCACTCAAAGTTCAGAAGATGATAACATCCCTACCAGATATTGTTGACAGTAATACATCTAGCGCTGTGAAAGTTTCAGTTGAGAACGGTGTAGGTGACTCAGGGCACGACGGCAACGAAGCTCAGGTAGATGACACAGACGAAACAGATAAAATCAGTTACGCAGGTGGAGAAATAATAGATATACGTCCCATTATTGCTGCAAACAGGAAGCGACATGCAAGTAATTCTGTTGGATTGGATCCGACTAAAGTGAATGGAAATCTTGCAAAGAGGAACAAACAAAGTATACAGAATGATGACGCTTGTATTAATATGGTAAATCATTGTGACCTTATAGGTGGTGTGAAAGTGGCTGCTGACAAGTGTGAAACCCTGCGTGTGGTTTTAAATCAGCGTACGGTTTACTACCGCTCTCTGGCAGAAGAAGAAAATATTTGTTGATGAAAATATTTTTTATATACTTATACTTATTTTGTAAATTTTTATTATTAGATATCTATTGTTATTATGCAAAAATCTGTATTCTGAAAATTTGCAATTTCATATTGTTAGATATTTATTGTTATGCAATAATCTGTATTTTGGACTATTTTTTATATATATGCTCTTAGTATATAAATTTTATCTGATTTTGTGTAACTAAATGTTCAGATTTATGATTGATCTCTGTCTGGTGTTTACACTGGGAGTGGTCTATAACAGGACTACGCTTGTACTGGTCAATTAGGCCCCAATCTCCCGAAGCAACTCAATATGAGCAAGATCTCATCTCAAATATTGACATGTGTCCTTACGCTAATTTCAATGCAAGGCTTGACTGGAAATTGGCATCACTATACAGAAATGGCATTCTGAGTTTATTACAGTTACATTACAAAAGATGGAACTTCAGATTTATCTTTATTCTGACTCTGGTTTTAGCAAAATCTCAATTTGAGTTGAGATTTCTACTTGAGATGTTTCAGGAGACTAAGGTCAGGACTGGTACATGGCTCTGTTAGGACTGTGTATCATCACATTATTGCAGCTTACCACTTAGGTTCAAGATATTGTGTTCATGATGTACTGGTATTTTTGTGACTGTGCTGATGTTTGACTTAACTAGGAAATAAAACATATTATTGTCACATACTGTGTCTGTTACTATACTTATATCTTGTAAACCTCCTGCCCCAAGTTCACAAAGAATTAGTTTTCAGGATCAGGATCAAATATATATCCTTCGAAATTCAATAGATATGTTATGGTTAAACTTGATATCATACATGTGGGTATATAGTGACATATCCTTGAAGTTAAAAGACTTTTAATAAAAGTAACTTTTTATGGCCATTTATAAAAATACAAGATTTATACCTTCTTGAATGGCGGGGATCTTCATATAAACCATTTAAGGTTTTATCCTCCGCCTCAATTACTTCTTAAAAATGATCTTGGTTTTAAAAATTGATACCCTTTTCAGGATCATTTTCAGTCTCAAGTACAATTATTCCCCTTTGAAACAGAAAAATAATGGTCTAAATAGTTTGAATGAGTTAACTTGAAGTAGATTTGGTATTCTCTACATGGCTATAAGTTGTAATTGCCAAAAGTTACCAAAAACTTCCAGATAATAAATTATGGTCAGGATCAAGTTTACCCAGAATAGTTGATCTTTTGTGAACTTGAGACCAGTTGTTTGTCGTTGTGACCAATGTCACAATGATTGGACACAACATATTAGAAAGTGGTACTGATTCCTTAAGTCAAAGTAAAGAAATATCTCAAAGCAAAGGGAGACAATTAGTACTGGTTTTAAGTAAACCATCAGTTACTTCCCTTAGACAAATACTAATTTTAAGCATTCAATTCAGACTCGTGGTTTTAGAAAAAAAGTTACATTCATATATTTCCTTCGAGAAGTTAGCACATATTAGGCAAAAACTGATTAAAAATGTGATTGAAGTAACCGACAGACCCTGATTTTTATCCTAGTCTTGCCCTATACATTTTATTGGCATTTTGTTAGAACTGACTGCGGATCATTGATTTTCCAGCGCATAAAGTCTATACAATAATGTTAAAAATATATATTAACTTATCCTGTACTATTTCAGCATTAATAGTATTAAGTTTTTGGCCAACATTGTCGAGATAATTATTGCATAATTATATTGTAGATATAAAGTAGTTTGATTAGAACAGGGATGTAGATGGATACCATACCTCTAGCTGAGATTAGAATAAATATGGGTATGTTTTACTTTCTACGACATAAATGAATGTTGGATCTTTGCTACCCAATTTTGGTATTTAGTCCTTAGATCTAAGATAAAGTGAAGTGTGCCTTATAGTCCTCCTGGTCACTTAGATCATGTGACCAAGTCCTCTAAACTTGCAAAAAATAGCTATTCCATCTTGCAATTACCTATTTAGGTCTTTGCATCTTGATATATTGTAAAATCATAAAATTTCGTGGATCACCTTCAGCCACGAAATCAAATTCCCTTGAACAATAAGTTTGACCCTTGAATTTATTACCTGAAATGCAAAATCCACGACTTAACGTCCCATCGAAATTAAATGATTTTACAGTACTATGTACTAGATTTTAGCTAAGACAGAATATAGTCTTGGGTTTGAATATAGTTTGAGCTATGTTTTTAAACCAGATGAATACTTTAATGATACAAGTTCTGTGTGAGTGCATTTCAAACATTGACGTTTCTGGTCTCTATCATAAACTCTATGAGTCCCTTCAAAGTCCTGAAATACATGTAATTAGGTTTTTGGTCCCTTTAAACCCATATATGTGTGAGTACCTTTAACATTGATAAAACCAGGTCTGTGTGGGGTACCTTTAAACATTGACATTTCTCACATGTCGCTGAACTTATATTTACAAATCAAATCATTGACTTTACTGATACATGTGTGGGTGTATACCTTTAAAAACCCACTGAACTATGTTCTAAATATTTGGGTTGCTAAAATTATACGCAAGGTTAACCGGCAAGATAACAGGCCTCGTGTCAATATTGATCATACAGATCTAGTGCATGTACTAGTAAACCAATCTGGGACGATGAAATATGTTCAGTTTAATATACAGTGTAATAACACAAACTTTGAATCTTCTAAGTGAAGGTAGCTTTAACATTGTCAATGTTTTGATGAACCGGTCTGAAATAGTTGGGAATTTATATCAACGCATGTTACCACGTTATTTACACCAAAACGTTCACTAATACGACCAGATACCAATTGCCATTACGCCAGTTGTCAATCAATACCGTTTAAATCAATTTTAACGATGAATTATAATCACATGGTACAATATGGATTAACCTGAAAGCCTTCGCCAAGCAGCCTTCGACAAACAACCAGGAGGAGCGATCTCCCCTCTGGCATAATGTCAATTGTGATTCCAATAGTGAATCAAAGAATTATGAAAACGATGAACGCTGGTGCTGGAAATGCCGTAAACTACTAGACAGCAACATAATGAAAGTAACATCTGTCGGCATACATGTATGTGAGTTGACGTAGAAACACAGTCACGAATTGTAGTGGTGGCAGTTATTACAAAATGTATAAGAAAAAAACTCTGACAACGTATAGAAAATGAACAACAATTTTATTAAATAGAAATAGACTATATATTCTCGAGACTTTAACATTGTCAACTGAGTATGATACGCGACCAATGGTCTTATCGAGTCAATAAACATTCATATGTGAGGTAATGTCTATAAAAAGTAGATCACAATAGAAATATTTAAAGGCATACAAGGCAAAGTTATGATAGGACGAACGATCGCCGGAATGAACGACATGTATACAACCACCAGAACTATGCTCATACGTACCGCTTCATTCACCTCCTTTAAATTATAGAACTTAAAGTCCCAATAAGGTTTAAAATGGTAGTATATTTTCTATCTACAAAGAATATCGAAATATTGAGATATTAAATTATACTAAAAATGGTGCAGAAGGGACCCATATATGACCTCAGGTCGCTGTTCCTTCTTTGAGAAATAATCAACTGAAAACGCTATTTAGTATTTTGTCCTCCGTACAAAATACTCAATAGTGTTTACATTTAAATTTTCCGAACGATTTCGAAGATTTCGTCAATGATCGTAAGTATACGCACAAAACCCGGTACACCGGTATCTGCCGGTATCCTGTTGTATATCACGACTGACGCCTAATTGAATGGCTATGTTTAATCCAATTAAAGGATTAGTGAAGAAGTGTGAATGAATATATATCACTTAATATAATCACGGAATTATATAGACAATCACATTAACTCCATGATATATAACATATCGCTGGCTTAGAATGAAAAGATCGTAAAAACTATCTACAAAATCATATTTTGAGAAAATAAGAAAATCTGTCTGACAAATTACTCTTTACTTATGGCTAACAAGCTTTCATGAAAATAGGCTCATAAGAAGTGCCTGGTGATATAGATTTCAGATATGGCACTAACGACCTTCTCATTCTAAGCCAGCGATATAAAATTATAGGGACAAACAAAAACATCTACATTGTAGTTTTTTTATATTTTATTACAGATTACGTTGTATCAGACAATAAACAAAATGTAGCTAGCTACAGTTAAATACATATGCATAGGAAAATTTGAGGGCATGTAGATATAACATAATTATGTTTTAATTTTCCATTCATATGATCATGTTTGTGCGTTTTACGAGGGGCGTTTCAAAAGTTCCAGGAAAAGTGCTCTATAATGTGTATCGTATCTTCAAATTACTTTAAACTTTGCATCTAAATAAAACAATTGAGTATACATATTGTACAATAGATCAAACGATTTAGGGTGTGTCATACAAAATGGCACTGCTGCCATAGTAACGTCAGTAATGGCTATCCGGGGCAAATTTGACGTCACGTCGTAGAAATCGTCAAACTTACCAACACATTGACTCCAACCAAACAGCTACCAATTCACTACGACCTAAAATTACTGCATGGAACATTTGCGAAGGGCGGTATAACATCATTTGGATCAATTTATGCCATAGTTTAAATAGTCCCACAGTTGTGTTCAGGTTTATTTGTCGCAGTATTAGAATCGCCCGTCAAATGTCAGTAAATCATTGGAATTTGACCAGTTTTTGTCTTTTTGAAGGAAAATTAAGACTTGAAACAGTATATTTAATAACCACTGCCTGTTAAGAGCGTTGTATGTCACTGGGTAGGATGTATGAATAATATGAGCGCTTCCAGACTGTCAGTTGTACTGCTGCAGATGATCAAAGGAAGGTAAGGCCAGTTGTGAATCAGACGCTAGACGTTGCGTTGAACGTTTCTGCTTGATTTTGTGACACTTTGAATGCTTTGCATAGGGACACAGGAAGAGCATACCTTGAAGCAAGGCACTTTTTGAGAAAAGCATCGTTGTTGTTGTAACCGGTGACGTTTGTGTGTCATTTGACTGACTGAGTGAGATTTAGTCATAACATGTTAATAAGGTACGATCAAAGATAACGTTGCGCCGGGTAAGCCATTGTTGACATTACTGTGTCAACCGTGCCATTTTGTATGACACACACCCATGCGTTCGATTCATCGTGCACTATGTATTATGAACTGTTCTATTTAAATGCACAGTTTGAAGTAATTTGGCCAAAAGATAAACATTATAGAGCACTTTTCCTGGAATTTTTTAAACGCCTTAAGTATATTGATATTAAAAGAAAAGGCCACCTCTTTGATCTTCATAATGATTGACACGTTTTTATGAAAATTAAATAACTCACAACATTCATGTATATTGAACATGCAGATTTATAAACTTACAAGTAAACACTTATTTTTTATTGTAGATTCTATTGTACATGAAAATATAAATATAATAATTATCGGAGAAATTAATACATCTGCACACATCTATATTGCATACGCATAGTTAATCCCCCGCCTCAGGCATGTTTCAATTGAATAATGTCAATATGCAAGGCAATATACAAGGCAATATACAACGTGATCTGGGCCCGTATTCATAAAGCTCCTAAGGGAAAATATTCCTTAGGTTGATAATTTACCTAAGGTTTAATAGGAATTCCCTTAGTTTTATATGATTTGACCTTATATATCTGAAATTACATCATGAAGAAGGTTTAAGATATCTAAGATGAAATCATATAAAACTAAGAAAATTCCTATAAGACCTTAGGTAAATTTCAACCTAAGGAATATTTTCCCCTTAGGAGCTTTATGGATACGGGCCTAGGTGTCAATACCGGGCTACTATATACGATACCGGAAGGTACTGGTAAATACCGGGTTATAGTGTGCACCCTACGTTATCAATAGGTGTGCTATCCATCCATTGGTTATCAGAAACTGGCGAAAAATTCTCGGTAGTCTCCGGAAAGTGACGGAGATGCTGTTAAACGCCGTATTTGTAAACAAACCGGGCTCGTTATGCCAATCTTCAAGGGAAGATTATTTCACAGATATGACGGTAAGAGCGTGTTTTAATAGCTTGATGTGTTAATTATTTATCAGTCTTCAAATCAGTAACAAAGATCTGTGTTTTCTATCCATACAAAATATGTCGTTCCGGAACCTTATTGTGGCTTTAATGTTAGCACTGGTCAGATAAAACACAGATAAAAGTCACATTATAGTCCCTTTGAAATATAACTTATATTTAGGTTGCACTGCGCTGAGGCCTCTAATTTAAACAACACAAATAGTATCCTCCAGCAACTGTAATGATTATATCGCTGTCTTAGGATGAGAAGGTCGTCAGTACAAAATCCATATTTTGAGAAAAAAGAAAAAATGCCTGAAAACTACTCTTTACTTATCCTTTCCGCTACCAAAGCAGACTAATGCAGACCATAAAAATGGGGGTCGCCATTACCACTAGTGTACATAGAAGGACTGCCACTGACGCCTAAAACGTACCACAAATATGATATTCCTCAAAACCAACATCGTACAGCGCCGGACTACCAGGAATTTTTAGGTTTTGTCTTATATTTAGATGCATTTAAAATGCTTGTATCTCGTAACAGGATTTGTTATGAGGATAAAACCTGCATTTATATTATTAACCAAATAGTACACAATTAGCTGAAAAATTCATTTAAGTCATTTTTATTATATTATATTGCATAATATTGTTTTTAAAAATACAAGTTTTCCGTATTTAAGTACAAAAACAAACACCTTATGTCTAATTATGAGCAGAAACGGCGGTTATCGCCAAATAATAAGCAAGTGACACAATTCAAGTTATTAAAGGATCCTCACTTTCAAAAAATACCAATTAGCTTTAGAGATTGCGCTTTGCGATTCTTATCAAACTCATTTTTAAAAAAATAATCAGTACTTCATTTCTACCCTACGGTAACTTGAACAATTTTGGTGTGTCTGCATTATACGGCTTTGGTATTCTAAGAGTCGAAAAAAGCAGATCTGCCACTGACGAGTTTTGCAGGCTTTGAATGAATGACTTGCACAATGACGTAATGGTCATTTTGAGATTGTTCTGATAAAGCTGCAAAACTGCACTCAGGTTATTTATTCAATAACTCATTGCAGTAAAGCACATTGGACGATTCTAAAATGAAACAGTGTTCAGTATACACTATGGTAGTTATACATTTAAAACACATCATACTAAAGTACGCTGTGGTATAGTTCTACGTACCATAATATTCATTTTTACTCAACTATGGCATTGCAGGTAACAATAATGTTTTTGGTCAATGTGTGCATTTATCCACTACGGATCTAGTGTCTGATTATTTTGGTGCCATAACTTCAGGCTCTTTTTTAAATTGAAAAACCCATTCGAATGCTATATGGTAATGTCAGCTTTGTTGTCATGTCTGCATTCGGCGGCTTTGGTATTCTAAGCGTTTGGAGATAACCTGTCTGCCACTGACGAGTTTTGAAGACTTAATTCAAATAATGCGCATTATGCCACTACGGTAGTCCAATGTCGTCGAAGGGCGTTACAGAGGTATGCACATTTATACACTATGGACGTAGTCTCTGTTTATTTTGGTGCCATGTCTTCAGGCTCTTTTTTAAAGTAAAAAACAAACATTTGAATGCTATGGTAGTTTCAGCTTTTTTGTTTTGTCTGCATTGGGCGGCTTTGGTATTCTAAGAGTTTAAAGATAACCTGTCTGCCACTGACGAGTTTTGAAGACTTAATTCAAATAATGCGCATTATGCCACTTCAGTGTTCTGTAGTATTCGTGGTGGAGCATAGTAGAAGTGTGTCCATTTATCCATTATGGATATAGTGTCTGTTTGTGATGGTCCCTTGTCTTTTGACTCGCTTTGGAAGTGAAAACCCCCATTTGAATGCTACTGTAGTTTAAGCTGTTTTCTTTGTCTGCAATGCGACTTCTGACAACCGGAATACAGGCAGCATTATACAGAAAGCTCCACTAGGATCTGGCCATTTGATTACAAAACCTTTTCCATACTCTACTCAACTCGAGCATGAACTTTTATTTGCTCCTTTACAGGGCAACTATTGAATCATCTTTATTTTATGATAAAACATTACTCTGCTTACTATAAGGCCACTTATCACATATAAAGTTTTATCATTTACTATATGAGCACAGACATGAGTTGAGCATGAAGAAGGGGACCAGCACATAACATAAACTATCAAAGTCAAACAA
The DNA here is from genome assembly GCA_963678985.1 of Spisula subtruncata. Classification (NCBI taxonomy): domain Eukaryota; kingdom Metazoa; phylum Mollusca; class Bivalvia; order Venerida; family Mactridae; genus Spisula; species Spisula subtruncata. The sequence continues at coordinate 32,295,402 of OY787667.1, forward strand.
AACAAGGGATACACTTAATTGAATTTATTTCATGTTTGTCTTGTTAGAAATATATCAGATATTCATTCAACTAAAACCAGAACGCAATGATAAGTATACTAATTGTTCTGGCAATTTGCGAGAACAATATTTAAGGAAACGTTCAAAACAATTGTATGTAAATACTGTCAATGAAAAAAAATAAACAGGTTACATTACACTTTTATTGTTATACTTAAAAAAAGTACCAATTTGACGAACGTCAGTAATGCGAACAGTACAAATACACCGAGACATTTTGTCGCAAGTCGGCTGTTACACCCGATGCAGATGGCCTTCTCATGTAACCATTTATGCACCCGGGTGAGCCGCCAATGTGCATAGTATGATACTAAAAGTGATAGGTTGCAAAACCTTTTTGCATTTACATAAACGCTAAAAAAGAAAATAATGAAACCAGCAAGTGAATGAAAACTATGGACTATAAAACTATTGAAACAAACAAGCGTATGCAAAAATATAAAATTTACCACTTCTAAATCATACAAATTTACAAAAGGCTAAGAACAATGGTTTGTCTATAAGTGACACCTTTTTGTTGTATTTACATAACCACATACGTAATAATGAAATGAGCAACTGAATGAAAACTACGGACAACGAAACTTTTGTATACAAACAAGTATATGAAACATATAGATCAAGATTGTTGGAATTAGGTGTGCCAGTTATGCATAGGGAACCGTAATCATACACATTGTATTTGATAATAACTGAACACAACTGGTTTCACATCGTGAGCGATTTTTACGCAAGCGGACGCGTTATACAGACGTCACTCCAATAAGAATTGCTAAGTACTGCCATTGCGTGTTGTTCATCAAAGTCTGTAACGATTGTAGGAGGTTAGGAACGCACTTTGGTGTTGAACGCACTTCGGTTATGACAACCAAAAAGCGTAACACAAACCACCGAAACAACATAATGCGTTGCAATGCTTCATATCATTATTAAATCAAAATGCATATTGGTGTTGAAAATGTAAAAATGAACATAATTTAGCAGCAAAACACAAACTATAACTATAAAATCGAAACACATGTATACTCTATGTAGGATAATATAAGTGTGTGATAAAATGTTCAATATTGTGAACATAATTTTATTTAGTTTGATAAGTGTACTCTGTTTAATGAGAGTCTTATGTTTGGCGTTATATGTTCATCTTTGGTGTTGAAGTTGTACGGAGATTTAAAAGATGGCAGGCTGTAAGACAATTATTAAACAAAACGACTATAAACAGTGAAGTTAGTTAGTACAAGAAAGCCAAATTCCGTTACATACTTTAAGTTAACAGAAAATGTATAAAAGCAATTCACCTAAACACCAAAGTGTGTTAGATGTCGATATACGTAACTCAAATTGATAAACACACTTTATTGTTCAACACCATAGTGGTAGAGGGAGCGCTTCGAGTGCGGGAGGTCGCGGGTTCTTTCCGTGGCCGCGTCATACCAAAGACGAAATAAAAATGGTACCAGTAAAATACCATTGCTATACGCGCAGCATAAAAGGAAAACCTGGCTCCTGTCTCTCATACCCTCTTGGTGATGGATGCCATCGGGAGTGAGGTGTCGAGAGTGATTAATAGAAGTTGTAAGAACTTGTTTCACAATCAACCTAAAATAAATTAGTATAAACTAACACCATAGTGCGTTCATCACCAAAACGCACTATGGTGTTCAATACTATAGTGCGTCCAACACAAAGTGCGTTCCTAGATAGAAACACCCCGATATGCTAACACGGAAAGGCTACTGAGCAAATACATGAAATAGGGTATCCGTGTCCGTATGCGGAACGCGGGCACGGAACGTGGGCACGGAGCACGGATGCGTACACAAGCAGTTGCACAGTGATAATACTAGTAACTATAAAAATAGTGCGTGATCAAGCAAATGTTAGGCCGGTATTCCATGTTTCCGCGTCCGCGGTGCGCATCCTTATGTCCGCTTCCGCAAAACATCGAACTGGATAAAAACCGTAGGGTATATTCCATATATCAAGGTTCCGCGACTGCATGCGTCGTCCGCATATGACGTTCGGTGAGCGATTTTTTACGCAAGCCTGCGCAGTATACAGATGTCACTCCAATAAGAATGGCTTCTGTCATTGTTATTTGTTTGTCAATCGGGTCTGTTACCTGTGTATGAAGTTAGGAACGTACATTTGGCGTTGAACACACTTCAGGTTTGATCACCAAAATACAAAAGCACCAAACCACCGCAATAACATGCGTTGCAATGTTTCATACTAGCATAGAATCAAATGTACATTGGTGTTAAAGATAAATGTAAAAAGGAACATATTTCATTGTGCATGATACTTTGTATTAAAAAGATGTAAACTTTAAGTTTCTTATGCATTCTAAAAACGGTATTTTGATTAAAAAATACACTGATGTGTTTACACAGAAAGGCAAGTAAGCGAACGCGGATACGGAACGCGGACGTTGGACACGGACACATGGATATCTGCGCCTGCGCTGCGATTTAAATGTCGCTTCTCCAGTTACCGGATGCATGAAATAGGGTATAGGGAAGCGTAACACGGACGCATACACGTGGAATACCGGCCTGATCTGGAAAATCAGTGCTATATAGATGAAGTTAACTTGAAACATCAACAATCCTGAAAGATAAGCAAATCGGACCGTAGCATAGCCTAGGTACACGGGTTCGAATCTCACTGGCAGATATGTATACGTATATTGAACTATTTAATTTATAACATAAGTTTCTAATTCTGTTTTGATGTATATTTCACGAACGTTTAGTATATTACTGACGATTTAGCGTATACATTTTCTACGTGTTTCAGCTTCATAAAGACTATTAATGTGTAAATGATTTACTTGTATCAATTAAAAAGTTTTATTGTGTTCAATATACTCTTCCATAGAGGGAAATAAAGTTCTGAAGTTGAAGTTACTCAAAGTTCTCAAATACTTATACTATTTTGTTCATGAACATAAGACTGATATTATAACTACATACGTTCTAAAACCTTCCAAACGTGGCCTGCACTTCGTATAACAATTACATATTATGATAATTGATAATTATCTGTTTAATAATTACTTTGCTAATTTATTTTTAATACACAATTCTTACTATTAAAATATAAACATCAGCTATAAAAGCTAACGGAATCAGTATTATGTGCTTTTCTTTGATATGCTAGATATCAAAGGTTTAACAACAGCAAGATTTGTTTACATCTTTTAATTGACTGATTGCTAATTGCTGTAAAAGATTACAACTGGAATCAAGACCACAGTAAATTAAATGTACTTCAGTCACTAAACAAAAGAATAGTGTTACTATTGTAACGTTATTTATTTGGAAACTTAGATTAAAGCAAGTGCTATGGTGTAATTTTGTATATTAAATGCAAATCCAGTATTGTGAAGTGTGTCCTACAAAAACTTCAGAATACCGTAGTAGCATTATGCTGGACTAACAAAACTTAACACTTAAAATATTCAATTCGAATACAAGTACCATAGCGGACTTTGGTATTTGGCAAAAATCTTATAAACTGTACCTCAGTGTAGTAATGACGATATCATAATATCAACAGAACAACCACAGTGTAGCAAATATCGTACACTACAACTACCATAGCGTAGAAATGTAGTATATTTTGGAAAATTCCTTCTATGTTCAACTGTAAAAAAAACGGATTTTCATTGAAACCCTGCATTATTCCACTGTAGAAATAAGACCCCGTATTTTTCCGGTACGTAAAAGTCGTCTCTGGTAGCTGTTCGGCAAACAATAGTGGTAATGGGGGACCACCAAAATACGGTCTGCATCAGGCGGCTCTGGAAGCGCATCGGTGTATGATAGTGGCAGCGGAAAGGTTATGGGAAAACCAACTTTTTAGACTTTAATTTGGTCAACATACATGACAAGTTCCGATTGTCTTGAAAAAGGCGCATTGTAATTCAGATTTCAAATATGTAAGAGTATTATAAGGACGTTAGTAAGTACTTACTTATATTACGACCTTGAAGGCTTCTCATTCTAAGCCAGCAATATGTGATGTTTGTACTAATAAGTACGCATGTCATGGTTTTATATTTGTAATGGAATGTTTATAATTTAGGCACTGATTGTTCGTGCATGTTTGTAAGTCACGATTGTATCACAGATAAATCATTCTTCAAGACCATAATCATAGTCCACATTTTTGGACTTTATCATTTCTAAGTACTTTTCTACATAATCTAATGGAGTGGCTGTTTCCTTGACAGCAGGTACGGTCATCATGACTTTTAACCAGGCAGTAAATAGTGGGAATCTAGCTGCGTCCAGAGCAACTTTCGGTAAACTTTGTCCAAGAAGGCTTGCACGCTCCAAATGTGGCCATAGTAGCACATCAAGCATTCCCATGTTCTGTCCTGAAAATATATGAATAATCACTACACATGTATTACAATACGTAGATACGATTATCACATAACCTGTGGTGTGGGAGTGCATTAAAGCCGTGGCGGAAATATCATAATGCACTCCAGCCCGTTACGTAAATATGCAAATTAGCTTGACGGTGGTTGGTTGTTTGGTTCAGTGTGACGTAACGTAAGCATTGCATCGACCTGTTAGTCCGTGTGTCGCGCTCCAAGTAGGCCTACCACTTAATTTTGTTTAAAACCTTATTAACACATACAGCATAGGCCTACATCAACATTTTCTAACATATTTAGCGTTAACTTAGGTTACAAAAAAATGTATATGGTATATAGAATCTTAAATTCGTGCTCACTGCTTACCATTTTTAAGTTACAAAAAATGGAGTTTTGACGTCCCCTCTTTGTTCCAGTCTGCTCACTTTAAAAACTGGGGATGTCAAATTGTATTTTGTGATGATACATAGTTCACGGCGGTATAATACCTCCGTGTCGTATAATGTCGTAGGTATGTGACATGATTTTATCTCTTTGTGGTGATTTCTAACCTATACCATGGATTAAGGTATAAAGCATAAAGGTACAGTTAGCAAGCTAAATAAAGGTGAGAAGAAAGCCATTTTTTGAACTGTCAAAAGGTACTTCAAAAGCTCAGAATCCAGGAGCTTCGGGGGCCTTCGCCCCCCTTGTCCCCCCACCAGGGCTTTGCCCTGGACCCACCAGGGGGCTTAATGCAGCCCCCTGGACCCTGGTAATTTTTCCTCTTTTTCAATAAAATCAATTCTCATGCCTGGATTACTCACCTCCGAAGAATGGAGTGTTTCTTGCTTTAAGTTCTTTTTCCACGGTATCCAAACCGTTCAATAACACAGGTGCACCTTCCATGTTCTGTCCACCAGAGAGGAATATCTTGTAGAATGGACCAACAACCTGTAGGAAATAATCACAATGTACGAATTTATACAAACTATGGTGCGACCTTTAATGGAGATTTTCGATTTCACATTTTCATTCCGGATATTAGGTGGAATAGTGACCAAGTGGCGAGCACTCCACACTACCAGTCCATAGGTTTCAGGTTCAAATTAAGGCAGGGCCCTGGGAAAGAGGTACATGTATATACATGTGTAGAATGCACAAAATGTTACATGTAACTAATGGCAATTAATGGTCATTCATGACGACAAGGAAAGGCGACTGTAGCGTGCTATAACAACTGTAAATTCAATGGTCGTGTATTGGTGACAGAATAAAGCAATGCACCGTGAAAGCGTCATGAAGTCAAGGAACATATTTTATCCGAGTCACGCTTTCACAGAAAATAATCATCACGTTGTTCTGCCCGATTTCCCGAAACAACTCAATTTGAGCTAAATCTCATCTCAAGTATTGCCATGTTTACATGTTGTTAGGAAAACTTTCCAAGTGAGGATGAACACAAAATGAGCATTAACAACTGCATACGTGATTCTTTGTTTATTTCAGTGACTTTTATTGAGTTCTAACTTCAGATCTATTTTAAAATCAAACTTTGATTTGAACAATATCTCAATTTGAGATGAGATTTCTGTTTGAGTTGCTTCGGGAGATCGGAGTCTGGTTCATATTTTCAAGGACTATATTTTACCTGTGTCATGTTTTCAAGGAACATACGATCTTTAGCTTGTTGTAGTGGATCGGCTGGTGTAAGTTTATTGTCTTCACACGTGGCATCCAGGTAATCGTTGACTATGGAAGAGTCATAGACTATAACGCCATCTTTCTGAATTGCTGGTACCTTGCCTAAAGGAGTAATCTGCTCCAAATACCATTCTGGTTTTTTGCTCAAGTTAATATTTACTGTTTCGTGTCTGAAACCAGAAACAAGCTTATTGAATCATTTCAATGATTTTGCGACGCGAGTTCTCCAAATACCATTTTTGGCTTTGTTCTCAAGCTGATATTTTGAAACCCAAAAAGAACATTACTAAATAATTTGAATGATTTTACGACGTGAATAAGTACTGATTGTACGCCCCTGAACTTGATTTGTATGAACCATCACTTTAAATCTTTATAATAGAGTATTCTACGTGTACCAGCTGTGGGTTGTTGTGACGTTTACACTGACGTACTATTATATTTATAACAACAACTTGTAACAAAGTCTTGGACCTCGCAGTTGAAATATTTTGCACTTTTGTTATTGACAATGTAACATGTTTATAGTTTTATATATAACTAAATAAAAAATAACTTACTTTATATTTTTGTGAGCCAGTAATATTCGTGTACGTTGTGCGTATGGACACATTCTCATACTGTATAACCGTAACACTCCCTTGTCAAGGGGAGGAAACTCACTACCTGTAAATATAATTATGTTAGACTAAACCATCATACACTATCATCGTTATAGAATCAATGTCACGACCATAGCATGGACAAGTTTTTACCAATTTGTTGACATATTTTACTTGCATTCTTAGCCTGAAAATTCGTCACAGACCATACAAAGATACCAATTTATTGGTTAATTAATTGTCCAGATGCGTCTTATAGTTCAGAGCCGGTACATTTAGCATAATTATGTGACGTTTGTAGTGCAATCTTTTTGTACAATTTGTGCTTTGCTGTTTCTCTGTTGAGTGCTGCATTTCCTGTCCGAGTTGTTAGTTACCCTTTTTACATCACAAATACGTACGAATAGCTATGTTTGTAACGTACAAGGTATTTACCAATTTATGCGAGGGCAAGCTTATATCATTTGTTTGTAACTTTTTATATACTTCGATCCACTTCTAAGCTGACATTTTGGATAGGTGTAATCCTTTACAAAAGTGCTGAGCATAGCCTTTATTTGCTTTATTTCTAGATTTTCTACTGAAATATGACAGACATATGTATGTGCTTCCACCCGGATATATGCAATTAATTGAAAACGAAACTTTATAGTAAGTAGACTACATGAAACAGAGACTGGAACGAGTATAGGCTCAGAGACTCATTTACTAGTAAATGAGGTCAGACAATGTTATGTACTTCCTTAAAATAGACTAACCAATAGGTATATATATTGTCGATTCAAAGATGTCTGTCATAACCGCCAAAATGGTCCATCTCTTAATAGCTAAATGCAGTAAGTAAAACCGCTATGCTATAGGACCATTAGAGTTGTAATCATATAAGTGTATTTATGATGGTAAAACTTAATCCTGAGAAACCTGTAATAATCGACCGGGGTGAATGTTTGTTTACGCGGTTGTGACAGAGATCTTTGAATCAACTATAATAGGATTTATAAGATCCGTTGAGAACAATAATAATACCAATCCATTTTACAAATTTTAAATCCTGTTACAATACCACCGTGAATACGCAGCGACGACGTGGTTAACATAAACATGTACATCGCATCTATCAATATTTTGCCCGCGGACAGACCCAGGAGAATTAGACAGCATGTTCTTTCTTTGGGTCTAATTTCACATCATAGAGCCAGCCCTTTTGTCTTTATCCCCAAAGTGGGTGATGCTACAATAGTTTGTATGATTTCAGTTCGATAATCAACGATTGTGAATACATTTAACTAATAAAAACGTGTACATGTGCATAGGATTTTGGTTAAATTACAAAAATTATATTAAAATCACAAACCCGAGCCGAATGCTTTCTGTGTGACAGGCATAATTCCTATAGTTCTGTTGAGTAAATCACGTCTAATACTTTCCAAATCAACCGAATAACTGTAATTAGAAATCGTTTATCAGTTAATATATATACACACAATTTTTCGAGAACACAATTGGTTAAAATCCGGGACACTTAAGTTATTTTGTAGGACGGTTTTTGAGAACACTTCATTTTATTCGGGTAGCCATGTTTAGATAAAACTTTATAAAGGTAGCCTAAGGTAAATTTAAATCAAGAGTGTGTATAACAATATTAGAGTACATCTACATAGTACGAAATTCGGACACCAGGGGTGGTATTTTATTGATGTTACTAGACTTTAAGGAAAATGACAACCAATCAGACCACACAGTATGAAACTGTTGGTCAGTAACAGAAGATACGATTGGCTACTACAGTCAGGTGCCAAATTAAAGTTCACAAAGTAAAAAAAAAAAATCGAATTACACGATAAATAGAAATATGTTCTGCTATAATATAAATACCAGACCACATAACTTCACAAGTCCGCTTATTTGCTGATGACACTGCCGTATATTTAGCTGTCAATAACCCTCAAGACTGCCAAATTCTTCAAAATGATTTAAATAAATTGATGAAATGGGAAGAAATATGGGAAATGGAGTTCAATCCTAGTAAATGTGTTGTCCTAAATATTACAAAAAAGTTAAATCCTATTTCCTATAACTATGTATTGCATGGCCATATTTTAGAATCAGTTGACAGTGCCAAATACCTTGGAGTAAATATATCAAATGACCTCTCATGGAATAAACACATAAATCAAATAACAAATAATGCTACTAAAACTCTTGGATTCCTTCGCAGAAATATAATTACAAAAAATAAAAAAATTAAAGAAGTAGCATATGAAACACTGGTAAGACCCCAGGTGGAATATGCATCATCTGTGTGGAGCCCCCATACCCAAACATATATTAATAAAATAGAAAAGGTTCAACGTAGAGCCGTAAGATGGGTAAAAAACAACTACTCCCCGTATGAAAGTGTCACAAACATGCAGAATGAACTTGGATGGCAGACCCTACGTGACAGAAGAGACCTCACCAGACTGACTATGTTCTATAAAATAGTGTATGGCTTGGTGGCAGTGCCAGTTCCAACATATCTTGTAGCACCTATGAGAATGACACGCCACGTGCACCCCTTTCATACAGACAAATACACACAACAGCTAGCTATTTTAAATATACCGTCGTGCTTTGGAATAGCTTACCTAGCAACATAGTCCTCCAGCCAGACCTAGAGGGGTTTAAGATTCATCTTAGCCCCTCTCTCATTTCAAATCGCCCCTGAGTAACCAAAACAGTGTTTTTATCAGCTTTTAAACTATAAACATTTCACATTTTATATAACACTATCACACTTTATTCTTCTCACTTTCTCACTTTGAAATCTTCTTTCATTACTTTTAATTACTTTTATCTTGCACTGACGCGCACCTGCTAGTGTATCCGAAAGGGGCTTAAGCAGTATACGAAGATAGATAGACAGAATTTTGTAGCATATGATAGAATAATCCAAGCATGAGTTGATTCTGTTCAAAACAATTATTTATGTTCATCACAATTTTGGCAATTAAAGAACTTCAATGAAAATTCTTGATTCATGGAATAAGCCTGGTTGCCATGGTTATGCTACGGCCACAATGCTCGTACGATATCTGTACGGATTTACCAACTCGTACGAGTCTGAAATATTTTAATCCTAACACGGTTACAGTATTTGCATCTGGTCACAGCTCGTACGGATCTCGTACGAGTTGTACAGAATGTATAGTTTTCACCAGATCACCGAGTCCTCTACGAGTTGTGAAAATCCGTACGATGCTCGTACGAGTCACGATATCCGTACGGGCTCCGTACGGACGTCGTGCGAGTTCAGAAAAGTCAACTCGTACGGAGCTCGTACGGAGCTCGTAGGGCAAATGTGACTAGGGTATTACATACTTTTAGTATATTATATGTCAATCATACAGAAACATAAATGAGTAATTGACATTCCTACAAATCATTCTTAAGATGTTAGTTTGTAAAATGTAAAGTAAATAAATCTCGAAGTTGACTAACAAAACATGTACATGTAGTTCACATTGACTCCCATGTAAATTTTGTCATTTTCACGTTAAAAATATCAAAACAAAATTAAAATATTCGTTATTTTCATATTAGAACTCCGATTTTCTTCAGATAAAAACTTTTCAAAGGTAAAATTTACTGTGGTAAAACTCAACATTAATTTAAACATATTAGTTTGTCTTTGTTGCCATGACAACATTGTCAAATGGACTAACCGTCGATGTTTAGTGGTGTTCTAGAAGTGTTTAGCAACCGAGAAAGGACTGTGCAAGTGAGTAAAGTGCATGGCAGTTTTATTAGAAATTGATTCCCCTACTAAATGATAGTAAACATTGTCTAATTGTTCTTATTTTACAATTGTTATGTTCTCAGTCCAGCTGAAGACATCAGTGAAAGGAAAAAACAAAATGAGAAAAGCATATTAAGTAGAGATAGAATATGCAGAAATAGAGAGGCAACGGCAGAAATTATTGGGGGTAGATTAGTTCCAAGAATGTTTCGGTTCCTTAACGACAGCCCAGTCCGGCATGCGTAGCGCCTGATGGGAATTTCACCCATTATGTACCCATCCCACCCAACTGGGTGAGGGTTAATATGTAATGAATAACTTGAGTTTTTCAAGTGACTATCCGAGTATAGGATAATCCTGAATATTGTAAAATGTGGCCAAATATGGTTTGCTATGGCGCTCGCCGAATACTACGTATGGCTCAAATATTGAAGCTCTGTCATCGAAATCTACCCAGCCGAACAACTTGAACTTGTCTTTATGAGTAAAGGATAATTAATCCTGAATATTAATTAGCCTGATAAAGAATTTTTCACTCGGACTAATTGCAACAAAAAATAAACTTATACTGGGCGAAAGTATAGCATATTAGTATACGAAAACAATGGCGACGTTTTTGTTGCAATTAAGCCGAGATATGGTGCTACTCAAGATTTCGTTCACCGACCTATATGTAAACGGCTGTATTTCACACAATATGGTTTGCCATGGATCACGTCGAATATGGCTTACATATTTAAGCATTATTCGTAGGCGAAACAATATTGCGCCGTATATGGTTCGAGGCAAGTCATATCTCGTACGTCGCTATGCACGTTGTATTGTTCGCCAGGAGCCACATTTGCTGATGAGGTGCCCCTTTTTCGAATACGGCTAACACAATCTTTTTAACGGATGTTCAGATAAGTGAAATGGTTGTCGTTTTGATCACATAACGCCATTCTACTTTTGGGCTTGTTTAAAAATTATTTAAAATAAAATAGAAAATTACATTTCCACCAATTCGATCTTTAAAAGTTCAGTTATGTTTTCGCATTTGACATTGTTTTTGGATTGTAAGCTCATTTTGTAGGGCGAAAACATAGTGCGCCGAATATGGCTTATGCATTATGTACTATATGTGAGAGTGTGCCTCGTCACAAAAAAGTAGAATGTGAACGGATGGCGGGCAGAGTTCTGTAGAATGATGTAATAGGGTATACCCTTGCAGTTTTTTCCGTCATGCATTTTAACCCGGTAGACATTCCAATACTATCACCCTATCTGTTTAAACAGCAAAGTGTTTAATCAGGGAATGTTTAAATACAAAATAATGTGCGATACAAAACTGTATACATGTCGCTGGCTTAGAACCAGAAGGTCGTAACTACAAAATCGATATATTGAGAAAACAAGAGACAACTGTCTGTAATTTAGTCTTTACCTATGGGAAAACGCGTTTTTAAAACTTCATTTTGGTCAACATGACAATTTCAGATTTTCATGAAAATAGGCTCATAAGAAGCGCCTTGTGAAGCAGATTTCAAATATGTATGAGTCTTATAAGGTCGTAAGTGGTAGTTACGACCTTCTGGTTCTAAGCCATCGATATGTATTATTCAAAATTCAAATATACATGAGCCAGTCTGCAGATATAATTTGAAGCTAAGATATAGTACTGTATGTGTAACCTGTTTAAGACTGAATCATTAGAAATCCCTTTACGGCTCACATGTATTAGGGTTTACAGTTCTCTTGCACCAATGCTTTTGTTAAAGAATTGTATCGCAAATATACTTAACTTTCTTGCATGTTACTCAGACACGTTCATCCGACAGAGGTTGTGCAAATAAGAATGTAAGTGGGGCTATATAATCCATAACAGTCAAGTGCATTTCACTCAAAATCTGCTTTACAGTAGAAGTCATTAAGCATTAAACAGCTACTTTAAATGAGTGATAATTTGGTAACCTATCTGCAGAATGATGCATGTTGAGAAAATATCTTTGAAGAAAATGAACAACATCCTCAAGTTAGGTTGCAGATACAATACGAAATAGTTATTTGTAAACAATAAAATAATGCACGATTTATAGTCTTAAAGGGGAGCAACTCTTGTACAAATTGTATTTTATCTTCCATTGGTACACTTTACTTGATTGTGTTTTATGCATTCGATAGACATCTGGACAAAGCAGTAATAGCAATTCGTATTAGAGTGACCACATGCATGCAGGTTATATTATTGACCATACATGTTTGTAAATGATATTGTAGACTAGGTCATATACTCACATGTGTGTGGAAGAAACTACAATAAATTTTGAAATTGAAAAAGGTAACATTCTGTCGTCAACGGTATTTGTGGAGAACGTTCTTATGCCTCGTATTTACTTTATTATCGAATCAAGTTTTGGGAGAGATAATGGGGCTTCAATTGTAGTGAGCCTTTTAAAGTATAACAATGTTATTTAAAACAACGGTGAATTAAAGTTAAAAAAGTTAAGTTACCAATTTTCTAGGGCTCTTTTCAGCTGTTAGGCCGCTGAAGCACCCTTTGACATTTCAACTTCCCCTGGTCATTGGGCTACATATGGAAACCTACACTCGTGTCTCCCTGGGCAAGGGGTATAACCTAAAGCATGGAGATTGGTGGTTTAAGTAAGACTTTCCATGGAGATTGGTGCCAACGGCCGATATTTTGATGTTTTTTGTCACTTGACGGACACATTTTCTTGTTTTTTATGTGGTGTGTATGCGATAACCACCTAGCCATAAGTTTAAGCCATCTATCGGAGAGACCATTTCTCTCCTGTGGTGTGGCAACAAATATCGATATGCAGCACCCAGGAATAGACTCTGTCCTCACAGGTACCATTTTACACCATGGTGGATTGGAGCTGTGGGTCTTGCTCAGAGAAATTAACCAGTGGTCCTGAGGGGGTCGAACCAGGGACCTCTCGACCCGAAGCGCGCGCCCACCTCCTGGCCACTGCCCCCCCCCAATTATAATACTAAAAAACGGCGAAGCGTGAGTTTTGACACAGACGGATAATGGAACTCACGATCCTATATTTCACAAAGAATATGAAGCTACAAGTTGTTTTTGGTAATATGTTATGAAGAAATCAAATGATATTATGCCACACGAACTTTAAACGATTCCGACACATATAGAGTATAATTATACGACCAACATAACCGCGTTTAAACCGTATCACTGTATCACGCATTGGAATAGTATACAATGCAAAGTGTATGACTTATTGCGATCAAAGCATCTGTGATTTCCGGATGTGATGTATGACATAATGGGAGACTAAATACGTGTATGACATATTGCGATAACCGGAAGTTGATTCGTTAGCACGCTGTGTTCTTTAACAGACATTCTCAAAATGGATTGTAAGATCGTGAAAAGCGATCTATGATTCATCATAGGTAACAGTATCGTTGAAAAAGAAATTTAAAAAAAAAATGAAAAAAATTTTTTTTCTCGAAATTTAGGTATTATATACATGTAGATCTAATACCTAAATTTCGAGAAAATTTTTATTTTTTATTTTTTTTTAACTTCTTTTTCAATGATACTGTTACCTGTGTGATTCATAGGGTATACACAACCAACATGACAAGCGCTCAACATATCGATTGTGTACTTACGACCTTCTCATTCTAAGCCAGGGATATTTTGACAAAACTTTGATAAAGTGCTACATTTATAATTTTATGTCTAATTATCTTATCATTGGAGTAATAAGTACTTTACGTCCATTGTCTATATAATGACTGATAATCAAACATATCTCCTGATTTTCAAACAAACGTGACAAGAAGGAATCTAGAATATAATTAATTAAGATATGGCTTACCTTTATCTACCTCAGTTGGTCGCCATTCCCATTTTCTATTTTCAAGACTTCAAATAGACTAATAACATAAGTTGCACATTGCGATTTCGGATTCCACACGGTTATATATGTTTATATGAGCACACTGGTAATTAAGTACTAGTATAATATACTTAACATGAAATTAGAAATCTAAATAAAATTACAAATACGTGTTATCAGGTGATCACTTTATTTTATTTCTACATTACTGGGATAGCATGGGGGTTATGAAGTGCCTTAATTACCATTCAACCGTCGTTAGGTGGCATTTTTTTTCAAATCGCTATGAGTTTTATTCAATCTCCTCTATTAACCCTCTCTACATTAGACATTGGCGAGCCATGTATTGTTTAAAATTGTTAACATTTCCATTATGTTATTATCTTTTTTATTGACATTACTTCACCATGACTGCATTATATTATATTTATATACGAGGGTCAGTCAAGAAAAACTGAGAGTTGTTAAATTAAACCTCCCAAATGTATTCGCAATTATATTTTCTATTATTTATCGGCAACTATTATCCATTGCGGGTATTCTGATGAATTCTGTGATCGGATATAGGCTTATAAATAAAGTTGTCAAGCAATCAAAGAACATCACTAAAGGGTATGCGTTCGCGCCAGCGACTGGGAGACTGATTTTGTTGTCAATTCGAACGTTTATTTCAGCCTTATATAGCGTAATTTAGTACAACTAACATGTGTATCTAGTAGAATTGTATATACCAAACAATAATGGGCATTTGTTACAGAATGGGCACTAATGCTGGTTTGTTTAGTTGCCTAGCAACAATTTTACCCGTATTTTATCGATTTTCTCGGCATGTGTTCTTTGCGTTGCCACGGCATTCTTAAACTAATCACGTAATTCACAAGTTCTGCTCAGGAGGAATATGAATGTATCTAATGGAGTCCAGTGACCGTAATAGAAAAAAAATATATAACGTTGCTTATGAAAATTATCATGCGTTCTTTTGGGTGGGGTTAAATTGTGGTCTCAATGCCACCAATTAAAGTGACAATTAATAGTTTCATCAAGTATATTTCTATATTGGAGAAACAAATCAACCATAATTAAGTAAATCTGATAGATTAATGTATAACAAAATAAAAAATAAGTTTAAAAATGTTCAATAAAACTTTATGTTTCCATAGCAACGCACAATTATGTTCTACTGATAGCGCGAACGCATGTCTTCAAGTTGTCTTCTTCGGTTGCCTGGCAACAACAATAAGATGTTCATACCCAAAATTGGTATTCGCCATAACATCGATGAGATACCATATTTCGCAATTATGTATAGACAATATACGAACACTTATTCTCCTGATCATTATTTACCAACTCTTAGTTTTTCTTGACTGACCCTCGTAATATGTTATATGCATTATGTATACCCATGTGTATATAATTACGATTTGGGTTAATAATAGGTATGTTCTGTTCTGTTCTGTTCTGTTCGGTACAATCACATGGTCTGGGTAAACCGCGCAATCAACAAAGCGTCGTGCTTCGCTGCGTTATGCATATTTGTTGAAATATACTTAAACTTTGTACTTAAATGTTGCAAATAAGGTTGAGGTAGATATATGTAACAGGAAGTAAAAACTAAAATGATAAAACATTTTACGTTAAATAAAACTGAACTATTATATTTGGATTGTATTACAACTCGGGACTTGGTGTTTATACAAACGTACTGGTATGTAGAAATATAATTTCACTATTTATAAGATCAGGATGAAATAAAATAATTTTTCGAATGATCCAATCTCAAGAAAAATTATCTTTTGATTCGAGTTTAAGTGATCTAACTCTACATTGACGTTAAATTTAACCCAAACCATAATCATAACGATAGCATAAAATATTTTATTAACATTAAATTGTATACATAAACATTAGAGTAAAACAAAAAATGCATGTAAATATAACACATGCTAGGAATTTCTTATATGAGAAGAAAACATTTTATAGATCTACGGTATGTTTCTATTATTTGATCGAAGTTTTATGTGATACTAGTCTTAAAAAAAGGTTTTTAAAAAAGAGGTTTTTAAAAAAGTTTTAAACCAAATTATTACACTCGGTTGGAAACTGCATTTGGTCGAGCATCAATTAAAAGAGCTAAAGATAGAGCTAAATCGGTACTTATAGTTTACCCTACTTCTTTGTCCAATCAAAAGCCAGGGATTTTCAAAATTTTGGACCACTTATTCATTTATTTGTGCAATGGACATAATAACTATTAGTAAATCCATTTATTAGGAAATTTTGGCTGTTTCCTAATATTGAAAACTAGACCCGCCTACTCTCATAATTTTACTGTTATTCTATCAGCAATTTATAATCTGCTTAAGGTGATTCACCGGTGTTGGATTTTTCTGTAAAATGTATATAAAACCTGTTATATTTATGAAGAACACATTTACGACAACCATTCTGGAAAATCCCAACAGTTTTGCTCGGCTAGTTTTTAAGATATTTTTGGATTTTGGGGACAACCCCTAAAAACTGATAATTGTAATTTACCGAAAAAGTTTTGCTTTAATTCTCATCAATTTGGTTTACATAAAATTTCGTATATAAGGAACTAAACAGAATTTTTATGTTATACTGTGCCAGGTTTTTGATTTTTTAAATACTATTTTAAAATATGAATTGTTATTTTTCTTTTTTGAGTTTAACATGAAAAATCGTAGAACGACATACTTCATGCATACAACATGTAGAGTGACAAATATTGAAGTATCATGCAAGATTTCATGACAATTGCTCGGTTAGTTTATTTTTATTACACTTTTAGTGATTTCAGAAATGCTGAAAACAGGGGAGGTAACAAAAATAATCAATATTTTGCATCCGTTGTAATCAGATTTCGCGATCATTCTATTTTTAAAAAATAGTGCATACTTCAAGGCGCTTACAGTTGTATTTGGGTACTTCTGCATGTATTAGTTTATATTCTGCAGGAATAAATGCAAAAGAACCGTCCTCTAAAATTCTTGGGATACTGTTTTAAACTATTGAATAAGTTTGATATGGGCGCATAGAACTACGTTTTAAATACATCGTAACCAATTCGCGAGATTATGTGTTTAATATCATTTGGAACAAATCATCCGTAGGGATTGAGCTAAGAGTGTTTCTGTATTTTCATTAAAAGTATATAATCCTCTCGCGATTTTAAGACATGGGAAATCAATTTCAAGCATTTTGTATTATTTGATCTCGGTTGTCAGACGCTTACAAAACATCCAAGTGACTGCGATTTTTAAACTTCCACCCAACACAAAAGCGGTGAAACACCTTAATATTTACCTTTTCACTCTCAATACTCAATAAATGGACAAGCTATTGTTTGCATACAAAAGCATTGGAGAGCTCACCAAAAGTGGGCGGGTAAACTATAAGCCGGTTATAGATCACATATTAGAATTATAAACAAATTAGACCTGCGGTCGCTAGCGCTCCCTTGCTCTAATTTGTTTATAAATCTAATATATGATCTATAACCTATACTTGTCGGGTATTCTTATATATACGGAATGTACTTTAGGCTATACAATATAACCCAATTAAATGCACGATCGTTATAATCAAGAAAAAAAATCACCGTTAGCAGACGAAATCGCAATATTTTTATTGTAAAACGGCATTCACTTGATCACGTGATTCTACACACTGAAATCTAGCTTTGTTAGATCGTCATTGCGTACATACAATGGCAACGATGTTCAACGTTATAAACAAATATGACATAGTGGAGGCGTTAACTTGAAAGAGTCTGCATCAGATCTGACGAAACTGAAAACTGATTACATGTATGTGTATCATGAGTTCTGTCCGGATGTTACAGGATAGCCCGGTAGCCAAGTGTGTATGCTCTCGACTACCAATCTGGTTGGTTTCTCACCTTTGGGCACTGGACATTACATCTCACGATTGCGTTTAGTGTTTCCCGCCGAACAGCCAACTAGAGAAGAACTGGTTGGAAATCCAGCGGTATTACTGAATGCCGAAAACAACATTTTGCCGAAAACAACCGAAAACAAATCAAGATTGCCGAAAACAAACGATATTTTCTGTAACGTTAAGGTCGTATGTTATTGTATATTACACTTGTGTGCTAAAATTTGACTTAATTGATCAAGTAATAATCGTTTTATCAATTGTTCTAGTAATGCAGAGGCGCTAATATTAGAGTTACTCCCCTTTTCCCGAACGAATAATCATTCTTTTAGAAAAAAATCACCTGTTTTTTTTTAAATAATTATTTTGATCCGTTTTTATTATCCATGAAGGAAACATACATCATACTCAAAACTGCAATATAAGAAATATCCAGGATGCCGAAAAGAAACGGCAGTTCCTACAATAGACGTACTATACTGCGGGTTTTTTTTAAAAGATATATTATCGATAATATAGAACGATCTACCGTAATCTTAATTTTGACGGTATTAATTCAATTATTAACTTTTGGTTACTGAGTTTAAAGTATTATAATTTCAACGTGCATATTTCAATGAAATTATAATCACTAACATTGATTTCGAATTAATTGGCACCTATCGCAGACGCCGAAAAAAATATACACGATGCCGAAAACAAACAATAACTTATTTTATAGCGATTACCATCCGTCTGGAATATACAACAGATGTATCGTATATTACTTTCCAGTTCGATATTTTGAGTTCATTAGTTTAAGTATTAACTTTTTATTCAAGCTAATATGATATACATACAAGCCGAAAACAAATATTTAGAATGCCGAAAACAAACGGCAGTTCCTTAATTACAGTGTGTTCGTTCCTTTTTCATATTTAATTGTAATGCACAGTATATGCTACAACCATGCGCAAGCATATAAATTTCTGTCTCATCCATATATACATGATACATTACATATAAAACATTGCATTACAGTTAAAACATGCACATGGCCATTCTATATAGAATTATAAGAGACTTTATATACGAACAGTAAACACATATCAATGAATTCCAATAACTTATACATAGCATTATATATTGCGATCGATGCGAAGTTTCGAATTCATTATTAACTTAATAATTACCTTTTATATTATAGTTTTTATTACTCGCGTAGAAGCCGAAAAAAATATTTTGAATGCCGAAAACAAACTTATTATAGCTTCTTATATCTATTAAACAAAAACAGCATGACATCAGTACGATATCAGCGGGAGATCACTATCAGAGTGTATCTATCGGATCATAAATCACTGTAAAGTAACTGTATACGGTAATTTGAGAGGAGGCCGAAATCAAATACTTCAATTGTTGAAAACAAACTTTTTCTCGTATGACACTGTGATTCCTATTGTTGTGTTTTGTTTTAGTATTAAATGGAGCTACTGCTAGTCAATGCGACATGTTGCATTTATTTATTTTTCATTTTGTTATTCATTGAAGTCATAATTATACGCGACAAAAATGAGAAGGCCGAAAACAAATGGGGTTTCCTTCAACACCTCGGGTTTCTCACCTTTTCAATATCTTAAATCATCAACTAATACAGTCTGTTCATGTGCGAACGTTTGATTTTAATATTGCTAATGATAACGTTTAACTAATTGAAAGGTTTTTTTTAAAAATCCGTTGTTTTTCACACCTGTAGAGTAATTTAAAATTGTGATTACTTTTGTTGATTTCGAACAAATAGTTTTGTTTCTCTGTAGCCGAAAACAAACGAACAGTCCTATATTACTCAGTTGTGTTGTTCGTTCAGCTTTAATATTCGAAAGAGAAAGCATTATATATTGCGATCAAATGCGAAGTTAGTCTTCATTATTAACTTAATAATTACCTTTAAATTCAGACAAGTTTTTTATTACTTACGTAGAAGTTGAAAAGAAATATTTTGAATGCCGAAAACAAACGTATTATGGCTTCTCATTTCCTTAACAAAAACAGCAAGACATCAGTAAGATATCAACGGGAGATCACTATCAGAGTGTATCTATCGGATCATAAATCACTGTAAAGTAACTGTATACGGTAATTTGAGAGGAGGCCGAAATCAAATACTTCAATTGTTGAAAACAAACTTTTTCTCGTATGACACTGTGATTCCTATTGTTGTGTTTTGTTTTAGTATTAAATGGAGCTACTGCTAGTCAATGCGACATGTTGCATGTATTTATTCATTGAAGTCATAATTATACGCGACAAAAATGAGAAGGCCGAAAACAAATGGGGTTTCCTTCAACACCTCGGGTTTCTCACCTTTTCAATATCTTAAATCATCAACTAATACAGTCTGTTCATGTGCGAACGTTTGATTTTAATATTGCTAATGATAACGTTTAACTAATTGAAAGTTTTTTTTTAAAAAATCCGTTGTTTTTCACACCTGTAGAGTAATTTAAAATTGTGATTACTTTTGTTGATTTCGAACAAATAGTTTTGTTTCTCTGTAGCCGAAGACAAACGAACAGTCCTATATTACTCAGTTGTGTTGTTCGTTCAGCTTTAATATTCAAAAGAGAAAGCATTATATATTGCGATCAAATGCGAAGTTAGTCTTCATTATTAACTTAATAATTACCTTTAAATTCAGACAAGTCTTTTATTACTTACGTAGAAGTCGAAAAGAAATATTTTGAATGCCGAAAACAAACGTATTATGGCTTCTCATTTCCTTAACAAAAACAGCAAGAAATCAGTAAGATATCAACGGGAGATCACTATGAGAGTGTATCTATCGGCTCATAAATCACAGTAAAGTAACTGTATACGGTAATTTGAGAGGAGGCCGAAATCAAATACTTCAATTGCCGAAAACAAACTTTTTCTCGTATGACACTGTGTTTTCTATTACGTTTTGATTTAGTATTAAATGGAGCTACTGCAATCCAAAGCGACATATGCCTTTATTTATTTTCATTTAGTTATTCATTGAAGTCATAATTATACGCGACAAAAATGAGAAGGTCGAAAACAAACGGGATTTCCTTCAACACCGCGGGTTTCTCACCTATGATTGTTTGTCGAAAAGTCTCTTGTTGTTGTAGCCAAATAGCAACAGATAGAATCTATCTATCTTCCTGATAGCCAAACCCCTGCTGGGGACTTAGGCTTTGACACGCATCAAACTGACAAAGAATGTTAATAAGGATAAGAAATAAAAGTATCAAAGATGTGAGAAAGAAGAAAGGTTAAAAATAGGTTAAAAACAGGGCAGGTATTATTTAGGGAGAGGCATGTTCAATACGGCTAACAGCCGTGCTGAACTCGGATGTGGGAAGGTCAATGATGCCAGGGGGTAGGGAGTTCCAGTGTATTATAGTTCTAGGGAGGATGGAGAATTTATAGTAGTCTTTTTTTGCATGTATCTGTTGGAATGTCTGAGAGTGTGATGTGCGTGAGGACCGGGTGCTAGGGATGAGACAGTTTGGACGAGGGATAGCAACCCGGTCATGTAAGATGTTGTGTAGCATAGTCAGTCGTTGGTCGATACGTCGTTGGTCAAGGCGTCTCCAGTTTAGGGTAGTCATCATGTCTGTGACACTGGACGTACGACTATAGTCTCGCTTGGTCCAACGAGCAGCTCTACGCTGTATGGCCTCAAGTTGCTCAATGAGGGTAGCTGTATGTGGGGACCAGACAGTAGAGCTGTACTCAAGTTGGGGCCTAACAAGTGTTTTGTATGCTGTTGCTTTTAGTTTTTCTGAGTGTACTTTTATGTTTCTTCTGAGAAATCCTAGTGTTTGATTTGCTTTCTTTGTGATGTTGTTAATGTGTGTGTTCCAAGTGAGGTCATTTGATATTGTAATTCCTAGGTATTTTGCTGATGTTACTGATTCTAAGATTGTGTTATGTAGTGTATATTTTGTTGGGATGACTGTTTTTCTTTTGGTGATGTGGATGACTTGGCATTTTGATGGGTTAAATTTCATGTCCCACTTTGTTTCCCATTGTTGGAGCCGGTTTAAGTCTTGTTGGAGTACGCTGGAGTGAGAGGCAACAGAAAGAGCAAGATAGATAGCTGTGTCGTCAGCAAAGAGACGCACTTTGGAAGATTGAACTGACTCAGGGAGGTCATTTATGTAAATGAGAAAAAGAAGCGGTCCAAGGACCGAACCCTGGGGAACACCTGAGGAGACTGGTATGGTGCTGGATGTGGAGCCATTGACAACTACTGACTGTGATCTGTTATCTAGAAAGCCTTTGATCCATCTCAGAGTATTTCCTCTGATTCCATAATAGTGAAGTTTGTAGAGTAATTTTTCATGATTGACCATATCAAAGGCTTTTGAGAAGTCAAGGAGTATAAGGTCGACTTGACTTCTCAGGTTTACTGACTGAAGGATATCATCTATGAGCATAAGGAGTTGTGTTTGGCATGACCTTTTTTCTCTAAAACCATGTTGAAGTTCGTAGAAGAGGTTTGATTTAGTGAAGTGTTTTGTTATGCTAGATGCGATAATGTGTTCCAGGGTTTTGCACAAGATACAGGTCATAGAGATAGGTCTATAGTTAGAGGGGTCTGATCTGGAGCCTTTTTTGTATATTGGGGCAACATTCGCCATTTTCCAGATCTCGGGGAGGGTGTTTGTCTGTAGAGATTTCTTGAATATTTCTGTTATGATAGGGGCAATTTCTCTACATGTATTTTTCAGTATGATTGGCTTTACTTGGTCAGGCCCTGCAGCCTTGTGAGGGTTCAGGTTCCTGAGAAGTTTCTCAACGCCATTTACAGATATGTCAATGTCGGGCATGGGATCATGTGGGCTAAACGTAGTTTGGGAGCTCTCTCTTCCTGTATCTGCGGATTCCTGCACTTTCATTTCAGAAAGGGATTTAAGAGGAAGAGGAGATTTAGGGGTAAAGACAGACTGGAATTGTTCATTTAATATTGTTGCTTTGTCAGTATCTGCAGTGTGTAATTTGTTGTGTTTTTTGAGTGTTTCTATTCCGACTGAGTCTTGTTTTGAGTGTTTAAGTAGTGAGTAGAGTTTTTTGGTGTTTGGCCTGGACTGTGCTTGTTCTGGTTCATGTTCTGTGTTTACATTTAATATATCTTCAAGGTACTTTTGGTATGCTATTTTTGTTTCCTTGCGACATTTATGTTTGAGAGTGAGGTATGTTTCTTTGAGTTTGTTTTGTTTGTTTTTCTTGTACTGTTTGTATGCTTTGTCTCTTTTTCTGTACAGTCTTTTAAGTTCAACTTTGATCCAGGGGAATTTGTTTTTTGTGGATGACCATTTGGAAGATATAAAGAGATTGGACGCTTCCTCAATTGATTGTGTGACCGTTTGCCAAAGATCTTCTACAGAGTCAGTATCGTATTTGTTTGAGTTTGTGAGTGATGTGTGGAGGTTGGAGATGTGCGTGCGAAGCCCATCCCAATCTGCTTTATTGTAGAGATGAATTTTTCGGGGTTTTGTGGTCTTAATCTAGCAGATGTTTTGGATTCAACCAGGACAGCGTCATGATCACTGATTCCTGGGATGGTACTTGTTCTGTTTATGAGAGAGGGATTGCTAGTTAAGAATAGGTCCAGGATGTTGTTTTCGCGTGTGGGCTCTAGGACTGTTTGTGTGAGATTGTTGTTGTAGAGGATGTTAATGAATTCCCTGTAGTATGATTGGTGTTTGCAGTCGTGAGCAGGTTTAATATTTGGCCAATCCATTTTGGGCATGTTGAAATCTCCCCCCACCCATACTGTTGCATTCGATTGTGTAGCCATGTTTAGTGATTTGTTGAATTGTTCCATACTATAGGGGTCATGTTCTTTGGGCTTATAGTAGCACCCAATGAGCAATGGCTTAGATCCTTGGAGTTGAATTTTAACCCATAGGTTTTCGCAGTCTGTTTGAAGGTTAGTTTCTTCCTGCGCTATCAAACAGTTACTGACAGCAATAAAGACCCCCCTCCAGTTTGCTGTTGCCTGTCTCGTCTAAATGGGGTATAGCCAAGCTCAGGGTTGAATACTTCATTATCGAAGTGCTTGGATTTGAGCCATGATTCAGTCCCTAATATGATGTCTGGCTTGGTTGATGATACCATATTTTCATATTCTAATTTTTTGTCGACTATTGATCTACAGTTTACAACTAGGATTTTTAATGATCGCTTAACATTGTTTTTTGAATTTGTCTTGGGTTGTTGTGTTTGGTGTTTTTTTGTTTTTGGTGTTGATGTGATGGGTTGGTTATCAGAGTTTATTTCTGCTCTTGTTGGACTTGATATTTCACTTATGCTATTTAGGTGGTTGCATTTGTTTGGTGTATGGAATGATTCTAGGCTTGCAGTGCTAGGTGTTGTTATGTTCATATTGTCACATTGTAAACATTTCCAGGCCCCATAGCGAGAGTCGTTTCCAAGTCTGTCGTACATGCTATCAGAGACATTTTGGCAGTCTGCATGATTCTGTAATGCCGTAGAAAATGGCGTTGATTTAAAGTTTGGGGATCTTTTAGCTTCAAGTACCAAGTGTTCTATATGTAGGTTGATGGGGATTCTGAATATCTCAGACACCGTCAACACACGGTCGTTCTGACTTGTTGTTGTTGTTGTTGTAATTAGCTTTAATGTAAATATCTCCCTTCGTGCTTCCGTGTTTGTAAGCTATACAGTGCAGCTTTAATAATGGTACAAATCCAATAGTGTTGTTTCCAGTAATAAGTTCAATGATGATTAAAAGATCAGTGAGTCAATGTTAAATGAGTTGACAAATCAAACGTCCGTTTTACTATTTTTATTTTCTTCGTTTCATCCAGTAATTAATAAATAACAGATATATTTGAACACACAAAGTTAGTAATTTAACACAGATAAAATATAGTGGAACTCCACTTCTTTTCCTAACTTAACTTTCGAAAATCCTGACCGTTCCCTTCAAACCCTAATTCATAACTTCCTATTACATATTTTTTAAAAACCCACAGAAAAAGTATATAATATATTAAACCAATCAAATTGCATGTTACAAAAAATCTTAATGCGTTCTTAGCCAATCAACACGCGGCTGTAAAATTATTACATAATTTCCTTTCAATAATTACGAAACAAAGGTATATTTTTGACAATCCCCTAAGGTTCAATATAATGTTTGATTAAAATCAATTATGGTGCTATCTCGACATATTCAAGACAAGTTTACGAGTATACGTGAATTTTAAACAGTCAAATAGCCCCTAGATAGTAAAATAGTTTGATACCTCGATTTTAAAAGGCGTCACTAAAATATACAATAAAATTTACTGCACGAAAATACCACTGAAAACAAAACTCACATTCCACACCTTTGCAAGCCCATGTTACTGGATGCTCGCAACTGCCACAAGGAAATACAGTGGAGTTGTTACCTACAACTTCTGGTATGAGGGTAGGTCCAGGATTTGTTTCAATGTCTGTGGCCAGAATTAGTAGTAGTGTGCTCAGGAAAAGGACAGTCTTGTAGGAGCATTTATGCATGCTTTTAGGCCTTAATAGCTGCTTGAGTTTAGTGGAGCAACATACCAGTAATAGTTCGTTTACCTGGCATTGTGATTTGACGTTCCTGAGCCCGTTGAATCTAAGGCTACCTGATCTGTCACAGTCTGTAAGTTTCACAAAACCAATCACAACACTAGTGAACAGTAGTGGATATAAGAACATGACTATGGCATTATTCTTCTGATTAATAAGGGGGTAATATTACCTGTAGGATCTTTCGAAATTTTCACCGGAAGTAGTATATCTAAAACCGGAAGTTGGTGAAAAAGTAGTGACCTTGGCCTTCAAACATATGATTGCCGATGGAAAAGTGATTTCTGCTGTTTATCAAATTTATTTGATGCAAAACATGAATGGTAAGATATACCTGCATGGAATTAACAAAGAATTGGGTTGGTCTCACCTAAAATACCTTCGGAAATGAGTAGAAATAAAAGATTTCAAGAGGAGAGATTTTAGACGTCAGTCATTGACATATGCGCGCGCAGAATGCATTGTTTAGAATGCCGAAAACAAACGGGAATTAAAGTTTAAAGATGTGTATTTTGCTTTCTTTTGCTGTCTAATTAATGTTACACAATACACGTAATTTTAAATTGAACACTTAATAACGTTATGTTCGGTGAGGGGTTGTCTTGATATTTAGTGAATTACATGTAAGTAACATATACTAGATTTACTATAACTCGAGCATATTGCATTTCCGGTTTATCGCCTTTCTTTATTGCCTTACCGGTGAACCAACATGATATCAGCAAGACGCCACCAATACACCAGCAGGAGATCACTATCAGTGTGTATTTATAGAGTCATAAAACACCCTAACAGTTGACTGTTATATAACGAGAGGTTGGAATCAAATATACACATAGAATGCCGAAAACAAACGATTTATCGTATTGTATTGTAAGCTCAGTTCATTTTAATATTTGGCCGAAGTATTCGTATCACATAAACCGAAAACAAATATTTCAAATGCCGTAAACAAAAATATAGGACGTAGGAAGAATAGAATATTAAAAAGAGTTAGTTTTGTTTAAATAAATACAGTATTATGTAAAGTATAGACGTTTAATTCAAGTTTTTTGTAATTTACTCATATTCATTAAAATTATAATTACTCCATTGATTTCGAACGAATAATCTCACACAGTAACTGAATGGCATGTGTTGTGTTACATCTTCAGATTCATACTGTACGCATTGAGATGAACATCCCGCGGTTCTATTCTGTACTGCTCGCAATGTGTTATTATTTTAATTTCATTTAAATCGTTACTTTGCTAAACCTTACGATAGGAAAAGCCTTTTACTTCCGTCACATAGTTATTATTTCGGGTGCCCAGGTTTTTGTCTCTGTTGTGCTATTGCAAAGAGGTCTTTTGGACCTCTTTAGCTTTTTTCATTTAGCTTTGTTTCTCTTGCTTAAAGTCTGCCACAGACTATACTGCTGAGCATAGCCTTTATTTGCCAGTCAGCATTCTGCTGAAATATGGCAGGTATATTGTGCTTCCATGTGTGAGCCCGAGTCGCCCGATTGTAAGACATGTGCGCTAACCACTAAGCTATGGTTACAGGTAACATCGATATTCATGCATATGTGTTGAAACTTGCATTTCATTTGAGCAGTTCTCTTGAAAATTCTGTTGTTTTACATTTTGTTATACCACTATGAAACAAGATTAGATATTTCGTGGACGCAAGAAATACAACGAAAGGACATACAACAAAAAAGACATACTATCAATTTGTTATTATCTCTATTGTGTAAATATCACTTATCAATCATGTATCGCTGGCTTAGAATGAGAAGGTCGTGATTACTAAAGCAATAGTTTGAGAAAATACTTGACCGAAATATCTGAATAATTACACAAACACATACTTAGTCTAGTACATGTACTTTGGTTTTCAGTTCCACCAGAGTCATTTGAAAATAGTACAATTGTCTGACAGAACTGAACAGCTGAGTATCATGAATATTACCGTGTTAATTATCTCATTAAAACCAATATTATGACTTTGAATAGCATATCACTGTGCAATAATTGTCTGAATAAAACAACACATAATCCTAGCATTATAATAATTGTTTTACAGTTCAAGAAATGTTTGGTTAATTACAGAAATGGCGACTTCTTACAGACAGGATGAGGCAACCATAATGTCAGATTTGGAAACAGACATAGACTCTAATTGGGTATGTCGTTCACGCCCGAAAGATGAGAACAAAGCGTCAGCTAGGGTAGACGATAACACCACGTCAGCTAGGGGAGACGATAACACTGCGTCAGCTAGGGCAGACGATAACACCGCGTCAGCTAGGGGAGACGATAACACTGCGTCAGCTAGGGGAGACGATAACACCGCGTCAGCTAGGGGAGACGATAACACCGCGTCAGCTAGGGGAGACGATAACACCGCGTCAGCTAGGGGAGACGTGAACACTGCGTCAGCTAGGGGAGATGATAATACCACGTCAGCTAGGGGAGACGAGAACACTGCGTCAGCTAGGGGAGACGATAACACCGCATCAGCAAGGGGAGACGATACCACCGCGTCAGCTAGGAGAAACGATAACACCGCCTCAGCTAGGGGAGACGATAACAACACGTCAGCTAGGGGAGACGATAATACCACGGCAGCTAGGGGAGACGATAACACCGCGTCAGCTAGGGGAGACGATAACACCGCGTCAGCTAGGGGAGATGATAACACCACGTCAGCTAGGGGAGACGAGAACACTGCGTCAGCTAGGGGAGATGATAACACCGCGTCAGCTAGGGGAGACGATAATACCACGTCAGCTAGGGGAGACGAGAACACTGCGTCAGCTAGGGGAGACGATAAAAACACGTCAGCTAGGGGAGACTACAACACCGCGTCAGCTAGGGAAGACAATAATACCACGGCAGCTAGGGGAGACGATAACACCACGTCAGCTAGGGGAGTCTATAACACCGCGTCAGCTAGGGGAGATGATAACACCACGTCAGCTAGGGGAGATGATAACACTGCGTCAGCTAGGGGACACGATAACACTGCGTCAGCTAGGGGAGATGATAACACCACGTCAGCTAGGGGAGACGAGAACACTGCGTCAGCTAGGGGAGACTATAACACCGCGTCAGCTAGCGGAGACGATAACACCGCGTCAGCTAGGGGAGACGATAACACCGAGTCAGCTAAGGGAGATGATAACACCGCGTCAGCTAGGGGAGATGATAACACCGAGTCAGCTAGGGGAGATGATAACACCACGTCAGCTAGGGGAGATGATAACACGGCGTCAGCTAGGGGAGACGATAACACCGCGTCAGCTAGGAGAGACGATAACACCGCGTCAGCTAGGGGAGACGATAACACAGCGTCAGCTAGAGGAGTCGATAACACCGCGTCAGCTAGAGTCCATCTTGCATATCTGAGAGACATTTGTGTGAAAACAGCAGTAGAAAGAAAGACATGTTTGATTACAGGCATGACCATGTTATCCCCAGACCGGCTTATCCTGACTGATTGGTATAACAAATCCGTTAAGCTAGTCGATGTGAAAAGGAAATCTATCATAACACGCCTTCAACTAGGCACAAAGGAAAATGATGCACCCTGGGATATCACATCTACGGCAAGTACAGAAGTTGCTGTCACTGTACCATATAGAAAAGCAATAAAATTCATATCAGTATCAGACAAGCTGAGTACAATTGATACAATACAAACTGATGGTCTATGTTATGGTATATGCTGTCATCAAGATACACTTATTGTGACGTACAAATTCCCAGCAAAGCTTGAGATACTTGATATGAAAGGTCAAGTACGGCATAAACTGGCAAAATATGTCTTCGATGAACCAAGTTATGTCCTTGCCAGCAAATGTTATATCTATGTATCAGATGAGGGAAATAGAGAGGTTATCATGTTGAACTGGGAAGGTAAAGTCATCGGCAGGACTGCTGACGTCAAATCTCCAAGAGGACTTGCAATGTTAGGTGATGGTAGACTACTAGTATGTGGATACGAAGATAACAAAGTTTACCACGTATCAGATGACTGTGATATCACAAGTATTGTCCTACAAGAGATAGCAGATCCTTATGCTCTGTGTGTGGATAATGACGGTCATAAACTCTACATGAGCAGATGTTCCTGTAATAAAAACGACATGCTACGAGTATTTCAATGTGAACTACGCACACCTGGAGAAAGCGATGCCGTAACATATCTATAAAGTGGGTTCATTGCATAATGCTCATCAAGCACTTTATCCCAAAACCACAAACTTGATCATGAATGTGTGCAAATGTCTATCTAAATAAGGTGTAGGACTAATTTTAGATTTACAACTGGACTTGAGAAGCAAGGACTGTTCTTTAATTAACTACTAGACTTTAGAAGCAAGGACTGATCTTAGATTTACAACTAGACTTTAGAAGCAAGGACTGATCTTAAATTTACAACAAGACTTGAGAAGCAAGGACTGATCTTAAATTTACCACTAGACTTGAGAAGCAGTTTGTCTTGGTATATTATCAAAAATTTGTCATACAACTATCCAGCGAAATACAAAATATGACATAGTTAATTACAGATTGGAAACTTTTATTACAATGGGCTTGGCTTTTCATTGTTATGTCATTGTAAAGTATGAATGGCTAAATGCAATTATCAAGATATTTTAAATAGTGTTCCAAAATAGTTTATAGACTGTTATCGATTTCTTCTGATCCATGACTCTTATTGTTTCATTTTAATAAGTTTGCGTATCGGATCGATTCCTTATTATTTGGCGTACTACTACTACTAGTTATTTTTTTGAAGAATGATTCATATATTTCAAAGTAGCAAGTATATTTTGGCGCATGTAGACACGATTTGTGGTGTACGTGTAATCTTTGGTGGGTTATTTTATATATATAGTAATTATGCTTTATGTCGTGGCCTTTGTGTTGTAGTCAGTATGCCAAGTACCAAAAAGTGGCCTAACCCAAAAAAAATAGTACGCACAAAATGCTTTTGCATAAAATGGTTCTTTAACATGTCCCTTCATAGAAACCAAATGATGCAACCTTTTCATCATTGAGCATTTAGATATATTCAAGATGGCCGCCAAGATGGCCGCCAAAAATAGAAAATGTGCATATTTATACAATTTTCTAGGTTTGCAACAGTATAAAATGCGTATGTTTAGTATTTTATTGTTAAGTATGTATTTGACATATATTTGGACAAAATATTGATTCGAAATATCCAAAATGGCCGACAAAATAGCCGTCAAATCAGAATGATGGATATTTTGTTGTTTTTATCACTTTATAACGCAATAATTCTAAAATTATTGTAATAGTTACATAACATATTATTTTAAGTAAACATCATCCAAATTAGCTGTAAGTCAGGATAATTGGGGATGTTTATCAGTTATCATACTACCCTCCCTCATCTTTGATGAGGGAGTTTACTATTATTCCTATGCACGTATTATATGTTAGTGATGTTTGTCAATTCATCAGTCGGTAGGCTTAAAGGTGTTCGTTCAATACGTCAACGAAAGCTTGGCCTAAGGATCCTTAATATGTAAGCAAGTTTTGTCAGCAGACGAGCCCTTTTGGTGTTGGGGTGAGCATGTCAATGGTCAGGGTAGCAGTTACCTTTAACATGCATGAATAGACCAAATGACTGACGATCGATAAGAACAATTGAAAACCAAGATAATCAAAATCATCAGGAAGGTTGGCCATGGCACCATCAGTAGATTTAACAATACTAGTTTGTATTTTGTGTTCAGTACATTTTGTAGATCATTGTTCGCTGTTGAATACCTGGCTGAAAATGAGGCATACAAGTTTCACAAGCATAATTATATTGCCCTCTTCTAATAATATTCACGTCGTGCTGCAGAGTCTATGTTGTGTGTGGGATTTTAATTTGTTCCATCATTTTCTGAACCACTGCAAGGATCATTGTCATCTTTTAATTAATGAACACAGTGCTTACTCGGGGAAGCTTTGCAGAACTAGTATATGGAATGATGACTTAGAACTACTCTTTCCCGATTGACATACAGCTGGCTTTTCATTTACAGACCAAAGTATTTTGTACGCAATATGGAATGTGATAGTTTGATTTTGCATCAGGGAGATAGTATTCTTGACCTTGGTGATTTCTTATGTTCAACAGCATTCCACCAGTCCTGTATATGATGCTTACCCCAGGGTCTTCCTGTTGGAAAGCATCAGTCAACATGACAGAGGACATCCAACTGAACAGTGTTGACACAAGTACACAACCAAGCTTAACTGGTAACTCGGTAGACGTCTCTCCATCGTCCCGGACTCAGGCCATTATTGCGTCATGAAATTGTCGAACCATGATGACAAAGTGATCTGGGCATCCCAAAATGGCCATTATCTTACAAAGTCCCTCCTGGCCGACGGTGTCAGGGGCCTTGGACAGGACAACAAATGTTGTGTATAGGTCTTGATGACTGTTTTATCAGTAGCTGGCGGGCTGCAATGACCATGTCTACTGTTCCGCTGTTGGTACTGACTTTCTTACAGAAATCCATTTTCTAGATGGTGTATCAGGTTGTCGGGCATTTATATTCTTGCAAGAAGCTTTCCGGCAATGCTGAGGAGCGGTGTTCCCCTGTGGTTGCCACAGCAATCTATGTTGTTCTTCTGCCTGTAAACATGAACTATGGGTGCATCTTTGAATTACTGTGGTAGTCCTCCTTGATTCCAGCATGAAATGAACAGTTCCAGTGGCTTCTTTGTCATAGGCAGTCCATCGGCTTTGTATATTTCAGCTGGAATGTCATCTGTGCCTTTCCTCAGGATAGTTTCACCACTTCCTGGATTGTTGGTGGTCTGTCCATGGTAAAGTTCATTTACACGTGGGGTAGGTGGACAATAGCCTCATCGTTAATGGAGGAGGGTCAGTCCAGTACGGCATCTAAGTGTTGACGAGTCTGGGCTCAAGAGGGGTTAGGTGCCTTAGGATGTGGGTCCATAGAATGCTTTTAGTGAGTCATAGAATCATTTTGGGTAATGTGTGTCAGCAAATATCTGAGCCATTGGTCTTGCATGCCTGGTAGCTTTAATTGGGCTGTCCGAAAGCAGCTTAAATTTTTAACGCTGAAATATGGTCCTGCTGGTGGGCCAAATGGAGGTGATGCTTTTCTTGCAGTAACCCAGACATTTCAGTATCGTTTTCCTAGAGCCAATCCTGGTGGTTTTTTATTGTGGGGTCGCAGATCTCCTCCCGTGATTATAAGTGGACTGTATCTCGTTGTCCTCAACATTGCTTTGACTGAAGTGAACGTCAGAGAATTTGCTGCTGAGATCTGAACGCTTGAGATTCTTCTTCCCCTGTGGCCTTCGCTTGGGTGTGAGATGAATGGATAGCTTAGAGATGACAATCATACGCTCTGTCCAGCATTCAGCACCACACATTGTCTTGGTGAAGTTAACATATATTATGTCCACCTTCCCGGTGAAGACATAGTCAATCAGGTGCAAATGTTAGAATTTCAGTGTTTATGGAAACTTGGGCATATTGACTTATTTTCGAAATTAATTATATACCATTTCCCGATTTGGTGGTCGTTTTGTCGGCCATATTGATTGTTTTTAAAGTTATTTTTGTTCAAAATACATTTGGAATAATTGTCCAGAACTTAATTATAACAATAAATACTACATATATTGTGATAATTCGTTTGCTAACATACAATATAGGAGCGATATGTACATTATTTATTTTTTGGCGGCCATCTTGGCAGCCATTTTGATTTTTTTCTCTATGCTCAGTGATGCTTAAGTTGCTAACAATATATCTCATTTTCCCTATGCGGTAGCCATTTTGTCGGCCAATTTGAATATTTTCGACCCTCATTTTTGTTTTGAATACTTGTGTAGAGAATGTCTTCCAGCAATATACTAAGTATTTGTTCAGAATTTTGCTTTTTACGAACAAAATAAAAGATATTTACAATTTATTATTTTTTGGCGGCCATCTTGGCGGCGATCTTGAATATTTTAAAATGCTCAATGATGACAAAGTTGCATCATTCAGTTTCTTTGTAGGTACATGTCAAAGGGCCATTTTATGCAAAAAACATTTTGTGCGTACTATTTGTTTTGGTTTTGCCACTGGCATACTGACTATTGATGTTTTGCTCCAATCGGATACTACACTCTCGAACTCACTCGCTATATCAATGAGTTATACATGTATGTACTACACTTTGCAGAGTGATGCTACATTTTACACGCACTCAAATGAGCAAGTTTTAACGATTGTTTAACAAAATAATGAACGAGTATGCATCAGTTTTATTCACAAAACATATGTTATGCTAAATGTTCCATCTTGAATACCCAACCATAATCACAAGGCATTCTGTTGAATGGGATGTTAGGTACCATCAGATCTATTCCATGAGGTGAATGTTTCATCCATTCGATTGATTCACTATAACCTAACAATGTTACAGTTGTAGTATCAGTAGGTACTGGACTAGCGAGGTAAAACTCTCCTGGACTCGGCCATTTCAGAACTATTGCATACACGTCTGTGCTGGTCAGCGTTCTCTTGGATGTGTACCTAGAAAGTATAATTATAAGAATGGTAAACTGCCTGCCAATGATGCTGATTATTATTGTTATAGAGAGACAATAAGTTTCTATTAAATGCATTTTGGACAGCAGTAATTATCATAATAAAAAAAAATATTTATGTTATATTAGGCGTGAAATAATGAAGGTAAGTTCAGTTGAAAGACCCATACAGAATTCTGGTCAAATTACGTAAGTATGTTTTTGACATATACCGTGACCGTGGCAAAGTGGTTAGGACGTCCACCTTCGGAGCGGGAGGTCTAAAATTTGATTCTTAGCGGAAGCTGGATTAGAACTGATGCGGTTGGTTGGTGAGCCGCCAGCTAGTTAAAGAATGGTTGCTATAGCCCCATCTCTGCCAGGCGCCCAGCAATACGGGGGTACTGTGCGCATGAAGTCAAATTAGAAGGCCTGTTTAATAGCGGTGACACTATAATAAACAAATACTTTACTCTTTTTTACAAACGAAAGGATTGTCTAGAGGTATAACTGACATACAAGTAATTCTAGTAATAGTGTGAGAGAGCTATATCAGACAATGTGCTTCAGTATCCTTTCACGTATATAATCATTTTTGCTATGACACCAGATAACACTACCCCTGTTTATGGTCTGACTCGATACCAGTCGATACAAGTCAAAATATTTTATAGCGCCGATAGCTCTGCCAACCAGTATTTTTTTATTTCCAAATAGTTTTGTCAAAGTCACTTTACTAATAAATTTGAATTAGAAGATATACACAACATTGTAGCTATTAGTATCATGTATCTATATCTAATGTACATGCGTGTGGTATGTAACAATATGTCTGGTGTAAAATGACCAAATAAAATTAATAAGTATGAAAGACATATGAAAATCATTTTGTAGGGAAAAAAACGTATAAGATAAACATTTTGATTGTTATGAGAGTAAGATGCTGTCATACTTCAGAAATGTAATACAATAATTCTTAGAAATAAAATTCTTTTTTTCTTTTTTAAGGGCTCACAATTTATTGCATTTATGTTTAAATAATAATTTCTTATATCATTATACATATTTATCTATTACCTACCTTAGATACAAATTCATCTTTGATTATGCAACATAGTTTTGTTTCTAGAGATAGTTTTGAAAAAGTTATTAGAATAACTCATAAAATAAAAATCCTAGAGAACCATCCTGAATTTAATCGGTATAATGCTGAGTTCTCAGGGTAGGTGGTTACAAACAGAGGTATTGTATATTTATCTGCATACCATACACTTGGTGTAACAGTATCATTCTGGTATTTCCATGGTATAGTAGAATAAATTGCCTCGCCATTTACATTCAACCACTGACCAAGACTTCTAAGCCTCTCTTCAAACAAGGGAATTATTTGTCCATCGGGTGTTGGTCCAACATTAACCAGTAAATTACCACCACAGCTGGAAAAAACATAGTAAAGAATTATTTAAATAATGTACCAGCAGACAAATTGTAGCCGTACTGAAACGGCCCCAGTGCATATAGCCAAACATACAATAGACACAAAAACTATATCGTACCATTTGTTTCTGTCAAAGAAGGATAATCCAAGGTATTAGCCTATACATTGCCTCCCAGAAAAATAAAACACGTCCGATTAAGTTCAATAATCCCCTGATTTTTAAAAATTCATTGTGTATATCCACATTGAACAAAAATATTTACTTAGTACCGTGTCCTCTTTATCTATTTTATAGTATATGTATAGGATAGAACACGAGTAAGTGTTGGGTATGAAAACTAAATCGAGTTTGCGAGATTTTATGTTTTCATACCCAACACTTACGAGAGATCTATCTGTCTTAGACCACAGCTAAAAATGTTAGTTTCTCAGATACAATTTGCACAACAATCAACTACTTAATACTATGATTAATACTTGGTAAACACAATATCCCCAAATCGTTTACATTAGCCATTCATA
The DNA here is from genome assembly GCA_963678985.1 of Spisula subtruncata. Classification (NCBI taxonomy): domain Eukaryota; kingdom Metazoa; phylum Mollusca; class Bivalvia; order Venerida; family Mactridae; genus Spisula; species Spisula subtruncata. The sequence goes on from OY787667.1 coordinate 32,331,825, forward strand.
AAATAAAATCAAGGAATGTTTGGTGCACGGGTATTTTGTATTTTCGTTGGTAACATTCCATTGGTCAACTTTCTTTTTGTATCGTACATATTTTACATATCTTTTTTAAAGCAAGTGTACATGCATGTGCTTTTAAAAACATGTAGTGGAATTTGATTTACTTGATGAAACTACTACGTGGATGGCTTAGAATAAGAAGGTCGTAACTACTACTTACGACCTGATAAGACTCATGCATATTTGAAATTTGCTTCACAATGCGCTTCTTATGAGCCTATTTTCATGAAAATCTAAAATTGTCATGTTGACCAAAATGAAGTTTTAAAAACTTGTTTTCTTATAGTTAAAGAGTAAATTACAGACAGTTTTCTCTTGCATGCATGATGTTTTCGATTTTGTAGTTACGATCTTCTCATTCTAAGCCATCGACATGTAGTATGTTTTTGGAGTTTGAGGACATAACCGCGGTTTCGCAAATCAAGCATCTTCCATCCTGAGACCTTTTAGTCAAAAATCTGAATGAAAATCAAAGGTTTAAGGACGTGCAACCGCATTCAGAACAGCGTCTGCCGAAAGATACCAGAAAGCAACATTCTTGGACATGTTCAGCATACGAGCAATATGCACAATGGCGCAATTCTAAGATATTACAAGGACTACATTTTCATCATTTAAATATACAGGATATCCGTCTATATGAAAACAATTTTGACGAATAATGGCACGCAGTGGGCATAGAAGCACTGTTGTGTATTATTAGAAACAACCGTTAGAGGCACTGCTGTGTAACTTATCATCCAAACTACAAACTCCATCGAAGACGCCTCCATTGCCCCAGTCTACAGCTGGACTAGTCGTCTAGGCAACGGTTATCAAGGCCGAGTCTGCTGGCTTGCCAGACCCAAATGCTATTGTGATAGAAGTGCCTGACTGTATATCTGCTATTATTGGTTTTCAAAGGCGACAAAAAGATGTCGCTTACACTGTAAAATCACCAGTCGAAACATTTGTGTAAGGAGCAGTAAAATGTAAAAAAGTTTTTTTTTCATTTTTGGCATACCGATTTTGTAAAAGAGCAGAAAGCTCTTATGTTATAACTGAATAGTTCATTAATTAACAATGATTTAATATTTTTTTAGATATACTGAACTGCTTAAATAGTATTTAAGTGCATGTATATGTTTTGTAATCGATACTATTGTAATTCTTACTGCTTCAGCAATCGATTATTCTGTATTTTAATGACACTTTACTCTAGTTACACAAAATATAGATATAAAGTAACATAACAATTTTAAGTCATTGAAAACGCCGCTTCATCCTCTTTAAACTCTATGTTTGATGTTTGTATTGGATATATGCATGTAAAGTGATTGTTAACGCTTAACTTCACTGTTACAATCACACTTATCGATGGATTGTGTTTACAATAAAGCTATAAATTCCTGACTTGATGGATTATTTTGCTTGGCCTTATTAGTATTGGATAAATCAATGTAAGTTTATATACAACACTTTTTCTATATACCACAGAAAAGTGTTGTATAAAAAAATTTATGGGATTTATTCAACACTTTTTCTGCTCGTTGATTGGTCAGTTACAGTAAGCTGTGGTCTAAATCTATATAATATATATACAGTAGTTGGGAGTCGAGGATTTCCACTTCAGGAATGGAAAGTTTGGGGTTCGATCACATAACGCAACATGCCAAATGCAAACCGTCCCCAATCGATGGCTCGATGATCGAGTGGTTAAACTGTCTATTTTAGTGATGGAAGGTTGGTGGTTCGCGCGTAGGTTGCAACATAATTATACTACATTTAGTAATAGTTAATATACTAGGGCGGTTCATTTAAAAATTACAATGACCCCGATCGATCGCCATATCAGTACACTAGTTTTTTCTAGCAATACCGATCGTCAGAGTATTACAAGAACATCTTTCGTAGCTCCTAGAATATTGTACGTAGAATGCAGACCTATAAATCTAAGTACACTGTACACATGTATAGCATCTATAATTTAGTATACAAATGTAAATAACAAAACCTCTAAAATCCTGCACCAAAAATCATTATACCTGACAGTTTCAGCTAAGGTAGATATAAGGTCCTCCATGGTTAACATATCAGAGAGATTAGCATTACGTCTATATCCCCACGACTGTTTGTCTATAGTCATAGCATTCTCCCACTTTCGAGGCTGAAGAGTTCCTGATATAAACATAAAATACAATACCCGGTATTTAACATTCAATGTACATGCTCACAACGAAGACGAACATGGCTTTGGATGATTTAAATTGTACAATGTATGCTAATGTGGACCACAGGTAACTGTATCGTTGAGTCAGGACTAGACATAAAGTCATCGTGACGAAAAAGGATGGCACAATTCGCTTCACCATGGACTACTACTTCACCGGGAGTTAAATTCCCTAACATATGGAGATGTACTGGTATATCCCCCAAATTGGACGTTAATGTCAAACTCGATCTTCTAGCTGGGCACCGATACGACAATTCACTCAACTTTAAAGCAGGTTTCGGGAGCAATTCGAGATAGAGTAGTTTGTAGACGTCAACAACTGTTATAGTCTACACCAATGAAGTTGACACCATCTGGAGGATGAATCCAATGCACAGAACAATGACATGTAGGTTATTCCCTTGGATATTTTTGAGGATCATGGTGGGGTAAATATTGTAACGTTAGATGGCAGCACATGCCGACAGTGTTGTATTGAGGACCGGTATTACACAACTTTATATTGAGGGTATGGGAACATAGTTATACGAGCGTATTAAGGACGAGTACGATAATGCAACCTCGAGAACTTACAGACAGGGAAATACAGGGTTCCCACAAACACACCCCGGGGTTGTTGTGCCTCATTTGATCGCCGTTTTGGCATGGGTTTGTGTGGACATTAGTCAGGGTAGTTGTGTCGTAGTGTTTCTGATTTCTGTGCTCGCTGGTTAGTTTGAGTGCTACCTTCCCTGTCGGATTTTCTCATACCTTTTTTTCTAAGAAAAAAATCCCTGAATATTCCTTGACCTTAAACAAAAAATGCTTTTCCCTGACGTTTCCCTGTCTAGGGGAGCCCTGTAATATTGAGGATATATAGTATCTGGTGTACCTGGATTATATCTGTCCGAACATGTAAAATATCCACCATGATGACACATCACACCATTGCCCCATCTATCATTGGTCACAACCGTATCCTTCACTGGACTGTAAAACAAAACACACAACACGATACAATTGACACTACCAAGATAGTGTACAGCGGTGACTTGGAAATTATATTTTTTCGTTAGGTTGTGTGTGGGCATTGTGTCGTGTATTTGTGATTTTGTGTTGTGTTATGTTGTTTGTGTTTTATGTGCTCGGCTTGTTAAGTTTAGTGATATGTCCGATTTCATCATAACTTTTTAGATTGCCAAAAACACATACACACACATTGACTTTTGCATACCGATATATATCGTCAAAGAAAATACAGATACTAATTGGTATATATTTGATAAACAGTCAAAATTTTGTTGCAATAGTTATGTAATAAAGAATAGAAATAATATCTAAACTGTCGACCATATGTGTTTCCATAGATCGGTTGCTTACTGTTTACACTTAATTGAGGGTTAGGGTTACATGAAAACGACGACTTTGGGATAATAAGATAATATATGAGTTTTAAAATTTGTAGTTACCTATCATTGTAAAGCCAGGCAATAAACTGTGTAGAATTCCAATAAGTATCGGGAGCTTCCCAATCACCGTCGGACCATACGACATCAGGTTTGTAACGATTTACTATCTCATATAACTCGGGTAACGTCTTATACTGTACAAAGATAGATAAACAATTGCAGGGATTGTCAATTTGATTTTAATCATTCTCCTTTATTGTGAGACAGTATGTTTGTAGCTGCAGTGTTGTATGGTTCAGTTCAGTTTATTAGCATAAGAACAGTATGTATGTTCGTCGCTTGAACAATAGGTGTTAGGTGAACAGTTTTGCATCCAATTTTGTTGGGTAACGTGAACATAATTATCGAGGTTGTGCTTAGTGTTTGATGGCTTTAGTTTTTCTTATTCAGCTACGCGATGTCGGGTTATTATCATATTATGGTGTGTGATTGAGTGTAGTCTTCCCATTAGTCTTGGTGTTCCTGTCTTGTAAATCCTGGCCAGGTTCATCATATTGTTTGCACCAGAAACACAATTGGGTGGTTCAGAAAGGTTTTAAGATTGTATTGTGATTCTTATTTTAGTTTAGTGCAACAGAAATCTGCTAAAGAGATTTTTTACCTACCAGAATGATTGACCTAATAAAACTATTTAACAACCTACCTGATTTGACTTACTACCGGCCTGACATAACTAACGATATACCTGACTTAACGAAGGACTAAGCTTAACTAACGAAATACCTATCTGACTCAACTAGCTACCTGAAATTAGTTCCGTCCGAGAAGCGTTCTGATGATTTATGGTTCTGGTGGTACTGAACACTGAAGATGTACTAGTATCATTTGGACGAAACTCTGATGTCAAGTATTCTGAGATAACCCTCAAAACGTCCTAACATCGGTGCTCACTTCCGCTAGAGCCATCTGAACACTGTACAATTTTCTAACGAAAACGAGAAGTGATGCATCGGGGTTACTACCGTTATAAATATCTATAACATCATTATTTACTCACCGCGACAAAATCATTTGTCGTAAAATTGTTTGCCTTATCTTCAATATAGAGAGGGTTATACCACTCAAATAACGAATGGTACAGTCCAAAATGCATATTTGTTTTCGTCCGTATCGATTCGGCAAGATCACCTGCAATATAAGTTTCAGTGTTAATAATTCGAACCTTCGGTTACAAATGTCCTTTCATACCATAAATAAATATGTACTTCAACAGGCACTTAACATGTTAACCAGAAAACGATGATGTAACCAGAGGTGGTATTCACAAAGCATCTAGAATCTGAAGTTGAATTTCAACCCTCTGTGATTGTTTTGGACAGGAGTTTTCAGTTGTTACTTTGTTAAACCAATTTTCTCGTAAATGAAAGGTGAGTGGCGTATCGGAGCATTTCGTTCGTTCTATTTTCTCGAAGGGTGCCTTGTCAGTAACGGGGTCTTGAATATTGTTTTAGGGTCATTTATATGAAATATCAGATTCCGGTGTACTTACCAACAAGATCCCTGTTTGGTCCTACATCTACTGAGTTCCACGAGTATGAATATTTAGACGGCCAATTTGTAAACCCTTCATGATGCTTGCTGGTCAATACAACATATCTGTAATTAAATATTAAGTGGTATACATGATTTGAACAGTCATAGTCAATTTTGCCGTATACAAAGTTCACATTTAGTATACGAGATCAAGTATATAAAGCCTTGGGCTTATACGTGAACATATATGTACGTATGTCTACCTTTACCACAGTCCAGTTTGGCAACTTCGTGTACGTTTATTCTCAAGTATTATTCAATCTTATAAATCTGCAGAATCCACTTGGTACTGAAAACTGCTTGTCAATATACTTAACTAGATGATTTTCATACAAATTATATAGTGCCATGTTTTTCCGAAAATACTGAAATTCCCTTACAGAAAAGAAAATGTTTTTTTTTTTAATTTGAATTTAACTACAATTGTTAAAAATTAAGTTTTTATCTGGTTCTGAGCAAGGCTACATGTATGATATAGTTTAAACCTACCCTCCGAGGTCAACATTTACAGTCGGAATCGACTCCTGACCTAACTACGGAAGACGAAAAGGATATTATATTCATATAGTTAGACCTACGTACGTACCTTGCCCCAGAAGCGTTGAAGATCTCCGCCCATTCATCAGGGTTGAACATTGAAGCTGTGAATTCTTGAGCAAAATCCTGGTACGTCCAATCAGGTTTATAATTGTCGTGCATGAATTTGACAGCTGCCGGGTCCTTTTCTGTCACCCACTGACGCCAGAACCACTCACTGAGCAATCCGGGTACAGAGAAAACGCCCCAATGGAGAAATATTCCAATTTTCGATTCATCATACCACGCTGGCAGCGGTCGACTGTCTAATGACGCCCAGTTTGGATCATACCTGGTAGGAACGACGAATTGAAGTGAAGATATCGCCAAAATTGCACAAATCAACACTACTTGTTTACACGAATCCATGTTTGATGTGTTTACCTCAGTCACATGACTATCACGTGCTGTTTATTATCAGCTGATAAGAACGGGCAACTCCCCTAATACAAGGGAAGTAACTTACTCTGATATATTTGACATACCTTACACAGTGGCCTCCCATTTCAGAAGCTGTACTCACCTTTGTATCAAGTCAAAGACCTAAATTTCAGGTCTTTGATCAAGTCAACTATGTTTCTGACAAAAATAGAGCGTGCATGCCAAACCTTCATACATCATCTATACGATTAGAGTGCAATTACTTAAAAATAATCCCCCTAGCTAGCCCAATAAATTTCTCATACAAGCTACATCAAATAGAACATTTCATATACCAATGAGACATTTAAAATGTGCTATTATAAATGTTTTAAAATAGACAGTCTGGACGATAAATGTATATAAACAGGAGGGATATACTTGATTACTAGTACATAAACATTGAACTGATGTGATATGTTGTACATATTTGTAAAAAGGCATGTGTATGTGTTTCTAGCAACTGTTCAACCAGTTTTAATCAATTTGTTGCGTAAACTCGCGGATGAACATTCTAGGAGTGCAACAAGCCGACAGTGGGAAAATTCAAGAAAAATATAATGGACAGCCTGGATTATCTGCTCCGTATCAGACTATAAAAAAGCATTGCTTCTGACCGTTTATCTACACCCCGTGTACCCAAATACGTTGTGTGGAGCTGAATACTCTGGTATTACAGGCACGGGTCCAGGCAGTGGGCACGAGGGCCCGTGCCCCCCCCCCCCCCAGTTGGCTGAGATTTTTTTAAAAAACTTTGAATAAATAGTAAAACAGGTATTGAGCAGACATCTCTAAATAATATGGGTATTTTATCTTATGTTCTAGATGAAAAAGTATTTGTAAGATGGGCGTTTTTCGTGCTCGCTTCGCTCGCAGAATATTTTTAATATACATGTATATATTTATACATAGCTGTTGCATCACAGAAATCAATTACAAGAGAAATTTTGCCCTAGCTCATTATATTACCTTTTGACTGTTAAATAATCATAACTAAGCCATTAAGGTTAACTCTCAGAATAAAGAAAAAAAGGTATTTCATGGCTCCCAGATAGGCTTAGAATGCACTAGATTCATCCATTGCTTTGAAAATTTTCCCGGGCGAGTATGCCCCCGGACCCCCCCTTCTAATGTTATAATATTCCAATGGCCAAAAGGATGAAAGCTGTTATATACAAATACTGAATGTGAACACTTACTCATATGCACGAACATACACAATGTACATGTTCACGCTTATAACATAAAAAGTACTATGGATTCGCTCACATCTACAAATGTACCCCTTCCTGTGCATTTTCACACACATATTAAGCAATTGCCCCCCCCCGGAATCCCGTACATACCTCGTGCCCCCCCCACTCAGAAATTTCTGGATCCGGGCCTGTATTAGGAGGCCGGAAAAATAACCGCACTGCAGAGGTTAATTATTTGGTGCTTGTTTCATTTATTTCGTGTCGATAAGCATGCATGTGTAGTATACGTGCTGTGTTCTTTGTCGACACGGAGAATATGTTCAGACAGGAAACACCACCGTCTGTTAATTATATTGAATGGTTGTACATTTGGGGGACTACATAATGATATAGTTTTATAATTTTGTAAATTTTTGGACATTTCTACAACCATAGCAGGTGTATTTGACGAAATTATTTTATATCAGTATACGTCGTATTCGATAAATGGGTGTATTTGTAACCAATGGTAACGGTTTACGGCCAGCACGAAAAAGTATGTATCACGAAAATGAATTTATTTATTTAATGACAATAATACTTAAGCCGTTTTAGCCGCATCGCGCCATAATATATATAAGAACAATTGGCATCTTTTGGCAAGTTTTTATACAATGATTCATAGTGATGATGTCATATTTGATGGGTTAATGAAGTAATATAGCAACGTTGTTAGCGTTACACTATAAAAAAATCACAACGTCAGACGACGTTTATGGCAAGCCAAATGTCCAATAATTACGTAAACCCATGTTCACGGTCGTTTTAGTTTTACGGTCGATAAACTAGGTTTTACGAACGTAAAACCAGGTTTTACGAATGTTAACCTGTATTTTCGAGCGAAAACATAGGATAACAGTCGTAAACCATAGTTCACGCTCGTGAACATGGGTTTACGTTCGATAAACTAGGTTTCTCGATTGAACTATGAATTTCGACCGTTATCCTATGTTTACGGCCGTTATCCTATGTTTACGCTCGTGAACCCCGGTTCACGAGCGTTAACCATCGTTTACGAACATTAACCTGTGTTTTCGACCGTAAACATTGGTTTACGCCCGTGAACATGGGTTTACGAACGTGATCATGGGTTTACGAGCGTAAACATGGGTTCTCACTCGTGAACATAGGATAACGACTGAAATTGATAGTTATGTCCGAGAAACTTAGTTTATCGAACGTAAACATAGGTTCACGTTCGTGAACTATGGTTTACGCTCGTAAACCCAAGTTCACGCTCGAAAACATGGGTTAGCGTTCGTAAACATAGGTTCACGTTCGTAAACATATCTCTTTTATATCATCCTTATTTCAAGCGATTCCAATGTGCGAACATTTCGCCAACATTTTCCAACACAATTACCACCAGAATATCATGAATTTTGGTTTACTGAAAAATTTAACAGTCAATTTGCATGAAAGATAGGATCCACGCTATGGGTAGGACACACGATTGAACCTAAGCAGAGCGCATCCATTATTGCGGTCGGCAGTTTTCTACGGTTCTTTCGATCGGAAAATGCGGAACGGACACATAATGTTCATTTATACAAGTATGCTATTAGTCGACAGCTTTCTATGCTTCTATCGATCGCATGGAACGCTTACCGATCAGTTCACTTAGTTGACTGTAACCGTGACATGACGGCCTACTCGATCTGTACTAATTCATCTACAAACATGTCAGATTATAATTAATATATATCTAATTAGGTATTACACGAAGAATTTCATAACGATGCGGACTAGACAAATAGCATGAACATATATGCGGAATTGAACAGCTCGTCCAGTCGTAATTTATCGTTTG